>VIBL01000102.1:0-1200000 GCA_008271625.1 Lutraria rhynchaena | reverse complement strand
AGTCAACGATGTGACATGCCATAACACAACTACAACATTTATACTAAGTATTGTAAATGTTTAATATAATTCGATCTGTCTCTGCGTGATGACTCATACATTTTCTCTCCAGTATATATTCATAATCGTTCGCGTAAAAAACATTGCACCAAATATAGAATAATAATGCTATTTGTCATAGAAACACACAACGAACAGATATTCAATACAATCAAGGGAAGTTATATATCAACACGAAACTTGAGCACTTGTGAAACAATGTTGAATAATTGGCTCCGGAATATGTTTTGAACTGTTGGTTCCGTAATAAAGACAAACCATTCAGAATCAACAGCGTATGTCACAATGACCTCCCACGGTGAGTGACAATAAATCCATACATTTTGTAATAATATGCTCAGCTTGAATCTATGCATCACGCTGGTCTAGTTGCGGATTTAGCTAACTAAAGTAACAAACAATACGTAATTACTAAGTATGGAAACAATGAGGTGACGTGAAATGAGATCGTGGTCGTAATTTATAAACCCTCACATGGCGTTACTTGTAGTTACCAGTGCTCTGCAGCTTTAAAGTTACAATTTCATGTTGTTGTTTATTTAGCAATTATTCAGTGGTGATCTTTACTTCTCAAAGACCCTAATCTTTGCAGTTTTGAAACAAATGTTTGAAAAAAAAACAATTTGTTTGGTAATGTAGTCTTGTGAGAGTCTTGTAAAAATGTAAATTAAGCCATCCTTAAAAAATCTGAACTTTAAAGTTGGTAGGTCGGTAAGCATTTTTTGGTTAACATTATAATTATGCCTGTACAGAAAACGAAAAGCAGGAACAATGTTCTTGGATGGGGGGGCTTTTGAATGAGTCGGTCGCGTAACTGCAAACCAACATTTTTAAGAAAGGCCTTAGTTTAGAATTTTCTGCAATGTGCCATGTTCTTATAAATTTTCTTGAACAAGGTCAAATAAGGTGTAAAAAATATGTTTCATATCCGCTGTATGACTTTATAAATCACTTACGATGCCTTAAGTGAGGAATCATGACCCTTATGCGTGTTTTATTGCGTTAAGGGTCATTTTCACATTAAGGGATCGCCACACCCATACGTAAACCAGGTAACATTACAATATCCAACGTCCTTTGAATGAATTGTAACCAAAAAGATCAAGACCCTGTTTAAAAGGGATGAAACGGACACAGCTGTTTCGTACCATACGTTGGATTTGACAACTGCCACGGAATTAATCAGATGGTTTGATTATAACGTACTTCTATATCGCATATTTCAATTAGGTACACAGATAGAGGATTAGGTCCAATCTTATTTCCCATGGGATAAATTTCAGCTTAAAGTAAATAATGCGTACAAAGCATAATCTATCATTTTAATAGTTATTCTGGTTTTGGTTGATATACGATGGAAAACATTTCATGTTTTTTCACCGAAAATATGTTAATTTATCTTATAGATAATAATACATTTGTTTACAGACTCGAAACAGACCCACGAAAATAACAATGACTAAATCCAAGCAAAGTAATTGTTGTTGATGTTTAAGTATATTACCTTTCTTACGAATTTTTTTTTTGAATTTCCTAGCGTCTGACCCATACAAAGATTTTTGTATGTCCTGAGTGTCTGACAGTGATATTGATTAAAACAATTTTACTTCATGTTAAATGGAAGCAGAGATTAAGTATACATTTTCTATTATTATCTTTGTTACGCAATATGCACTCTTGATTGGTTGATGAAGTCACGTGATCACATTGTACTTTAATATGGATTAAATCTAGGAAATTACGGTTATTAAATATTGATAATGCCCGTAAACAACGAAGGAGTATTTGTTTTATACATGGTCAATGTTGTCAAATGCTTCTTTCAATGAATTGTTCAGATATAAATCAATTTTAAAGATATATATGGTTTCAGAACACAATTGCAAGAAGAGATCGGTCCGATCGAAACAAGATAATATTTTGAACAGTTTCCGAATCAATCTGTTTATCGTCTGTTCAAATGATACTTACAAAATGATAATATATGTATATCCAAGAATGTTATTACATACACTAGATGGTCAGATGTCGAATCAACCAATAAAAGTAGCTGGGAAATATAATTCGATTTTTTGTACTTTAATTGACAATGTAATGATGTTTAATTTGAATATGACAATTGAAAGTGAAACCACTTAGTGAAGAATATTGACTGGTCGACAAAAGAAGTTATCGTAATTAAGACTTACAGAAAGACACACTCAGAGTTTTGAGTCATACATGAATGTTTTGTTTACATACTTGTGTATGAATACGTATATGAACAGGAAGTACCGGCGAATTCAAACATTGTGAGGCCTATAGTACATGACAACGGCGTGACTAACGGCAATATGTCAACTCAGAATTTTAATTATTTATGTTTATTAATTTACACTTGTAATAAAATAATAGCAGTTTCCAGCGAAGAAGAATATAGTTTACTAGTTAAACATCTCTCAATAAATTTAAGTAATCGAAAAAGGAAATTATTTTCATATTTTTCTAGAATAGAAAATCATAGTCTAATGTCAATTAGAATAATTAACAATACAAAATGTGCTTCATTTACGCTTGTTGAAAAAAATATCAGAAATACAAAGGAGAATTCTATAACTTTAAGACCTGAACAAGAGACAATTGGCCTTTGGTTTAACAAGCACTTCAGGGCGGACCGTCTTCCGAGTCCTTACTGAACAGCCATTCGAGAATTTCTTTGTAATATCAAACAGATGACTTTGTTATAAATGCGCACTAATATCCAATAATAGTCAGCGAACTCGGTCAAATTTGAATGTATAATGACTGACTAAGGAACAAAGGGAACACTTGGGATCTCAACGGATGTGTACAACGCGCTACCATCGGGGAATGAAAGTAGTCCGTGAAATAAAAAGAATATAATTAATGCATTTAAAAATCGTTAATAGTCATTGTAACAAATCATGTATGTCGCTACGGAGTTTGATGAAGGAAAATTGTGACCTTTTGGAAACAATTAACCTTCTAACCTTGTTATGGTAGAAAAAACATATTGCATTTATAATTTCGTGTATATTATTTAAGGCCGAGCGTTGAAGTCTGAGAATCAAATATACATTGTTCTTCGTACTGAAAAAAACTCGCTGAGGTCATTTTTAACTTGAAATGTTGGCTTGCGGATACGCGATCCAAGCTTTTAAATGCGGGTAGGTAGGTCGGCGTTTGGGGATCGTAATATTCTATGCTTGCACTGAAAATGTAAAACTGAAATAACAAAAAATTGAAGTAAATTTATATCAAAATCACTAAAATGTCTTTTTGGTCGGGGATTTTTAATAAGTCGGTAAGTGCGTAACTGCAAACAAACATTTTTAAGGACAGCCAAACATGCATTAAATCTGAATAAATTTCTATACTCCCGTATTTTATTCAGGTCTTTGGCATTTTCTTCAAAAAGTGAAATGGGTGTTACAAAACCTCAATACGGACGTTTCATGTATAATATTCAAAGTAAATAATTATGTTTATATACATACGCCCATTAATTAATAAATCTTTGAGAACTCCATTTAAAAATATCACGAAAAAAATAATGCAAATACATGTCTTTAATGTCACTTTATCTTAAACATTTTGTCCGAGCGATGCACGTGTGGCCATAGACGGACTGTGAGAATGTATCATGATGTTATCTCAAGTGAGCGACATGGTTCACGGAATGCTGTTGCAAATGTGTCAGCAGGTTTAACGTAGCTGCTGGAATACTTGTCTGACATTTGGTCAGGCAAAGGTAGAATTTCTGTCTGACAAAATGAAAATTTTGTGTGGCGGAATGTATTATAAATAAGTGATAAATGCTGTAAATCGTGCCCGACTGCCGGACATCTGGTCCGGTACCCACCGAAATGTTATTGGACCAGCTCGAAATATGCCTGACATGTCCGATGGTCCAGCATTTTTTCGGGAAGACTGGTATCATGGTACCACATATGAAAATGGTTAATAAACGTTTTTAAACATATTAAGTACTCTTTCAAATTCTGTGTAATTTTAATGTAAATCTTTCTGGCGAGTAAATAAATGCCACATATATAATAATCTACTGGAGTTCATTTCGTTGAAATCGCTTAGTGTTTTTTTTACTGAATCTTATTTTACAAGTAGTATAGTTTGTTCTTCTTCGGAACATTTTTTAAGACCGAATAATAAACATATGCCTATATAGGGACTATACATAATGTAAGATAAGGACCCAACAATGAACCGAGACCATCTGGCTAATCTTTGTTTCATGTAAAGACCCGCTCCAAACTTACTGCTTATCGAATGTATATACGACGGTCCCTCGTACCACTCGAATATTTTCTTGCGGTTGTATATTTTATGTATTATATAAAAACCTACCGCTCAAGTACCGTTTACATATTTATGTGAGGTCAGTGTTTAATTTAAACTATTTAGCATCGCCCACACTTCATTTCAAATGACGGTGAACGTATTATAATGAAGAAACAGATTTTCACAAAGCGAAAGTGATTGTTTTACTTTCACGCGGATGATTCATATCGATTTTGCTTTCATTGATATACGGAACTATTTCGTCTACCGCGTAAGGATAACGGGCACCGACTCTGCGTTGTTCGGTCCAATTGTCATACTGACTATCAACTGATGGATTGAGTTGAAAACATTTTGAGATTGTGTGTTTAATTGTGATATTAAAGCCATGGAGGGGATTTATTTATTGTATATCATTCCATTTGTGTTTATTCAAACTATTTATGCACAAGATACAGGTAATTTTACCGGTTATTTGGAATTTAAATTATTTTACTTACCGTGATTTGACGAGACCCGTGTTGGAATACTGAATTTGGATTTATAATTAATTTTATGGTCTGCTGGTATTTTCATTATTATTGCAACATTGTAGTAAAAAATATTATGGCTGGACTTGTTTGATTATTATGCCACTAAATATGTCCTACCAATTTTTTAAAATAATTATAAGCCGGATTGACAAGTCTGCATAAATTTTCTACCCCACCCACTTTCGTTTAACATTTCCGAATGTGTCATGTCTCAGCTATGTGTTATCGCTTTTAACTGTTCGAAATTGAACTTACTGTATATTTTCCACACGTTGATAAAACAATTGTGTATTATATCATCTTTTGTACAAATAACTAGGGTCAATTAATGTATGTAAATATTTATTCCTTCAAGAAATTGTTTACTAATTTTACTAATTGAGATACAAATAGATGTTTATTTGTTCAGATTATTAGTGCCATTTTGATTCTCAATAAAAACATCATTTGAAGGTTGCTAAATAAACAAAGTTTTCATCAGTGAGAGATAAAGGTGTGATTAATGTATACCTGGTGCCAATTAAGACTCTCCATCTGTTTTAGGTGCTGGCTGGATGTGTATAAATAAAACATTAATTGCAATTACAGGTGAAACAAAATTAGAAAATGCTTACATGATTTTGAGCTTTTGTGTTCTATTTTAGGATTTGAAATACTGGTAATTTCAGGAAAAAGTAATACTTCTCTAGATATAAGAATATGTTACTTCTTCTCTTATCAGCTAAATAATGCAGCTTCAATTTCAGCACTGCTATGTTACAGTAAAAATTGTGCAGTAACTTCCCAGAAGCCAGGGGTGTAGAAATGTTTTCATGTAGCTGGTAAGCTACTAAAAGTAGAAGGGGATCAAAGGGTTCCCCACTGTTGGCAGCAAAGGTGCCATGCCCCCTTTGGGGAAAAATGGCTTGTGAGAATGCTTAAAGTTAAATAGTCGGTTGATTTTTCTGGCTTCTGGCTCATTTCTACACCCCTGAAGAGCTAATAATGTAAAAAAATGTTGAATTGATTAGAAGAATCCTGGACAAAATATCGTCAGTGGTCTGTGTAGGAGCTTTCTTTCATTCTCAGTTTAAATCAGTTATTCAGTACATGGATGCTAAAAATAAGATTATTCAATTTATAGATACCAAAATTTAGATGCTTAACAATTAAAACATATGTTGGGGATAAGTGCAGCAGACTTATTGGATTAGTCATTTAATTGAATGGCTTGTTGGTAATAATATGTTTGAAAAATAATGTTGAAGTAGACCAATTTAAGGGTATCAGGTGGTCTTCTTAAAATACAGGAAAAAAAATTAATACGAATAATTTGGGAGAAATTTCTAGATGTTGTACATTTTATATTTATACTGAGGTATTACGTAAAAAATTTCACATTTCTTTAGTAAGTTGTCATGGTAACTTCTCAAATGTCTGGCTGATGCTGGTATTTGTATGCATGTATGAGTATTGTTGAACACATAAGACCTTCAATTTCTATCTAGCACTATCTATAATGACAAACTTTACAAAATAATTATTGTTTGCAAGCCTGTGATGTTTTGTTTTGTTTACACGTTCAAAGTTTCATTTAGAAAAAGTATTTGAAAAACTTCCAAGAGAAGTTAGATCTGCTGTCAGGCCGTGCACTTAATGATACTGTAGAAATCCACTTCAATGTAGTCACGCATTCTAGACTGTAATATTCCTTAATCAATTAATTTCTCCTTCGCTCTGAGCAAAAATAATTTTCCGAGCCATAGTTTAAAGAATTAAGTGTTAAGCTTTCAGCTAGGCTAGTGCCAAGTTTTGATTTCTTAGCCTCACTTTCTCATTTAATGGAAAATCAATCAATGCATGTTGAAGATGCACAGTATTATCTTTCAAGTTGTTATGCAATATTTACTTGTTCAGCTACCAGACATACACCTATTGGGGCCATTATAATTGCTGTTGTAGTATTCAATTACACCCTCTGACCCAAAGGAATTACATTAAAAGCTGGTAATCCTACAGAGGAACACACATGTTGTATCCCTAATGATTTATTTTATGGTTGAAAACCAGTTGTTGAATAGGGTTTTCATGGCACGTTTGTCTTTCAGATTATGCAATTTACAAGTGGCAGGCTGGTTGAAATAAAGTTTCATTTGCCTTAATTAAATGCTTCAGTGATGGTGGAATTAGTGAGCTACATGTATGAATTGATTGGTTTTGATTTCCTGGCTGTTAGATAATGGAGGCCCCTATGCTTCACTGTTCATCATTTCATGGCAGATTCTGTTTGAAATGTGAATTCATTATTAGTTAATCAGAGTTCATGTCTATGTTGATCCAAAGGTTTTTATTATCATCAGTTACATGTGCAAAAAGCAATATTCCAGTATTGATCAAGCAATGGTTGACTCATGAAATATTGAGAAACCTTAAAAGAGAAATGTTGTATAGGATTTGTAAAATCAATAGAGCTTGGAGCCAACTAGGAGAGAACATTATTGTACATACTGGAGTCTGCCTGCCTATTATGTGTAACTCCTATCTGTTTTTTTTGTTTCTAGGGTGTATAAATGTGTGTTTGTGAACTTTACCCTTTACTGTCATGATTCATTTTGGTCAGCATTGGCGTGGTTTTCGTTTTATGGGGTTTTGGCATATTGCTGAAATTCCTGAAGGTCATTCATTGCTCGCACGGTGAAAAGTATCTTTTCTACTCTAACTGGTTAAAGAAAATTCCTTCTGTAAACTGGTAAAAAGGTATAAAAAAATAAAAGTAAAAGTTTTTTGACCAATACTCTGGAAAACATCTGTTGAAGTGGTTCAGCGTTTTTTTCTCTTAATTTTAGGAAAGGGTGCGGGTCCAATTGGGGAAAAATGCGCAGTATGATGAAAAAAATTGGGAATTATTTGGTTGTAAATTGGGAAAAAATGTGCAGTGTGATGAAAATTGGGAAATTTTTGGTTGGAATTTTGGGGAAATTGTCTTTATTTTCTATTTGGAAGGGTCCCAAACAAAGAAGGAAAAAAATCACTGTGATTATTGAGAAAGATTTGTTAGTATATTAAAGTTAACCATTAATTGTATGTTTCTGTAAAATTACTAAAACATTCTCATTTTTTAACAATTCCACACTTAAATTTGTAGCTTGATGAATGTTGGTCATGTTCCAAAACTTTTCCAACACAATACTATTATAAATAGTTGATGAAGTCGATTGTTAGCTTGAATGAAAGCATTTCAAGAGAATTTATGATAGTCTGTTCCTGTTAGTCATATGGTTAGATTAACTTAGAATTTATAGATATCTGTCCTAGAAAGTCATGAGTGTCAGATTTGTGATTCTTAAATAAGGAGGTTTACAGCAGTTATTGTATATCTTGTATTTATGGCTAACAATTTATCCACTTTATTGACAATATATTGTATGTTGATAACACTGAATTTATTGTTCATACATCCATGATATTCTTATGTTTGGACTTCAGTAATCATGAATAATGATGTATTGTAGCGTGTATGAAATATTAAAAGTTAGCTTTGGTTGCTTTGGAAGTTGAGCATCTCAACATCAGAATGAAGTAAATAATTGTTTGTTTCTCATTTAAATAATACTGAAGTTACTTTTCTCATTTAACCATCATCAGTCCAAATTATTTTATCTCAAACCATGACATATTCAGGGTGCTCGCTGGACGTATATAATTGAAAGTAAAAAAACTACAGTTGTATGATAATAATTTGATGAGTTGAACAAATTTTCCTCCTAATGTTATGGTAAATTTGACCCTTTGGTATGTTAAAATGCCATTTTTAAGCATTAAATGAGTGCCCAGCTAAACTAAGAATGTATTGTTTTGTTATTTTACTTAAGTATACTTGTTTGATGTCAGTCATGAAGCTTAAGAATAAGAATAATACTTGGGTCACAGACTAATATTATATGTTCATGTATTATCTTCAAAAAGTATCAAAAATGCTTTTCTCTAATTTATCTTCTTTTCCTTTGTTTATTTAACATTTTTGTAGGCACTAGGAAACAAAGATGCATGAAATTGGCCTTACAATTAAAGATACTTTCATGTGATTCAGTTTAGGTTTTGAGCATATAATAACCACATATCTAACTGTATACTGGTTTAATCAGCTTGAAATCTATATTTGTACGGTAAGTCAATTTATATGTGCATTCCTTTTGAACTGAAATTTTATACTACAAAACATTCATGGAATTTTGACGTATTCGTAAACATGTTTAACTGTGTCTTTAAATTTAATAAGAATGATCTTGCTGTTTGTTGTTGTGTTATTAAGCAATATAATTGAGTGTTTTTCGGCCTATATGGTTAGGCAATATAATTGAGTTTTTTTTTGGCCTATTTTGTTATTGTCTCTGTGTTAATTTGTATGTTTATTGTCATTATAATCACTCACATGTGTATCTTTCCTTTGTCATTCCCTGTTCAGTTTAACTTGGTGATATTCACGACTGAAGTAAAAACTAGTTTCATGTTTGCTGGGGATTTTTTAAGAAAGAATTTCTTTGTATAAAATCTGGAATTTGCAGTATGTTTGTGTGAAGTCAGGGCCTGTGTTTTCACTGTTTTGTATTTGGGGCATATGTTGAGAATTAGTTGCATCCTGAAGCTGGTAAATTGAAAGCAGCTTGTTTGATATAATTCTTGTCTGTGCTCTACATCATCAGGGTAGTGCTGGTACTGTTTGGTCCTGTGATGGGTTAAATAATCCATTAACATTAACTTTATGTGACCCAAGGTGCGGTGCCGTGTCTGGATGATATCATTGTTGTAGTGTAGTCTACAGTATGTACATGTGTCTACAGCATGATTCATTGTGAAGCCATGTTTTTTGTAGGGTAGATATCATTTTTCTGTAACTGAAAAAAATCAGATGGAAATCACTGCAACTCCACTCCCCTCGGACAATTTCTTCCTTTAGAGTTCAAATTTCAATGACAGAATAATGCAGTTAATTTATATGATGTATTGCTCCACCGATATTTATCTTGAACCTGTAAACTTATCAGTTTTACTGACTATTATGATGAAGTACCCATACAAACTTATCTGTGAAATAAATTGTGTCTGGTAGAACCTCAGTTAATTGTTTTCTTTGAAATTGCTTCACATTTTCCTCCAAACATCTGTCAGGCACAGAAAATGGTTGGTAATCATACAAAATGGTGTTTTCTTTCTCTGTGCGTGAGCGTGGAGTCTCTCCTTCTCTTTACCAAATCAATAGTAATGTAATTGTCTATTCTTGTGTTTTCTTAGGAGGGATGGAGTGGTCAGCTTAGAATGTTGGGAAATGGTTTATCTCAGTAATATCATTGAGAGATAGCTTGATGTACGCTGCTCTTTGTATATTTTTAGTGATCCCTGTTGTTCTAATGCTTGGACAGAGCAATATGAGCAGAGTTTGACAGATATGTCTGACTTGCAAGTGAAATTTTTTTTTGTTCTGGTAAAAATTTATTCTGTAAGGTTAATATTCATAATGGTTTGTTGAATAATCAACATGTATGGTTGAATTCCATTATGTTTCTGGTATTTTTTTCATTAGACAAAGGTGGAATTATTTCAGTGTGGTGAAGGCTGGCTCATTGTTGCACTCAATTGGTGTAAAACTGTTTGCTGGTTCATGTACTAAATTCAATCAAGCAAAAACTTGAGTCTATGGATATGATGTCATTTTCAAAGCTCTAACTGAAATCTCATTAATTGAAGTTACATAGTAACATATCCTTGGACATTACTACACATCAAGAATTACAATTCTGCCCTACAGTTTTGTAATTACTGCTACAAAGTGAATCTTTTGGGACAAAATTTAATCTGCTCACTACAATTGACTGATTCTTTAATTATACTCCCTTCTTGTATTAAATTTCATCATCCCTTTGATTTCTGGCTGCATCCATATGGTGGAGTCATGTATTGGTATGGAAAGATCAATTTAATCATGTAGGCTTGCAACAGTACTAATATTATATGTGTTTTTTTCACAAGATGTGGTACAGTGTACATGTATGTAGATAATGTATCCAGGTCCATTGACCAAATCATACACAGAATATCAATAAAAAATTTAGAGCCTGTTTTATTGCTTTTTATTGGCCATATATAACTTCAAGTAAATATGATATTGTTGTATTTTTTATACATTGTGAGTTACGATGTCTGTTGAGTGAGTTATGATGTCTAATGGTGAGAAGTAAGGCTCCCCTCTGTGTGAGACATGTTGTTTATCTCGTTAACATATCTTGTTAGGGTTCATTGTACATGTATATTAATATTTTATCACATGGTTTGAAGTCCCTTGTTAGCCAGCACTAAATGCCATCCATGCTTTGGTCTGATTTTGTGATATATCATTGAATATCAGCAGGGGATACTGCCGTCTATGTATCCCATACTGATTGTTCTTGGTTTCTTGTGACTTTCATTTGTTACAATTTAGTTGGGTTTATCACATTTTCTTTGGGTAATTTATGCTCCTTGTGGTTATTTTTGATACCTAATCAGTAGGCAATCTACAAAAGTGCCTATGAGTAATTTTCCTGGTGAAGGGCTTGTCATGGAAACGCCTTGTGTAAAATTTAACATCAAGACAGGTAAACAATACAGTTCCTTTCTGTTTCCGTGGTTACCAGATAGGGGTCACATGGTATTGTTGAAACATGCATGCATGACATGCTGGTATGCTGTAATAGAATGAAAAATTTAAGAAATTCATCTGTGTGTTCCTGTTGTGTAATCTCATGTCTGTTTCAACAGACCTTTTGTTCAGATATTGATATTCTTAATGTTAAATCAGCATCACTGAAAGCATGCTCCCAATTTTGTGAAAGATAAAATGTTATTGTTAGGTACTGGTATTTATGTCTGGATCATCAGAGTTCATCAAATGTGTCTTAAATATCTGATAAGTTATTAAGTAAGTAAAAATCAATCAACCAGTTAAAAATTTGCAGTGAACTAAAAAGGAACATTTTTCTATCCTGTGATAGTCTGTATGTCTTGTCATACTTAGTGAAAGGAGATCATAAATGCTGGAATTATGGACACTTGAATTAAAGATGCTCCGTAGCTTTACCTTTAAATCCCATTTGCTTTGTGTTCTCTGTGGTGAGGGTCAACTCTATGACCATAACTTTCACTAGAGGTATATTTTTGTCATTCTATTAATTTGTTTCTACATAAAAACACATTTCCTTAGAACTTGATTGTTAAAAATTGAAAAGGCAAACATCAATGTAGAATTCTGATTATAGTATTGTTCTGTCCATTTCACTGACAAGGCGTTATTGATCTGTTGTTTCTACCTAATTAACTGATGTTGTCAGTATGCTGTATGCTACTGGGCTCATGGAATACTTTTCTAATCTATCATTTGTATGCCTTTGGTTAAACATTATTTGTCAGAAGTATTTCAGTTTAACTATGTAGAACTATAATTTGTACTTAATTTATAGTGTTAAGAACAAATTATAATCTGAATTTCATGACTTAGAAGAGTCCATATATTGACTGATCAAGAGGTTGCTGGTTAGAAAACTGAATGAGGCACATATGTCCCCTCTATAATTAGTACAGTGTCATCTATGGGAACAATATCAATGATTTTTTCTGGTCGACCTATTGTTGATTCTCATTTTAAAATATAGATGCTATACATAAGTGAAGTGTTTTGAATGAAAAGTCAATTGAGAACTGTTTTATACCAAATAAAAGACTGGTTGGCAACAGAAGTTGTCAAAAATGGCAATATTAAAATTGTACTGTATTTTCTTTTGTTGGTGGCCGGAACTGTATGAAGTAATGTCACATTAAATGTGTACATTAAATGTGTAAATTCTAAATATGAGAATATGATATTATCTTGTTTCCAGCCAGACCTCAGAAGTTATATAAATTTTCTGTTCATAACCAACCGCTTAGTGTATGAAGTACTGCATCAGTCTGTGCCCGTATCATAGCAACTAGCAATGATGGCTGAGTGGTAAAAAGTTGTTGCTTTGTGATATATCGATATATTGTCAGTATTTGTCTTCCAATATATATTGATATCACTATAATGTCTCCGAGTGAATCAATCACAGCTCTAACAAGAATAAAAATGACCTATAGATAATGTTATGTAAAAAATTTGTCTCAAATCTGAGATTGACATATCATGTACATCACAGAAAATTTGGCTAGTACCAGTAGCTTAACCTGGGGCATGGATCACACTGCAGTTCAAAACCAGGGAATTTTATCCTATACTGACTAACTTAGGAAACGTGGTCTTAAATTTGAACATTTCAGTGGAAAATTATCTATTGTTCATGAAATCAGGAAAAATGGTGTGTGAAATTTTCTCTGAAATTGCAGAAAATTGTCACTATTTGGGATTTGGAATGGGGTACATTTACCATAACTATTATGTAAGATAAAAAATCGCAGACGGCTGAAATATTGCTGATAAATGGCGTTAAACTGAATAAATGAATACAATCAAGGCTAAATATGATAACTAATTTTAGACTTCAGGTGTTTACCTACCTTTCTTCCAGGTATACATCCTAAACTGCAAAAAAAGTAACGAGACTCATTTATGTACTGTTCTGTTTTGTGTGATATTCACACTTGTGTTTTTATTCCATTAGTGTTCTATTAGTCTACTTACCTTGCCATCAAGTCTTGTTAATATTCTCTTCCTGGTCTTATACACTGGATACCTGTGTTTGTGCTGGTAGTTTGTCATTTTGATCTTTTGTCTGTACTCATGTAAGAGATCGGAATAGTTGTACTGTTGTTTAAAGTTAAATGAGGGTTTTCGCTAGACATCAGAAGTTGAAGGTCAAAAATGACCTTTGGCTGATGAAAATTTGAATAGTCAACAAAATTTCCTTCTAATTTTATTGTAAATTTGACCCTTTGGTACAAATTCTCAAGAGTCAGATACTTTATTTTACTGATTTCAAGAGTCAAAATGCTGCTTTACAGGTCAAATGAATGCCCTGGTTAAATGATAGTAAATCAAATTGTAATTACAAACTATTGAGTGTACTGTAATAATGTAATAAACATCCTCCCTTATGAGATATTAACCCATAATTGATGAGCAGAAATTATTCTATTTTTTGATATCTGGAAACCATTTACTTGTATATTGCTTGAAAACAAAAAAACTTCCACTGACAGAACCTGCATTTAGGCTAGGGAAAAAGTAATGATTATGGTTACTTGATAAAAGGTAGGGTTGCTGGTCACAAAACTTTTTTGTTTTGTTTTCTGAATATACCTTTTTAATTTTGAAGGTATGAATTGTGTCCAAATGTTTCCATATATAGATTTTGCAGTTTTGAATTGTAGGGTTGGCACAATAAAATAGGGTTAGTTTGGTAACGGAAAACATGACTATTTGTTTTTCTAGCTTTATCCCTATCATACATTGTGGCTCAGTCTTAATTTTTCTTTAGATGCTCATCACATTGCACAGGTCACAAATGTTTAATTTAGATCCTTCCAATACAAAACCACCTCCTATTGTTAAATTACTGCATTCAAAGACAGAAGAAAGTTGCTGCAGCAATATGTTAGCAATCAATAAATTTTCACTTAATAACCAAGTGAGAGATGAATATTTTATTACAGTCATAGAATAAGCCACTTCAAGATCAGAACTAATGAATATCTTTGTATTTAATGAGTTTTTGGGATGATACAGCCCAACTGTTTTTCACTTATTCTCTTTACTCATGTATGTGATATTTTTGAAGTTAATGGCTACAGAGTTTTTGATGTTTAAGTGTAAACCAATTTATACAGAACATTGTTATGTTCATGCTCACATAGATGTATTCTAGATGCATGAATTTACACAATTATCATGTCGTTATTGCAGTATACATCACATTGTTGCTTCTCTGTGCCCGCATTTCTCTGCAGTTTGCTCACATGATGTTTTTGCTGCTGTGTACACACATGTTGTTGTTGCTGCTGCAGTGTTCACACATGATGTTGTCGCTGCTGCAGTGTACACACATGATGTTGTCGCTGCTGCAGTGTACATGCATGATGTTGCTGTTGTTGCTGCAGTATGCACACATGATGTTTTTACTGCAGTATGCACACATGACATTGTTGGTACTGCAGTATGCACACATGATATTGTTACTGTAGTGTTCACAGATGATGTTGTTGTTGCTGCAGTGTGCACACATGTTGTTGTTGTTGCTGCAGTGTGCACATGTGATGTTGTTGCTGCTGCATTCACAAATATGATGTTATTACTGCAGTATGCACACATGATGTTGTTGTTGCTGCAGTATGCAAACATGATGTTGTTGTTGCTCGCATGCAGTATGCACACATGATGTTGTTACTGCAGTGTGCACACATGATGTTGCTGCTACAGTGTGCACATGTGATGCTGCTGCGGTAGTGTGCACATATGATGTTGCTGCTATTGCTGCTGTAAACACCTACAGTGTTGTTTTTACACACATGATGTATTTGTTTCTGCTGCTATATGTACACATGTTGTTGTTGCTGCAGTGAGGACAGATGTTGTTGTTGCTACAGTACACACACATGTTATTGTTGCTGCAGTGTACACACATGATGTTGTTGCTGCCCACAATTTGTGGTGATGCATTCTAATAATTTTTATAGAGCTTTGAATATTACATCAACAGGTCATCATTATTTCAATGATTGAAATAAATAAATTGTAATGTAGAAAAGATACCATTTGTTATCTGAAATCTATGTTTATGTTAGGACTGATATGTTACAATGTTCTAATGGATAACAAGTGTAAATAATACCGTAATTGTAAGATATTTAGTCACTATTTATAGAGTCCAATGATATTATTTATGTCTGTATTGTTAGCTAGTTTTCATACTGTAAATGTTTACCTTCTGATAATACTCTTGTCTGATTTTATTGATCTCCATGATACAAAAACATGTATTTGGATTGTAATGGGTTAATAAATTGTTGAAAGTATATATATTAGATCTTCTTTTATCACGTACAACCTGAGTAAATTCAACCGTTCCCTTCTTTTATCACATACAACCTGAGTAAATTCAATAGTTCCGTAACATCCGGCCCTTACACACTGCTTTGTATTCTGGTTTTACATAATGAAGCTGACAGTTGTCACTGTGGAGACAATAATGGTACAAGATTCGGTGTGACGGTTGTAAACCTTAATGTACATTATGTATACATGATTTCTTTCATTGATCTCCTATGTTAATAGTAAATGTAAATCCTTTGTATGCTTGTAAATTGGTATGTTTATTGATGGCTACATCAATTTACATGAATAGTCATTATCCTTTCCTTGTTGTGCTCGGTCAGTCACCAGATCTGACAGGCTTTGAGGTGAGCAAAGGTCATCTCTGATTAAATATATTTTTGCCTGCCGGATTGATCAACAGATATCAAAGCATTACCCTACTATTTTAGTCTTGTTTTAATGGGAAGATTAAATGAGACTTACCTCACAGAGGGATGTTTGAAGTGTGATCAATATTTTAGCAACCGCCACCCCTTTTGGGATCATGCAGAGAACTGGCTTACAGCAACATTTTGTCAATCTTTTGTCAGTTTATATTAACCCCCCCCCCCTGCCAAGCACCATGGTTTTTTCTTAAAATCTGTATTCCAACTACAAAAAATGGGTGGGGTATTCATGCTTTGAAACAAACACATTTCTCACTTGTTCTCATGATTTCTTGTGTATTTGTGTTTCAGTTGAACCTTTGACATTTTATTGTTTTTATTTTATGACTGCTGTCAATAACATTGGTGTCATGTTGATTAAACAAACAATTACAGGCTTATTGCAGCAACCACAGATATAGTAGCCATGATTTATTCTTAGTAAAAACAATGAAAATGACAAATGACATGTACAGAAATAAAATGGAACCATGTATCATGCTCATCAAAACCTGGGATGACACAAAAAAGGATCTGCATCCCTTACTTCCATTGAGATAAACCAATGTTACTTTTAGAAATTGTCAAAATTTTATGGGTAATAATCTTCAATTACATGTATAAATTTTATTCAGTTATAGTTTACATATCTTAATGAAAATTATGTACATAGATAGTATATTAAATGTTATCTTTCCATTGATAGCATTCATGATTATTATTAAAAAATACACTATACATAGGAATTAGTTAAACCCATTTTTTACATAAAATTTCTGATCAGCACCATAGATCAATGCAAGGACACTACCTTAGAATGGTCAATGTATTCCAGTACTATTTTGAGGTATTGATATTGCTAATTAATATTCTTGAAGTGATATTATCCAGTCAGAAAAAAGGAAAATCTTCAGTCTGGTGTTTCTTTTAATTTTTCCTGAGACGATAAATGACAAAGATAAATTGTTGTTAGAATTCCTATGTCTATTTATAATTGAGCTTGCTAAAAATAAATGCTCAGAATGATTCGATTAATTGTGCAGTTGTGATGGCTGACTCTAGAGGGTAAACAATAATAATAATATTATGGAAATTACCACATTTAGGCTCTGCACATTTTCCATAGGCATGTTTAAACACTTTTAAAAAACACATAATTGTAAGTTTATGATATAAAATAATGTAAACTTGCGTATCTGTGTATATATAAAAATAACACATGAAAATTCATTATTGCTAGAAATATGAGTTTTGTTTGTATAAATAAATCTTTGATTGGCTATGCAAATTACTTCAGTATTGTATTAATTAGTAATTAATTAATTATTAACAGACATTGTTGGCTTCAGTAAAATTCATTGTCTTAATTGATGAAATGCATTTCACTGAAGGTAAATATAAAAGTAATTCTGATTCTGTTATGTCTCCCTAACATACTTCCATGCGTTGGTATACAAACAATATTTAATTCTATAAAAGCTGGCATTTTATCGTACATTATTGTCATGTTGTTTCTCATATGTGTATACATAATCATACTGCAGTAATACTGGGTGTTTCATGAAAACATGTTAGAACCGTATTATTGTAATTTTCATAAATAAGTGGATACAACAGTTTTGAACCAAACTCTCCTTGAAAAGCTCATGTGAAAATTCCTGAAAATTAGATTTCTCAATGAATCACGTTTTTGACATTTTATGAGTCCGTTGACATTATGTGATAAATTTTTAATAAAAAACAGGGATTTTACAACCTCTAAATATTATCCTCCTAGTAACGATTTTAACACTCATATAATTTATATCATGGGCAGGAAAAGTCACAAGTGATTGATTGTCCATGAAACATGAAATAAGCCTTCTAAGAATAGTTTGGGAGCTGCTGTGTCTGTTTTAACATTTGGCTTCATTATTTTGTTATGAGAATGTTTTTTATTTTTTATTTTTATGTGACATATTGTCACTAGGGTTTAATGCTGTTTTTCAACAATTTTTCAGTTATTTTTTGTATATGGCGACCGGTTCACCTAACCAGTTTTCCTGGACTGTAGCCTATATAGTCTCAGATCTACAAGGTGTTGAATGTAACAGTATGCAACATATGCTTTTGAAATATGAAGTTGATGCTAATTTGCAGGTTTTGCACTTGTCCAAGGTCATTTATTTCATCTCGGTTGCAGGCAAGTTTAGTTTAAGCAGCTGGCTGATGTCTTGTGGAAGAAATTTGTTCTCTGATATAGGTTTTGGTTTAGGCTAGCAATTTTGTTTTTGTACTCCCTGAGTCTAGATTTCTACCTAATTTTAAACAACTAGTTTAGGTGTTGACTGGTTGTATTGTGGATTTAAGGTGTGTGCTGCTCAACACAGAGGTGGTTGTATGTTTCCAGTGTGTTGAACGATCTCCATTAATTACAGTGATGACTTGCTCCGGTTCTTTGGTTTGGTAACTTCTAAACAAATGACCTGAGAACTCTACCATGCATGTTACTTGATGTACAATATTTATGAACAGCGATTTTTTTCTTTCTTTATTTGGGTCATTTTTTTCTTTCTTTATTTGGGTCCTGTAAACAAATTTACCCTTCCCAATAAAAAATAAAGACATTTTCCCCGATTCCTGACCTAAAAATTCCCAATTTGGTATGAAACCTCATGTTTTTTCCAATTGAACCGGACCCGGACTCTTTCCCAAAATTGCAAAAAAAATCATTGATGAAAACAGGAAGTGAACAACTTTGGCTGTATTTCCAGTTATCAGGTACCTAAAAGGAAGTGAATGTGTGTTACATGATAAAAAACCCTTTGAGGAAAAATCCTGTCTTCATAATTTCAAATGGTATATCTTGTGTATCAGAAAACCATTCATACACTTACTAGATAAATTCTGTTTGGTATCTTGGTGATATTTTTAGGGAATATTTGGTATTTAAGGCCATCTATAAAAAAAGTCCATTTGCAGTTTCACAACCCAAATTTTTAACAGTTACTAGGTTGGTAGGCTTTTTATTTTTTGCTAACATAATAATTATGCTTCTATTTTAATTGAAATGCTGAAATAAAGAACAATTTTTTTCTTAATCAGTAAAGAATTTGGATCGGGGAATTTTTAAAGATACAACTGCAAACCAACAATATTTTGAGGATGGTCTTAAGTACGAACTTTCGTATAGCAATTTTGTAAATTATGCATATTCTGTATGTACAATCATTCTTGAATGCGTGACATTTTGGATGTTACCAATTTGTTAATGATACCAATTATTGATAAATGTGTGGAGTAATTTGTCATGCGTATGGCCTTTCTCTGCTGGTGTATAATTAGGTTTCAATTTGATAAATTTAATCATAACCAATTGCAACCTGAATGTTACACATAATCTCTGTGTTAAGTTGATATTGATTTTAGAACCCTGCAGCTTGGAATGTACATTTTCTGCGAGCTGATCGACAAGACATTGAAATCTGAAAATTGATTAATTTACTTGAATAGAATTTCCTGCATCTTGGCTTTAGATTACTATGATTATTCTTATCGCTTAGCAACCACAATTACTCTGATTATACATCATGTGATAATTACAATGGGATCTTGTAAAATGAAATGCTTGGTCTAAAAGAATTACTTTCGTTTCATTTAAAATATATAAGTAAGCTTGATACAAAAATATTCCTGTTTAGGGTTACTTGTCCAAAAATAGTGTAGGTTTCTACAGTACCTTCATACTGTGGATTTTGTTGATGGAAATTTAAGGGTTGGGGCAAAAAAATTAGGTCAGTCTAGTATCCATGAATACAGTTACTTCTTTTCTGGCCCTAATGGTTCTGCGTGCCCAAGTAGCGTTGTTTCACAATCTTGTGTAATATATGACATAAAATTTTCAAACAACTGTGCATAAATTAAATCTATATAATCTTGTACCGTACATTGACTCGTTGACTTTGAAAGCCTGGGTGTAATGTCTGTGAAATACAATTAACTGACTGCTTCTTTCTGAAAATGGGCCTTTCGAATTCTCACACAGATTTCTTGGGTTTGAATTTGATATTTAGAATCATGGAAATCTGTGAATCTTTGATGTAATGGTGCACCATGTTACAGTACTTTAGTATTTATGTGCAGTATTTTGTGTGCTACTGCTGCATGTATTTTATCACCGTGGTAACATGGTCTATTTCTCGGAAAGACATATAACCAGGTACGTAAATTCTTACTTGGTTTGTAACAAACTCTAAGAACTCCAGACTTGTTGATGTACAAGCAAACATAGTTTATTCTGCACTCATTTTATTGTTTGTGTACTTCTACAACCACAAAACATGGGAAAACTCTGTTACATTTTGGCACTTTCTGTTGTTAATTTTTTTGGATAGGATTTAGGCGAATGGTATATTATTTTCTCTGGCATGTTTTCTCTATAATGCTGAGTTAACAGATAATGGCTGAATATAAGCCCACACTCTATGATATATATATCTGATTATCTTAACTCTGATTACATGAAACTATTTCAGAAAATACTTTTCCTTTGTCTCTGAAGAGATTTCTCGGAAAATGCGGATCTTGTGTCTTGCCATATCTACAATACTGAAACCATTTAGACTGTGTTTTTTGTCCGATTTACTTTATTTTAGTTGTCTGGTTCTACTTCTAGAATTTCTATTTTCATATGAAATCTAGTAATATTGACAGCTAATTCTTACAAGTTTATTTAAACATAATCTGCACATCACTGTGAATTACTTCAGCGCAACACTTTGATGCTATAACAAAAAAGCTATACCCTGTGTATATGCTCGAAAAACTACAGTAATTGTTAATAAGCCAGGCTTTGATTATTATATCAGCAATAAAACAATTGACCCACATGATCGAAACAATGTACTACATGTACTATAATATTGACCAACTTATGATGAGTGATTTATCTACAATTTCATTAAAATACTTCCCTATGCAATCTAAACTCTGAATTCTTTACTTTCTAAGTATTTATATAATTTAGATGTCTGTTAATGGACTGGGTTGTGAATATGACCTTATGTTATGTGATCACTATGTAATTTTGCAGAATACATGTCTCTGTGTAGGGTTTAGTTCTTGTGGATATGTTGGCCTTCTGTTTACCTGGATGTGTTGCATTGTAAACATTTATATATTATTTTTAGTTTGCCTCTGAATTATTTTAACTTTTCTAGCACATTTTCGATGACCAAACTTACTGTAAAGTGATTCATACCATAGGGTATTATTACTGTATTATTAATTATAGTTGTGAAGTTCTGAGGAAATTTATTTCCCTTTCCGATATATAATTCATGCCTGAGTCATTGTGCACTATGTACTGAAAATTTCAAGGGCCTACTTATCTAAAAGATTTGTGTATAATTTTGTATGCTTACTGTTTATGAGGCAGATGATTAATAGTATCTTCAGTCATGTAACATTTTCTTTTGTTGTTCATATTTTTGTTTGAAATGTTTCTAAATTTTCAGCATCCACTCATTCTCTTCAGCAAGCAAATGATGAACCCCTTACTGCTATGTGTAATCAAATTTAGTTGATAAATGGCTATCAGAAGCTACACAATTAAGATTCTTGTCTATCATTATTTGTGAAGTATTTCTCTTGTGTTCTGTAATATGGTCACTTCATGAACGAAAGTCAGTAAACACAGGGGAGATGTATGGTTTTCATGCATGGCTGACCTTTTTTGGGAGGTTTAATGTTAAGTCGCAAGCTTCCCATAAGTTGCCGGACTGACGGACATGTCAGGCAAATTTTAAGAAGGTCCATAACTTTTCGGCAAGTACTGGACCAGATTTCTGGCAGTTGGGCACAAATTACAGCATTTATCACTTATTTACAATACATTCGGTGGGACAAATTTTCATTTGGTAAGACAGAAATTCTATCTTTGCCTGACCGAATGTCAGGCAAGTATTCCAGCAGTTTCGGGAAGCCTGAAATCACTAATTGTGTATTATAGAGTGGCCTTTTTTTCTAGTGGTCATATACTCACTCAGATTTGACCACTTATCCAAAATAAGTTCTATACATCAACATTAAATCCCAGATACTAAATCCATAATCTCATACAGTTTTATTGGTGTAATCACTCATATTTTATTGCTAAACATGAAATATTTCCTTGGAATATTCTGACTTGCTATGTAATAATGCATTAAGTGTAAAATAATATCATATAATGTTTTGTTTGAGGAATTAAGTGGTGTTAGATGTTCAGTTACTGCTTGTCTGTGGTGTTCCTCTGTAGCTTAAGTACTTAGGTCCCTAGATATGTATGACTTGAATATTCTTATCACTTGAATCTTGTCTTAGAGCTGTCTGTGTTTGCTTAATCTCTGGCAGTTCTTAGAATGTGGAGAATTCTAGTTGAAGGGCGGAGCTCAGATTACGAATTTTCACACATCATGATACAGTGTTTTGACGTTTGTGATCTTGGAATAAAAGATTAAAAACAATTTTATTGTGTTCAGCTTCCTGCTGTGTCAGGCAGCATCCTCTCTGTGATGCTTAGTATTGTATGATGTCTCATGGCACCCTGTGTGGAATGCTCAGTTTCATCTGGTTTAATTATGTCAGTGTGATTATAGGTTGAAAAGTTCAAGTTGAAGGGTTATGTCCCTTACATTGTCTGAAGTTTGTGTTCCCAGGGGGTCTCTGCTTACTAACAACTGGGCTCCCTCTGGGCCCCTATTGTCTGATTTAAGTGTCCTTGGCTTCAGAATTATTCAAACCATATTACATTACTTTTGACTATTATTAATGTAATAAGCTACTTAGGACATAGTCATTGTTCAGATATGGCCAGAAAAACTAGTTATGTTTGTGGTCACTTGATTGACTCTATTTTTTTTTGACACTGACCCTTAGGTTTTTTAACTGAAAATCCAGAGTATAAATATATTTTGGGATGAATCCTTCCCCAAAGTATGAGAGGTATATTTAGAAAAAATGAGAAGTTCTGTAAATTACCCTGTTTTTTGTCAAGTGACTGTAAACCATATCTATTTTGTTCAAGCCTAATGCTGTATCTCTTGCATGAAACATGCACAAATGCATCAAACATGTGCATCAAGGAACATCTTTGCTAACACACTGTACCATAAATACTATAAAAATATATATTTACTGACTTATTATTGCGTTGTTTCTATAAATGAGTCTGTGAAGATTTGTGACTTATTGGAATTTCATGTGGTATGTAATTGTTCACATTTATGGTCAAAAAGCAGACAGCAATGTTCTAAACGTTTTGTATTTTGATCAATGGCAAACTTTTCTTGATTGTCAGCAAATTCTTGGGGGAATTTCTGGGATGTTAGGGAAAATGTCAGCTTAATCAATTGGATGGTGTATAAAGTAGTTTTATGGAGGCAGCCAAGAATATAAATGAGAAATTTCTGTTGACATTTTCTGCTTTGACTTAAAAGCTGTCTTTATCAATAGATATTGTCTGGTAATGTGGAATTTAAAAACTATCATGTTAAATGAATTCTTGTAGTCAAAGAGTCTGGTTCCCTGTTTTGTGCTATGTGTACACTATAACATCTTATTTATTTATTTCACTGGGTTTAATGCCAACAATTTTTCAACAATTTTCTGTTATATACAGTGACCAGTTCATCTAACCAGTTTTCCTGGACTGTATACTAAACAGTTGTAACATACCCTTCCAAAAGGAGTTGACTACTTCTCCATATATGGAGGAAAACTGACATTTTTGTCAAATTTTCAAAGAAGGGTATGACCTGCCGCGACCGAGATTCAAACCTGGATTGCCGTGTTACTAGTCAAACACACTAACCACTGGACCACAGTCGCAGCCTTTATAACATCTTATATGGAAATATTCAAATATCTGTGATTGCTACCACTTTATTTGAGTTTTGCTGATTGAAGTATGTTTACATTTGAGAATAATGACAATTTTGAAGCCAATTTACAAAAAGTACCTATTTGAAATGTTTTTAATACAGTATACAATCAAACAGAATAATTTTTTATGCTAATAAGCTAATGTAAATGAAAATAAAAAACCTGGTGTGAAAATAATCAGCTAATAAGCGTTAAGTTTGTTTGTTAAGTGTCTACATTAAGAGTGGCATGTGTAGGTTTGAGGAATAGTGGCAACATGGCATACATCTTGCATACTTGTTATAGAACTTCAATAGACTGAGGTTCTCAGGTAACACCATTGTTCATATTTGTCATATCTAATCAGTTTACATTGTCAGGTTATTTTTATTGGGTGTGATATCATGTCACAATGTCTACAGTTGTTTTATGTTTGTTTGTTTGTTTGTCTATATGTTTGTTTGTACACCATCTCCATGTAATTTTAAATTTTGTTTGACTGACAAAATATATACAGGATGCTTATACAGGATGCCAGAATTAGGCCATTCTTTAAAATACATATTATTAGGCCAAAAAATTATGTGTTTCCAAAAATATAGGGTAGGTTGGATAGCAGAATTTTTTTTTTTAAATATTATTTGTTAAGTTAATAAGAAAATGAAAATATCAGCAAGACAAAGTTGGTTTAGACCAAAAAAAGTCTTGGGTCTGTGAAAAAAAATAGAGTCAGTTGGAAAAGTGGAGTCAAGACTTGGGTAATTATTTTTTATATGCCTTAGCGTCTGGGTCCCAGACCTGACATCATCACACAAGAAAATTGCTTGTAAGACACCGCCTCAAATGTACCTCAGAAATAGCCATATAATCTTCAGGCTTTTTTGTACAAATGGATGCATATGTTCTGCAACTTGCTTGTGTAATCATCATAGGTACACTGGCAGGTTAATGTACTACAGTCGATCATAATCTGCCATAACATCCTAAAAACAAGATAGAAATGTTTTTGTTATTTACCTGATGCCCTGAAATGCAAGGATACAACACTGCACAATTAGAAAAAATGGAAAGTAAATGTTGCTTTGATGTCAAGGTAAATATGGAAGTCATTCTCTGTTCTTGCTAATTCTACATAATACTTTCAGTTATAGCTATTGGTTTTAGATGATTGTAGGGCCCTCCATGGTCGACTGGTAATGGTCTCTTACTTGTAATTACTTAAGCCCCTCATTGCTTTGGGTTCGAATTTTACTTGAAATTGTCCAGCTAGGTTTTGGAAGGTTGTTGATTCTACCCAGGTATAAACATGGGGTCTTCCTCCACTGTTAAAGCTGGAAAGTCACTAAATGACCTAAGCTTTTGGTTCAACGTTAAACTCCAGTGATGTCAGATAATTGTAAACTCCCCAATAAAGAACTGTTCCCAGAATAGCAGACTTTACCTTTTTAACAATTTCTCTCAAAGAATTGTGTTTTTGGGTTTTGTTGGCCTTATCATTATCTTCTCTTTCACTTGTTGCGTGTTTGTTATCATATGTTTGTTCTTTTTTGTGCTAGCATGAAGCTGTGTAAGAGATTTCCTAATATTCCTGAAAAAGAACGATTCCCTGATTTATGTCCTCCACCCTTACACAAATAAAAAATTCAAACTCACCTTGAATGCTTTTGTAGTCTACAAAATAATATTTGCATCCAATGCATTAAGAAATTGTTCAAAGATAAATACAGTCAAATCTCTGAAAGGCCACCCTTGACAAAGACAAAATGTGGCCTTTTAATTGACACATGACCTTTATTCGGTGGTCATGTTGTTAAAAATTATCAGTGACGTTTTTCAAAGTACGGCCTTTATTAACAGGGTGGTTTTTATTTGGTTTGACTGTACACGTGTTGAATGGAACACACTTGGGTACGTTTATTGGGGAATATTTGGTATGAGGCTCATTTGTATGCTTTATGTTGCATGTTTTCTTGGAAGGCTGCCGCATCATTGTATGTTATTTAGGAAATTTATAGATGAGGTGTGTGTGCTTGCAGATTACATTCCAGAAAAAAATGCTATTGCCAAATGGTGTAATTTATTAGAAACCTGATTGAAAGTTTGTTGTAAATATTGTATGATGACCTTGAAAAATGCTTTATTAGTGTTTTAACTTGTTGAGCTGTTGGTTCTGAAAAAGAAATAATTTTCTCTACCAGATAATGACTGAGTTATTGTTAATATATTGTCAGAAATGAAGAAGAAAATTGGTGTTAATTGTTTTTATCCTAGCCTTAATTACACAATACATACCGGTTATCTCTAATTATAGATACACCAAGGATTTTTAATGCAGTTATTTTTGGTGCTTGTGAGAAGTATAAAGCCGTTTTGTGTTAATTAATAAATTATGCTGAATTTATTCATAATGGGCTTGTTTTTTGTTTTCAACATTTTTGTAGCATCCCTTTAATAGCTCCTTTCCAATTATGATAAGGCATCTACTTCCATTTGAAATCCAGTAGCCCTTTACTCCTTTTAAACTGTTTTAAGGATGCATGACATCTGTTCTATTAATTTCCAACATCCCAGTGTTATCTTGATTACAGGCCATATCTGATAAGTCACTGTTTGTTGATTGTAGAAGAAAAAAAAGTGTTTTGATTAAACTTCTATGGGGTAAATACCTTTATCATTTCTTGTGGTTTAATCTATACTTGAAAACTGTGATAAAATGTAAATACAGATTAAAAAAAATTGGCAGATATTATTCAGCTTCATGTTCTGGGATGATTGGCAGCTTTGCATTGTATTCTGAGAAAATAGGCTCACTTAGATGCTGCAGATTTACCAAGATGTATTCAGTCGACATTGTCAAAGCCTTTGTTGAAACAGACATGGACAGATTATATTTATTCTCTTGAGGAGTCTGTTGTTTGATTGGATGGTAGCATTGCTTTCGTGGTCTTCAGATTGTATTGATTGAGAATGCATTTTAAACAGAGGAGGCAGAAACATTATCTTTGATTTAAGATCTGGAGGAAAATTGTGTTTCTAAGATCATTCCATTTTTTTTCTGTCCAAGGTTTTATTTCCAGGAATATAATTACGGAACTTGGTCCTCCTTGTATCTTTAAAGATTTTTCCTCAGTACTTTTTATCACATTTATTTTGTGTCATATTTCCTATTGCGAAAAATATGTTTTAAATTTGTATTGAAATCCCCATTAAGTCATTTTAGATAAATTGTTGAAAAGCCTGTCTCAGTCAAATGAGAAGCTTGATTTTATATTCAGAGGCAGTTTTTAGCCAAATCAGAACCTGTTACTGTTCTTTTATTAATCAGCCTTTTCAACAAATTCACAATGAGAACACTGTTATTTGGATATAATTCAGATATTTGAGTTGACCTATTTTGTGATGTTAATGCTCACCTTCAGATGTTAATTTGACCTATGTTGTGATGCTAATGTTGACCTATAATGTGATTTTGACCTTTGTGATGTTACAGCTCACATTTGGATGTTAATTTGACCTATTTTGTGATGATGACGTTTGTGATGTTAATGTTGACCTATTTTGTGATGTCAATGCTGACCTATGTGATGTTAAAGCTACCTTTGGATGTTAATTTGACCTATTTTGTGATGTTAACATTGACCTTTGTTGCACTAATGCTGACCATGTGATTTTAATGTTGACCATTATTATGTCAATGCTGAACCTTTAGATTATAAAAATTAAACTTTGTGGTGTTCTTGTTGACTTATTTTTGTGTTTTTCATTTTATTTTGACTTTTTTGTGCTAATTTTAACCTTTGTGTATTAATATTGAACAATTTTGTATATTTATGTTCAACTTTGTGAGATTGATGTTCAACTTTGTGTCATTCAAAGCATCATCACCATATCTCTTATCCCCTGAAATTTCCTCTTCCTGTCAAATATTTTCGGACACAAATAACTGTGCCTTTAACTTCTTCACTGCTACAAAAGTTTTTGCATTATATGTGCTGACATGCAACAGGACTGTCAATGTTAACTGAAAATAATTTTGGCATTTTATGTGTTAACTTAATCACCAGTATGCTGGTTTGCTTAAGAAATTCGAAATTTTTCCCTATTGATGTTCTGCTTGTTGTTAGTTATAAATCTTTTGGAGAATTTTTGTAAGGGAAATTATCGATATGGTGTGAAACGCTCATGATAAATTGCAGATTCTGTTGTCTATCTGTTTAATAGCATTCTGTAAACTGTGTATAGATGGTTTGCAATTGTTTTTCATCACCTTCTTCAAGTACTTGATTATGATAGTGTATTGTCTGGATAGTCTTACTGACACTTGGTTATTCATTGGCACTTATCCTGATCTGTAAGGATAAACAACATTAATGAGAAAGTTCAGCCACTCAGTCATGGCTGGCTTATAAGACTTAACTCACTAAGTTACTGGTATGTTTTTGACCATCAGAATGACCTGGATTCCTATTGCCATTCCAATAATGTGAGAATAGTCTTACAAGCTAACGTACATGTGCATAACTGGTAGGTAGCAAACCATGGACTAAAAGTGTGTGTAAATGATACTAAATTATTGTTTCATAGAACAGACTACTGGCTACAAGAGATAATTCTAGCTTAGGTCTATTTTTTTGTTGTGGAAATAGGTCTTTTATCATTTATTATTAATTAACTACTCAATATTTGGTGCGTTTTTACTTCAACTACAGGGTTGATATGATTAGTTCATCACAACATATTACACAAAACTTGGCCTTCATGAAAAAAACATCGGCTATTATGAAATTCAGTCATTCTGATTGGCTGTGTAGCTTGGCCATTATGAAATCTTCTGTACTTTTGCAAATGTTGTCTAGTTAATTAATAAAATTGTCAATAATTAAGTGTTTTCATAATGGCCTTGTTATTGGCTTCAGACAGTCATATTAGCCTTTGGCCTCAGGCTATTATGACGGTCTAAAGCCCAATAAGACCATTATGAAAACACTTGCATATTGACAATATAAAAGAGAATAAAATGTATATTATTAATCATATTGTAGTATTGTTTGTGTTAAATGACATAACAGTGATTATAAATTTATCAGTATTGCTTCTTTTTTTCAGAGCCTCAGATTATTTTTCCATACAGTCAAAATCCACGTACAGTGCTGACGAATAGCAATTTGAAAATTTTGTGTGCATTGTCGGAATCACTGACAGATGGAGCCGTGTTCACGTGGAAGGACAAAGCTGGAAATGTCATTAGCAACCAAAACTCGGGGTAAGTTATATGAATGATTGTTGAAGTCAACATGGTCAGTGTAAATTGGGAAAAAAGAGGCTTTTTGCAATTTGGAAGTCACCGAATATCAGCCTCTATTATAAAAGGAAAGTAGACCCTGCATGGTACTGGTGGTTCCACAATATTGGTTGCTCCATGATACTTGTGGCTGCTCGGTACTGGTTGCACCACATTAATGGTGCATCCAGGATTCTGGTGGGTCCATAGAACTGATAGCTTGACGGTATTGATGTTAATACAAGCCTGCACTATTTTGTTTAAGTGCTACCTGTTGATTATTTATTGTTTATTCTGTAGTAATTTTGTATATTTATCATAAAATATTCTTGCTAAAATTGGTAGAACTCTAGGGTCATTTATTTCAACTCCATACCACTCTAAGGCCTATCAGTCCTTTTTATGTATTTGTCAAATTTGCATAGAAATCAGATGATTCAGTTTATTTACATATACTCAATAGTTCATGATGTCATACTCCAATGACATTAATGGGGACATCAGCGGTTGGGTGTTTATGGTCTACTGACTGGTAATCACCAGCACCTCACCACTATGAGTTGGAATCCCACCTGGGACTAGACTAGTTTCATTCGTCCTGCTAGCTGATGGTACTTTGTTAGGTCAGTGGATCTACTCAGGTGTATGTCCTGATTCTTCCTAAACTGATAAAGCTGGGAAAGTCATCAAGTTACCATGGGTATTGGTGCAACATGATACTATGCAGAAAAATAATTGAATCAAATTTAAGCTGGAAAATACAGCTATGCAAATATATTTTGTCATTAAATGAGTGATGGTTGAATGGAATTGTTGACAGCAATAATCTTCAGAATATTTGCTGGTATTGACACTTATTTTTTTGATATTTTTTAGTGAGAAAGATTTCACTGATTGTAAATGAAACGAGGAGTGTATGTAAATTATTGAAGGTTCAATTTGGTATTGGTTTGTAAGTTTTTCTTCATTCATAGGACATTTTTTATCAGATTACTGGCACCATAGTGTACCAGGGTATTAAAATGACGTTATTTATTTTTCAGTGTTAGTCCTTACATACGAACACACACAGAAAATGGACCATATAAAGGAGGTCTTTTACTGAATATTGATAATGTTGACCATGATGACGCTGGAAAATACAATTGTTCTGCTGCTGTTGCAGATAATCCACCATATGTTGGTGTATTTGAAGTTAAAGTGAAAAGTGAGATATGATAATATTAAATTGCATGGTTAAAAGTTTTCTAAAATTTTTTGAAACCTCTGTTTTTGTTCCCAGGTCTGGACCCTACTGTTTTCTATTCTTTCTGTGGCACAAAGGTTAAGATTTCCATTTTTGAAAATTTTCAACTTTCTCCCATGAAATTATGATCTTATGCTTTTTAACATTCATGCCCTGGAATAATGTATGTTATGTTTGAGAGCATAATGCTCTTTTACACTTTTGCTTTGTCTTATAGGTATTATGCTGTATAATACTCTTGTACATTTTATTTGAGCATTAATCAGATAAAGTGTGAATGTAAAAATGTGTTATGCTCTCTAACGATTCACCTATAAGTCGGAATATGATGGAAAAGAGCATTTACTCTCTTACTGAGGAAATTCAGCCTGATATGTTTAATATACGTTCTCCATCAAAGTAATAATGAGAAAAATAAAATCAGTTTCTTCACAAAGTCCGCTCACCAACCAGCATATCTTCCACCAATATTCATATTACAATGTTTGTTAGTAAAACGCCCTACTTGTCTCACACCAATGTTTATATTACAATATATGTTAGCAAAACACACAACTTGTCTTACACCAATATTCATATTACATTGTATGTTAGCAAAGCTCCCAACATGTCTTACACCAATATTTATATTACAATGTATGTTTACCAAACACCCAACTTGTCTCACACCAATAGTCATATTACATTGTATGTTAGCAAAACACCCAATGTGTCTCACACCAATATTCATATTATACTGTATGTTAGCAAAACGTCTACTTGTCTCACACTAATATTCATATTATGTTGTATGTTTGCAAAACGCCCAACTTGTTTCGCACCAATATTCATATTATAGTGTATGTTAGCAAAAAAATTGTCAACTTGTCTCACGCCAATATTCATATTACAATTGTATGTCCACATACCTCTCAACATGCTTAACACAAACTGCTTCTCAAAAGTATGGAACATTATTAAATTTTAAATAAAAAGACAGAAAAATGTATGAAATTTTACAAATCATTTCAGCGGCATTGAAAATAATAAATTGTGACAACAGTCAGTTTGGAGTACTTGGAAAGCAATCACGGATTTCTTGTTCTGCAACTGCTGGCCCAGTAGCTGTTATAAGCTCATGGGATTATGGAGGTGTACCACTGAGATCAGACGATAAAAGTAAGTGTGGTTTTTACCTAAATGTTGGATTGTTGGATTATACTTTCTTAATCTTTTGTTACTTCTGTTTATTGCAAATCAGTGAATTAAACCCATGATTTCTTTCCCCAGTTTTTAGCTCACCTTGAGCACTTCGTGCTACATTGATGGGTCTGTGTCCAATGTCATGCAGCATCGGCATTCACCTTGTGAACGCTCTAGAGGTCACATTTTTGGTCAAAGGGTTATGAAAATTGGTCAGTGGCTTAGTCTTGATGATATCTTGGACAAGTTCGAAAAAGGGGTATGTGAGGTCAACAACTAGGTCACAGGATCAAATGGAAAAAAACTTGTGAACACTCTAAATGCCACATTTTTCATCAAAGGGTCTTGTCAATCAAATTGGTCAGTGGCTTAGTCTTGATGACATCTTGGACAAGGTAGAAATAGGACCTAGTTTTTATACCTAAGATGGCCCATGCTCAAACTTGCCCAAGATATTATTATGACAAGCATTTTGACAAGGTTTAGTGAAGATTCAATCAAAACTGTGGCCTCTTGAGGGTTACCAAGGTTTTCAATGATATGAGCTGGTGACCTAGTTTTTGACCCCAGATGGCCCATGTTCAAACTTGTCAAAGATATTATTTAGACAAACGTTCTGACAATGTTTAATGAAGATTCAATCCAAATTGTAACCTCTAGAGAGTCAACAAGGTGACCTCCATAGTGTTAACAACTTTTTCTGGTGTGTTGACCTGGTGACCTAGTTTTTGACCGGAGATACCCATGTTCACACAATTTCATGATACCTTTATTACAAATATTCTGAAAAAGTTTAATGAGGATCCAATACGTGCTCAAGTGAGCTAAAAATGCAAATATGATATAGCATTGTTATATATTTTTAACTATATTGGTCACATGAAAATGTGCTGTACGTGTAAATACTAGTTGCCTATCAGCCCTGATAAGGACATAAATCAATAGCTTGGTGAAAAATCTAGTTACTTGAATAATTATACGTTACTATAAAGCTGATTGGTTAAAGAGTGAACACATCAGATCCATTAAAACATGTTGTTAAAACTAGTGTTACATGCAGAAGGTGGAAGTAGTACTCGAATACATGCAAAGGTCTGATAAATTTGATGATACATGCTACTTTTAATATATAATTCATATAATATAGCAACTATTTACTACTTAAGTAGTAAATGGCTCCTCGGTAAAGTTTGATTTGAATAGTCATATTCCTTGACTTAATATTTTATGCATTGTCCACTAAAGAAGTTGATAATTGCATGCTATTCTTGAAGTTTTTATGATGTTTTTGTAAGTTGTTGGGTAAATAGATCTATGAACACAAATTGATCTTGAGCATAATAAGCTATAATTAGCTTTAGCCACATGCTGTAGCTGTAACTTCATAAAGGTTGCTCAAATGTTCTGTTTGCTTACTGTTACAAGCCGCATGAGCAAACATTGAGAACCTTTTAAAAGAATAAATCATGAACTTCATGGATATTCACCATTCAAAGTCCATAGTATTTTTTTTATTCATTATAATTATTATTGAGTGTTAATGACATTAATCACCTTCCAACAGCACTTTCAGTGCTACGATTTGAAAATAATTAAAATGCTCTTTATTAGACATGTCAGGCCCGTATGATAAACTCCATTATCATGCCATATTTTGTTAGGATGTTAAAATGACTTTTGGATTTTTCATACTTATTATAACATTGCTTTCAGAGTACAAATATGATGCTGAGGCTTTGATTATTCTAAACACAACTGAGGCAGATGCAGGCAATTACACGCTCTCGGCATATACAGTTGAGGCTGATTCAGATGCAAAATCGCGAAAGATATCATTTAATGTATACAGTAAGTGATTTACTTATAAATGAACATTCCCTTATAAGTGCCCCATGCCTAATTTACTTAGCACTCCCCAATCTTTATTTAGAAGGGAGATGTAGTGAATCAACATAAATCAGAGATTTCCCTGACGCAGGTTTCTTGCGTCCCTGACGTGATAATCAGCCGAGGGATTCGCATTTAAAGTGACCACTGCATCCTAGGGACCACTTCCAACTAGGAATTTGGACCCCAAAAATCCTTAGGGACTAAAATGTTGGAGATGGGAGTTCCAGGACCCTCAGGTGAAAAATCTCTGGGAAAACCCAGATAAATGTTTCGATAATTTTCGTATCATATCCAGAGTATCTAAAAATTGTTCTCATCTAACTGAAGAGATATTCAGATTTACCTTTTAGAATATAAAAATATATGACTTCATGCTAAATTGGGCCTGTATTATTTCTTATGTAGTGCAGAATAATTTTTACTTACTTGCTGGCCATTTAGTAGTAAAAATAAAGAATAATTGTCATTCAACTAATTCAGGATACAGTTTTAAATGTGTTTTTTATTAAGTCAGACAAAATATTTACAAATGTTTGTTTTTAACTTAATTAAATGGTGATTGAAGTTTCTGAAAGAGACTTAAAATCACCATATTTGTCATCCTAAATCAATACATAAGTTACAGATATTGCCATATCTGCTTTTCTCCTATGCTAGCCGGTTGGTTTATTATGTTTTTAAGAGGCTGTCAGAGTAATTGTCCTTACTATATTATTAGGTCTCTTCTTCAGTTATGGAAAACATTTTGTTTTCATCTAATTAAACTTTCTCGTAATTCACATGGGAGAATGTTTTCCCACATGGGTCAGAATTTCAGTTTTCTTTTCATGTTCGGACCGGACTGGTTTTTAGTTTCTGTTGCACCAGTTTTTCAGTTTTTGAAAATCTGTCTTTTACCCACATATTCACATTCTTAAAATGATGTGTATATTTTCATCATCGTAGTACTAACTGCACCCAGTTATATGAATATTGGTTAAATTTAATTTCTGGGATAAACTTGAGGATAGGTTAAGAAGCTAACCAAAAGTTAACCAGAAACAAAATGGCTGCTTTTGTTGTACTAAAAGCTAGAAGACTTCAACAGTATGACCTATAAATGGACAAACTGAGGATCTTGACAGCTTCTAATCCAGTGTCAGACATTTTGGCTAAATCTTACTGTAAATAATATCTGGCTAAAGTTTACCAAATTTTAATACAATCGCTTTACCAAACTTTAACTCAAACTTTAACCTAACCTCAAAATTAACCCAGTGGCTAAAATTAACCAATGTTTATATGATTGGCTGCCAAGGTGTAACCTTTACACTTTTATGCATTTTTACTTCAAACTTGCAACATAATTAGTTGACCTTTCAAAGAAGTGCCCATTCCAAAATTTTTAACCTTGACTTTTGTCCAAGAGGTTCAAGAACATGTGAATTTCTTCAAACTTGAAATATTGAATTAATGTTAGTGATTATGGATTCAAATTTTATACATTTTAGAAAGAAAATCTAACTTGGTTCAATGGAATTGTTTCAATTTTTTTTACGTCATCCTATAATTTTGTTGGTTGCCAGTCAAGCCAGTGAAAAATGTTACTAGGATATTGTCTTACTGCAATGACAGTGGAAGCATCTCTTTAAAGACTATGCAATCAGATGTCAGATTGTTTTCCTTTAGTTCATTATATCCATGAACATAGACAATATGCATGTACTAGTTACTAAGAATTCATTTATGAAATTGCATTTCTATGAACAGAGATACTGTATATTCTCTTCATAATTGGCTCTGAATTTTTTGTATGCAGTAATGATGTGCAATTTCAAAACATTTCGTTGTTTTTTTTCACTTCAGTTGCTCCTGTAATCACTAAACCGATTTCATTAACTACAGCCATTGAGGGAAAAGAAGCCATACTGTACTGTTCAGCTGATGGAGTACCACCGCCTGAAATAGAATGGCGTAAACAAGGGGTAATTGTCTTTCCTGGTCTGATTATCATGTGCTAATTTATTGTTTATGACAATTAATAGATATAAACTGCTGGTTAGCAACTGACTTATTAAAAAATCCCCAACTCCTTTTTTGTCAGCAAGTGTTCTTTGTTCAAGCTTTTTGTTTTCAGTGCAATTATAATTATAATGTTAACAATAAGAATGCCTACCAATCCACCCATTGTTAAATGTCTGGACCGCATTACTGTAAACCAATGTTTTTTATGCCCACACTTAAAAAGTAGGGAGCATACTGTAATGGGGTGGTCAGTGCATATGTTCTGTTATTTCTTGAGAAGGAATGAGCCTAGGTTTATGAAACTTGGTAGGGAGATTGCCCATGGGCAGTAGATGACCTTAAAGATTTTGATGTCAAGAAATCCCTTGTTTGATGAGAGTCAATTCAGTGTAGTTTGTGAGTGAAGGGATTTTTACTGTCCCAAATAGCAAAGTTGTTTAGATTTGCTCTTTATATCTGTTGGTAAACAATGTCTTGATACTTATACTTTTTAGAACCCCACATGAAAAGCAGATGTTAGTTTTCGTTGTTTGAACTTTATATATTCATGCCAGACATTGAATCCAACTATACACACATATTTTGTCCTTTATATAAGATTGGCCTTTGTGAAATGTGTGAAAGTATGTAAATATGCCACTGTGGCAGAAAATTGAAGTTGTATGTTCAAATTTCTAGTTTAATGATTGCCTTGATTGATAATTTTAACATTTCACACTGACTAAATACCCTACATAATGGCTTCTATGGTCGGATTTCTTACTTGATTGTGCATCGCAGTTTTAGTATCATTTTATTATTGCTATTTAGTACATACAGCTTAAGTAGGTGTAACTGCAACTAGTTTTAAGTATGTCCCATTAGAAACAATTTCTAACATTATTCAGTACTTCTAATAAATGATTCATCAATTTGTTGCATTTATGATACATGCAAGTAATTTATTTTTTGAATGTATTAAGTTAGAAAAGAAACATATTGATGGAACTAGCTACATCTTGATTCATTAATTCATACACACTGAACTCAGAATTCTAAGGAAATGTATTTATTAGTGTTCATAATCAATTAAACATGTTCAGTATTGAATAATTGATTATGGAACTTAATCAGGTGAAAGAATAAGTGACAGTGACTAATCTATAGTTTACCTGATAAAGGTAAAAATGATAAGTGCCTGTGAGTCACAGACATTTTCTGTTGAACCCTTTGCCTCATAATATCGCATTTCCTTGCAATTGAAGCAGACAATTTTAAAAAACATAAAAACATTGTGGCAGAAGAAGCCATTGCTTGTGATGAGTCAGAGAGAAATAACCCAATTTTCTTAAATTATTTGCTGTCTTGTATATTAGCTTTGACTTTTGAAGAGTCCAAAATATGCTTATGAGGCAAAGGGTTAAAATGTCTCTTAAGTCTGCTATTGTCACTGAGAGATTTCTTTATGTCTTGGACAGACATATATGGAAGTGCATGCTCAACCGTAATAAAAATTGTCATAAATTGCCAATTTGATACAAAAGACCATGAGTTATTGGTTAACTGGTGCTTAATTGACATTAAGGAGGAGTGGAATTTCAGACAAATCTGAGTACAAAAAGCCACAATGGAAGAGAATATGCTGTGATTGGGAAAGAAATTTTATTAATGGGACAATGGCTCCTTCGGATGCCAAAATCAATGTGATATTTTTAAAACTAATGTAACATTTTCAAGCGACGATTACAGAGTTACAGTTAAAACAGTATTCATAACTATTTATAAGCGTCTATCTGCTAGGTGCTTGCTTGCGTAAAGAAAAAACAAGCACAAAGCATCAGATGACGCAGAGCAGCAGTATTTACTTTGTACCTACATCATTTTGTACACAAAAAAAAATCGAAAAAAATTGGAATGCTCCACGGGCACATCAGGTGCCAAAGACAATGTGAGATATTGAATTTTATTGTGACTATGACGCATGGTGCATGCCTTTCACAATCACTGAGTATGTGGTCGTATTCAGATGTCTGTTGGTCTGTTAATCAAAAAAAAAAAAATAACTGAACAGTGGCTGTTTGTTCACATGCTTACCTTTGTTCATTGGTGATTACTAAATCAGGTTTTACTGTACAAGTGATGTTTGCTGAAATAAATACAAAAGTTGTGAAGTATATCACAGATCTAGGTGCTTAAATGATATAACTCTGTTATAAGTGTTATATGAAGGTTTTTGTGTGTGAAGGTCTTGTGCTGTCTTGTAACAGTTTTTCTCTACTGTCACACCTTAGTTATCTGTCACTGATGAATACAGGAAACCATGTGAACTAAATCCACTCTTTTTTGAGTGCATATATTACTATAATGAACTAAATAAAACTCAGGAGGTCACTGTGTTTCGTGGCTATATTCTGTTCCTCAGTGACTTTGGTTCACTCATTGGACTGTCAGTGAGTGGCACTTAACTTTCTGCAAACACAATTGCAGTGTTTTTGGTCATTAAATGTGTGTGTAATAAGGTTCAATACCCAATTCAGTTTTCTTGTTTTATGAAAATAATGCTAGATGGAAGTTTCCAATGGTAAAGTAATGCTACCAAACTGTATAATTTGTGACAAATCTTCAGTCAATATTCATGATCAAAGCTGTCATTATTTTATTATGACACATACTATCATAGAATGCTAAGTGTCAGGATTTGAAAATTGTGATTTCCATTCTATTAACATTTATTAATGTAATGCAGTTTAAATTGAATTTTGTAGTTTGAAATGAATCTTGAAGGATGGAATAAGTGTTTGAAAAGCATTTTTACCTGCTCTGTGACTTCCCTTACATGGCTTACCTCTTGACCTCTGACCCAATTGATTGTACAAGAAATGCTCATGAAATTCAGGGAGTTGTACTTAAGTAATAAAAGATCATTTGTCCTTCCATTTTTAGAACATCTGATGTCTAAGTGGATTTTTTTGTATGATTTAGGTTTCTGAAATTGTTGGAGCTAAAAGTTGTGTGTTCATTGAAACCTTTGAACTGAAGCCACCTTAGGAAAGGAAGAAATTAAACCTTTTACCTCAGTGGAATTTATTCAGAGGTTTTTGGTCTGTTTTAGTACATGTGTACCAAAGTATAGCAGTTGTTAACAAGGTGACCATTAACTCAGACATTGACTGTACTTCCTGTTATGCATATCATTGCTCCAATATTGTGATATTGTAAAGTTATATTGCTTGCTTGAAGAAAGTTCTTAAAATCTAAACAATTTATATTTTATCTTGTCTAGACATTTTCACTAATTAATTTATGTTAATATATTATTCATTGATTGATTTATTTTACCACTGGGGAAATTAATCCCTTTTTTAGTTGGCTATGGATCCCAGTATCTATTACTCTAAATACTATATAAAAAACCTGTTTTCAGAATAATAGTGAAAGCCCAGTTATTATAGTATTCCATTGCAGTTGTCTTAGAACTGATGATGTTTGATAATGTCCCATGAACTGATCCTGTCAAATATTGTATAGCTGTAATAATAAAGTCGGCTACTACACATTTAACACCAACAGCTAAGGTCATTTGGGGACTTTACAGCTTTAACAATTGAGGAAGATCCTAAGTGTACCCCTTGTAAGCTAGCTGGATAGCTTCCTTTTGTATTTTTTTTCTGGTTTCGGTAGGGATTTGAACTCACAACAGTGACAGGCTAGTGTTAGAGCTTGACAATTATCTGAGGTGAAGCTCTCTGTTATGTCTCTCATAATAATATGTAAAAATACAGACAAACCTGTGTTTGTGGTCACTTCCTAATAAAGACCACCCTGTGAATTAAGGCCATTATTTAAAACAAAAAAAAACACTGTCACTGATTATATAGAACAAACCGACCTCCAAATAAAGGCCATCTGTCAATAAGGCTACATTTTGTCTTTCCTAAGGTTGGCCTTTGTTCACAGGTTAGACTGTAGTTTTATAGATGCAGGTTCTTACTCTTGTTGTCACAAGTCAACTTCTATTGGGATAATGTATCACTAGTCAAAAGTTTGCCAATAGATTAATTAGTTTGAATACCTGTATTGTTTAGTAAAATAAGCTATATAACTATTCCATAAGTATATTAAAATTTATTCATTATACATAATGCAATACACAAAACTGTTTCAAATAAATTCATGATATTAACAAAACATTGAAAGTAGTATTGTCCATTGTAGAAAGAACATGCCATTATTTTTGTAAGGAAGGCATTTTTATCAAGTTGAACCACCATTAATTAAATAAAAACAACATAAATGATTTAAATACCTCTAATTTGAGAAAAAAAACAAATACTTAAAGTACCATTAATTTAGCCAAACAACATAGATAATTAAAATACAATTAATTTTGCCAAAACGACATAGGTAAGTAAAATACCATTAATTTAGCAAAAATGACATAGATAATTTAAAAAGCATTAATTTATTTAGTAAAACAACATAGGTAATGAAAATACCATTAATTTAGCAAAAAAGAGGGATGATTAAATGACAATATTTTTATAAAACAACATAGATACTATTAAATAAAACATTAATTTAGAAGAATTCAAAAACAACATCGATTAATGTTAAATTCCGTTACTTGATCATCAGAGTAGTGTTGATGTATTGTTAAAATAGATTTTGTCAGTTGCTTTAACTTCTTGTCAGTCATATTGTTTAATCAGCAAACTTATGCTGTCTGCAATATTGCATTAAGTTAGTTTCTGAACATAAATCTTTGAAATGGAGACAGAAAAGCGTTTGTAGTCTGGCAGGTGAAGAAAGTTAATCTGTATTGCTGCATGATAGTGTATAATTTCGTGTTGTTTGTTGAAACCGGTAATTAGAGTATTTACAGTCTGTTTGTTCTATCTAATGTTATTGATTATTTTAATAAGATTGTTAGAAAGGATCTCTTGATAGTCCTTGAATACATCTAATCTGTCAATTGTTATAATCTGTTATTCATCTGAATTTTCCATTTCTTTGATCAGTACATCTTGAACCATATATCCCATTTCTTTACATGAATTCATTTAGTTTGAAAATGACGAGGTCATGCAGTTAGAACAATTAGATTACAATGTGCCCTTAGCTGTTGGCATATATTTCAGAATTCTAAGGACCATAATCCATTGATTGTATGAACTGTTTTACCTCTGAATAATGGATATATTTTTTATATTCTGATTACAGTCAAAACTGTTGATTGCAGTAATTTCAGTTAAACCGGAGGTATTGGCAGCTTGTGAGTTAAAGCCTCTTGGTAAACTCACAATGTCCTTTCTTTAGAGAATATTTTTAAACGTGCTATAGAGCAAACATGGGAATAAAGGCCTGTTGTGATGAAAAGCACAAATCCATATTTTCCTAAGGTGGCCTTCTCCTCTGGTTTTTGCTCATTAAATCATGTTTGCTGAAAGTTATTTTTGTTCAATAGATTAAGTTAGATTTCAATGTAATATGTAAACTTTAAGTTTCTTTTGACCAATTCACTGTTTGATCATTTAATTTTCTGCTGTGCTACACGCAGATGAGAATTGAGACTTGAGATTTTTACTGTTTGTTTCTGAGTTAGCTTGTTGGTAACTACTTGCTTTATTGATTTTCGCATTTTGTATTTTCCCCTCTATTTTGTGTCTGTGTATGGACAGAAAGAGGGCCAATACACATGTTTCTCAATGGTCGGTGACTCTGATCAGACTTTAAGCCTCGAATACACAAAATATTGAATTTATATCAATCAACAAACTGTTCTATTAGCGAAAGAGAAAAAAAAACAAGCCTAGAAGAATGTGTTGGTGATTTGTTTATGAGAAATAATTGCTCTCCGAGTATAGAAATAACATGAAGGTCATCTTTGAAGCTTACAGGCTTTCATGGAGTATTGATTGATTAGGAACTTTTCTGTCTAGATGTATATTTATCCATACCATATATAGGCAAATGAATAACAAAAGAGTGATATACACATTCATGCTCTATCTACCTTTTAAGAATCTAATTCTAATGCAAGACGTTTAATCCCCTTGCAGAATTGATCTTGCTGGAGATTAGGTGAAGATGAAATACTTTCTTTAGGGAAAATTGCGTCAGCCTTTTCCTGCATTGATGGTTATGAACTGTGGTGAAACAGTTATTACTTACTATCACTTGTATATCTATAGTCATTTGTTCTCTATGATTCATGTATGTGTATGTTGATAGCAGATGAGGCCTTTGCAGTGTAGTGGTGCAATCACATCTTGCCCTTCACTGCTGTGAGTTTGAATTCCACTCTCACATGTTAGGAAGCTGTCAAGCTAACTTACAGAAGGTTTGTGACTCTGCCCAATTGTACACTTGGTGTCTTCCTCCACCATTAAAAGTTGGAAAAGTCACCAAACGACCCTGACTGTTGGTACGACGTTAAAACTAAAGTACTAGTAGGTAGCCCATGTGCAGTGTTTAGGTCATCAGATAGCTGTACACAAACATTGTGATAAATTTAGTCAGGATCATTTAGCAATTTTTCCCGCTTTAACATTAATGGAAGATCCTTGGAGTAAACCTAAGACCCTTAGAGTAAACTTGTGTAGAACCACTGACTCCCTGTATGCTAGCTTTCCCATACGAAATTTGGTCATGGGTGGGTTACTAACTTAAAGCAGTTTTGGGCTCAGGATTACTAGTCAGACGCCACTCAACCACAGAGGTCCATGGGTATGCAATATATAGGGAGCCTAATGGGACTAGACTAACCAAACATGCTGTACATTGAAGGCTACTGTTACAAGTTTGAAATAATTATGTAACTATTGTCATTGAAATTGGCAAACAGAAATAACTTGATGTCTGTAATATATGCTGTAATTGCTGCAAGATAGAGAACAATATGTTTCATAAAATTGCAATAAAGTATACAATGTTCTGATTTCATTGTAATACAAAGCATCAATTTGTTTATTTCATCTGCCATTTGGGTTACTGTTATCATTTATATGATGATTTTAGACATTATTTACCAGCATATTAAGTTTTCAATGACTTCTTGAGTCACTAGAAATGTTTAGTAGGCAAACTGAATATTTCCGTGGTTTTCATTGAGAATTTCTTGAGAATTTCAGTTTATTTTTAATAGTATGCTGAAATGAGAGCTATTTCCTTATCTGGTTAGGATGTGTTTTCAGATTTGTATTTGAAAGTAAAAATTGATATCATCTGTTTATACTACCATATAGTTAGATATGAAATTGTAATTTTGTTTCATGTAAAGAACAAGTTACATTCTTAATTACATTTCCTGTGCCAGGTCTATCCTAAATGAAAGTATGATTTTAGAATAAAATTTAACATTTGAATGTGCTATCTCTCTCCAAATAAAGTTAATTACTTTTAATAATTGATGGTTTCAATTTGGGATTGAAAATTCTCATGTTTTATCCCTTATATTTGACTATGTTTAGTTTAGAATGAAAAATGAGTTCTAGCATTATTATGTTTTTAACCTTAGGCTCTGGATTTATTTATGAAGTATTATAATTGTATATTTTTCTATTTTTAGGACACAAATATACTGCGTACCACAGATCGTATAGAAGTGAGTACAAACGTTCAAGGAGGTGATGTCCAAGGCATCCTGAAGTTCAAGTCTGTCAGTAAGGATGATGAGGAAATTTACTCTTGCACTGCTAAAAATCTTGCTTCAGATGATGATGATGATTCTGCCTTAAACAAGGCTGAGAACAAGCTGATTGTTCATAGTATGTATCTATTGTGATGTTTTATATTTGTTCTTCCTGTCCATCCATTCTTTGTGTAGAATATTATCCTGATTCGTCGGATGTTTAGATCTTAATTTTATTATGTAGATTTAGATTCTTTGTTGATTGTCCAACAAGACTTATATCTTATATCGCTGGGATTTTTTTTGCAATTTTGAGAAAGGGTCCAGTTAGGAAAAAATGCATGGTGTGATGCCAAATTTGGAAATTTTTTAGGCCAGGAATTTGGAAAAAAAATTGTTTATTGTTAATCTTTCTCTTTGATTGGGAAAGGTCCATTTACCAGACCCAAACAAAGAAGGAAAAAATTGCTGATACACACTCAACCACATGAAGATGCAGTACCCAATGAAAACAATAACAAACTCACCAACATGGTTCACATTCCATCCTAATCCCCAAACAACATAGTCCAACAAAGCAATTAACAATCAATGTAGCAGTCAGTAGATCTCACACCAGTGGTCAGACACTAACTTACAGAAAAAAAGTCGACAAAAAGGATTTTGATATCAATATCCGACTGTATTTGTGTTTGAAAAAAAATGAGTGTATGTTACACTGTTTAGATTTTTTAACTTAGTATCTTAATTGTACATGAAGTGTTCTTAATTCCTCTGACTGCTTAAATCATCAGTAAACTTCAAGATGTTCCATTTTGTTGATTATTTTGTTGAAGCTGCAGGATCTTTTTCACTTTCACAAGTGGTTTCATATTAGTCCCAAATCATGTTCAGTCAAACTTGTGAGCTAATGCCACCCTTGGAAAAGACAAAATGTGGCCTTTATTGACAGATAGCCTTATATAATAATCAATGACGTTTTTTTTCAAAGAATGGTCTTTATTGACAGGGTAGCCTTTGTTTGGAGGTGACTTCAAACACAGGTTTGACTGTAATATGAATTTCATTTCTCAAGATGACATTTGATTTGCAAAACTTTTTTAAATTGTAAGCGATGTTTTCTGCAGGTATTAAATATGTGGTCAAAATTCCTCTTAGTCTTGGTCTGAAATCCATTTTGCATCACATATTGTCCAAATTTTGTCCAAATTTTTTCTATAATGATACTAAGCAAATATTTGCTTGATTTTATACTTTATTAGGGCACAATGCCTGTTGAGCTATTGTAATTACACAATGTCCTTGGTTTGGCTATCTGTTATATTATTTCTGCAAATATCTGCTCATTAAATATGCTTCAATCAAGCTTCATAGACATGGTACATGGTAAAGCACTTTTAAAGTTCTATAAATGTTTCCACTGGGCTGTACATTTTAAGGTGTCTGTACTTGTCATTAATGTGACATTGTAGTAAATCTTCTGCTTATAACTCAGGTGAGCAGTCAGAGCTAGAGCTAGGGCCAAGTAAGCAATCCAGTGTAATTTCTTGGGACAGATATAGGGGCAGATCTAGGACTGTCCCAAGAAATTACAGCTAGGGCCAAGTAAGCAATCCAGTGTAATTTCTCGGGACAGATATAGGGGCAGATCTAGGGCTGCTGTGGCCCTTTTGTTGGAATTTAAATTTAATCAACCAATAGGGTATATTATATAGCCTTATTCTATTGCCTTGTCTCAGTAAAGTCACAAAAATATAAGATACTAATAGTGTAAGTTTTTTTATGATACTTTTGGCTCATCAGTTAACATCACCCATTAGTTTCTTTTCTGAGGTGTATTTTTTTTCAGAAAGTCGATTTGCCATTCTTTATCATGAGAATAACTCAGAGTGTTTATGAAATTTTGCTCTACAAAACTTCACTGTCTGTTTTAGAGCAATTCAGTTTTAGTGATAATACCATATAAAATTGTGTTTAATCTTTTAATTTCATCAAAAAAATATTTTCATGTATAGCTGGTCATTATGGAGGTATAGATTATATTTTTTTGTGCTACAAGCTTTTTGTGATGAAAGATGTTCTTTCTGCTTAGACTAAATATTCCATTATGTGTGTTTTGTTGCTGGCCTATTGAATATGGATTCCATTTTCCCAAGAGATTCATTTGTTGCCATTTAAAAATTGTCATTGTCTATTGTTGTTGCTGTTTATTATACACGCAGACTTGTCTTCAACTTCACCCAATATCATACACCATTGTGCAATGCCTCCTACAAATCATAAATTTGCATTTTCATGTCCCTCGGCTTTTCTGGTTATTTTGTTTATTAATTTGTTTGAATCCTGCTCAGTACCAAAATTAATTCATGAGGAAGCTGTCCAGCTATTTTACAGACTGTTGATAGTTCTACCCAGGTTTATGCCTAGGGTCTTCCTCCAATGTTAAAGCTGGAAGGTTACCAAATGGTCTTGGCTGTTTGAGCAGCATTAAACCCAGTGAAAAAAAAATGTTTATTAATTTTTAAGCATTGTTGATTAATTGTTGATTGCGGTTTGACTGAAATTTGTTGTACAGGAACAAAATTAAAGTACTCCTGCCTTACCCCCTTAATTCAGTTTCAAAAAAAATAATTATTTTATTTCTGTGAAGTGTACTTCACTTTGAATCATTGATGGGGGATGTGAATTTTTGGATGGATGTAAAATGATTTTTATTTGGTTTGGTTTCTTGTAAACTATTTTTAAATAATAAATATTTATGACACCTTTCTTGTGAAGCTTGATTATCTTCTGTGGCAGAGTTAAATTCAATGCATGGCAAAGTGAATATTCATCTGAAGCAAAAGTTTGATTACAAAAAGCCTTGTATGTCTCACCTTTAACACACTTAGGATGGGGTGCTTGGGAAGGGTTAGTATGACTGAGTGTCCAGGACGTGAGTCCTAATGTTGTTTTACTTAAATACAATATAATGTAAGTTAATTTTTGTTCAGCATCTGTGTAATTGAAGCAAAATAAATCCACTCTTAATATTATCAAGAATTATGACCTTTAATTTACAAAACGTGTGTCAATTGTTGATTCAGTTTATTGTTGAGCCTTATGGCCCATAATGTCAAAACTGTCTTTATAAATTTGATTGTTTAAATTATAATTATATGTGTCTAATGGATGCCTGGTTTGAGAGCCACATGGAAGTTATTTGATTTATTGGTTAGTTATGTTGTCTTGATTTATCTGAGCGATACAGAAGCCTCTTAATTTATACTAATTTATTTTAGCTCAATTGTGAAAAAAGCTATTTTGCTTATATTAATCACACTCAAGTCCACATCCTGGACACTATACCAGTACTGTGTCTGAAACATGGGATTGTTAAGTTTACAAACGAAATCTGTCAAAAACAGGATTCGAACTCATGACCTCCGAATCAGAGGTCGGACTTTCTACCTCTATGCCCTGATGCCTCCCATTACAAAAGCCTCTTGATCTGGCCACACCTGTAAACAATGATAATAAAGGGAATGGAATAAATATAGCTTTATGCATTGTTGACCCTTTTTTAAGATTTTTTTTTTTGCTTTATTGTGTATTCTGTAAATGTGTGCTAAGAGATTTTGACATCAATTTTGAGGTGCTCATTAATATAAATTTCTATACATAAGTAATCTTGACTGAATGTTGATGCTTTTAATTATAAGATATTACTATATCTGTATGTTCATGTGTTTATTTGAACAATTGTGTTGAACGGATTTCCTTCACAAACTGGTAGGATCAGGTATTACCCTTTATTGGCCATCTTACAAAAATATTGTTTTATCTGACCAAACAAAAGTAAGATGAGTTTTGAGAGATGAATATAGATGAATTTTAAAAAAAGTCTCTATGTTCAAATCTTATTTGTTTGTGAATTATGTGGTTGGACAAATGTACTATAATTATGAAGTTTTTTGTACGTGAAGTAAATATATTGCTCTCAAGATTTGTTTTTGCAAAAATTTAAACATCCTTTTTTCCACTCAAAACTTTAAAAATATTTTCATTCTCAACCATTTTCATAAGTTGTTAAAATCATATTTCAGTTGATGTTTTTTTTGCTGTGATACAGGACAAAAAGTACCTTTTGAGGCAAAAGTACCATTAAGCTTAGTCAAAAAAGGGATGGGCTGAGCACAGTGCTTTTCTGCTGTGGAAAAATTTCTTCATTTCAGGGCTGCAGAAGTTTTTGGGCAGGTGGAAATTCTGCCAGCCTAGTCATATATTAAACCATATCAACCAAATAAGTTTTATCATGACTGTTCATGCGTCCTCTCTCTCTCTCTCTCTCTCTCTCTCTCTCTCTCTCACTCTCACTCTCTGACTATTGATTCATTACTTGCGTTGCAAATTTTAACTGTGATGATGTACATTTTGGTGCACTTACTCTAAATTACCTGCTGTTTATTTGTAGCACCACCAAAGATTGAGGTTAAAGATACATTTGAAGGGACAGAAGGCATGGGAATGGAGCTGGTTTGTAATGCTCATGGTGATCCAGCGCCAGAAATGACCTGGACAAAAGTTGTCCCATTTAAGTCATTTTCTAATGATGGGGTAGGTCTTTTTATTGTTTTATTTCATATCATTGATGTTTAACATTACTCCAAAAGCCTGGGTCATTTGGTGACTTCCAGTTTTAATGGTTGTGGAAGACCCCAGGCATACACCTGGGTAGAACCACAGACCATCTGTAAGTTAGCTTGACAGCTTCCTCGTGTGTGAAATCCTGGATGGGATTTGAACTTGCAGCTATGCAAAATTATTTCAAATGCAGCCAAAAATCATTAAAACAGTACAATAACTAGTTTGATAAAGTCAAACTGTTTCAAGTACAGGGGTCACTAAGTTTATTAGGGAATTATTCCAAGTTTGAAATTGGTTTTGTAGATCAAGATGAATTATGACTGCCAGTTATTTTGATGTCAAGTTTGGTCCTTTTTATAATATTTAGGGGGATATTATTTTGCAAGTTGGTATGTGAATAGGTGGCAATGTGAAGATTACCGTATATTCCCTTATAAATGCACCCGGGGGCGTTACATTTTTGAAAGAGGGGGCGTTTAATTGAGAACAAAAAAATAAAATTTGAAACAAGTTGCCAAGTAAGTATTAATAAATTTAAACCACAGACTAACCTTTGAAAATTGTCCAAACGTCAGATTCTTTAAGTTTTTTTTGCATAACAATTACACTCTTTACACTGGTCTTATAAGTGGGGTATATATGGCAATTACTGCCGACTCTCATCTCTTTGAAGTCGCTGCTATGATCTAGGTAAAAGTGACGTCACGTCTAGCGGCTCAAGTCCTTTTATGTTGGTAGAGAGCTGTCGCATGTTCTGGATTTAAAATGTGTTTGTGTCATTCCTTGGATTTAAAAAGTGTTTTCTACTAATTTCTATTGTTCATCTCGGATTAAAATAGCCTCTCATGGTAAGTCTCTTTTGTTTTCTCTCGTCCAAAAAGGTGGGCGTTTATTAGGGGAGGGGCATTTATATAGGAATGTACGGTATGCAGATCATTTTGTTTTCTCCCATGGGTAAAATTGTAGTTATCATGGTAAAGGAAATAGTAAAAATATCCACAAAAGTATTGATTCTGTCATAACTTTAACTGTTCAAGATGAATGAAATTTGGTATTAGAGTTAGTAATATTATATTAAATATTTTGTTGTCTCCCAGGGTTACAATTCTGGTCACTGTGGTAATGTTAATAGTAAAAAACATGTTGCAAAATCTTGATACTGCAATAACAAACTTTATTCAGGCCATGTGAATGAAATTCTGTATTTATTATTTGATCGTGTTGTACTTAATACATTTGTGACAGTTATACAGATTAATTACCATATTGAGTCAAGGCGGAGCCAGTAGGGGACATTATGTGTTGTGGACCACACCAGTTATTTGTTGATTTTGTGGTCAGTTGGTCAAAGTTCAAGATCACCATGTCCTTCACCACTAAAAGGTTGTCCGATCAATTACTGGAGAATGCTTTGGCATACAACTAACATTTTCGATATGAAGGTCAGTTGTGGCCTGGGTATTTCAGAACTTGAAACTTCATGAATCACTTGATGTAAGTGGAATAATTCAATTCTCTTTGTGAATTCACATTGTGTAATTTCATAATACGACGAGAAATACAATGTATGAGAAATAGTGAAAATCTAACCAAAATTATTTGCAGGATATTTCTGTTGTGTCTGAAACCATAAAGGATGTAAGTAACCCTGGAACCAAACTGACCTTGAAATTCAAATCACTTAATCATGAAGATGCTGGAGAATACAAGTGTTGGGCAAAGAATTCTGCCGCTGAAACTGAAAAGGTTGTCACCCTTGAAGTCAGATGTGAGTTTATTTATTTGTTTATCTGGTTAAGACCAGAAGTTGATTTTATTTTACCCAGATCAAATGGTTTCTAATACTTGATAGTAAATAATAAGTAAATAAAGTCATCATAATATTAATACAGGGCTGCCAATTTTCTGTGGAATTCTGCTGATTTGATCCTCCTGGGGCCGTTTTTGAGATTGATGCAAATCTGTTGAGATTTTTTGGGGAGGGGGGTCCCACTGACGCGAGACGACGACGATGAAATATTATTCGATATTATTTCACTGAAACTTTCTCACTAACTAATCAGCGGTGGCGTTTCATTCAGTACCAACCAATCGTATCACTTAGCTGAAATACATGAAAATCAAATGACTGCGTGTCCAGTTTAGGATGTAGTCATCTGTGTGATTGATCCAGAGCAACAGATAAGCTTTCTCAGTGAATTGGGTATTACTCTGTCATGTCATTGTTATGGGGGGCTTCGTCTCCTGGTCCCTCACCAGGGCTCTGCCCTGGACCTGCAAAGGGACCTGTGTGGCCCCCTTTACCCCCGGCATATTTTCCTATTATTTCATTTTCTCTGTTGGTGGTCCTGTTTATGCAAGTACAAAAACTTCAACTCCAGATTTTCCACCCGGGACTCCTATCTCCAACAGTTTAGGGGTCCCTTGATTTTTGGGGGTCCCACGCAGAAAATGCCAAGGGCAAGTTTCGAGATGGAAGGCTGAATATCGCGTCAGGGATGCAAGAAACCTGCGTCAGTGAAGTCCCTGCAACTCATCTAGAAATACAGCCATAGCCATTTTCTTACAGATCAGAGTGTTTGATTACTAATACTAGGATGTTACTACAGTCTTATTAATTTTTTGTAAAGATTTGATTTGGTAAATTTATCAATGAACTGGCTCACGTGTATCATCATTTAAGCTTGTCGTCTACATATTTTTTCAACTATAGAATTTATTCATTTTGCCTTTGTTACAAATGAAACAAAGAGAAACGACTTAAACTGACCAGTTTAGGCTATTAGCATGAAAAGAAATATTGACGTTGCAATTTTATGCATTATTCAGACCGTCCTAACTTTGATGCGCAAGAGGAAACAAGTTTCTACACATGGAATAAGGATAGTGATCCATACATAGTCTGCACAGTAAATGCTAACCCTGTGTTTCAATGGTACAAGGGTGATAAGGCGATTTCAAATGGTGATAGCTTCTTTTCTGTCATACCAGCTGTGACAGATGATACTAAGCCTAATGTTTATACAAGCAAATTACAAGTAAGTTTGGCTGATTTTGATGTATACTTTGTTATTTATATGTAATCACAAGCAAGAATTAATGTCCTTTTACTACAATCAGAAAATGTTTTTGTGAACTAACAGGGAAACATGACACCCCCATATTCACCAGCCTCAATTTGCACATGTATAAATATTCTACATAAAATAAAAAAAAAAACAATCAGAGGTTCTCTTATACCTACTTGTATTAGCCAATCAGAGGATGTCTCTATTTTAGTGCGCAAACCAATCAGAGGTTTCCTCACATTTAGTGTGTAAACCATTCTGAGGTTGCCTCATTAGCTTATTAACCAATCAAACGTTCTCTTACACTTAAGTGTGCTAGCCAGTCAGAGGTTTCCTCACACTTTAGTTTGTAAACCAATGAGAGATTGCCTCACCTATTAGCAATAAGTGTTGTTTCACACTTATTTGTGTTGGTCAGTTAGAAGTTGCCTCACTTATTAACTTGTTAACCAATCAGAGGTTCTGTCACTCTGTAGTGTGTTAGTCAATCAGAAGTTTCCTTGCACTTCAGTTTGTAAACCAATCAGTTTGCCTCACACTTAATGTGAACAAATCAAAATTGTCTCACTTAATTTTATTGGCTTAGAAGATTTGATTTAGGACATGATGTGATTCCAATCAGCCATTCCTGTATGGAGTTAGTGAATATTTCCATGGACTGTCACAGTGGACAGGACTATCTCAGCCATACAAAACATCTGTCTAATGGAAAGGAAACAAGAAGTGTGTTGATATTAGGATACTTCATTGTTTTTATGCAAGAAGAGTATTTATGCAGACTTATTATAAAAAAGATACAAATTCTCCAATGTACCTTAAATGAAGAAATTTATACAAGTAAATCAAATGAATGTACTCAGTATGAATTACTTCAGTTACAGAACATGTATGAGCAGTTTCAATTATAAACTATTCTCTTAACAGGTGACATACAATAATGCTAATGATGAGGCAGTGTTTGGGAAGTACAGTTGCATGGCTACTAATGCTGTTGGTTCTAATAATATCACCTTGGACTTAGAAAAGGCTGGTAAGTTATCATGACAATGACAGTATGTTTTCTCCTTTTTCCAGTATTTAATCCTGTTCCAGAATTCTCAAAACTTAAACTGGTAGAATATCACTTCATTCTAAATTTGTTTTCCTGGAAAATATAAATTAAGCCTAAGAATGGTTTGTTTCTGGTTACACGATCGACCCATCTTTTACCTTGCCTACTCATAATTTTTTACGGCATCCAAATCTTAGTGCTATATTGTAATTTTCACAACAGTGTTGCCGATATATGTAAAAAAAAAACATAAAAGAAAAAAATCACCACCAACTGACCCATGTTTTTTAAATACCCCATTCAGATTTATTTTCATGAAGTTATGCCCCTTTTTTATTTGTCTATAGACAAAATCTTGTGTTCGCTCTGAAATGGTAGGTTGGATTTTGATAAAACTTTACCAACTTATTAGGCAGTAGGTCTACTTGTACATATTGTAAAACAAAATATTCAGATTTATTTTCCTGGAGTAATGCCCCTTTTTCATTTGTCTATAGACAAAATTTTGTGTGCGCCTCTTCTCCTAAATGGCTTGTTGGATGTTAATAAAACTTTGCCAGTACTTTAGGCATTAGGTCACTTGTGCATATTTAAAAAAAATATTTTGATCTATTTGCACGGAGTTATGCCCCATTTTTATTTGTCTATAGACAAAATCTTGTGTGTGCTTCTCCTAAATGGCTTGTTCTAAGTTATTAAGCCTTTCAAAAAGGGGCTCTCCGGGGGGTATTTAATCACCCTCAGTGGTAGTTCTAGTTTGGCATGTAACCCCAAAAAAACTTTCTTGTTTATGTCAAGTTTACAGTTTCTTACATGACAGTAATTGTTGTTTTTAAATTACATTTCTACGAGGGCATAAAATATGAGATCAATCTCTAGGCCCAGATTTTGTTTTTTGTTCTCTTGTCTCAGGTTAACTTGTCTCTCGCCATATAATTTTATTATTCCACTTGTGTCCAGAAATATGTTTGAAGAATTGTATCATCTTATCAAAAATATGTTGAGAATATTGTAAACAAAAAAATGAGATTTGAGACTGGAAGCCTATCTCAAGTTTTATAAACTTAGACTATTATCGGAAACTTCATGTTTGAGATTGATCTCTGTTGGAATGATTTGCGTGTTGGAATTTGAATGGAATTTTTTGTACTTAATATGTTTCCACTACACACAGTTCTATTAAGCATGTGGCTACTTCAATTTTACATTGTGAAACTGAATATTTTGAAGCAAAACTGCCAATGTTCCTATTATCTTTACACGACATTCTTGACAGAATGATATATTTTTTATGGCTTGAATTTGTTTGAATTTATTTGTATTTCAGTTGTGCCAAGTAAACCAAGTGTGACCATTGAACACTTTGATGCTACTCGTTTTTATTTCCATCTTGTTGCGAGCACAGTTAAAGGCCCACAGGTGACACATTTTAAAGTGACATACAAACGAGCTGGATCCAATGACAATTTCGAACAGACTGTGGCTAGAGGTCAGTTTCTTAGTTGTTCCTGACATCAGCTGTGATATATGTAGCTTTTTGCATTATTAAATTTAATTGTATTTTTTATGTCCATGGCAATAAGTGGATATATATACTAATTGATCATACAATTCTCACTTTCATCATTGTCCATTTTTTTTCACTATGATAGTCATCCCCATAGTTGTGCCATAATTTTAGTTTTTTTCCATCCTTTCCGGTATATGCAGATTTGGACTGGACAGGTTATTTGTTGTTTCTGTGGTACTGAGTTCAGTCTATCTGAAATACACTTGTCCCTTTCTGTGTCCGTAAAGACTGCCTCTAAGGAAATGGTCGAATAGTTAGAAGTGCCAGTTTTTGTTTTCAGATTTTTTAATATTTTTAACTTTCTCTTATGCAACTCTTGTATATACTGTAGACTGTTTAGCTCACCTGAGTCAAATCACAGAAAAACCATAGATGTTGCAATCTTTACTCAGGTGAGCGAAAAAGGGCCATCATGGCCCTCTTGTTTAAAAACTCATGGACTGTTAGAGGCTAAAATGATTTATGAGATTTTATATATATTACAGAGATCCGAGACTTTATTGATGTGAATAGAAGATATACTGAGTTGAAAGTAGAAAATCTGAATCAAAGTACTGCATATGTTTTCACTTTCTATGCGATAAATGAAGTAGGACAGGGCCCTGGTGAACAAATTAATCGACAAACTCCAGCACTAAGTAAGTCTAACTGGTTGTCTGTTATTTTTGTTTGTTTATTAATGTTCTGTAAAGTCATGGAGCTAATTGTTTTATATCTACATGAGGTTTTGTTTGTAAGTTTGTGGTACAGAACTGCCACTCTTGAGATCCACTTAAATCTTTGGGAAATTTAATCCTTCGATTTTCGAATAAGTTTATGGGAGACTTTGCACTGGGTATTTAAACGAAGCATTTTCTTTGTAGAAAAAATTTCACTATAGAAAATGTGACTACTACTTTACATTGATGGTCAATGTACTATTTAATTTCTATTTTCTCAACAATGTCTGGAGCAGAACTAATAGATTTAAGTGGGTTAAAACTGATTAGACAATTGTGATCTAATTGTTTAAAGGGTCAATAGGTCATTGGTCAAAGGTCAAAGTTTATTATTCTGCATGTATGATATTGTTGCTTGATACATTGTGATTCTGTCTGTCTCTGGTTTCAAATATCTGTCATGTGCAAAAATTAGTCAAGACCCATATAAAGCACTGAAGTATATAAACAGTAAATTTTAAAACAATTCATAGTTAATTGATCTTGACCGTGACCATGGTCCAGTGTTTAGTGTGCTGGACTTGTAACCAGGCAGTCTGGGTTCAAATCCTACTCGCAACAGGTCATACCCTTCTTCGAAAATTTGAAAAAATGTTGATTTTCCTCCATATGTGGAGAAGTTGCCAGGACCTTGAGGAAGGGTAGGTGAGCACTGGTTATAGCACAGTGCAGGAAAACTGGATAGGTGAACTGGTTGCTGTATATAACTGTATAACACTATAAGTGTTGAAAAGCGGTTTTAAACCTAGTGAAAAAAGTCAGATAATCCTTAATTTTAATTGAATACTTAACATTACAAAACTAAGATTAGCGTGCTAGAAGCCTTGACTTACATTCTTTGACGAAGTCCATATTACATAATGGCTTAATTTCTCATTGAATTTATACCTGTTTTATTATTACAGTCAGATTCTTATTGTCAGTAAACTATGTATTACTGCAATATGAATTTTGTTCATTGTTGTTGCCATAAACTTTCAAATATATGGTCTGGTCAGTTGTTCCTGCGTTATATTACATAGCTTGAGCTTCCCTCTCCAACATTTTACTCAATTGAATTCTATGTAACAAACATCTTAATTATTTTACTCTCAGTTTATTATTTCGAGAGCAGAAAATATGGCAATGTTTAGTTGACTTTTTATGATCGGTTTATAAAAAAACCACTAAAATTTATTGTTTATGTTATTAGTTTGTTTATTTTTCACAATAAACTTACATTAAGAAAGTGAGCATATGCTGAAATTAGTCTATGCAATACATGTTAATTTTTTTCATCTTATTAGTCAGAAAAGGTTCAGTTCTGGTTATTTCTTGTGTAGGGTTTCCGTGGTATTTTTTCAGTGTTCTTTTTTTGTATTTTACACATCATCTATATTTTTCAGTCTGTTTTTTTTTTAAATATGTCAAGTATTGCTTGTAAATTGTTGTTTAATGTTTATATTTTCTTGTCTTGATTGCCTGAAATTAGGTGGTTATATATGATTAAATGTTCAGATGAATTGCCAATATTTAATGTATACAATATATGGTTGTACATTGATATATATTTTGAATAAGTATTAAGAAGTGCAAGAATTCAGATAACTTTGTTTGCTGTGTAAGTATTTGGGATAGTGCTTTCAATATTCTTTGTAAGTTCACATTGAAGTTTTATTGCCATATCTGTATCTGTACATGGGCTATTCACATTGTTTAACATGCTAATAGTGATGGGGTAATGATGCTAGATTTCATTGTTAATCTCTGGACTTTGTATGTAGGTGATGTAATGATGTTAGATTCCATTGCTACTGCCAAAACTTTGTGAGTGGGTGGGGTAATATTGTCTGTATTTTATTCATTATTTCAAGATGCTTCATTAATGGGTGGGGTAATGTTACCCGATTTTGTAGTTACTCCAAACTGCTTTATTTGTGAATTGGGATAATGTTGCCAGATTTTGTGTGAAATTAGATATAACAGTGGAAGTGGTTAAATATATATATATATATATGGTGGCTTATCAGTGTCCTATTGGTATTATCATACATCTCACATTTGGATTATAAATCTGACTCACTTTTCTTTCTTCATTTTCATTTTTACCACATGCAGGTAGTAAAGTATCTGTTTGTCATATGATCGCTTGCTTGCTTTCATTATAAAATTGCTTCTTAACTATATAGTTCCAGCCATTGAAACATTCTGTTTTGTTTTGTAACGAAAGCCATATTGAATGATTTAATTTGGCAATATATTATAAATTTTTAGCTTTGTTTATACTATATACTGAATGCTATTTACAGTTTTTAGCTTTATACAATTAAGTACTATTTTTAATGTTATAATAGTAAAATACTGATGAAAGAGATCTGTTTTATGGTAATTTTGATAAATGTTAGCTTCTCTCACTGATCTTTCATGTGTAATGCTTTCGAAAGCTTATTAAGAAACAACATAATGTGTAGTCCAAGCCAATATAAGATCTGTGGTGTCTTTTCTTAAAGTTAATGTACATTTGTTTATGAAAATCCTCTCCTTTTGTATGCTACATTAGTTCATCATTTATCTTTTGTGAACAAATTATTTCTTTGCTATGCATTAACTGACAATACACATATATACTGAAACTCATATATCAATTTATCAAATATATTAGTATGAAAAAGGATTCCGAGAAAAAAACATGTACAAAGCATTCCACCCTCCCCTAAATACAACTGCTCTGGAAACAAACATTTGGATAAAAGGACTAACACATTAATGTACAAAGTGAGAAAGATGGAAGGTAATGATAGAACCTATAAATGAAGGAACAATTTGAAGAAACAAGCAAAAACAAAACAATGAATGAATGTAAGAGACAATAGGAAAAGGATTGGATTGGGAGGATAATTATTATGTAATTGACAATACGCTTACAACTTGACTGTCAACTTGCAGACAGATAATCATTGTCTTTGACAGGAAAAAGATTCCTAAAAAAATTGCTCCTTCCCTTAAATATTGCTTTCCCCAACCCCTACCCCAGCACAAAACCAACCCAACACACATGGCCATGCATACAAACAACATAGAATCAAACAAATGGAACCAAATACAGTAAAACCTCAATAGTGAGACAACCTTTGGAACCAGAAAAATAGGTTGTAATAATGAGGTGGTCTCTATCAAGTTTTTGAAAGCTGGACCAAAAATAAGTGGTTGTTATATCTAGGTGGTTGTAATATTAAGGTGGTCACTATGTGAGGTTTAATTGTATGAAGAAACAAAAATATAAATGAACTAATGAATGAACAAACAAACATGTTTTATTGTTTCATCTGTAGAATGCTGTATTCCTCATGCACTGTATGATGGCAGTTTACTTATTTGCTATGGTACTTCAGTATTTCACTTCACATGTTTATCATTCTGTTGATTGTGTCATATCTTACGTTCATTTCTGTATGTATGCTGAATTTTATTGTTGTTTGTATGTTTAGTTATGAATGATGATGCAAATTTCCACTTTCTTTATTATTGGCACTTACTCTAATTTGTCTACATTCCTTGTCATCATGACTTGACTTAAAATGCTCTTTTTTATTGTTGTATAAACATGCTCTTACAGTCTACATATTTGTTGTCACGGTAAAATTCTTAGAATATCTTTGTCTGTTTTTGTGGCTACATATTTTCTGATAACTAACATGTATTCTTATAATGTCAGTATTCTGTGAAAATCATGTATTCATAGTCATTGCAAACGTACTCCTAAAATCTAAATATTTGTAGTTATGGTAACATGCTATGAAAATCCCATCGTTCATATTAGTAATTTTTTGTTATCACTCTGCTGTTCTATGTTCTAACTATCAATCCATATCTAGATAATTGCTGCATACTCTTTTATAGAATAATTAATGTGATGTAAACTGTAGACTTATGTTCGTACCTATCCCTATATTTATGTTGTAAATCAGGGTATCTAGAAGCAGAATTGCATTATTCTTATTTGTTTCCTTCCTGAAAGGTAGCCGACCAACTTAAACCGATAGTGAACTTGCTGTAATGTCATTCCTCTGATATAAACACAGAGAGATTGCGATTAATGAATTACCGTAATTGTGAAACATTGTCACTTCACTCTTGCCAACTTTTTGAGCAAATACGTTGTAACCTTCAACCTCAATAAACTGGAACATCTTAAATAGCTGTTTTACTGTTTTCTAAATTTTAAAATAATATTGATAAATATGTTCTACTTCCTGTTTTTGAAGCACTGCATATTCTAATTAGTTAATAGGTGCTGAAAGGTTATATTTATGAGTTTGGTCAATTATCTGTTGTTTGTTGCCAGCTATTTGCTTCATACATCATTTTGCATACTGTGAGTTAGTTGTGTCATTTGTATAGCCTAATACCTTATTTTTAAATGCATTCAGTAATTTCATGTAATAAAGCAACATATGATAATATCATGTGTATTGTGAAGTACATCATACTTGGAAGTTTTGAGTTTGGTTTCATGATGCAGCCCCTCTAGGTCACAGCCGTTGATATATAACTGCTCCTTCAAATGTAACATCACGTAAAAAATCTCAGTTCTTTGAATATAAAATCACTGTAAAGGCACAGTCATTCAAATGTTACATCTCATCAAAGGTCACAGTCCTTTGAATATAAAATCACTGTAAAGGTCACAGTCATCCAAATGTTACATCTCATCAAAGGTCACAGTCATACCAATGTAACATCTCATCAGAGGTCACAGTCCTTCAAATGTAATATCGCATCAAATGTAACATCATCTTAAAGGTCACATTCCTTCAAATGTAAGATCACCTTAAAGGTCACAGTCCTCAAATATAACATCACATCAAAGGTCACGGTTCTTCAAATGTAACATCACATCAAAGGTCACAGTCCTTCAAATGTTACTTCAAATGTAACATCACATCAAGGGTCACAGTCCTTCAAATGTTACTTCAAATGTAACATCACATCAAGGGTCACAGTCCTTCAAATGTTACTTCAAATGTAACATCACATCAAGGGTCACAGTCCTTCAAATGTTACTTCAAATGTAACAGCACCTCTTAGATCACAGCCATTCAAAGGTAACCATTACTTACGTCTTGTAAAATGTCAGTATGGTTGATTTTATAAGACTATTGAATATGTATAACTTAAAAAAAACAGTAATATCATTATCTTGTGTTATATTGGAATAGATATTATATTCATCTTTGTATTGCCTGTGTAGAATCTATGTTTTTCTACTGTTTGTCTGTTGTCTGTCTGTTCATCTGTCTGTCTGTCCCTGTCTCTCTCTTGTTTTGTCTGCTCCTTTTCAAATGAAAAATTGGAAAAATGGAAAAATCTGCTACATGCTTGTATGTTTTAAGGTATTATTATGCATTTTTGCCATAAAACATTTCTCTTTCATGATGTCTTGATATCATAGTAAAAGTTTAGCATGGTGTCAGCCTCTCAAGTTATTCCTTGCAACTTGTATCCAAATATACTTATATTAGTGTCTTGTATCTCTGTAATAATTTTTAAACTCACAAGAGCTTTGTTTTGAATAAAAAGTTATAAGTGAAAATAAACAGACTAATAATTAGTGAGGATTTGTTTGGGTTAAATGATATAAGTGTATAAAAATTATAGGTTAAAGCAGCTGCTGCTTCTACTAACAAAGAATCTCATGTCCTGAAAATACCAAATAAGGAACTTGGGGGCTGTGATGATTTTGGACCCTTAAAACAATGCTAGGGTGTTAAGTAAGGGAGTTTCTTGGTTCATATATATTACATTATATGTACAGTAAAACTTCATTATTACGAGCATTAATATCACGAGCACCCAAATTATCTTGAGGAATTTTTAAGTCCTGTCAATATTTGTTCTTAGTTCTTATCTCGAGCATTCAATCTGGTTGGGTGACTCCTTTGAGAAATGAGGTTTTACTGTATATATATATTCTGATCATACATTGTCATGTTTTTCAGTACAAACCTGAAAAGTTCTTATGTTTAAATATGTGATGCATTGTTCTTTTCACAGAAATCAGAATTAGAATGTTTTGAAGTGAATAACAATTATTTATTTTTTCTCATTGTTACTTTAGGTAAACCAGACATTCCTGTTATTTCAACAGAATATAATTCACCTTTGTCTACTGTTATCAATGTGCACTGGAAGGCTCCAAGTGATGGAGGATCAGCCATTCTTGAATATATTGTGAAATTCCAAGAGGTAAGTAATTTTGGTTGAATCGTTAGGGAGCTGAGATATAATTCTTCTCTATTCTTTTGTGTATATTTTCTCCCTTAAATAATACAAAAGGCCACGGCCATGGTCCAGTGGTTAGTGCGCTGGACTTGTAACCAGGAGACAAAAATGTCGATTTTTCTTGGTATGTGGAAAAGTTGCTGATTCCTTTAGAAAGGGTAAGTCAGTATTGGTTAGTATTCAGTCCAGGAAAACTGGTTAGGTGAACTAGTCACCCTATATAACTGAAAAATTCATGAAAAATGGCATTGAACTGATGTAAAGAAAGAAAAGAAATAATACAATTTCCTTTTTTTTTGGATGCCTATGTTTTTTAGAGTAGACAGAATTACTGAGATTTTAACGTGAATGGTAAAGTTTACTTGATTTTCATCTTTGTCTGATGCATATGTAAAATTTGTCCATAAATTGTTTATGGATTTAGCGAGCAGCTCTGTCTTTGTATTTAGAAATCTGTACTATTTTTCTTCTGTCATCTTTTATGAGTTCGTTATTTTTTCTTACTAAAAGTAGTGGTTCTGATTGGGCATTGTCAACACACTGAAATTTCTTTAAGTTTTTGTTTTATATTTCTTTGTATTCTCTCTGAACTTTGGTCATTATTGTTGAATGTGGCTTGATATTACTTTGTATAGGTGAGAGTTAAGAATGAGACAAGTGATCCACTGAAAGGCTATGAACTTTTGGAAAAAATATCAAACCCAACCACGATACCTTCAGTCAAGGAAACATCGAAGAGAATAGAAAGACTCCTGCCCGGACGATTTTATGAGGTGACCGTATTTGCGAAGAATGGTGTAGGTGTTAGTTTAGGAGGTACAAAAATCATTCGCACGAAAGTCGGTAAGTTGCAATTTTTTTGTGTATGTTTTTTTACATTTTGTACCATGTTTTCACTACATGTCCAAGGTGATTTTTTTAGTTTACCCTTTGTGTCTAAAAGTACTTGTGGTCTGTAGATTATATTGTTTTATGTCTTTGGATGTATTTTGGAGCCTTTTTGAAAACAGCCACTGCATGGTTGTCTAGTTGCATAGTTGCAAAGCAAATTAAAATATTACAACGAAAAAAAAAATATAAAAAAAGTGAAATTTGTTTTCTTTGTGGGTCTTTGAATTCTTCAATACTTGTTGTATGTCCATAATGATTTCTAGCTTGATGAAAAATAATTTCATTGCCTTACTCATTAAACTCTTCCCTGCCTATCTGATTTCTGCTCACACGTTATAATTCCTTGTCTGTCCATGAAAATATTTTTGTTCCACCTTCAACATTTCTCGACCTTCTGTCAAAACTTCTTGTTTGTCCTGTGCCTGTACTATTTATCACATCCTGTATAAAAATGTTCTCATTTTAGTAATTCATGAAATGGTCTGGTAAAAAATTCATGAATTTTGAACGAAATATGTGATTGGTCCCATGAAGACTGGTTCTGTGTAGAAAACTGTACCTCTGATGGACCGATTTATTTTGCATGAGACACGTTTTCTATAATTTGTAACATTTGTGTGCCCATATTTCATACATTTCTCGGGCAAAAATTACACAAAGAGAAATTCAGCTGTTTTATGGAGGGTTTGGGGTCAAAAACTTCAGTATTAGAAAAATCTAATTATAATGTTTTTACGCCAAAACCTTTATAATCCAAAGTGAGATTTCTTTTCCATTCTAAATGCCTTTACCCATAGACCCCTTAAAAGGCCCTTTTCTATTTTCTCTTGTGTTATTTGTGACGGATACATTTTCAGCGGAAGCAGTAGAAGGCGCTACTTCTGGTAAGGGTTACAAAATTTTTTCAGAAACCATTTTTGCATTTTGAATATTTTATGTTGTCAACTATTTGTTTGTGTAATGACAAAAATGTGAATCTGGGGATGTATGTATTGTTCTTTTTTCTCTATAAATGTTTGTTCTTTTTTATCGACAATTTGGGTATGAGTTCTTGACAACCAGTTTCGGAATGAAGCAATGGTATAGATCATTTTAGTAAGTTAACAACAAATCCAGCCTTGCTTATGCATTCTAAGACTAGTCTCCATGTTCGGTTGTAAACCTTTAGTTCACAATTTTTATTTAATGATATTCAAATCCTTGATATATGAAATAATATCGTAACAGTTTATACAATAATTTTCATAATTCACTTTCAATTAAAAAGATTGGAACTGAGTGAGTAAAGAGTGCTACTGAGTTAAATTATTTCTGTAAATTTGATAAAAAGGAAGCCCCTGGCAATTTATTACAACTGTAAGGAATTTTAAATTGTGCTTTCATGTAAAAATGAATGAGTAGGAGTGAGCACCCTTGAAATGGTGTGAGCCCGGAAAAAGATGGTGTTTATGAACAAATTCATGGCATAAAAATAGTTGTAACAGTTCTTGGGTAAACTGCCGTGAAAACATGATATTTCAGATGTTAGCTCCCTCAGAAAACTCGTTAGAAATTAACTCCTTTGGAAAACTTACTGGTAATTGGGGAGTTACCCATCTTGAAAAACATGTTTGGGAAGCATTGATGAACAGACTATAGGAATCTGTTCCCTTTAAACAAATGGGTTATCTGAAGCACATTTTCTTCTTGAATATAGTTATGAGTTATTGTTGTTGTTTTTTTTCATAAAAAAATATTTTTGACAAGTGTTTGTTGGTCTCAATGAAGTTAGGATCTATTATAGACAAGTACAAAACAAGTGATTTTCATTTTAAAATTGCCTCGCAAACATTTTTTCCCAATATTTCTCCATGCTTCTGTACTATTGCAGCTATTAAATCATTATACCTGAATAGATGCATGTACTGTAGTTTTCTGGGTTTGAATGGCTTATTGAAAAGTCTGTTTCTATTGATTTCTCCTATCTATTACGGAAATGTGGCTGGAAGCCATAAATAATTCTGCATAAATTTACATAAACTACATGAAGTTTTGTAAATGTCATTTACTAAAACTCTATGACATTATAAGCAGTGTTAATCACTGGTTATTCCTGTCATTTGCGACATTGTTATTTATGAATTTAGATATACAAAGACACTCTTGGGATGAGGTTTCCATTTCTTCTGAAGATTTTTATGACATTAAGATTTTATTTACATCCATTATGATGCTGACCTACCTTCCCTGTTGATTTTATACCATGTTATTGTTGCCAAAACGGTCAGTTATAATATCATCATATTGTCAAGCTATCAAGTTAAGACATCATCATCATATTGTCAAGAAGTCAGTGATGACATCATCGTCTTGTTGCATAGCTGGCAGTTAGATTAATGACATCATTGAATTATTTCCAAGGAGTGAGTGATGACACCATCATATCGCTGCCAAGCAGTCTGTGATGACATCATTGAATTGTTGCCAAGCTGTCAGATATAATATCATTGAATTGTTGCCAAGGAGTCAGTGATGACATCATCATATCGTTGCCAAGCAGTCAGTGATGACATCATCATATTGTTGCCAAGGAGTCAGTGATGACATCGTCATATCGTTGCCAAGCAGTCAGTTATGACTTCATTATATTGTTGCCAAGCACTCAGTTATGACTTCATCATATTGGTGCCAAGCACTCAGTTATGACATCATCACATTGTTGCCAAGCAGTCAGTTATGACTTCATCATATTGTTGCCAAGCACTCAGTTATGACTTCATCATATTGTTGCCAAGCACTCAGTTATGACATCATCACATTGTTGCCAAGCAGTCAGTTATGACATCATCACATTGTTGTCAAGCACTCAGTTATGACATCATCATATTGTTGCCAAGTAGTTGGTGAATACACCATTATATTATTGACAAGCAGTCAGATGTAACATCTTCATATAATTGCCAAGGAATCAGTGACGACGTCATCTTTCTCTTGCCTAGGAACCAGTGATGTCATCATTATGTTTTGCCAGTCAGTGATTACATCATCCTCTTTTCATGGTTTTTTTATGAAGTCATTTTTGTAGTATGATGATACTGATCCATGCTGACAAAAGTCAAGGTATTAAAATTAGATTTATTGACCTTTCTCAGAACTCAGATTGTAATTTGAACCAATCAGAGGCTGGTGTTTTGATATTGGTCACCCAGTACTTGGTTTATGTCTTTGAATTTCCATGATATCATGGAAACCAGACAAAATTAAACCTAGTGTTCTTCAGTTTTGTGCGTGACCTCTTGAACTTAGAACTGTGATTTTATCAATGATATTTCTAAAATTCAAATTTCTTATCGATTAGTCTTATTCTTTTAACATTTTCTATATAAGGTATTTAGTTCATGTAGAAGAAAATTTGTTCTTAGTTCATCCTTGATATTTTTTACTTGCATTTTGTAGCCCATTATGAATTAATTAGGAACTTTCTTACGGAAAGTCTTGGCCCTCTTTGGACTAGTGTTAGTGATCAGCTGTTTTACATGATGACAAATGATTGGGTTCACATGGTTAAAAGTTTTCTTGAATTTTCTGGAACTTCCAGTTTTTCTCAAGGCCTGACTCTACTGGTCTTTATTGTGGCTGCGGCACTAAGGTCAAGATTTCCATTTTTTTTTTATTTTTCAACTTTCATCCATGGGTTCATGGAATGCATTAAAAATTACCAGTAATTAATCTGTAAGAACTCTCTCAGTCTGCTTGTATTTAAATAATCATTAAATGTTTTTTGCAATTAGTTATTGTTAATTGTCTCATTATGAGCGATTCTCACATTGAACGTGTTTCTGAATTGTGGTGCACATCAATGACCTTCACATTGGTCTCTTGAATGTATTTAATTTTAATCAACTTAAATGTTAGTCCCACTATAGCTATCCTCTGTTTGTTTTCAGTTACACAACTTGTTCAGAAATCCCTATCCAAAACTTTATTTTTCAATCTGATAAAGCATGTTTTTCATTCTTGACTCAAGTTTTTGTTTTCAGTACAAGCATAATTGTGATGTTAATGAATAAAATGCCTACTTTCCTACCGATCATTAAAAACTTGGAGCGTGTTACTGCAAACCAACACTTTTTAAGGATGACCTAGTAAAGATGTTTAAGGAGAAATTCAAGTTCTTTTTTTCATTTTTGAAAGTAATTTTATCATTTACTGAATGTCAAGCATTGTGTATGTTTTTTTGAATGCAAATAATATGCCTGTTTCATTCTGTATGTTTTTTTTTAGAAATATGAAATTATTTTGGTACATTACTTCATAACATGTGGCCCCCTCATTATATTTAATAGCATTTTTTTGTCCAGGCCCCAAGGTTGTATAACTTGAGATTGATCTCACAACTCAAATCTCAGTTTTGCACTATAAGTATTCTTAAGTTACATGTGATAAGATTTCGTAACTTTTCACAAAGTATTCTCTATACAAAACACTTGAAAAAAAATATCTACTTTCACTCTTGACATAAATACTTACTGATCTGGAGTAAATTGTGAATGAAAATGTGATTTGAGATTAGAGACTGATCTCAAGTTTTATAAGCTTGGACTCTGTTGCCTGACAACCAGAAATGCTGAGTCTGAAATCTTATTGCATGTTGTCCATGCTTTTATCACTTATTTTACTTTATTTTTGTCTGTTTGCTTGCAATGTGAATTTTATTTTCAAGACAGTATGCATGTTTTTTTTGTCATTTTTAGTGACATTTTTGTTACATAATTTCGTCTTTCATTGTATATGAACAAGCGAAATACTTGAGTAATGTCTGTGAAGGGCTCTGAAACTACCCTAATTGAGACCCTTACCCCTGATTTTTTCTATACCCCTGATTGTTATTCATTATTTTTAGATATTTTACCCCTTTAGACTTAGTGTAGGAAGCATGTAATCATCCAGAATAGATCATATTCTGTTTAACTTCTCACACTCTTTCGAACCTTTTTTTTTTGTTTTGCAGAGTCAGCATTTTTTTTCCCTCAGACATCTTTAGAATATTGCAACTATTATTGCTTTTAAATGAGTCTGCATTCACCCATTTGCTGTTTTCACCAGGATATGTGAATATTCTTTGGTTATTCAATAAATAAATTGCTCTTTAGGTTTGCTCTAGCTTTGAAAATGAGGCAATGAGTCTTTTTTTAATGAATTCTTTGATACATGGGGCTCCATTATTATTACTATATGATTGTGTTAAATCTGAACATGTTTTAATGCCCTTTTACTCGGACTGATTGTAAAAATCTAGATGTTATCAATAAACAGCTTTTATTTTTTGTAGTTTTATAATTCAGTTATTTCTGACTTTCGTAAATGATACAAGCAGCTGCCACTTAGATATGGAGTTAGTCTGTACCAAAATCAAACTTCAATATGGTGGCCAAGTGTACTCTAAAAATCCACACATTTGTGACAGTATTTAAATCTTCCTCCTTGTGGTATGATGGCTATATGCCCACATAACAAAAATGCTTTCAACATACTAGATATGTAAAATTGAATTACTTGTTATTATAAAATGAAATGAATCACATGTGTGTTATGAAGTTGTCATAATTTTTTACCAGCGATTCCAATAGGTCAACTAGTCCTTATCTAAACCATTGGAAAGTATTAGATAAGTATTTGTGATCATAACTCTGTGATATTATATGTGTTTCATCTAGTGTTATCCTAAGTTGTATCTTTTTTTTGCTTAATTTTTCATTTGTGAATATGTGTTAACACTATGTGTGCTTTAATTGTGTTTTGTGCTTGTTTCATTGTCCTGCATTCTGCGTTGGACGAAGATAAATGAAAATGTAACCCTTACCAGTGCAATGAAAGGCAAAATGTGTGTAAATCGTAACATAATGCATTTTGTAACTATTTGATATATGTTAATAGTAAACATTCCATATATCAGCAACATTTCATGATGAAAAGGTACCAGTCTATTAATGTAAGCTTGAAAAAGGGATCAACCTGTTTAATAGGGATTGGTAATGGACAGAATAGTTGAAAGAAGTCCCTGTTTGTAATTTTGGACTAGGTGAGCTAGAGAATTAATTAGAAGGTCCCAGTCTATTATTGGTGAGTGGGGAGGGGAGATTCTGGGATAATCAGGACCCAGTCTATTATTGGTAGGTGGGGGAGGGAGATTCTTGAATATTCTGGCCCCAGTCTGTTTTATCATGGTTGGATAATGAGGTATCTGAATTTCTTTTATTTGTCTCCATCACATGAAGATTATGTGGTCATTACGAACTCTTGCTTTCTGTGGTTACTGCAATATTCATTAGTGCTTTCTGACATAAGTTAAACTAATCATTGCGGGATGGTCAATTACTGTGTAAACTGTGACTGTGTCTTTGTCAAGAATTGAAGTCACTCTATAAATGAATGGGAAGAATAAGAATTTGGACAAGTTCATAATATTTATGCCAAGTAATTTACCGTAAATCCATAATGTATAAGTATATTGTAAGTATGCGACAACAATACAGCTCAGAAGTATTAATCTACGGGAGAAAATGGATGACTAAATATATGAGTATTATATAAACAGGCCTGTATTGAGTTCATTGTTGTTTCCAGAAAAAATAACAATAAGAATGATTAATTGTCTGGTATTGTTACTCACTATGTTCTGACAACAGCATGGCTTCTTGTGTAGGATATTGGACTGACTGAATTTCTAAAGTGATTATTCATTTTGTATGGTCTTACTACAAGATCAAATACATAAAGTCTGGTATTGTTTGTTTTGTCAGAGTGTTTTTTTCAAATGATTTATGCTTCTATGATCAATTTCCTAAATGTAGTTAAATATCTGAATAATTGTGAATTTGGGGAATCATGTGACTTAATCTGGGGAATCATGTGACTTAATTTGGGAAATCATGTGACTTAATCTGGGGAATCATTTGACTTAATTTGGGAAATTATGTGACTTAAGTTTGAACTGTTATTGCTGCTCTTTAGGTTAACTTGGATTGCAATCAGTAGTTTTACTTCTGTTTGGATCTATGATAAGATAGTGGTCACTTTTATTCTTTGCAGGAGTCTGAAATAATGATATTTTAAGATCTCAAGTATTTCTTGTAATTATGTTTCGTCTATGAAAATGAGTTATCCACTTGCCCAGTTGTAGATATGTAAAAAGAAGGTATTTACTGATGAAGATACCCTATTTTCACATTAAATGCATACAAGTAGTATAACTTCAAGGAACCATTTCAAACCTCTACGTACAACCATTATGTTTGGCGTAGGAAGTGATACCGCTGAACGCCATAACATTTTGAGATGTTGTTGATACATGAATGTTGCTATTCTTTCTGTATGAATTGTGTATATTTGCCTGCACTGACCCCTTTCATTCCCTTTTTTCAGATCCCCGTTACCAACCGACTTCTGGGGCTCCAAGGATTGCACATGTGACTGCATCTATGACAATAATATCCTGTCTTGTTGCCATCTCAGCATGCTTGAACTTCTTCCTGTTTTCTCTGTAGTTTATCTATGGTGTAATTTTCATTTTTCACCATTTATTAGAAACTAGTCATTTCCTATGTTCATTTTATTGTGCAAATTGAAACACATACTGTTACATAGTGAGTCCGGTACTGGACTTATGAAGTAGTTGTTTATTTCTTTTGCGATAGCTCTATTGAATTTCTGTGTACAGAGAATTTGGAACTGATTTGTCACAAAACACAGACATTTCAATATTGATATTTAGTTATTTGCACAGTTAATCAGACTTATTTCAATTATTCTTTGATTTTGTACATTTGCAGTACATAGTGTTTGATTATTAATCTTTTTTTGCAATATTATTTTAATTGTTGTATATTTTACCTTTACTTACAATTAAATGCACTCTATTACATGGTTACTTGCTTAGATATGATGAAAATCATAATTGTTAATCGACCTAATTTTTTTCACCCTTGAATTGTTTTGTCATTTTTCAAAGCAGGCTTACAGCATAATATCCGTGATTAATGTGGAATTCTGAATGAAAACATGGAAGTGTGTTTTACTTGATTTGTTTGCTTGAATATTTAATGACGATGGTGCAGTTCAATGGGATTTTTTTAGATTGTTATAATTGGTAAAGTAGCATTTTTCAAGTATTAACAGTTTATCACAGTTTGGTGTACCCGGTAATTGATAGTTAATAGCATTTGATAAGTTTATCTTGAAGGTAAAAATGCACCTTGTATTATTACTGATTTACCTTGAATTTTAAAGTATGGACGATCTGTTATATGAAGAACTATATAGAGAAATGTGGGTATAGATGTATAATACACAATTTATTCATGTACTTAGGTGATGTTCATATATGTACATGGCTGCATTAAGTGCTTCTGTTAATATTATAAATGCATATGAATCTAGAGTGACTGTTAACATTTAGTGTATATATTGTACTAACACATTGCTTATGTGCATTAAGTCTATGTAGAATAGTCTCACCTCCGAATTCATTTATTTCTGAGATTTGACATTTGTTGATGTGAAAATTAAAAAATTTCCGTGTTTGGCATTAGAAATTTGGAAACAGTTGTTAACAAAATCAGCTACGAGTTTACAATATTGATTAAAGGGAGCATTTTATTCTCCAACACTATCAGCTAACTCTTCAATTCTTCTTCTGTTGTTTACTTGTTTCTGTCAAGGCTTTATTTTTCCACCCCCTCTAAATGTCAGTATTAATGTCAGTAACGGGATTCGTCTCATTGGTGAAAATCAATATGTTCACATTTGACTAGCTCTTGTTCCTTGTATTTGCTTGTAGCTGAACATCTGTTTTTCTCAAATCAGGAAGCAGAATGATGGCTAGTATTTAAGACTGGTTAATGCAAAATGAGAGATCTTGTACTTTGCTGGATGTGGTCAGATGTCTATTTTTAGAAGGTTTTACAAGTAGTTTGGTTGGAATGAGGAAGGTGGAATTAAGTTTTGATATGATACAATAACATTTATTCCTTGACTGAAAATGTGTTTGTTTATATAATGTAACATACCTTTGTAGTGATATCTACTTTAGGCTAGCTTTATTGTATAAAGACTGTCTGTCACTGACATAACTCACTTGTTGTATCGTTTTATGGTAAAACTTGTATTCCTTTGTCAATTTAGTAGATGATTTTCCCAGGATGATTGTAAACAGTCTAAAATAGACCCTGCTCGTTGACACTAATATTGATTTCCTAAGGCTCGTGGAAGTTTCTAGGAAGCTGCAGTTATACTGTTTAACTTGTTACACACTTTCTCCTCATTCAATATGCAAGCATCTTGTTGAGTCAGAGTATTGCGCAATCCAGTATGAATTGTATCCTGCAGACATGTGCAGAATGGCTGTTTGGGTGTTATGTTGTAATAAAAGGAGAATTTATGACAATGCTGCTATATTGTCTGACAAATGATGGAATCCCTCAATGACCTAACATTTATACTACATGATAATTCAGAATAAGAGACAACCTTCGTGTTGTGTTCGAGTATTGATGTCTAATCTTGTCAGTATTGGAGATAGTTTGTCGTGCCTATTGGAATGGGAATTTTTTTAATCTTTACAACAAAAGTATAATGTCAGAGATAAATGAAGCCGTGATGTGTTGCCAAAAAAGGCAAGATGTAGACGTGTGAAGTGTTTGATAAAATTGAAGATTCTTTCAATCCACCACATACCAGTTTATAAAAGTGAAGAATTCTTCAGTCCACTATGTACTAGTTTCATCATTATCTCGGTAGTAAAGATTTTTTCCCCTGTTAGATACTTTTCACCATTGAACATTTTCATGAACTTGAGAATGAAGGAAATGTGGAGTTGGTGTGTTACATCATGAGACTTTGGTGTTACACAAATGTAGCTCCACCTTAAGCCAAATGCAATGACAAATGTTTAACACTAAAACCACATTATCATCTTGTGTGTCAACGTATGGGTCATTATGAATAAAAATCAGAAATCCATGGTATTTTTGTGAATGACTGCAAGGTGTATAAATGGATGATTTCTACAGTGAGAATTTGCATAATAAGCACCTTCGGTTTAATTGGTTAGAACTTTATGCAGGGGAGACAACTTTGTATGCTCAAGTATGAATTAAATGCAAGGCAGATTACTCTTGCATCTAGCATAATGTGAAATTGACCAAAAATGGTGTTTAATTCCTAAACTTTCTGGTCAAAATGGAAAATAGAAATATAACACAAACGAAATGACTTTTCTGTGACCATGTCGGCCAGATACAAATCCAGTTAAACAATACAAGTTGTTATTCTTTCATGATATTAATTGATTTCTTCATTGAAGTCATATATGTACGTGTGTATTATTGTAGCTATGGATTAAAATGTTTACGTTTATTGTATATAGCGCATCAAAAATAGCTTAGAGGAGTGTCAAATATGTAATTATGTATTATATTTTTCGTTTATCAGTTACTTTTACTTTTATATGTAAGCATCGCAATGACTTTTACTTTAAATAAATCGTTATTATTACTAAAACATAAGTGTTGCTTTGTAAAGATGTGTGTATATATATATATATATATACATATGTATAACTTCTTTGTGCTGCATATAAGTTCTGTATTTTGCTTTGGTTGGCAAAATAATGTTCATTTGGAACAAAATGTTTTTTTCAAAACTGTTGAAAATTTTCATTGATAAATTATTTGGTTGTTGAAACCCTGCTTTTGAAGATACAATTTCCTAGATTTTGTAATGTTTCTGTTACAAAGAAGTAATTTTTGTAGTTCTTAAAGATTCTTTTTTGTTCATATTTCAATATTTGGTGCCACCTTTTTGTTCATTAAATAACCTTTAGTTCTATTACATACCCGTTGAGTTAGTGTACATTCCACTCCTATGGAGAACTTATAGTGTAACACACACTTGTGCTGGCTTAATATTTGAAATTGTTTGTCTCTAGTTAATCCTGTTGCATTTCATGGTGACTGCTGTAGAAATGAAAATTGTTTTGTTTTCCATTCTAAAACAATGCGCAACATCTGAATAAATCTGAATAGTTGAGTTGTGTAAATATTTTTTGAATACTTGTATAAAAAATTTATAACAAGGCTTCAGTTTAGATCATTGCAGTGCTGTATAATCTGCCAAAGTCTTTAAGTTTTGCCAGAATAATCCTTTTTAACTACTTACTGCATGTATTATTAATTGATTTTTGACATACTTTGGATATTAAAATGGATATAAACAAACCTAAATACTAGTTATAACCCTACCTTACCTGCAGTAAAATACTATGCACTCTAAAAGTTGCTTCATTAGGTATTTAGGTGCATTTTCCTTCAGAAGAAATTAGTCATTAGTTTTGAATAGTTGGCCATTTGGACTGGGTAAATAAACATAATGAATTTGATAATAATTGGACTGGTTCTGTTATGGAATTCAATTACAGACTTGTTCTTGTGCATCCTGGACTGGTTCTGTTATTTTTTCACTCTGTTGTTCAATGCAATGTGTAAGTTTTCAACTTCTACAAAGTCATTGATTCAGAAGTTTTAAGCTATGAGCAGGACAGTTTTTTTTATGATTAACTGTTTGAGAATATCTTATATGCTGTAAGATAGTTTTACTCACTTACAAATTTATAAACGGATAGCAGTGTTGTATTTCTAACTACTTATTATTGCTGGGCCATGTTTTATTGTATAATATTAAAAGTTGCTTATTTGTAAGGCTATAAATGTCTGATTATATGTTGTTTAAGAACAGCTTTATTGGCTGGTCAAAGTTGTGAGATTTACAAATTTTTGCGTATTTTTGTTTGTTGTATAATTGTCTTACATTTAATCCCATGTTAACCTTTGTACATTTGTATTTTTTTTTCAAGAATAATTTTTCATGAATTTTTTTTTTAAAAAAAAAAGCTCAGAAGTTACTGTATTTAGTCAATTAAATTGATTTGTAAGTAAGTTGGGGTAGGTTAATTACAGTCAGTAATAGATTTTGGATTAAACAGTTTAAAGCAGTGTATGGATTTTTGTTTTGTTGGTCAGGCAGAAGAATGTGTTAACAGTGCAATAAACATTGTATACCAAATGTTGGAATCTTGTTCATTATTTGTTCATGCATTTCATTTTTATTCTCAATAGTTCTAGACATTTATAAACAGATGGCCTATAACAGAGAAGATTTTTTTTTGTACCCTACCTTTGTGTTTTTTTCTTTCATCTGTAAATTTAATCACATATTTGTTTTTTTTTATTAATGTTTATTACGTTATACCAACTCCATTCATTAATTATGATATCATTTTAAGTTCATGCCTTCGTTTTTATGTTTATCAGTGAATTTTATTGGTGTCCCAAGAATTTAACCATTTTGAAAGTTAAAGACAATACTAAATATTTAGTATTTTTAACTATAACTGTAAAAATTAGGCAGTTTCATACAAAACTATCTTAATGTTTATATTATTTGCCGTGACTCAAACTGCTGAGGACTGAGTGTTCTTGATTTTTGAGTATGTATCGTAGAATTTTTTTTTTATAAATTGGTGTAAAATAGAGATCTGATAATATGGTTTATTATGTTTTATTATGTTTATTCCAAAATTACATAAAAAATTACTCATGGATAATTTGGTGCAGTTTGGAATTCAGCTAGAAATGTTTTGTTTTATTTACTTATTTCTCAGAGTTTGCTCAATTTTGAAATTAAAATCAAGGTAAAGGCATTAACATGAACATGTGTTAATCAGTTGAGTTGTTCATATGTACATTAACAAAAGTGGTACAAGAAAAAGTGGACCGCTGAGATGGTAGGACTGAATTTAGTAACACTTAAATGTATTTCTGTTTTCTCCAGAAAAAAATTGAATAGAAGGTTTTCTTTATCATTCCATCAAGACATTGAAGAAATAAGAATGAATAAGAGATAGGTTAATTTGATGTTTTGTTCCATTAAGACATGTCCCACGTAACATTGATATTTGGTCATATCAGACATGACTGTGTTTGAAAACTGGTTGATTGTTGCTCATTCTTGCGCCCTCAGTAGTACCTGCATTTGATAAGAAAAAATCCACATTTGATCGTTGATGGAAATCAAGTTTTTCTCATTGTATTTGGAAGTTTGTAGTTAGTTCAAGTAGACATATTCATATTACTAATGCAGAATGATGTCAAATATACATATTTGTATTACTAACAAAGAACAATGTCTGAATCACCACTCCTGTTTGGATAATATTTCTCCTAAGTTACATTTTATTGATCATCCTTGAAGCATGAAGCGGATGCATGTATTATGCCAGTATTTTGACTCAGCAGATGAAACCAATTATTATGAACAAAAAAAAACTTGTGTAGGCTAAAACTCAGTGATTCATGTTATTGAATCAGAACATAATTTCAAGATCGATAAACATTTTTTTGGAAATCAGGAGAATAAGTTCGCATGATTGTTATGTTTATATATCAACGAACCGAAGTGTCAGGAAAACAGTGTTGAATAATTCTTTAATATCAAACTAAATCAGGATTATCTGTTGAGTGATTCTGTTGTTAGAGACAGAGTATGACTCAAAACGTTTCATTTCAGTGTCCGATTCACAAAGATTTATAGAAATCCATTTTCACTTTTTTTTAAATTTCATCACCTATATAGTTCCATGAATATTAATCTCAGATGGTATCTTTGTTATTTTTATGTTATTTAGTATTCTATATGGTAGTATTTTTTGTTTCTTTGTACTTAAATTCATTCAAATTAACTCATGTTGTAATTCATTGTTAACATTGCTTAAGGTACATATATGTGTGTGAAAAAACAGTGTAATCATTTCATAGCGCTTGGATAGAAGTTGTAACCATAGCAATATAAGTTGACCATTTTCGGAATTTCAATTTTCGGAAAATTTACTAAACTCATTGCTATGGCAAAATTTGTGTGTAATATTTGTATACACTTGCACAGATGTTGTAAAAATGATCAATGGTTTCGTAAATATAAATTTTCTTTTGAAAGAAATTCTGTCTTGTTCTGTTTGAAACCCAGGAAATTATTTTGAGATGATAAAACGACAAAATAGTTTAATTCAGTTGCTGTCTAGACTCAAGTTAGGAACATCTAAGGTTATAAATAATAATACGTGAGATAAGAGATCAGTCTTAGATAGCAGCCTCTCCATTGGTTGATTTTAGGGCTGCAAACACAAACATCCAATCGGATGCTTTAGTTAGGACTGGTTTCTAAATTCCGTTAAGTAACCTCAGACAAAATTTTTAACCCCAGGACAAAATGATAGAAAGGTTTTGATGTTAATATAATAGAAAAAAATGTTTTTGACAAATTTAAAATTGATACATAACTAATCCATGTTGTTACATACGATCAAAGAAAATATCAAATATTGATTCAATATATGGAAAGGATTTTGTAAATGCTTGTTAGATCAAAAGAATTCAATCTTCTGTGATAATCGCAGACTTGGAAACATTAACTGACATGAATTAAAAGCTGAAATCTAATAAACTACTATAACATCCTGTGATCTCGGATATTGCATTTAGTCATGCGTAGAGATACTGCCGATCAATTCTGGGAAATGTCTCGTTCCAGTACCGCTGTAAATAGCGTATTACATGAAAATCTTGGGAAGCAATTCCTAACTTGGATAATACAGACGGCAGGGGGTACAGTGACACATGTTTATGGGAACCATCTTTAGCCGAGTCAAATGGCGGTTATATTATTAGATGTGATCTTTATATCGAGGTTGAAAGGTCAGTCATATATGAGATTAGAGTGAACTATTGATCTTTACACCCAGATATCCTCTTTGCACAGGTGGTGGTCAGTGCTGGTATGACAGTACCTTAAATTCATGGTGTACCTTTATTTGACCTCTTGATCTTGTTCTCGCATATCATATTTGGATCATTAAAGGATTTACATGCAAATGTAGTTAGTGCAGACGTTTGGTAATTAGGAAGTATGCAAATTACTTGTACTTCAACCTGTGAACTTTGCTTACCTAAAGAAGAATAAAAATATGGCCATCTTGTAAATGATCTATAGAGTTCTTTAAAAGTTGTCTACTATAATTTTCATGATATGTCTTAAATAGTGGCCTATGTTCACGTTGTGGTTTTTATTTGAAGGTGGTCTGTAATGCAGGTTTGACATTTCTGTCAAAGTGCTATATAGATTTAAATTAATAGAAATGAGCATTGTGTAGGGAAGGTATTACTGACACACCAGAGCCTCCCCAGATTCCATGGGTACATGATGGAAAATGAAAAGAATAGGTGAAATAACAAATAAAAATAGCCAGAACTAAAGAAAATACACAAATATACTGTTTTGGTATATAATAAAACAAAATCACGGAAATAATGAGTAAATATATAATGAGCATATGAAGAATCTGAATTTTGCTGCGTACCATAACATATTGAACAAAGTTGGATAAAAAAACAACCTCATTGCTGAGAAAATCTTGTAAGTATTGTGGGAAAATCAAACCAATCAAATGTTGGCTGACATTTTTCCCCCAGATTCACATATTGCATGATATAAACTATAGATGTTGTTTTCAGTCTGTTGTATCGTATTACCTATGTTGATGATTGCTTGAAGATAATAGCTGTAGTCTTCTGTAAGTACCTATTTACTTTTCGCCTGCATCTTTGGTTTGTCGCAAAGTTATTTGTGTTTGTATTTTTTTTATGTAAGGTACTAGCCCCTTAAATGCTTTATGGCCCCTGAAGGACTATGTACATATCAATCTTCTAATTGATTAATTTCTCAAGTTATTATATGGAAGACAATATCTACCATACTATCATATGTACATATTTCAGTTACCTTACATTTTTCATTATACATTTTATATATTTATGGGAAAGAATAAGTCAGTTGTCCACCTGCGGGAGATAGAAACATTCTGCCTAATATTGGATGCCTCGAGAATTTACTTCCTGTTATAACAAGAGGAGCAGACTGAAAAAGTTTGATTTTGCCCCCAATACCAATTAAATGGCTATTATGTTACTTAGTCATTCTAACAGTGCTATAGAGCAGAGATCTCTCTGAAATAAAAAAAAATATATTATCCATCTAAGACCAATGATATTTTTGCAAGCTTGGCATTATTTTGCAAGTCATTAAAAGCTAGTATGTTTTTTTGATAATGACGTCTTTTCTTTATGATTTTAATGGTTTGGTTTTTATGTAATGAGTTAAGGCCCCTGACGAATATATTTCTGTTGCAGATCCCTAATAGATTACTGTTATTATAGGGGATAATCTCTCCTCTCCCAGTAAAATCCCTTCTCCAGACCAGATAATATATAAAGATGGCATAATTTCATTTACTTGGAAATAATTAGTGAAGTCTTAGGCCAGAAAAAAATAGCTGTGTTTACAGTTGCCTGACAAACCCCATTTTTGGGGCTTCAACCCTAAAGTTTCTTTCAACAAAATCCAAAGTACAAAACTCATTTTGGGATGAAATGTACCTCCAAAGTATAAGAAGTATGTTTAGAAACTAAAATAGCAAAGTTTTTCGACTTACCCTAACTTTTTTTGGAAAGGTACCATAAACATGACTATTTTTCTGGTATTCTGGTATTTTACAGAACATCAAGTTTTTTCCCAGGTCCAGACCCTACTGGTTTTTAATAATTGTTTATGTGGCATTGGGATCAAGATTTCCGTTTTTATGAAAATTTTCAACTTTCACCCATGCCCTAAAGTGAGAATGCAAAAAAATGTGTATTAAGGAAAGTCGCTCACTCACATGATGACAGTATTCTATTCCGGTCATCTACCCTGAAGTTTGAATGTTTCTAGCTACATTTATGAAAAGTTATTCAGTTGAGTTGAGTGAACTCTTAGTATAAAATATCCATTTACATAATTAATTTGGTCAAGTAGGTTGTAGTATTGTATAGAATGTCTCATAGATATGAGCGCAGGTTCAATGTATGGGCGTGCTTTCTTGATTAGCATTACTGATCAGAATGTAAGGTAATTCAATTATCCTGTGTTAATGCGCCAATAAATTAAACCTAATGGTTGTACATGTTTTGGCGGCATGCACTACAGCGATATAACTTTATTTATTGTTACTTTTTCATTATTGAGGATTTCATTATAATAAGAGACATAATGCCACATCTTTTTAACTTAATTATGAGGCCGATCTTAAAAAATTCTCGTTATCCCTTTGTCAACTTTTGCCCACCTAAATTTTCAAAAATAGCTTCGTTTTATGGATAAGTACATGTTGGATTCTAATTGAAGGGGTGAGTGGGAGAAGGGCATATCCCCTCTTAGACAAAGAAGGAGATAGGTACCCTGCACTGACCCCTAAAATTGTATCTTATGATTAAAAATGATTTTAATCATAATCATTGTACAGAAAAGTAAATTGATAGAGATCCTCTAAAACCTTAGATATTTTGATTCCTAGAAAAACTTGTTAATCCAACTTGGGTGTCTAAATTTATGTGCCTTTTATTTTTGTTTTATTTTAAGTTAGCATGTTTAACAAGAGTTAGGCTAAGTTCAGGCTAATATGATCAATTATTGGTTCTTTGTTTCTGATTCATTTTTGCATACAACAGCGTATGAGGGTTATTCAGAAAGTTTGGAGAATTACCGATCTTGACAAATTTTGTGTTGAAAGATGTTAAAAATACTTGATGCAGATTATTTATTGAAGCATTTTTGTATGAAAAATTTAGCAAACATTTGGCAAGTTTTTGTCTTGTAGACATTAAATTTTGGCTGACCCGTGACTTTCTTGTCATGGTCAATGGCTTTCTTGAGAATATTTTCATTTTCATAGTCTCTGAGATTGAAAAAATATATTTGATAGAAAAGTTTTGCCACAAACTACCAACTGTTTATTTTTGGGTGTGTTACTGGAAAAATGATATTTATGAAACATGGTATTTTTTTTTTTTGGCCTAAATTGCAACTTTTAGCTCATTATAGGTCTCTGAACTCTCTGAATACCCATTACATAATTTATTGATCAATCCTTTATTTTACATAGTTTTATATAGTGTGTCCTATCTAGCATGTTGTTGTCAAATGTTGTATACATATTCATTGTTATTTCTCCACTTATAATGACCCTTCAGTGACCTTGAACTTATATGCTACTTGTAATGACCTGGCAAATACCTTGAACTAGATTAAGTTGCTTGTAATGACCTTGCAATGACCTTGAACTTCATTTGATGTTTGTTATGACTCTGCAATAACCTTGCTGTTCATTTAGTTGCTCCTTATGAATGCTATGACATTGAACTTGATATTGTTGGTAGTGATAACCATAAACCTTGTATAGTTGATTGTCATGACATTGAACTCAACAAGGCAAGTATTTGCTTCATAATTGTTGTATGTTTTGCATTATTAATTTATCTTATTATTTATTGTCCACTGATATGTAGGTATTTACTTTCATTTTCACTAAGATTAATATTGTGTGTATTTGTCAATTTTGACTTATTATTAAATTCATATATAAACTCATCTTCCCTGGATCTATTTGTTAAATACATCTTAAGATATTTTATGAATATAAATAATGTTCTTCGTTTGATTTAATTTCTTGAATTTGTGACACTCCGCAATAATTACTATCTTTTACAATGTTGATTTTTTCATCCCAATTTTAGAGGAAGACAATGGCCTTTCAACTGGTGTCATCATCGGTATTGTCATTGGTGTCTTCTTCCTATTGTTTATTATCGTCGATCTGACCTGTTACTTCAAGAACAAATGCGGAATTCTGATGAGTATAAGAGAGAAAGTTGGTGGAGGCCGAGAAGAGGGATATGCTGTAGCGAAAACTGAAGATGTTGAAAATCTGTGAGAATTTGGTCAATTTCACTTAACACCATAATTTGAATGATATCAATTTGACAACAGTAAAAAAAGCAAGGGCCTCTGTGGTCTAGTGGTTATAGTCTCTGACTAATGGCATGGTTAAAAGTTTTCCAGAATTTTCCCGAACCTCCAGTTTTTCACAGGTCCCTACCCTACTGGTTTTTATTGCATCTGTGACACCAAGGTTAAGATTTCCGTTTTTTTGAAAATTTTCTACTTTCAACCATGTAATAATCTTTAATTCTTTAAAACTGTGAGTTTGAATCCCACCTGGGACTAGAAAATATTCTAGTTAGGGAGCTGTTTAGCTAGCATACAGAACATGGTTGCTTGGGGTCTTCCTCCATCCTTAAAGTTTAGGAAAAGTCGCCAAATGACCCTGGATGTTGGTGTGACCTTAAACTCCAGTGTAAAAAAGCTTAAAGTTTCTAACATTGATTGTAATATTTTACAATGAAAGTATATATTGATGGGAGGATATATTTTTGAACCAAAAATATATTTTATTTTATTCAGTTGCAGGGTACTCAACAGGTTCAAATAAGGTGTACAGAGATAACTTCATTCAAAGATTTCAGTATAGATAAATCTCGCACTTAACATTTCAAGATCTCAGATTTTGAAATGTGTAGAAAATATATCCATTTCTCAAGCTGCTATGTCAACATAGATAGACACACAATTGACAATGGGTTTTTTTGTTAGTTTTTTCTCTGGGGTTTAACTTCTCACCAACAGCCAGGTTCATTTGGCGTCATTTCCAGCTTTAACGTTGGAGTTGGTTTACATCTGAGTCAAATCATCAAATTTCCGTAAGTTAGTCGGACAGTTTCTTCGCATGTGAAATTTTGTCCTGAATCGTATTCAAGCTCACAGCATTGAGGGACTAGTGATTACTAGTCAAAGACTTTGACCACTGAGGCCCTAACGATGGTTTAATGAATGAATTGTTGCAATATTCTTGTTTTACAAGAAATTGCACACCTTGTATCAGACTTGAGGATATTCTCAATGTAAGAAGTTTAAAGAAACCAGGACCCAGAGTCAGCCTATGGTCAGGCTAACTGTTCATAATATAAATTCCATGTAAATGGAAATCCAATGGTTTCCCATCTTTATGATCATGTGATTTAAGGTTAGTCTGTGACTTTGTTCAGTACTGGACTCCGGTTTCCTCGTACAAAGTAGTCTTGCTGTGGTATAAAAACTTTTTGAATAATAGCTCCAGATTTTAAGACATGAATTAAATATGGGTGTTATTTTGCATATATTCAATTTTTCCCCAACAATCTAGTACTCCCAAGTATTTATCGTTTCATGGTTGTCATTTTTATGAGATTTATTTGCCAGTGCTTTTGTGCATATGATGCAATTATGCATAGAAGCCATTGATTTCCCTATGGAGAATCTGCAGCACTCATAATTGTATTGGGCCTTATTTATCCTGTATATCAAATATGCTTCAGCTGAATAATTGATATCTTGTATTCATCGATAAATTTAATGTGTATCTTCAGAGCAAAGAAAGATGAATTGACTGAAGAAGTTAAAGCCACAGAGGAAGGTCAACTGGCAGAGACTATTGATGAGTGAGTATTGAGGTTCATAGACAAATGAGGGTTGATCTGAGAGTGTATCATGAGTTATGATCACAGTGTTCATAGACAAATGAGGGTTGATGTAAGAGTGTATGAGGTAATGAGTTATGACCACAGAGTTTATAGACAAATGAGGGTTGATCAAAGAGTGTATGAGGTAATGAGCTATGATCACAGAGTTTATAGATAAATGAGGGTTGATCTATGAGTGTATGAGATAATGAGCTATGACCACAGAGTTAATAGATAAGTGAGGGTTGATCTATGAGTGTATGAGATAATGAGTTATGACCACAGAGTTAATAGATAATTGAGGGTTGATCTATGAGTGTATGAGATAATGAGCTATGACCACAGAGTTTATAGACAAATGAGGCTTGATCTGAGAGTTCATGAATTTATCAGAGTTTAAATGAGAGGTCATGAACTTATCAGAGCTTAAATGAGAGGTCATGAACATATCAGAGCTTAAATGAGAGTTCCTGAACATATCAGAGCTTATATGAGAGGTCATGAACTTATCAGAGCTTATGTGAGAGGTCATGAACATATCAGAGCTTAAATGAGAGTTCCTGAACATATCAGAGCTTATATGAGAGGTCATGAACTTATCAGAGCTTATGTGAGAGGTCATGAACTTAGCAGAGCTTATATGAGAGGTCATGCATTTATGACGGCAGATCAACCAATAAACCAAACTATTAGTTTAGGAAAATCATTCCAAAATGCTTTCATTCAAAATTACTATCATCTTTGTTGCAGAAAACTATACAAAAACGCAGATTTTCACCAGAGTATATATCTATCTACAACCGTCATCCTAATCAAACTATAGTACCATTTATTTCAAATAAATGACCTCCCTTAATTATTGCCTCCAAAAATTTTTGAGAAAAAGAAAGATTGTAACTCTCTGGAACTGCCATAATAATCCTTAAATAATAACCAATGTATAAAAAGATCATTCAAACTCGAAATATTCAGTACAATAGTAACATCCGTGGAGACCTTTATTGTTTAATTATTGTTATAAGTGAAATAATAATACTTTATGAAAGCTAAGATTAACACAGTCTAAGTGAATTCCATACTAATAGGTTTACTAAAAGTGGTTAAGGACTGATAAAGACAGTTGTTAATCTCAAGACAAATGATTTATCAACATCATTTTAAAATTTGAATCCTAAACCAAATCTTATCTTTGATTGGATTGGATTATTCTGAGCACAGTTTTAAATTCGACCAATGAGGACACTGCATTCTGCGACTGATGTCTGAGATCTGTTTTGTAACCTTGCACTTTGGTAGATATTTTTGCTGTTCCAAGGCAGAATGCCTCCAGTAGACTGTGTTTTGTCTTCCATTTTTTGTAAATTTCTGTGTTGTTTATAGGGTTTGGCATTAGGTCTCATTGGGCATATTGTAAAACAGATATTGGGATTTATTCTCATGGAGTAATGCCCCTTTTTTATTTGTCTGTAGACAAAAATCTTGTGTGCACCCCTTCTTCTAAATGGCTTGTTCTAAGTTATTAAGCTTTTAAAAAAAAGGTCTCTGTGGGAGGGTATTTGATCTCCTTCGATGATAGTTTGTATTTATTGCTTTTAAGAATCCTTTTTTATCTATATTTTCCCGTGCAAGTAAATGCATAAAGCGTCCGTCTGTTTACACGTCTGTATCACAAATTGTCTCCTGGTAACAGAATTTATTGATATCTTCACTGCGTCCATGATTTCTTACAATTCTGCGATAATTTTCTGGATATCTGCCAAACTAAAGTGACTTGTGTCTATAATGAAGTTTTTCTTAAATTATTTTGCCCATGTTTTGCCTTGTCAGCTAAGAAATGAAAGAAAAATATTTATTTTTATGCATTATCTTGAGGCATGTAATATAATTTCTGTCTGCTGTACTTGAATTATTTATTCGTTTCATGCTATATGTAGTAATGCTCCAGCTTTCTACTCATTTCTATTGGAAAGAGTAATTTATACTTCTGATCTCAATATTGACTTTATCCCAAGGGATTGTTATTATTTTATGGTCATAGAAACAGCATATAGCTATAAAATCAATAGTTTATTGTGCTTTATTTGGTAATATTTGTAACTACAGTAAAACCTCGATAATGAGACAACTTTCAGGAAACGAAAAATCAGTCATAATAAAGTGGTCTTATTACCAGTTATAGGGGAGTTATCAAAAGCCAGTCAGGAAAAAAAGTGGTTCTTATTATAATGATGTGGGGGGTTGTAATATTGAGGTAGTCGCTATTTGAGGTTTTACTGTATTTTTTGATTTGGTGCTTAACTTTTCTAAAGAAATAAGAATATAGAAGAACATAGTTAAGAAAAGGATTCCTAAAAAAATCAACTTTAATATTCTAACTTTTTTATCTGCTGCAGTTGAAAATTAGCCTTTATTCTCACTACATTTAATGTTATTTAATGTTAGTTAATTGGATGAATTTTGTTATTGCAAAAATTGTATGCCTTTTGTTTCTATAATGTAATATTTTCTACATAAATACTAAGTAATATTGAATAATATCTTTCAAACTCCATGTGTAGAATTGATTCATATCAGAAAAATATGTTTGTAATGAATATACAGAATTGCTAATAATGTGTAACATTTGGTTTACATGGCCATCTAGAATTAAACTGACATATCACACAAATAACAACAATAACAACATTAACAACAAAAAACAACAACACAATTAGTGTAAACAGTGATCTTAACTTGTGCTAAATTTTAGCCTTACTTACCATGACAAGTAAATCATTCTTGATGAAGTGATTTTCATGTCTGTGTAGATATAATGTGGCTGTAGTGGCTCATATTTCTGTTGTAATGTTAAAGATGTAAGACGAACTTTGAACTTGATGATAACGAGGTGTTATTTTATGGCTTCTGTTACTTTCCATTATCACAGATTTAATTTTGTCTTGTTAGTTTTATTTAATGGCTACATCCACACAATACTTAACACTGATTGCAAATATTTCAAGAGACAGTTACCATGGAAACCAATCAGAAAGTTATATGTTTAGTGAATTTTAGATAAAATTATGGCTGTTTACAAGATACAAGGAGCGTCATGATGTGTTTTGATGTTTTTTTTTGTTTATAAAAGATAAGTCAAGTTCTTTCATTATTGTTGTTTTTTGATATGTATATTAACTGTATAAAGGGAGTGATTCTCTAAAAAATCTGATGTACTAGATATTCCTGAGGTATTTATAGTGAGTCATGATTTTTTGCTATACTTTCAAAGATTTAATGAATGATACTGGAAAGGGCTTCTATTAAGGAATTTTGGTACATGTTAGTTTCACAGTCAAAAAGACTTAAAAGACAAGTTACAAAACCAGTCCATGAATAGAGCCTTTCCATTGGTCTGTTTTCACCCAATGCTCAGAATCAACCAATTAGAGCCATCCATAAATATGATTGATATACAGTGTTTGGTTCGGGTACACTGAAATTCCACTAAACACACTCATCAATTATGGACACTTTAAAATGAACTGATTATTTACATATAATTCTCATTACAAAATAACTTTGATGATATAGATACATCAGTATAATGAAGAATTAACTTCCATTAGTTTGAATATGGTTCCAATTTTGTCCATTCTGAGCCCTGGAAAATATGAGATTGAATTCTACACCTATCAACAAGACACAACTGATTTTGAATCCAATTTTGGTTGTAAAAACACACGTCTTACACACAAGTGATAACAGAAATTACAGGCAGTGAAAAAACGAATTAAAGAGTAATACAAGATTGAGTTTAGATTGTCCAACCGGCTATTATGATCTTATATTAAATAAACCCTGATTAAAATTTATTGTTTCTGTTTCTAGTGACAAGAAAGCACCATTGTTATCTGAGGAACAGAAAGTGGACACTGTTGATGAAGGGTAAGTTTGTTTCAATGCTGCTGGTGTTTTATAATTATGGGTGAACGTTTTCCAGTGTGTGCTGAAATTTCTGGCTCTGTCCTGTTTCATTCAGAATTTGCATGTCAGGACTGGACTGGTTTTCATTGCCTCCACAGCGCTGTGCTTAAATGTTCCAATTTTTCTAAATTTTCATCTTTCACCCACGTATAAATGAGATGACAAAAGTTGTTCGTCTCTAAGTGGAGGAATTAAGAATAACAGTTGTATAATTTTTGTAGTGTTGTCTGCAGGTCTCAGTACGGTATAATCTGTATATTATGTGTGATGTCTATTTCGTCAATGAAGTGATATTCATTTTTCCATCTGATCTCTATTCTAACATATCCAATCTTGGCCAGATATGTACATGTTAGTAACAACTTCACTCTTCAAAAAAGAGGTGTAATTTTCAAATGGGTCATAATTGTTGTGTACTTTGTGTAAATAGTTAGTGAAAAAAAGGGATTTAAACATTTTATAACTTTAGTGTTATAAATGCTTCCTAAAATTTACAGCCACTTCTTAGCTCATGATGCTACAACTGGTCAAACATTGGTACATAATACTTACACAGTGCTCCCTCCCATAACATCACCTCCAAAGACCAATTCCCTCCCAGAAACAACAGTAAAAGGCTTACATGCACATAATAAAAAACACCTGTCACAAATGTATCAATTCACTCTGAACAACTCCCTCCAAAAAACAACTCTTTTTTGCGACACCCACAAGTGTTGCGCTTCAGAGGGAGCACTTTATATCTGATATGATCTTGTCTTTTGGACATAATTAGTGCTCAATAATGTAATAAATAAATGAACTCTTTCTGAATTCTGTACACAGGATCACTGCATAAAATTGACCATATAATTATGTCTGACTTACATGACATTTCCACTTGCAGTGAAACAAAACAAGATAATGTTGAACTGGAACCAGAAGATAAAGAGCCGGCTAAGACAGAAGAGACAAAACCAGAAACTCCCAAACAAGAAGAGGTTGGTTGAAATTGTTCCACTAAAATGTTTCTGTTTTTTATTTTTTACAGTGAAGGTCTGAACTTGAATCATTATGGTGATTACACTTATATGTACCATCCAACCAATGTTACTATGGCAACAAGCCTAATTTCATGCAGCTTACAATAGTAAAATGTATATATACTCTATATATAGAGTTAGTAAAACTATCTTACAACATACTGTATGCAAATTTCAGACTCCAGACTTGAATTAAAATCTGATATTAGTCATGAGTGTGGTATAGGAGGACTGGGTTCTTATGTAGCTGTGAAACCACCAATCAGTGTCTCCCAGCATTAGATAGTTGTAATTGGTTAACTTCTAACTCATTTTCGATATTAACCAATGACAGGGCTACATTATGAAACTGATTGGCCTACTGTTACATTACCCCCAAAGCTCAGTTTATTTCCTGAGTCATAGTTGTGCAGTGTTCACAATTTTACCAATCCACCATTAAAATATATTGTTTCATCTAATGCATGATCAATTATGAATATGATCTGAAAACACATATATGAGCGTGCAGAATGTCACCATATTGATTTTTCTACCCTTAAAAGTATGGTAGACTGCCATTGCCATTGTCCTTATTGGAATAACCTTTCTATGTAATGATACATATGCTTATGAAAGTGTTTTTTCTCTCTATCCATCCAAGATGTGAATGTTAGTCCTTTTATCGGACAGGAGTTTTATCGTTAGGAATAAATACGGTTCACTTGGCTTTAGTTTTTACGTCCAGAAGTTCAATCTACTGGGCAACCATAATTATTATGGCCTGTAATGTTAAATAGTCTGTTCTGTACACTTGTATTGGAAGTTAACCTCTTTATGTAAAATAAGACCTTGTGTATTGTTTTTGTTGCATGTGAATATCTAATTAACAGCAAAGTATGAACAAAATGTGTGATTCAAATGATGGTACTATCTGGACTTTGTTTAGCACATGTTTGATTAATTCTTATCATTAATCCACGTAAAACATAGATGGCTTCGTCTGGTTCCATTTTTATTTATTCCATATGGTATTTCAGGCTCCCACAGAACCTGCAATGACTGAGACCCCAGCCTCCGATGAGAAACCACAGGAGTGAATTGATTGATCCAGCTCTTCATTGATACTGAACAGAATTTTGATTTCTCACTGTTTGTATCATTGTGATTCATTTTATGATTGATACAAATATGAACTTGACTTAATTGACAATGTGTAACTTGCAGGATATCTTTTCTGTCTCAATATTCAACTCAGAATTTCATTAAAAACAAAGTAGACTTGAAAATATCAATATCTTATTGATCTCTCCCATAACTACTTCAGAAATGTAATGTTTTACGCAATAGGTATTGGTGAACTTGAAGATTTTTTTTCTCAACATTGATCAGCTCCAAGAAATTGATCACCTTTAGTTAGGGGACCGAAACATGACCAAGGCCAGTGTTTGGAAATCTATCTCAAATCTCAAGTACCAGATATGTTGATTCTAATATCTGTTTCAAGGTCAGGACTATTTTCTAATCTCAAGAATCTGATTGGCTCTTTCTGACCACAGTTTGAAAATTAGCCAATGAAAAGAGTGCATTTTGTGACTGGTTTCCAAATTGAAATTCATGCCTCAAGCAGAACAAGCTTTATAAAAAATGTGTTAACGTAATTTTCTGAAATTTGCCTTCATAATATAAAAAGTTCTCTTTGTGTAAAGCTGACCGTTGTTGTTTCAAGTGTAAAATCATTGTTACCATTTTTTGACATTAATTTTTATGTACATGATTATTCAAGTCAATATTTTTGCAAATAAGTGTGTTATGTATTTATGTGTTTTTTGTGTGTGTCGCAATATATGAATATTCTAAAAAATATGTAAATTTTGTATGGTATCCCTTTAAACTGTATTTTTAGAATATCTCTAGAACATCCATGAGAAGTACATCTGTGAGACTAGCACATCCCTGCAAATGTATTACTGTATATGTCTCACTGATTGGAATATAAGAATATACACTCAGCCTTTGAAATATAAGAATATTATTTCACTCTGTGGAAGTAAGAGTTGTCTTCCTTTCTTTTGTCAGTCTCATTGTTTGGAAGTAATGTTCTTGGGAAAAAATAACAGAATATGTTTTATTTGAAGCAATTTATTGGATTTGTCATCTAATGTTGTATTTGTATTCTGACTGGACAAAACATTTTTTGTCTCAAAGTTGTTTTAAGGTATAAATCATACTTGCTGAGATTAAAACTAAGGTGAGAGGAATAAGGAAGGAAAATGTAGGGAAACATGCGTTGCATCTCATGAAAATATGTAATTCCATCAATAAGTTTCTATAATTTGAAATAAAGTAGATATTTTTTAGTCAAGTTGAGTTAAATATGCACCATATACTAGTATTGTTATTCTGATTAAATGCAGTGTTTACTTATAGTATATTAGTTCTGTGAGATATTTACCTTGTTAATAGAATGTCTGCCTTTTCTTAAGAAGTTGTATTTTGAATACAAAATAAGGGACCAAGTCCGGAAATCTGTAGTTGTTAGTAACGTAAAATTGTTGTGATTAGTGTAGCGTGTCAGTACTATTAAACAATTGTTGTAACTCACTGGAATCTGAAATTTTTCAGTGAGGTATTGTGATCATGTGATGTCGTTTCCTCGGAGATTTCTGGCCTTCGACTTATCAAGAACTGGCTGGAGACACCGTTTGGAGGTCTTGACAGGGAAAAGGGGCCACAGCCCTTAAAGTATTATTATATATTATCATGAGCTATTTTTATTATTTACGGGTACCCTTTTACAGCTAATGGGGTACAGTCTCATGTGCAAACTATTGTTTTCCTTAAATGAGCTAAATTTCACATGAAAAGTCCTTGGAACTCCATCAAATTTGGCTAGTAGAACTGACTGATGACACATTAACCATATTCTCTGGCCCATTTCCCTGTATAAGTCTTAAATTATAATCATTACTCAATAGTTCACAAAATATGTGTACGTAAAACAAGGTGAGCAATACAGGGCCATATGCCCTTTTGTTTCCTCTCTATTTGGCAATTTTAGTCATCTTTCTTGTGTGCAAGTATGTATGAATTGTAGCCACTTTTTTCTACATTTTACACCATGCAGATAATATTTAGTCATAAAAAGATATGTTGTCTTAAGCCAGTCTATTTTTGATCGAAAAGCAATATTTATTGTGTATTTACTAATTAATCCATCATTTTATCGTTGCTGATTCATATTTCAACTTGTAATCATTATTGTCTAACTTGTGGATGCCATCTTAGTTATAACTGTAACCATAGTTTGTTTTGATAATGTTTAAGCATTCATTTTTCTCTGAGTTTGGTTATATTCTACATTGCACGATCAACTGTTGGTTATAGTCAATTTCATCCTCACAGTGCTATTTCTATTCAGTAAAGCAATGTATCAAAATAAAAAAAAAACTATTCAACTGGAATAGAGATTGTGAACATACGTGTAATTACAGTACACTTTTTAAAGTTCAACAATATACTCAGATACAGAAATTCTTAAACTTTGACTTAAGATAAATCTTTACATTTCAAATACTTTTGAGACCTTTAATGGGATCATATTTAAACATACAATAATCTATAAAAGTCTTGTAGTTTTTCTTTGCTCACAAAATTGTTACTTAATAATTAATACTCTAGGTTAAGCATTCTTTGAATTAATTTTGAAGTTTGTTGTTTATTCCTGGTTATTGTTAACAGTAAACTGGATTAATTTGTTATGTTGGTACAATGATTGTTATAAAAGTCTGTTCCATTTTATTACAAATACCTCAAGAAGATTAAAACTAGGTACGAGTTATTTTTTACGTATTAGAAATGTTATTAAGGCTTTGTATTGCCAGGTCTCCTTGATCTTTGAAAAACAAACATGTACAAACTTTGTACACTCCTACATTGTTTCTTATCAGTATGATGTTAATCAGTGATGGCTTCATATTTTACTGGCATGAAAATAATTTGTACACCTTCCATTTAATCATTTATTGGTTGAAAAGTATTTTAATATTTCTTTTAAAATTTATTGTCTTCATGGACCTAAGCAATCTGTTATATACAAAAATGTTGTTTTCTTGGCCCGAGCCAGATTAATAGGCCCGTTTCTATCTTACAAGACGTTAAAACTTCAGTGTCGTAAAAATTCTTAACTTTTCAAAAGACTTTGAAGAAAAGTTTTATGACCATCTGAGGAAAATTCAACAAAATTCAGCCATGATTTTCCACTGGAATTGTTATTCACTCCCTGTTCAGTTTGAAATACTTTTGTATAGAGATTAAATTATTTATTATTATCAAATCGCCTACCTCTTATTTAAGCTTGATTATAGCATTTTATCTGTTATGCTCTATTTCTTTTTTGCTTTCTCAGTCTCACCTGAAAGTATTGTAACGTTTAATTATCATATCATATACTGATAACATACATGTATTATTTGACTGTATACATTGCATGATTTAGTAGCATTTATTTTTGTTTCCATAGTGTCTGTTAAACTATGAAAAAACTATGATTTTGTGAAATTGTTACATGTTTGAACTATTTAGTAATCTAGCAAGACAAGAATGAAATAAATGATTATTTACATATACTATGTCCAAGCATTTACAAGCACTGGTATACATAAATATAAATGGCACATTTGGTTGTAAATTATATGCTCTTGAATTACCTCCCTTGGATTTGTTCTGTATGAATTCACTCATTTTTTCTGTAATTGACAAATTGCTGAAGCAATGAATTTTATAAGTTTGTGTAATTATTAAACTTTAACATTTTGGTGATTGCTTTAATTTTATTCTTTACTTTTAGAACATCACGTTATGATTTTGTACCTTCTAATTCTTTTTCGTACCTTCTAATTCTTTTATCTTGCTCATATACTCATTCTATGTTCAGTCTTTGCTTTGAAATTTTGGAAAAAAAGTATTTTATTTTTTACGCATTTATATTTTTAAGATATTTTTACACTAGTTATTAATAGATTCATGTGTTGAAATTTGTTTTATTTTTTAAAAAAAGTTCATTGCATTTTGTGTATTGAATTTTCAAGTTTTTCCCCAGTTGTGAATCTGTTAAAATCCTTACCAACTTGATATTAGTAGTTACTTGTATTCGTATGTTGCGTTTATTTTGTGAAATTTTCTGATTATTTTAAGATTACATAAAAAGTTGTATTGATTTCTCAGGCCCTGTTTTTGACATTTAAGCGGTAATGAACTTTGGTAATGATACCATTATATTGATATTCTTTCTGGTTGTTTTCTGTTATTCTGGATGTTAGTTGTCCTTTGGGTTCATTGGCTGTGCACATTTCATTTTAAACATTGAACCCTTCATAATTCAGTTGAACAAAATTTTTTATTCAAACTTTTGGCATGAAAAATGCATGCTACTTTTATATATTAGAGCAAGTGATTATAATTTTCATGTTTTGTTTTTACAAAAATGGTGATTGGAACTTTGTGGTTGGTTACTTGTGTCAAAGTTACATTTGGCATGACTTTGTCTATTGAACAAGTTTTGCTTCACATGATGATTTTAATTGTTTCAAGTAGTCACAAATGGAGAATTAATCAAGTAGTCAACAAAAGGTTACTTGATCTGGAAAATATGTTTTAATGTAATTTATTAATTTAAAGATACTGAGTATTAAGCATTTTTCTTAGACTCGAAAACATGAAATAACAATTACTTACATATTATTTTTTCATTTCTTTATTTGTTTTTAAAAATCTTCACCAAACTATAAAAGCAGTAGTTTCCATGGGAACAGTGCCTTTAACCATTTTACCATTGGGCGCCATATTGTACTGGCTTTGATCACATGACAACAAGCTGCTTTGAGAAATGTATATCCTCACTGAATTAGTATGAGTTATTATTATCACTACTATAAATATATCCTTAAAAGATTTCAACTCAATGAATATAAGATAAGTATTTGTATTTGGCTATAGTATCTACTCAGCCCATTATATATACTGATGTGAATCATATAAAATATGATTTATTAGCATCAAGTCATGTCATGTGACCCTGCTTATACACCATGCACCTTATTTTATTGTTTTATGTAATCTTCTTTCAAAAAAAAACTTGAAGAGAATTTCACTGCAAATGTGTCAGCTTTTCATTTATTTTGTTAAAAAACAATAAAATTGTAATGTATCTTATGTCTAAAAATGTTTGAAGTCTGTAAAATATGTTCAACATAAGTTCCCTTTTATTGATTGATCTGAATCTGAGTGTATGATAGAGCACTGTTTCTCTGTGTTACATCATGTAACTATATAAATTTTCGACCTTTTTACCATTTTTTCCTCCCTCCCAACCCACTAATTTAGTATTTCCAGTACAAATAAGATGAAAGATACTGTTCTGGATAGCACGTCAAACAACAAACGTGATCCAAGCTGTTACAGGTTGTTTTTACAGATAATATTTCCCAGTTTCCTTTCCAGAATGATTTCTGTTTATTTGTAGAACTAAAAGGCTGCTTATTTGTATAGTCAATCAATGCAATGTTTCATTATTGTTGCCATTTTATTGTGTACATATATATATATATATACATGTATCTGTCTGGTTTTATGTTCACTATTGTGCATGTGAAAATATTAAGTAATTACAATTCAAAAAGCACAGACCAGTCTGCACGCATTTGAAAATTTCTCTTTCATGGAATAACTCATCATTGGAATGGAGTGATAATTAAATATTTTATCTATACCTCTTATGACAAAATATCATTTTACCCAGACTAAGAGTCATGCACCTTTTTCAAATGAATGATTGCAATTTTCAAGACTTTTTGCGATTGAGTAAATGGCCAGTCTTCATAATCTGAATGTTGACTAGATTTAGACATCTCATCACCATGTGGATGATCAATAGTATGTGTGCTCTATCAGTGATCTAAAAAATGAAATATTTCATAGAGAAAAAATAAATAAATAAATGAACATGTGATGTGTTACATGCAGTGTTTTTCAAGCACAAATATACTACTTTTCTCAGATATGAAACTGTAAATTGTTTGGTTGATATGTGGTGGTTCTGTCTGTCATTTCGTGCTGTGGTCTGATTTTGTGTACCAAACTTCCCCTAATAAATACCCTTGGGGGTACATACCTCTGATATTTATTTGATTTGTCACATTATTATTGGAAAGAATTTGGTACATTGGATGTTATTCAGAAGATGAGTAAAGTGCTTATGGTTATGTTTTCTCGGGTGGAGGGAGGCTAATAATCACAGATAGGGTGTTAATTGGGGAAAATTTGGTGCTTGATGTATTTTTGGAATAAGTTGTGTAGTTTGTTAAAATTGTATCAAGTTTTCAACACATATTGATCTATTTACTTGAATGCTAATATTTTGTGTTATGTTTTTTTGCTTTTACAATTGTGCGAATCATGTCTTACTTTTGTCTGGTCAACTGTAAGCAACAGTTGTTTTGTCTGATCAGTTGTAAGCAAGGCTGTCTTGTCTGATCACCTGTAAGCAATGGTTGTTTTGTCTGAACAACTGTAAACAATGGCTGTTTCATCTAATCAGCTGTAAGCAACAACTGTTTTGTCTGATCAGCTATAAGCAATGGCTGCTTTTTGTTTGATAAGCTGGAAGCATGGCTGTTTGTCTGAACAACTGTAAGCAATGGCTGTTTGTCTGAACAACTGTAAACAATGGCTGTTTTGTCTGATCAGCTGTAAGCATCAACTGTTTTGTCTGATCAGGTGTAAGCAATAGCTGTTTTCGTCATATCAGCTGTTTAATACCAATCAGCATGTGTATTAGCAGTGTGTTATAAACATTGACCAAAATGTTTGATGGTGCAGTGTGTTCTGTAGGCGGCATTGATTTAAGAGACATTGCTGTATGTGTCTATAATTCAGTAATTGTCCAGATTATAAAGTATTCGTTGTAGAGTGATTACCCTTGAGAGAAAAATGTGACATATTCTAGACTGGTGATAGATTTAGTGATGATATTGGTATAAAGAACACTATCTATTGATAAGACCTTAACAATGGAATGGTAATCAACATGAGACTATCTGTGCATTATACTAGTGAACTGACTGCCTTGTTTGTTGGACTTATTTGGCAAACTGGTATTGTTGGTTTCCTCATTTGTTGCACTTATTTGGCCGTTATATAACTGGTTGCTCAGATTGACAGACAGAGGTAAGAATGAGGTTATTGTATATTGTGTACTAAGTGTTGTGCTTATTGTTTGCTATATATTTCAAAGAGTATTTGTATCTTTCTAATTACATATGCTTAATAAAAGTCATAAAATAAATATTGTTGTGTTAGCAGTTTATATTATAATTCAAATCAACTTAGTTGATGAACTTAGTTGATGCTGTACTGGACTTGGGCAAAGGTTATATTGGTCTCAGAGTTCAAACCTCATTTTCGTTCCAAACCAATATCAGACTATTTTTGCATATTTGCAATTTGTGGAATAAATATTTTTATCAATTGATTTATGTGCAAAATTCTATTTGAATTGTAATATAACTTAAATGTGATTCAGTTGAGAATTTAGAAAACATAACCTTGGACCTAGGCCATCAAGATCGCCATGGTTAATGATCCAATGCAACTTATGTTTCCTGTATATCATACAGAGGTATAGCTGTACACAATATACAAAATATATCACACAGAGATATACCTGTACACAATATACAAAATATATCACACAGAGGTACACCTGTACACAATATACAAAATATATCACACAGAGATATACCTGTACACAATATACAAAATATATCACACAGAGGTACACCTGTACACAATATACAAAATATATTACACAGAGATATACCTGTACACTATATACAAAATGTATCACACAGAGATACACCTGTACACTGCATACAAAATGTAGCACACCGAGGTACACCTGTACACAATATAATAATATATTACACAGAGATATACCTGTACACAATATAAAAATAGATCACACAGAGAAATACCTGTACACTATATACAAAACATATCACACAGAGATACACCTGAACATTATATACAAAATATATCACACAGAGATATACCTGTACACAATATAAAAATATATCACTCAGAGATACACCTGTACACTATATACAAAATATATCACTCTGAGATACAGCTGTGCACTGCATACAAAATATATCACACAGAGAAGAACTTGTATGCTATATATACAAAATATATCACACAGAGATATACCTGTACACTATATACAAAATATATCACAGAGATATACCTGTACACTATATACAAAATATACCACAGAGATATACCTGTATGTTATATACAAAATATATCACACAGAGATATATCTGTACACTACATACAAAATATATATCACACAGATATACCTGTACACTATATACAAAATGTGACCTGCAGAAAAAATGATGAAGATCTAGTGTTTACATTAACTATTGTGAGAGAGATTCGGAAATGTGATGTCAATCATGCACCGTTGAGATGGTACGTTAAAACACTAAAAGGTCAAGGTGACATCTCATTCTATCAGGTTTTTTGCCAGACAGTATTTCAAATAAGCAATACCTTTATTACAATCACGCTTAACTAAATTGGTGACGAAAAAAGCTGCATATGTGTATCAATATTAGACTGAGCAAAACAAACATACAAAAAAACTGAAGTGCATTGATTCATCGTCACATGCATATATTCGAGTACATCTATGGTATTAGATACTGACATGTCTGATAAATACTAGTATTCATATATCTACTCAAAAATGGTCAAGTTTAATTTGATTGTTACAAAACTGATAAACACCAGACGTTCATATTAATATCAGAAGATCTTTCAGCCTGTACAGCAAACACTGATATCACACAACGATATAACCACGTGATGTGTAATATCATCAAATGTCAACAGTGATCTAGAACACCCCATCCTTAAATTCTAAAGTCTTCGTTGATTGACTCGAAACAAAAGTGTTGTACATGTTTCGGTGAATAGTGCATATTCTGAGTTGCATCAAACGAACAAATCATGACAGCTCTTGGAACGTGTTTTTCACTTTTCATCGGATCATTTCTGTTGTGGTCAACATTTGTGGTAGGGGAGGTACGGCCAGACCAGAATAATTTAGGTAAGTAATTAGCAATTGAAATTGATACACAAAAGAATACAGTATGCTGATTCTAGTATTAATGACGGCAATATGTTTCACGTCTTTTTTGTTTTATGAATAGACCTACTAGTATATATATTCCACTTATGACGGTGTACGTCTGGCGTCTCCCTCCATTGGTAAAGCTAGAGAAATCGAGAGCGACGATAATCCTCAGTGAGAAAAAAATGTATATGTATTCCAACTTCTACATTTAAAAAATCATTTACAAAGCAAACAAAGTTACCTGCAATAAATAATTTAATTCTGTAAAATTGGAACTTTTGCTTTGTTTTCGCTGGCAGGATAAAATATTGTTTGCGGAATTGGGTGGGGTAATTTGGAGTTATGGCCACAGATTTGTGTTTTCGTGATTTTTTTCTTATTATAATTTTATCATATATTTACATTTTGTGTTTTTGTTTGTGGATTTGGGGAATTCAGTTGTGAGCCATGTTGTAACATTTCTTCCTGTTTTTTTTTTTCTCCCGTGATTTTTTATTTGTTGCTATTTAGTCATTGTGGTAGGGTGGAATACAGTAAAACCTCGTTATGTCGAGCAGTCATCGGAAAAGATTAAATGCTCGAGATAAACGTGGTGCTCGTAATAACTAGGTCTTTGTTTGTTGGTTGACAACTATATACCACTGAGAACATAAATTGGCTGCACTTTAAAACTTCTTCGAGATAAGTCGGGTGTTCGTGATATCGATGCTCGTAATAATGAGGTTTTACTGTGTTTTGCTTGTTGCTTTTCCAGGAAAAACGACTTCACTTGCATTTTATAAGACACAGCTGACTTGATAAAAGCAAAAATACCCAATAATCTCCTATGTTAATTGTCTTGATTTCAGGGCACACTGAAAAATTACAGTTCGAAGAAGGGAAGGATCTAGCAGTGTCATGTCATAATTCAGAATCCTCATGGTCTGGTCCGAATGGATTCAGGTCAAACAACCAGTGGATGAATATAACAAAAGTATCTCGTTCAGATTCTGGTCTTTATAAATGTACAAGCAGAGAGTTGGGCAATCTCCTATCAATAAACCTCGATGTTACATGTAAGTATATGTTATATTTGTGGTATATTGTATGTGTATACTTTGGGTTCTCTTTCGTCATACAAGAGTATAAAAAAGTATTTCTAATGGCTTAAAGAGACAAAATTGTACAATACTTTCTTGATCTACCATAAATTTGGTATAACATCCATTTTCATTTATATAATAATAAGTTCGTTAAGATACTTCCGTTTAAGATTTTCCATTCACAGTTATGTAATATACCTTTATACTCTTTATACTTTGGACTCTATCCACAAAATAGTTTTACGGCAAGGTCTTGACTTCAAAAATGCTGCCTTTCGTTGCCTTTTTCTCTAAGTTTTGTTTGGATTCCTCTCCGTTTGATTGTTATATCATTCTAATGTTGATCATTTTCTTTTTATTTCATACATACGTTTTGATCATTTTCGAACGTACCGGTTACGCTTGGGATTGCGTTTTAGAACGCAGTCATTTCTACATCGCTGTGGTTAAAAAATCATTTTTCAAACATTTCAGCATTAACCAAAGCTGCACCCTTCTTTTGAATTAAGTATTTAACTATCATCTATACCATATATGTATATATACAGATCTCCCAAGAATCATTTCAATTACAATTCCTAAACGTCTGCTCAGTATGCGAGAAGATTTCGAAATGACAGTAGATGTGGAAGGTAACCCTCCACCAGAAACCCAGTTAACGTTTGTACCTGAAGATAAAGTTGTGTTCAGCAAGATTGGGGAAGGAACGTTCAACATTGTTTTAAAGAATATGAACTGTACTGACGGCGGTATTTACGAACTCACGTGTAACAATTCCGGTGGCATGAAAAAAGTTTCAGAAAACGTCACGATTGCGAGTAAGTACAAGAACACCCTGGTCTGGTAATTGAAGTCTAACCGGTACGCTCAAGCGTTAGAGATCAAGTTACCAGCGCCAAATTGTATAAACATTGGTTAACTTTAACCAAATGGTTAATTTTACTCAAGGTTAAACTTAACCATTTTGATTTACTAACCATTAAAAAAATCCTTTAAACATTTAAAAAGGGCTACCATTTTGGTACTGGTTACCGTTAATGTAAGGATTTAACCAGCATCCTAGACTTGGGTTAGATTTATTTGAGCTTTAACAAAAACAACATTCGGTTAAATTTAAACAAAATTTTCTACAACAGCTAATCGAACATTTAACCAAAATTTTAACCAAAACTCTGATTTAACCTAATATATATATATATATTATACTTTCGCTCTACTGACCTCCACACGTTCCTGAAATAGTGATTATGTAAAAAAAAACACACGAAAGATGTCAATACGATATACTGACTTAAATATGGTCTGGTTTTGTAGTGACAGTCTCTGTTTTTGTCTGAACAATTATTGACAACTGTTAATGTGTAAACTGACGATGCCTGGTTTATTTTTTCGTAGTATTTTCTGAAAATACAGCTATCATTTGTAAGCGATTTACATGTAGGTTTGGTTGAGACGAAGTCTGTCAATTTAAAGGAAGTGGCAAAGATTTAAGTACATAATCGTTGTGTAAAGTCAATGGATAAAATTTTGTGTCCTATTTATATGAAGATTGTGTTAAATATTGATAACTCGATCTACTATCAAATATTATCTCTATTTATCAGACTTTTGAACAACATTTTGAAGCTTGTATTTATCAATGCAATGTTTCGGTCGAAAATTATTGAAGTAATGTAGAGTTGTTGATTTATTTATATTAGTACAGATGTACTCGTCTTCGATACCAATAAATACATGTATATAATTATTCCGATGTTGTTTTTAGATATCTGACAGATTTTTTCATCATTTTTTTAAGACAAACCACGCCTCGATCCATTGTATCTGCCAAAACAACGGATTTTTCCACGCCTTGGTGACAATACAAACTTCACCGCACACATTATAAGTTGTCCTCCAGTTCTGTTCTTTGAATGGTCACATGATTCCAAACCAGCCAAAAATCACGAAGATGTTAACAGTACCAGTGTACTGTTTCTAGATGATGTAAACCTTGATGCTTATGGAAGTTATCAGCTTAAGATGCGGAATTCACAGGGCAACACCACCGTGCCATTCTTTGCGGAAGCATTTGGTAAGTTTATGAAATAAAATTACAAACTGTGGAGCGTGGTAAGACACATATGGTTTTTCTTAAGGAACGCTTACCTATGTTTAAGTCGTTGAGCGGACTTTACCAATACGTAGGAATTGCACGTTGACCACATACGCATTATCAACAAGCAATGGAACATTCACTTTTTTCATCTCTTGTTTTTAATCGGCTTTTCTAATTTCAGGTCCTCCAGCGGCGATTTCAGATTTAGATGTTTCAGATGTTACGGCAAATAGTGCCAACATATCATTTATGTCCGGTTTTGATTACAATGATACACAAACATTCATGATTATGAGGGAAATGAACGGTCATCTAAAGAGTAAATATATTTGGTTAATGAATGATTTTTAAAGGAGTCATGTTGAAATTTATATTAAGTATGCACCATTCCTTTTCGTTTCATATAATACATTTTCTTTATATTATACGATGCTCACCAGAGCTTGAAGTAGCCTAATGAGTTTTTCCTTGTCGTTTGTCCCTATAATTCTTCTTCCTTTTTGGAATTTTCTGTCGCTTTCCTCTTCTGGCTGAGAATAATATCAAATTGTTAACGTGGAAACCTCTTTTTCTGTTTCTTCTCTCCATTTATGACTTTCCATTTTCATCAATGATATCCATCATATTTAAGATGTTTTGTGATATGTTTTTGTCTATTTGTACGCTTGATGACCTGATGGTCTACAACGGACGGTGTTGAAATAATTGTAAGCTTTATTTCCTATATATACTGGCAAATGAGAAAAAGGACTTCTTCTAAAATAGATTCACATACAAAACAAATCCACCTTCCCTACCCCCCCCAAAAAAAAAACTACCAACATGAAACCTAACCAACATAGAAAAATAAAGGAAAGGTATGGACGAAACATTATCTCCCTGGGGAGGGCACAACACATTAGAATGAGCAGATTTGTCAAATTTCCAATAATCGTTATTTCCACAATCAGTTAAATATTCTTTGTTTCGAATTTTACTTTCTACGCTTAAACCGCTTAAGTTCCTGCACACTATTCACGACGACTTAAATTCTTTTATGTTTTCAAACCAGGTTTAAGGAACGTAACGGATGGAAAAAATGATCCAGGGAGATTCACAAGTATTGTGATCACTGATCTTGATGAGATTACGTCATACAACATCACAGTTATTGCCCATAATACGCGTGGAAATTCAGCCCCGGAATCAAACTTTGTGGAATTCCAGACATATGGTAACTGTTACATTATACTCGTACTAAACACTTGATTATTTTTTTTCATTCTAATGCAACACCCGTGTTTGCTAGAACGCTGTTGATATTGATTTGGGGTAAACATCTTGACCTAAGGGCGTAGACGAAAGGCTTGCCGCATAAAAACTCCAACCATTACAGTTGAAAGTCAATATTGCTGGACTGTGACTTAATCTTAAATAATGATCCACTGTATAAAAGAAAAGTTATGACTTGCCTTTATTATTTTTAACTCATCTTTAAGCGGCAAATGATTTATTCTGTGTTATTGCACGAATGCAAAACGAGCGCATTATCATTATTACACACGTTTTAAGCTACTCCTTTCCAGTTGGAATGAACCATGTTCTCAAATGGTACATGTGTTTTGAATATCAATTTTCTTTCATCACAGGGGCCCCAGAGCCCGATCCAAAATATCCACTAGATCATACAACAGCTCCTCGTCTTGGAGGTAAAGCTAATTTCACTATACATTGCCTGAGTGATCCAGAGCCTTCATTTCTCTGGATGCATGAAGGAAAGGACGTGAAGAGCTTAGACAGCAACACTACGTGCGGGAGCACAATAACAGTGGACAAAGTTGTTGTAGATGATTTTGGAGTTTATTTACTTGAAATGAAAAATGAGTATGGAGAACGTAATGTCAGTTTTGAAATATTAGCTGAGGGTAGGTAGAGCATAATGAAAGCCTTCAATATATTTCTTCATCACCAGACATTAAGACTGATACAAATTTGTTTAGCAAATTAATGTGATATGCATTCCTCATTTGATTTCTTTGCTACAAAGTATTATGAACGACCTTGATTGCTTGGCGTAAAAATGTCGTTTGTTTCTAGTTACACAACGTATCTAAATGTTTTCCCGCGACCATAGTTTTTATCAGGCCCGAGGTACGGAACATCCACTGTCTCACTTTTTTTACCTTTCTGCATAAAAATATCTCAACTGGGGCTTTCAAGAATAATAATACAAAAAATGCCGACCTACCTACCCTGAACATGTAACCAGAAACAAAATATTTATACGCCTTAGAGGTGGTTAGTTTGATACTCAGATAATAACATACCAGCGTCTTTAAACTTCCAGTTCATTATTTCTGAATGCAGAGATTTTGATATTTCTGTACTTTGTACAATGTGATACACTGTTTTGTTCCAGGTCCGCCAGAGCCCGTCTCCGATCTAATGGTATCAGATGTTTCAGAAAACAGTGCAAACATATCATTTATGTCTGGATTTGATTATAATGATACGCAAACTTTCTTAGTGATGAGAGATGTAGACGGTGAATTAAAAAGTTAGTATATGGGTTTTCTTTGACAGATGGTTTAAATGCTTCCCTCAAATATGTCATGATTGTGGTATACTCTTATCTCTAAAAGAAACATATTCATATTATTAAGTCAGGAAATAATTGCTTGTTTGGTACATATTTCAATTATTTAAGATCTTTAGTTATTTAAAGGGACTTAAATATTAATATATTCATAAATGAAACATACAGTCATGTCCCACTGCAACATTTCAAAAATGTTCAAAAATTTCAAATCGCATAATTCTTTGACATCTCTTCGTTAAACCAGGTCTGAAGAATGTTACCAGTAAACCTCATGACAAAGGCAGACAAACAAACATTGTTATCAACAAACTAAGTGAGACCACAACATACAATATCACAGTTATATCACAAAACGCACGAGGAAACTCCACACCAGAATCAAGCTATGTGGCTTTTGAAACATTTGGTAGGTTCAATGTATATGATATTTTACCGATATTTTATAATGTAATTACCAGTCTTGGGACAACACTGTGTACGGCTGCTAATTTAAAGACTACAAGACGAATCTTCTCCAGACGGAGAAAAAAAATGTTTTTAGCAGTTAAGGTCATTGACAAATGTTTTTTAAAGAGACGAGATTCCTAAGCTTTGTCCATGCTTGCAGTACATTTTCATTATGGTGTTTTGTTGATGTGAATAAGGCGTTAAATCCCTTCAATAATTATGGAAAAGTATCCAATAAACATTTGTATAAAATAAATGTCCTCGTGGAGGTTTATTTGATAGACATTCACCCCAGTATATACTAGTATTACTTCAATGCAGGTTCGCCAAAACCTGACCCCCATTATCCAATACAAAATAAAACCACTCCTCGTCTCGGAGATGTTGTCGAGTTTACTGTCCATTGTGTGGGTAACCCTGTACCTTCATTTACTTGGCTTCACAATGGGAAACACCTGAGAAGCACGGATAACAACATCACATGTGGCAGCACCTTAACAGTCGATAAAATTGTGGCTGATGACTTTGGTGCGTATCTGCTGGAGATGGAGAATCATTACGGAGAATTTAATGTCAGTTTTGATATGATTCCTGAAGGTAAGTAAATTGAATGTCTACTCGTATATATAATTTAAAGAACACGTTGAATGTCTTATCTACATACGTTGTTGCTTATACTGCTAATTTCAAGATATCTTCTAGGAGTAAGTAGACTTTTCCAACTTTGTCTTGAAAGAAAATGTTTTATTTCTTATCAAATACTCTAAATATCAGTACATGTTTGTTTCGAAATTATGAAGAATACTAGTATAACGATGCCTCCGGAAGGATTTATATTAGACATCAAAAAGATGAAATATTTCTTCACTGAGCAAAAAGCAAATTAAATTGCCCCCCAAAAATGCAAACTAGATTTATTAACTTGCATGGCTACGTTTGCTATTATGAGACTTGGAGAATGATCAACAACGTTGAATCGGTGATACAACCATGCAAACTAACCATGTGCGTTCTCTTCAGGTCCACCAGCACCAGTGTCAGATTTGAAGGTGATTGATATCAGTACCTCCACAGCAACCATCATCTTCACCACAGGCTACAATTATAACAAGACTCAAGTATTTATTGTTAAACAAAAAAGCGGCACTAAGCAGAGGGGTAACTTTTTATAAAGATAAATAATTTAATTTTATCTACTTATATCTTTACCTTTGTATGTTAAAACAACCATTGTTTCATTTCCATAGCAAATGTTGTATAAGTTAAATATCACTAAGGGAATGTTTTAATATCGATTGAAACTTGGCATTAATGTCTTTGAAATCTTACATAGATGCGTAGTATCTTTTGTAAATCACGCAACGACAGAATACATATTCAGTCTTGAAATTGGTTCAAAAGTTTCACAACTGAAATGTATATTATTAAACAGCACCGCAATATGTGTTGATGCACAGTCGTTAAATAAGACAGATTGTATGACTACAACGTTTAGTTTAGCCTCAACTAGACGACGCTGATAAAACTCTTTTATCTAACTGTTCCTATTTTATCATGTTCTTCTTCTGGTATATGTTATCATACAAAAGAAAACAGTGACAAATTTAAAGAGAAAGCCACTAGCTTTGTCTGCAGATTTTGGAGTAATTGGATTCTCATTAATGGTAAATCATCATTAACGGTAAGTGTGCAAACATTACAGATATGACAACGTGTAATGATACCACAGACGGTAAAGGAGGAGCAGCCTTTAGTTGTAAAATCGAGAACCTAAAGACTTACACAAAATACGAGGTGACTGTTGTATCCAAAAACAGCGCTGGAGAATCAATACCAACAACTGGGTTCATAGACTTTTATACATACGGTAATTCAATTATCATATTTTTGAATCGTAAATATAGCATGACATATTCTCGTGAATTATTCAATCAGTGAAGAAATTCCAATTTTAAAGTTACATTTTAAGCCATATAAATGTGATTTTAGTATCATAGGAAGGGTAAAAGACACGGAACACATTTTCTCATACTCTTAACTCTTTAGTTTGGAACAAATCCCCTAAAAGGAGGTGATGGTAAATTCTGACTGATGTTCGGTTGGAATTGTTACAATAGGAACAGTCTAGGTATAGAATAGTCTAAGTAAATAAGAGGTGAAACACAAACATTATGAACTTGCAAGAATGAAATAAAATTAGAAGTCCGCAATAAAAAAATTCCGGGAGATGTATTTTACATTGCAATCATATGTATGAGATCGTGGTTCACTGTTCATTCTTAGCTGTTTTACCATATACACATACAGTAAACCACCTTATATATTTACCACATTAACATTACGACCCCTTTTATAACGACCACTTATTCTCGGACCGACCTTTAATAACTCCCTATAATTCCTTAATAGTGAGACCACATTATTACGAATGATTTTTCGGGTCACGAATTTGGTCTCATTATCGAGGTCGTACTGTAAATGAGTGATTTCATATCCCTTTTGTTTGCCTGTGTATAGAAAAATATAAGTTATTAGTTGCATATATATTCTCAGAAATTTGGTTTTCTATTGCTTTTAAAATTATTATGTTTAACTTACCTACAGGGGCACCAAAGCCTGACCCAAAATACCCGGTAAGTAACACATCCGAACCACGTGTTGGAGACATCGTAGAACTTTCTGTACGCGCTATAGGTTATCCTGAACCAACATTTAAATGGATGCATGATGGTAAAATATACAATAGTTCAGATAAGGGATACACAAGCACATTAAAATTGAGTGATATGGAAGTTGAAGATTTTGGACATTTTAGTGTGAACGTCTCAAACCCTGCTGGAAGCTATGAGTCAACTTTTAACTTGATTCCAGAAGGTAAATTTTGTAAATAAAGCACATGTAGCTACTTCAATAAACCATGCTTTTTTACTAGTATCTACACAAATAGCGTTGGTCATGTGTTTTTTTTGGCTCCATGATATTCACATCTGAAAGTTTGTAAATAATTGTCAGTTCTACGCTTAATTATTTTTCGGTCAGATATTTCATGGGTCTGTAAGCATTTTATTGCTTTCACTCGTGACATTCCATCATACCGTGTGGGATTTTAGCTCTACTGTACGAACAATTGTCACATGATTGATTCTTAGCTCGGATTTAACCAAACATTACTATCAAAGTGGCTGTTTTGATATTTCAGGTCCCCCAGATGCGGTGTCACATTTGAAAATCGCCGACGTCAGCATGTCTAGTGCTAGTGTCCAGTTTATAACCGGATATAACTATGAAGATAAACAAATATTTATTGTTCTGCACAATGACGATGGACGTCCAGAAGGTACTCACTACAATACCATTAATCACAAAAAAATGAAGGTTTTTCATGCAGAGACAGATCAGCTTCTTACTAGCTGTTTCAGAATTAGATCATCTAAAAGCAGCGGACCTTATAATTATAAATTGTAAAAATAAAGTGTTTCATTATTTTCTTAAAATGTATTTTAAATTCTTTTCAGTGATGGCTACATGTAATGATACGACAAATGGAAAGGGTGGTGCTCCATTTAGTTGTAAACTGGATGAATTGAAGCAAGATACTTTGTACAATATTACAGTGGTGTCTGAAAACAGTAAAGGAGAATCTAATACTACAACAGAGTATATACAATTCTCAACGTATGGTAATTTTGTTTGTATATTCTGTTTTATGCCGGAACTAAAAGCAACATAGCCAAATCAAAACGACACGGGCGACTCAAAGCGAAACAAAACGACACAGTCGGCTCAAAATGACACAAGAGGCTCAAAACGACACGGTCAGCTCAAAACGAGAAAAGCAGCTAAAATGATTGTCTGCTTACAACAACACAATTAACTCTAAAAATATTGAGACTTAACTTCGAATGTACCGTTTTTACAAAGCTTCGATCATAAGTTTCAAATTTTAAGTCGCGTATTGGTATTATTTTCTAAATTTCATCACATCACAAAAATTGGCTGCTTGTGTGTAGTAATGCAATTTATGTTAATCTAATAACTTTTCTGACATGAACCAATGACATGAAACTGAAAGAATACAAACAAAGAGCAATTCATTTAGTAACATTTTACGAAATGCATGTAATGAAGTTGTTCTATGTAGGTTCACCAAAGCCAAATCCCAAGTTTCCAGTGACAGACAAATTTAAACCTCGCCTTGGACAAGAAGTTAAATTGACAGTACATACCATTGGTTATCCAGTACCAACTTATGTATGGATGCACAATGGTAAACCGGTGAAGAGCGAAGATTCTGGATATACAAGTACCATAGATTTCCGAGACATGACAGTGGATGAGTTTGGAAACTATACTGTCAACATCTCAAACGCTGCCGGAAGTTACACGACAGAATACGCCATCATTGCGGATGGTAATTGTTCTTTGGATACGTTTTTCTGTAAAGTCAAGTTAATGCCACTAAGCATTCAAACTTTGCTACGTTATCAACGAGTTAAATTTACAGTAAAACCTCAATATTACGATCACCTCTTTATAACGACCATATATTATCGGTCCGGCTTACAATAACTCCCCCATAATTCAACTTGGTAATGAGACCAACTCATCATTACGATCGACTTTTCAACTGGTACCACTTTTACAACCGCACCCAAATTCAATTTAGTTAAATACATACACAGAATAAAAACACCTTGGTTTAAACAGGAAGTAATACAACATCGCAAATTCTAAATACATTAAAACCCTGAAAACCAGTCCCCTTCCGGACTGGGCCAAAAGTCCGGTTTTCTGAGAATTACGGTTTTCAGTGAATCATTGATTATAGAAGAGAAATATATGGGACTCTGATTTTCAGAGAATTCCACTTTTCAATGAGTCCGGTTTCCAGTGGTTTTACTGATTTTATAGATTTTTTGAGTTTTCAACCATTTTGAATTTTGAATGAAGCCAGCAGCTGCAAATATGACCACAAAATCAACACGAAAAGGTTCAAAATTATCTTTTATACTTTTAGTTTTATTATACTTTTAGGGCCCCCGTACCCGGTCACAAATCTTAATGTTTGTAACCTAACGGATCACAGTGTTTCGCTGCAGTGGACTGCTGGATTTAATTATGGAAGTAAACAGGATTTCAGAATCTTCCAGTCACAACAAAATGGTGTTGATACAGGTAATGAATAGCCAATTGCAGGAAAGCATGTGATTTCAAACCATAAGTACCGTACTTTCATACACTGAGTCGAATTCCCGTAATACTTGATTCTTGGTAGAATCCATTTTGATTAATTCATGTATGTTTTACTATATTTACAATCGAATATTCAAAGTAAATGAAGGATTGAATATATTTAAAATCCACCTGTTAAGTCCACCAAGTGTGTTCAATGATTTTATTCCAATGCTACGAAATACTAAGTGGATGTTTGGAAATTTAATTCAGTGTATTGAACCATTCGAATGATTTTGTTGTGGTCAAAGAACAATATTTAAGGATTGAAAAATAATTAAAAGTTAGGGACAAAAATAAAATAAATGAATGGTAACAGCACAGTCAATACAAAAGTAAACAAATGAAAGCACTATGAAATGAAGCAAATAAACAAATAAAAAAAGAACAAAAGTAACTCAGAGCAACACAGAAAACGCGGAACGACGCGGCCAGTTCACAACGACACTGTCAACTCAAAATGACAGTCTGTTCAAAGCGACAAAGTCAGCTTAAATCAACATTGCTCAAAACGACACACGTGGCTAAAACACTTAGCTTAGTTTGCACACAATGACATAATCAACTCAAAATGATAAAGTCAGCTAAAAACAACACTGCCAACTCAAGCAACATATTACACTCAAAACAACACGGCTTGCTCAAAACGACAGTCTACTGAAATCCTCATAGCCTGCTTAAAAATACCACCGACTCAGAACAATTCAACTAACACAAAATAACACAAAACTCTCGCAACAACACATAGTATACAAACGTCTTCATTTCATTTGCACGGTAAATTCATCTACATATTTAAAGTATATGCTTATTTTAAAGAGCTGGATGATGTGCAAGACATCACTGACGGTAAAGGAGGTCAAATTGAAAGCACAATCTTGAAAAATCTTGCCAGTGATACTACATACAAACTATACCTGGTGGCTGGGAACACCAAAGGAAATGCTACAAAATCAAATGTTGTGACATTTACAACAACAGGTAAAACTAGCAGAGTTTTGTTAGAAGTTATAAATATGACGTTAGACTATATTCATAAAAATATGATTTTTCAAAGCATCAACATAGGATTTGCGTATAACCTCGTGTGTGTATTGTTGTATTTTTGCCGATATTCCTCAACTCACAAAATTATCAAATATAGCAGTTATTTCAAATACAATACATCATAGTTTGGTATTTTATATCCTTTTATGAATGGACAGCGTTTGAAAGAAGACATTCAGCGATTGATCAAAATGACTTACCATAAGCGGACGTTTTATAACGAATTTTTACTATATACATACAGCTAATGCATCTGGTTCCCCCTTTGTTGGGATTGATAATGAAATAAACTTATTTCGTTTCATATCTGCTGTACAGAATTATTTCTCAAATGACTTAACAAGATAAAATTTCTTGCAGCATCGACTAGTTCTGGTCTAAGCGCTGCTGCTGTTGCGGGCATTGTCATTGGTTCATTAGCCATAGTGGTATTGATTGCTGGTGCTGTTGTTATAGTAAGGAGGCGCAGACGATCAGCGTGTAAGTGTTTTGTATGCTGTTTGATAAACAATCAACAGTTTTAGCTCAGTCTAAAAAATATGGCTTGTTTCCGCTACCGGCTCTGAAAAATAGGGTCGGTAGGTAGGGATTTATTTTCTTATTTATTTTTTTTTATTCCAGAATATGACTGACATTGTTTTTATTTTGCAAAACTATAATTTGACAAAAAAATCACACAGAGTCGGCGGCAAAAATAAGGTCGGTCGAGGTAGCGGAAACGACCTATGTTTAGGCAGATGTGTTTTAGCTTAACGTACGAAGACATTTTAAAGATCATCTAAATAATAAGTAAATATAGAATGAATTCGAAATAGTCTGCATATCTGTGATCAGCGAAATGTAATGATAATATGCTATGTATAAGTTCATGGTTGAATTAGCGATCTTGTGACTGACGACCCTGTCTGACCTTGACGACATAATTATTATGTACATAAAACATTAAATGGTATCATTTGATGCTCTTAATTATTTCAAGCGCCAATATTTAAAACCAAACACCCTCAACTCCCTATTCTCCTTTGTCCGTGTAGTGTGCAAGGTTTGGTGAAATTTTGTGCATACTGCATTTCCTGAGATTCTGTTAGTCCTTTGTACTTTTGACGTCTGTATTTTGACCAAACTTTTTATTATATAGATTGCAACAAAGGGTTTCCTATTTTGTTTACATTTTATCTTTGGGTTCCATTTTGTTCCTTTTCGACTATTGCAGCACGTGATTAATATGTGTGTTTATTTCTTCTTTAGATGAGCAGTTTGATACACAAAGAAAGCATCCTCGATATGACGAATGATAAAGGGCAAAAGATCAAACATGTTTGTCAACTTGTATGAAGAAGTTCAGTTATTTTCAAACAAATTACAGTGATACTTAAACGGCAAACTGCTAATGTACATTGAGATCAATGTTGTTATTGTTTGCCTGCGTTGATTATCAATTTGTTATCTTTTGAAAATGCGACCAGCGACAGTAGTCGAAATTGCCAGTTGACTGTATTATGTTAATACGTATATTTTGTAGAAAATGAACTTTCTTGAATGAGTCATTTATTTATGATTTGTTGATTATTGGAATATGTTCTTTTTTGTTTTACTGACTGAATGATTTCTTTAATCCTATTGTACGTTTTATGTTTTTTTTCGAGCATCCAGCATTAATACAGGTTCGGTCGTGCTAAGCCCCACCACTTAAATTTTAGAAAACAACCTATCACAAAAAGAGGAAAATCATGTAGCTGAATAACAATGTTGATATTGCCTGCATGTAAGCGTCATATGTATAGGAAACACTGACATATAATACATACTATCAAATCTGACGAGACTGATGGCAGAAGGACCACAGGTATTGTTTCATCGAATCACACATAAAATATCTCATGACACATTCATGTTCTCCTTTAAAATATCATTCTGAAAGCAGTTCTATTGGTCACTCAGCTATGTCTACGGATGTGAAGAATTAGATTGGGCAGCCTTGTGGCGTTATGTGATCCTACATGTGGTGGTTGTATCAATTAATAATCATTTAATTGATCTATGAAAAAGTAAAATGGATTTTATTTATAATGGTCACCTTTAGGAATGCGATGCTATCTTGCAACATAATATGTATAAGACTTGGTATATATGGAAGAGTTTTGGGGCTTTTAATTCAATTAACATAATATAAGAACCGATCCGGTTACATTAAATAAATTACTTCTTTTCTAGGACTTTGAAAATGTCCCACATACTAACACCGTGCTGTCTACCACCAGACATAATCCTTTTGTCTTGTTTACGTTCTTCAGCGGAACAGTGCGCGTGAAATGCATGCTGGTGGATTGTGACCAGGCGATGTGACCATGTGATCATGTGGCTATGTGTCCATATGACTATATGAACACGAGATCATACGACCATGTGACCACGTGGATACATGGCTATGTAATCTTGCAACAATGCGACTATGCAACTACATGTATGTGATTATATGGCTGTGTGACCCAATGACTATGTGGCCACGAGATCATACGACTATGTGACCACGTGGATACATGACTATGTGATCATATGGCTATGTGACCACGTGACCGTGTGGTCATGTGACTAAGTGACCAAGTGCCTATGTGATGTCTACGTTGAAGAATTATGTTTTGTTTTTTATGTGATTTATTGTCACTAGGGTTTAACGCCGTTTTTCAACAATTTTCAGTTATGTACGGCGACAGTTTCACCTAACCAGTTTTCCTGGACTGCATACTAAACAGTATTAACTTACCCTTACACAAGGAGCCGGAAACTTCTCCACATATGGAGGAAAATCGACATTTTTGTCAAGTTTTCATAGAAGGGTATGACCTGCCGCGACCTGGATTCGAACCCGGTTCTCCGGGTTAGAAGTCCAGTGCACTAACCACAGGACCACGGCCGCGGCCTCGTTGAAGAATTAATGGGTTTACGGATGTTGTATGCATACTGAGCAGGAAAATCATCAAGTCGTCGTAAGTAGTGGGAAAAATAACAAAACAGTGTTCATTTATTTACTCAATATTTCATAGATACAAAAAACAACACCAACAAAATTAAAGAACGAAAATATACAGTTAAACCTTCAACAGCTACCACCTGAGTATAACGACTACTAATCTGTATCTATTTTGTTAATGTGAAGTCGTCGTATCCTTAAGGGATTTTAGGAGGGTTGCTCAAATAATTCGCTCATTTCTATATTTTTGTAAAATCGTTCTGAAATTTGATGCAGTAGGTGCAGTGGTACAGTAGGCACAATGTACACAAAGGTATAATAAAAATCACTCAGACACTTTTTGAACATCCCTCGTATTTATGAAATTACTTTCTTGATAGTTAAATGCATGTGCTATAAGCTGGGTAACTAATGTGAAGGAAGGTGGTTTATACACAAATACAAGATATTAGTACTACGTCTTCAGCCCTGTGTTTTCTGTAATTCTGGGCTCTGGTCTATATCAGCCCTCCTGCGATTCCACGATCTTTGTAGACCAATATAGCGAAAACGATCAAGACAATCTGAAAGAAATAATTGGGATTAAAAATCTGTTTTGTGATTAAAAGACTCTCCCCACCAAAAAAACCCATAAAGTACTGTGAATTACATCATTATCTAAAACAGTCCCATTGCTTTCATACGGTCAATCACTGCAGCTTAACGTAAGGTCATCATTAAAAAAAGTTTCGGTTTCTATCAACGCGACCAACTTATTAAAAATCCTCAGACGTTTAAATATTTTAGCGAATTCAGCACAAACTTTTGTATTGTTTTTATTCCAGCTTTTTGTTTTCAGTACAAGAACATTATGCTTCTTATCTACCCATTGTTAAAAGTTTCGGTCACGTAATTGCAAACCAATATTTTTAAGCATGGCCTTACTTCACGTGTTTTGACCAGAAACCATTTTTTATCAATGACAAGGTTACAATTCCAAATCATTTCATTACCCTTCCGAGTTTTTTCAAATACTGAAGTAATATATAATAATAATAAATACTGATTGAATGACTGAAGTTAAAACATTTAATGCCAAATTACTGAAAAGATAATACATTCGATTATTGGATACCGCAATTACTGCGATATTCTATCCTCTCTTGTAAGTGTCTTTGTTTTGATATTAAGTGTGTTGTAACGAATATTTTCAATGAATATGTTACCCTTAGTCTTTAAAATGCGCATTTATATAAAAGAACTGCAATCAAACCCATGTTTGTGGCCACCTCTGAATAAAGACCATCCTGAGAATAAAGGCCATTCGTTCTCTGATTATTTAAAATAAACTGACCTCAGAATAAAGACCACCTGTCAATCAAGGCCATATTTTGTCTTTTCCAAGGATGGCCTTTGTTCACAGGTTTGACTGTACTTAAATCTCACTCAGAATAAAACTAAGACCAATCTCGTGTTAATTTAGTAAAGAACAAAAAGAGATTGTCAATTTGATATTTGGTGGAAGCATTACCTGTGTTATAACACATATAACAAACACTGTCAAGTAAATGTTGTACTTATTTACCACTACCTCGGTCCAAATCTCTTCCACACATCCCTGAAATACGCCACACTTTTTAAATACTAATTAAACCTAATTAAGATAAAATCCCCGGGTCTACATTCATTTTCAAAATTATAAATCAAAGAAAAACGTCATAATTATTTACTCTAATAACGAAATGAATTTATTAATGCAATATTAGATGTTTTAATTTGGTTAAAAGTCGCCCAAGATATCTCGACTTAGATTGGTCACGTCATTCATCAATTTCATTTGCAAATAATGTAGATGAGATTTAGAATGTGCACCTTATCCAAATTGCTTTTAGGAGCAATTGCCGCTTCATCTTTTACACCATCTTTCCCAGCGCAATCTTCCTTCTCAGTATCGTCCTTAGGGAGATCCTTGCAGCAAACAACAGGGGTCACCACCTCACCCCCATCTGGCTTCCCAGTGCTTCCTTTCCATGTTCCCTTGTCTACAAAATCTGTGTAATTGTCGGCACCGCAACATTGATACTAGAAACAATCAGAAAACAAGTTATAAATTTTCCTTGTCCAGAATTCGTCGACTTGTGTTGTAAATTGTGGTTGTAAATTTCATGGATGAATTTTTCCCTCGATCATTTTACTTAAGTCAGACGTATGCACGGACATATAGACAGACAAACATTACACACACAAATGTATAACGCTTGAATTTCGAACATTAATCGGCGCACTTACCTGCCGTGATACAAAATTCACTCCGACGCTCGTAAATGACGTTCCACGTAAACCTTCATAATCGTCCAGTGATGCTTTGACCTTCGTTTTAATTAACGATTTGAACTGAAGCAAATATACAAAATAAACAATTGACAAACAAAAATCTACGAAGGTGTTTATGCTCCCGTGTAATTTAACAGCCGCATAAAAAGACAATGTTAAAGTCACTCACCAGAATTAAAATTATTGTTATCGTCTGAAAATGACCGTATATCATGAAATGGTCAGCAATGGAGAAGCAGGTAACGGCAGTATGAATGATCGTATAATTCTGCTTCATTCCATTTATTTATATAATATTTTCAGTGCCAGTTATCCCCACCAGTTTATCTTGTTCTTGCCACAAACAAAGCCCATACATGGGACTAACAACCTTTTTTATGAATCGGAGGACAAATACCTTTGCTGGGGCTGGAAATTAATGCTGACAATTTTACTGAAGACATACTGTCGAGTTTTGTTTCGCGCACATTAGATTCACAAATCAGATCGGGAAACAAACAAGTGCTAGAAAAGTCAGCTGACAACGTTACGTAACAGGAATAACATTGATTAACTACGTAAAATTATGAAAAATTCAATGCAAACATTACCAGATCCGGGGCAGCCATCGCGACAATAACTACAGCAATTTGTACCAGTAGAATCACAATTAAGATGATAGCGTACTGTAAAATAAACAAGAGCTCCGCAGATCGACGCCAACGCTCGTCTGTTTTACATCATTCTATTTAAGAAGCAATTTTGACCAAGATTTTAAGTTAGAAAAGGGCAAAAGTCCAAAAATATAGCTCTAGGGATAATGTCCCTTGTCGTTCAATAGTACTTTGTCTTGATAATGAAGTATTCCATGTGTCGTTTTGATATCTTTAAAAGTGTTTGAGTGATGGGTTGCATTAACGTTTTTGCACGACAACGACACCGCAGCGATCATAAAAGCTTGATTTTTTCTTCGAAACAGGCAAGCTAAAAACGAGCAAAATGAAGGTACATATAAATGGCTCGTAATTGTTTTTACGCTGGAATTTATGTATACATAGTAATATCCCCTTTATGTATTCAAATTATATTTATCGGGTGAATTTGAAGTGGCTGTTGCTGAGACGTGACCGTTGTTGGAAGGTGAACGTTCAGGGAGGCTTCACTGTACATGTTGAAAAAAAATATTTGTGGCAGTAGTAACATGTTACAATTATACTATTCAAAATAATAGTACGCAATCCCGTAGTCAAAATGTGTGTCCAGGGTGAAATTTATGATTAAATGTATAGTAGCAATGTGCTTTGTCGTCGTTGTCTGAGATTCGTGGCCTGTGTTACGTTTTCTTACGTGGCGTTGTATATATTGTATTGTGTTATTTCAGTATGACTTCCTTTGCAACAAAAATAGTACGTACCACCAACATCACTGTCGTGAAATTACAGCACGCCGAACAACATCCAACGAATGATAGGGCCAACAGCAGAACACCTAACGTGATCATGGCTATGGCAAAGCCACTGGCCATTGCACCGAAATCAAACTTAGATGTATCGACTTCCTCTATGAAAAAAATGAAATAGAATGTTTGCCAAGTACAGAATCCTGATCGTGCCATTTATAGTTTGCCGTCTCTTTTAAGGTCGACATCGCGAAGCAAAGTGATATTTGGATAATGACGCGCTGAACTTGTAAACAAGACATCCGGGTTCAAATCCCGGTCGCGGTAGGTCATACCCTTCCATGAAAATTTGACAAAAAATGTCGGTTACCTCCATATGTGGAGAGGTTGCCGGCTCCTTGTGGCAGAGTAAGTTAATACTGGTTAGAACACAGTACAGGAAAACTGGTTAGGTGAACTGGCCGAAGTATATAACTGACAAATTGTTGAAAAACGGCGTTAAACCCAGTGAAAAAAGGAACTGACGATAAGTATGGCGATTTGTTTAAAACAAGTTTGGTTTAAGAGTTTTTGTGGTCTTACCTTGATACAGAGTGTTTGATGCGCTGTTGATTCGTTCAAGCACTTTCTCTAGGTCGAAAACCTCAGAAGCAAATCGTAGAATAAATCCACCAATGATAAGCGCCAGTGATACTATCTTTAAATAGAGAATAAGAAATAAAATTGATGAATATATTTGTATTAATTATTCAGTTTGGCACCTCTCTGCATGATTTCATTTCAACTTTTACTTTATTTTATCAACATTTTTAGTCGGTATCAATTAGACGCTTGTGTTTACCTTCGTAATATTGCGTTCAAATTTAACATGAGCGCTTTGATGATAAAGATTACCTGTCTGCAAGATTAGCTCTAGCAGGAAACCCTTCGACACTCTATAAGGTTGTCTTTATAAGCATGTTTACAGGTTAGGCCTAAAAAATAGAGTTGTTTCCGGGTACCCGACCGACCTGTCATTTACCTGCCGACTCAAATGTTTTACGGCATCCAAATCTTAGTGCTATAATGTAATTTTCACATCAGTGTAGCCGACATATGTACAAAAAACGTAAAGGAAAAAATCTCCACCAACCGACCCGTATTTTTGGGGGCATGTAACCGGAAACAAACCTTTTTTGTTTAGGCCTTAGTCGGTTGCAATGATTTGTCAGGGAGACCCGGTGAATTAGGACAAGATGTCCTCGGTGGAATCTTTCATAGTCTTAAGTTTGAAATGGATATATAAATAAGACAAATTGACTAATCCTATGAAATAACAATCAGTGTACTAATCAAATAACGTCTAAGTTGTATAGATAACAATGTACAGTCAAACCTGTGGACAAAGGCCACCCTTGGGAAATACAAAATATGGCCTTAATTGACAAATGGTCTTTATTCCGAGGTCGGTTTGCTCTAAATAATCAAGACGGTTTTTCAAATAATGACCTTTATTCACAGGGTGGTCTTTATTCGAAGGTGGGCGCAAACACAAGTTTGACCGTATATAAATTGAGACATACTTACGATAAATATGATGTTTACAACTACTAGTACAATTCTTCCTGCGAATGTTAACAATCCCATGTTGTCTTTCACTCTGTTGTACACTATATCTAAATACATAAAACAAAATGATAAAAAACATACAGTTAAAAAAGATTGTTAATAGATTGAAATCTAATCTAAAGATATTCAGAATAATTTGGGCAGCTAGCGGTGGTCATAGAACTGCACTAATTTCTGTATTGATTTAAAACTTATCATTATTTGTTGTTGCCTTGATATTCAAAACCTCCATTTTTCTTATGTTGATTTTTTTTCTTCTGTTTGATCATTCAAGATGAGTTTCCGAACATCATACAAGCATAAAATAGAATTGGACAAATGATTAAAGTCCGTCAAAATTGTTCAGTCGGTTTTGAGAAGGTTCAGTAATGAAGGCGAGGAATTCGAAAATTGACCCAGATTTTTTCTCCCAACTCCCGCCCTCTCTCCCTCCCTCCCTCCTACCTTCCCCCTCATTCTGTTAAACCTTATACTTCTCTTATTGATAAAACACAACGATAAAAACACGTACGTGTATATTGATCTGATTTTTACACGAAACATATGTCATTTTTATGAAAAAGAAATAACAAAATATATATAAGATGATAAACAATTTATTTAATTATCAAATATTCATTTTGATATGATTATCAAGCCACACTAATTAACAAAAATTAATGATCAAAATGAAAAAAAAAGTCATAATAGCACATCTACCTTTAAACAGTAAACCCGTCAATCCAGACACACACAAGAACTGATTTAAGTCATGTGTAGAACACTTTGTTTAAGATTTTTTTATAAGACGTCTAATTGGTATATCTAAGCTTATCCAATAATTACATTATAATAGGAATCTTTCAAAGATATTATATATCTGTACATAAAACGTCCGTATTTTAGTCATGATTGTGTCCAGCAGATTTGATTGTTTTGTTCTGATAATTTAGACATTTTTGTAAGGGTATTGTGATCTGCCTATTAATGAGATCGTGGTCAAATTATAATGATTTACGAACCTATGACGCACGTATGTTGTATAAATCTAGGTTTCAGTAGCCAAAGACTAGTCCGTTTTATCTCAATAGTCATTTTTACATGATTATTATTATTAAAAATCAGTATTTAGTTACGTTTATTGTTCAGCTGAGGTGTAACGACTCATTCAATAGGTATAATCATTTCAAAGCGAAGTCGCGACCGCGGTCCAGTGGTTACTGTGCGGGACTTGTAACCCGAAGATCATAGTTCGAATCGCGATCGCGGCAGGTCATACCCTTCAATGAAAATTGGACAAAAGTGTCGATTTTCTTCCACATAAAAATAAAACAAACATTTAAGAGCCAGAGAGCGGAGAGAAAATACAGGAGAACCGGACATATAAAATGCAACCTTTCCAAAGCCACACCCTTTGGGAGAAGCAAAATTATGTTGTTGTTGAGAGGTTGTTGCCTAGAGAGACCGCTATGGAGAGGTTGCACTGTATTTAGGTGTTAATTTACAAGGTAAAGTTAAAATAATAAGAAGGAAAAACTGTTTGTTATGATTAACAACTACTTATAGGAATATAAAATTTAAGCATAATTTAGACGAAATATAAAGCACATGGATCAAGATTTAAAAGTTGTGGGGTCAAATCTTGCCTTCGACCAAATTTTCATATTCCATGACGCCATAACAGGGTTTAGATAGCATTAACAATACTCAAATCCAAACCCTCTAATCCAAACTCTCAAATCCGATCTCTCAAACCCAAACTCTCAAATCCAAACCCTCAAATCCAAACTATCAAATCCGAACTCTAAAACCTAAACTCTCAAATCCGATCTCTCAAACCTAAACTCTCAAATCCGATCTCTCAAATCCAAACTATTAAATCCAAACTATCAAATCCAAACCCTCAAATCCAAACTATCAAATCCGATCTCTCAAACCTAAACTCTCAAATCCAAACTCTAAATCCAAACTATCAAATCCGAACTCTCAAACCTAAACTCTCAAATCCAAACTCTAAATCCAAGCTCTCAAACTCAAACTTTCAAATTCAAACTCTAAAATCCGAACTCTCAAAACCAAACTCTCAAATCCAAACTCTAAATCCAAGCTCTCAAACTCAAACTTTCAAATCCAAACTCTCAAACCCAAACTCTCAAATCCAAACTCTCAAAGTCGAACTCTTAAACCCAAACTTTCGAATCCAAACTCGCAAATCTAAGCTCTCAAATCCAAGTTATCAAATCCAAGCTGTCAAATCTTAACGCTCAAATCTCAGTTCCTAGATATAAACACTCATCTCAATTCTTAATTCTAAGTTCTTTCAAAATGTAGAATATTGCGTCTGAACTTACAGATACATGTTAAAGTTATTTTTAATATTCATTGTGTAATGGATGCCGAATACTCGCCGTTGCGAATATCAGATTTTTTGCGCAACGTAAAAGCTTCAAAACGTTCAGTCATATTTAATATGGGAATGGACATTCGAAATTATCGCTTTTTCACAAGGGTTTAACGTCGCACCAACACCCAGGGTCACTTCACGTTTTGTACAGCTTTAATGTAAAAAAGATTACCCTAGGCCCACACATGGGTAGAACCGCCGACCTTCCTCATTCGTGAAATTTTCTGGTCTTGGATAGGATTGGGCAATCATTATGGAAGTAGTAATAAAGTTATGCAGCGTAAACTCTGAAAACAATTAACATGAAAATATTTAATCGTATCATTCTTAGGCATAGTTTTTTCCTAGATTTTTGTCATGTTTACAATCATAGTATCGATTGCGTTCCATCCTGTGGGCTAGATAGTTTACGGTAAGTCTGAATATAATTTAGTCAATACAAACTTCGTGTCAATAAATCCTTGATACTTTAACCATGAACGGTATGAGCTTATTTTAAAAAACAAATCGTGACAAACAATTGTGTGATACATTTTAAGTCTATTGTTTGATTTGATTTTGTGGCGGTTACAATTGATTTAAATCAAACCGAACAAAAGAATGGGATAACTAAATTGAATACCAATTGTTCTCATAGACAGAATTCTTCCGTAATTTGATCAGCATGTAATTATCTTAACCGCGTGACTTCATTAAGAATATTAAACAAAAATTGGAATTCAACATGATACTGTAATTTAAGAACGGAATAAAGAATTAACCAAATTGTCACATTGATTGTTCATTGTTGGCTATACACTAAACATAAGATTGAAACAGATGGAAAAAAACTCAGGTTGTCTCATAATAGTACACCAATATAATTAAAGACGAATAACTTTTTGTCTAAAATTGTTTTTGAATAAAAGATATCATATTTGAATAAATTTATTATTTTGCCATATACTACAAGGACTAGACTACAGTTTTTCTCGAATTCTGGAAACTGAGGTAATTTCAACATTTGTTCTAAATATTTAAATGCTAAGTTTAAATGCTAAATCTTAAATTAAGTGAATACCTTTGTAGACGAATGCTTAGATTTTGTTCTCATAGACAAGGCTCTAGCAAGAACAGTTAGTAAAGGTGAATGTTGTACATCATGTTCATGGACATCGAAGTAAAATACAGTCAAACGTGTTTGAGGCATCTTCTTAGTAAAGACCACCCTGTGAATAAAAGCCATTCTTTAAAAACTGTCACTGATTATTTAGAACAAAGTGGCCTCCGAATAAAGGCCATCTGTCTATAAAGGCCACATTTTGTCTTTCCCAAAGGTGGCCTTTGTTCACGGGTTTGACTGTAATTTAATCATTGACAGACAAAATGTATTAAATTAATTCAAACATTTGAGGCTTCGACCGTGGTCCACTGTTTAGTGCGCTGGACTTGTAACAAGGAGATCCGGGTTCGAACCCAAGTCGCGGCAGGTCATACCCTTCTATGAAAATTTGACAAAAATGTCGATTTTCCTCCATATGTGGAGAATTTGCCGGCTCCTTGTGGAAGGGTAAGTTAGTACTGGTTAATATACACTCAGGTTGTCGCCGTTTATTGTGCGTAGTGTTTAATACAGGTCTTATTGTTTTCAATTTCGCGGTTCTCCTTAATACTCATATACTTACATGTACACGATCTTTATAAAAAATACCGCTATTATACCAAGTGCTGATCAAAAGATGTTCAATTAAAAAAAGTTAAGCTGTACAGTTTAAACGTTATGTTTAGATAACCGAATCTTGGTTTGTACTAATTTATTTTAGCTCGATTGTGAAACAAGCAATTTTGCTTATATTAATCACGCTCAAATCCGCTTCCTGGACACTACACCAATACGGCGTCCGAAAAATGGGATTGTGAAGTTCATGTACGTAACCCGTCGAAGCCGGGATTCGAACTTAGGACCTTCGGATATTGCCTGTTTTATCATCCTATTGTATTAGCCAAAGTTGTATTATATTAAAAGCATATTTTCATCATGAATTAGTCAAGACTTGTTGAAACAAATGTTGGTTATACATGTATAACTTATTCGCAAAAATATCAATGTTTTTAAATTAATAAAACAGTATTTACCTTTTGTATATCAGTATCAGTCCAATACATGTAATTTCTTGTTTTGTAATGTCCGTCTTTATTTTGACCTATGACACAATCTGGTTAAAAAATAATAATTTCAATTGAAAGTTATCCGGTTTCTAGATACAACACTTGAAATTTTGAAATAAAAACTTCTTAAAAATATGAGAAAATTATTATTTATGAATTCAAATGGAAACTATATCAGCCCACTCACTGTGCACCAGGCCATCTGAAACTGTTAGCCAAAAAATATTGACACACTAAAGTTTGAACTCTTTAAACAATCTTGTTTGCGCATGTAGAATAATGCTCGGTGTACATATATTGTAATGACCTTATCCTGTTGAAATTAACAGACATAGTTTAATAATTAATTGCAATTTGGAATTTGTTACCAATTTAGTGTCCAACAGAAACGCAATTTGTGGTACATAGTGTTCAGTTCTTGCCTTCTTTGTCTCTGTAAGGCAAACTTTAACTATGTATGATACATACGACTTTGAGAGAATAATAATGAACGGAATAAGAATCTGTTCGGAAAAGTTATGCTGAGTAGGGTTGTTTTATTTAACTATTACTAAATCACTATTTATTTTTATTTTACGGAATCCTATTTGTCCGCATTAAATCTCGCTGGTAGCACGCGATAATTATCATCCATCGCCTAATGGGTTAGGGCAGGTATAAGTGTCTCTGATTTCGCCCATCACGCGATAATGATCGCCTTAATCAACTATAATTATCACGTGAGGAACTAGTGAAATTTAATGTGAACGAATTAGGACTCCGTACTATTCAGAACAATTTCATTGGAATATAAATTTCAAATTAGTTCTTTATTTCTATTTTGAATTTGTTTTTATAATAGAATTGAGTATTTTAGTAAGAATCGGAACATTATTGATAATAACTGTCAGGCAGATTAGTCTAGTGTGTTGTGTATACACAGTGATCTAGTGTGTTGTGTATACACAGTGGTCTAGTGTGTCGTACATACACAGTGATCTAGTGTGTTGTGTATACACAGTGATCTAGTGTGTTGTGTATACACAATGATCTAGTGTGTTGTATATACACAATGATCTAGTGTGTTGTGTATACACAGTGATCTAGTGTGTTGTGTATACACAGTGATCTAGTGTGTTGTATATACACAATGATCTAGTGTGTTGTGTATGCACAATGATCTAGTGTGTTGTATATACACAATGATCTAGTGTGTTGTATATACATAGTGATCTAGTGTGCTGTATATACACAGTGATCTAGTGTGTTGTATATACACAGTGATCTAGTGTGTTGTGTATACACAGTGGTCTAGTGTGTTGGACTGAGGTCCGCTGTGTTGTACTTGTAACCAGATTATTGATACAAACATGGATGTCCAGTTGACCGGATAACCAGTTCGTCGTATCGATGTCAATTAAGTCTTACTTTATTCTGGTTTGTCGCATCAATATCTACTCTGAATTGATACGCTAACTACACGCGTATTCATTGGAGTGTGCATGAAACAATGAACGCGCCATAAAACCGGCGTAATTAATTTTTAAGTACTATAAATAGCCTTTGTTATGATATTTTTATACTTTTAGAAGTCATGGGTTCTCCAATACGTTTTTTTGCACGGCTCATACTTGTGGTCATTAACATTATTCTAGCGGTAAGTTAGCTTTTGATGATTTTTTAAGAGAATTTATTTTCTTTAATATTCTATTTTTCGTGCTAATAAATCATACTATGTTTGGTATGTTTTAATGATAAATTTATATAGGGTAATTTGATCTTCAAAATTGAATAGAATAATTGTTGTGTCAGTTTTCTGATAGTAAATCCCAATGCATAAAATTATCAATCAGATATTGTACGACAAAACACGACTGAAGGATTGTTTTATGTTAAAAACGATACTATCTTGTCTGAACTACTGCATACAAAGCGAGCGTTTATTCGATGGCTGTTCTGATTTAACAATGAGACCACCCTTAAATAAATGTTAGTTTTTAATTACGCAAAGCATTAATTAACAGCCGGTAAGTAGGTCGGCATTTTCTTGTTAACGTCATAAATTATGCTTGTGTCAAGTACGAAAATCTGAAATAATAAATAGATTTTTTTAAATCGCCAAAAATATGTGGGGGATGATTTAATAAGATTTTAGGTGCAACCAACTTTTTTAAAGGATGGCTTGAACTGTCAATGTTTTAATCAGATGATAAACTATTAGTCAGTTCAGACAAGCAATTATAGTCTCTGTTTTAAGCTGTTCTTTCAGGTTTGTTTATTTAGAAATGTGAAAATTGGGAGTAATACAGTCAAACATTTATGGAAAGGGGTCAGACGGAATTAATTGTTTCCGATATGCACCCATGAATTTATCCACAATTTAACTTGGTATAAGTTACATAACAAATATGTGAAAAAAGTAACTATTGTTCACATTATGTAGGTTAAATTGTACATTTATTTACAGATCATTTGCCTGGCCCTTATAGCTGCTGGACTTCTACTGAAGTATCATTCGTCAGTTTTCAGCTCATATTTCAACTCCGAGCTTGATGATGTGAAAGAAGCGTCGAAGAATGTGCTAGGCAGCGAAAGTAATTACAATTAGCTTCGTTACGTCATAAATGACGTCACTGCGCTTTTACATACATTCATTTGAAGTCGGTTAAATAGCCATTTATCATAAATTACCCATCAGAAGAGGCTGTTACTTTCGCTTTACAAACGCTCCATTTGGATTTTAAAAGTAATACTGTCAAAATCATACTTCAAATTATAGAGCGCACCTGACCAGCCATGTCGGTGATTCAAAGCCACGAATCTTGGAATCAGTACATCGAAAACTTTTACAAGTCTCTATATATTGTATTGTTTTTGCTCTCTCTTTGCATTTGGTATTTAACCCTTTGCCTCGCAATATTTCCCTACATCTGAAGTAGACGACTTCTAAAAAACATCGTGACAAAAAAGCAATTGCTTGTAATAAGCAATGACTTCTTCGACACAATGTTTCCACTCTGTCAGGGAGAAATAACCCAGTTTTCGTAGATAAATTGATGTTTTGTATATTTGCTTTGAATTTGGAAGAGTCAAAAGTATGTTAATATTGCAAAGGGTTAAAGAGCTGTAAAGTGTAAATCTAACATTTTCAGTTGAAACTGACAGTTTTGACCTCGGGGAATTGTATGGGAGTTTTGTCGTTGTCTTGATCACAATTGGGCTCGTAATTCTAGGAGCGTCGGTATTTGGTTTTTTCGGAGCATGCTGTGGTAACAAGAAATTGCTGATGATGGTAATATTTTTGTTAAGTTTAAATTCTAAATGTAACAGACAAGTGATTCCGAGTGTATAGAATAACAAAACAACACAATCAAAACAAAACAACACAATCAAAACAACACTAGCAACTAAAACATAACAAATTCCAAACAACATAGATTCTCTATATTGTTTTTGTTTTTATATGACTTATTGTCACTGGGGTTTAACGCCGTTTTTCAACAATTTTTCAGTTATATACGGCGACCGGTTCACCTAACCAGTTTTCCTGGACTGTATACTAACCAGTACTAATTTACTCTTCCACAATGAGCCGGCAACTTCTCCACATATGGAGGAAAATCTACATTTTGTCACATTTTCATAAAAGGGAATGATCTGTCGTGACTGGGATTCGAACCAAGATCTCCGAGTTACACGTCCAGCGCACTAACCACTGGACCACGGTCACGACCAGATTCTCTATAATGTAAGGTTATTCTAGATATAGAAGGTATACGACACAAATGTTATTGCTTTTTTTAATTTCAGTACGCGGTATTGGTGAGCATTCTCGTATTGGGACAGATTGCTTTCATTGTCTTGTTTTTTGCAGTCAATTCAACGGTAAGCCGTAATCTTCCTATATAAATTTGAATAGATCTATGCATTAAATATATGAGTACATGAATTATAGATCTAATGGCATTTGTAACTTTTTGCTTTATCATCCAATGGCTTATCAACAGAAATTGAATCTAGAAACATGGTTGACACCTGTAATTTCTTAATTCACGACCAATTCATTGACGAGGTTGTTAATAGTACATATGGTGGCGCTATGATTTTAAGGTAATACCCGTTTAGTTTCAAATTGGTACCAAGGTTTCCTCCAACGAATGTAACACTAGTATCAAGTTATGTTTTTTTTAAATACAGACATACGAGCAAGCAGAAGGCAAAACTCAGAAAAATACACCGAATTACATACTGACTGATCTACCAATATTGTCGTCGATGACAAATGAACTTGATTGTGGTTAGTTAAAATAATTGACAAGCAATATAAGTATATGCCAGCTACATATCAGGCAGTCTTGAATGTCGACTTTTCTTATTTCAGTTGAAGGGCTACGTAAGAACGCCATTGCGACAAATGCTCACATCTTATCATGGACTTAATGGTACAACCATTGATTCGTTAGCATGGAATTTTCTGATGATAAAGGTAACGAATTGCGTTTAACAAAGATAAGTGCTCGAACTAATATTCCATAATACGTGCATTAGACAAAAACAGAAATGGTAACAGTTATAGAATCAAACTTCATCCTTTCCTATTCTGGTTAGCCATGAAATAACACTCTTGCAGGAAACATTTTGGTGAAATAAAGATAAGATTTATATGTAGGATTCCATCTAAGCGTTACATTGAAGTGAAAGTATACGTCTAAAGGTTTACTTGATTGTGTTTTTTTTTATTTTTGCGTCTTTTGTGTCTGTCGATTACCACCTTCCCTCCTTGAAGCTTTGCTACAGACTGTTCTAAGGCGACACTGTTTTTTGTCCTCCATTTTTGCGAGATCCTTTGGAATTAATAGATTGGTAGTACTTTGAGGAAGATGGAGTGTTTAGTTTTTTTCCCTAGGAACAATTTTCATATTTATATACTTACAGAAATATGACATTTTTCGCATTCTTATTGTTATTAAAGCATGCAGTTTATTGTTTCAACCATATGTTGACTCATCAAAAAGTATAGAAAACGTTATATACAAGTATATAAATGCGACGCGCTATTAACATTTTTACGAAGTTTCAGTCCATTAACTGAAAGCCCCTTGTCAGGCCTAAAATAAGGTTTGTTTCCGGTTACTTGCCCCAAAAATATGGGTGGGTAGGTGGGGATTTTTTCTTTTACGTTTTTTACATATATCGGCAACACTAATGTGAAAATCGCAATATAGCACTAAGATTTGGATGCCGTAAAAACTTTCGAGTCGGCAGGTAAAAGATGGGTCGGTCAGGTAACCGGAAACAAACCTATTTTTTTGCACCTGATTGAATATAATTCCAGTTTCAATGCTGTGGCATTGATGGCCACGAGGATTTTAAAAACACTGACTGGTTTGGAGGTAAAGGTGGCAGCTCAGCTACCATGAAGATGCCATTTGCCTGTTGTAAAGAGTTACCAACTACTGAGGATTACACTTGTACAGAAACGCTGGATGAAACCCTAAATAACTATAACAAGGTAAGGGACCTTATAAAGGTGATCCAGTGGTTAGTGCGCGGGACTTGTAACCCGGAGATCCGGGTTCGAATCCAGGTTGCGACAGATTATACCCTTCTATGAAAATTTGACAAAAATGTCAATTTTCATCCATATGTGTGGAAGTCCGGCTCCTTGTGTAAGGGTATGTAACATGACGTCTTGATAAATATCCCTTAGGTAACGAAAGAAAAGTATTTTCGAATGCAAACCTTTGTAACGTTGAAAACGAAGCGCAAGTCGCACTTTTTCTCTAGAAGATTTTTACCATTCTATTTTTATCTATTTTTTGTACCACCCATGGTTTAAGATAGATATATCGATAATAAAGTGCAACCTATCCAAAGCAAAATCCTTTGGCAAAATTATTTTGTTGTTGAAAGGAGGTTACTCTAGAGAGATTAAATAAATAGTTAAAGCGCACAGTGTGAAAAAGTCATGCTGTTGTGGAAGGGAAGTTGTTGCTCCAAAGAGGGCCGCTCTGGAGAGGTTGCACTGTATCTAACGATCGTTACAGGGATGCCTGGATGAATTGTGGAATGAACTGTTGAAAAGAAACAACACGTATAGCTACATAGCTACTATTTTAGTGTTACTTCTTCAGGTAATATTTCATATTTTACTTCATTTTTTGGGGGGGGGGCGATCTGTGATTGGCTGACATACACAGGGTGGTTGAGACAAAACGTAAAAAAATACAACCACATTGTACAACCTCTCGGAAGAAATATTAGAAATACCCAGGATGGCTAAGACAAAACGTAAAATGTGTTGTAAAAATACAACATTGTACAACCTCTGAAGAAATATATATATATATATATATATGAAGAAAACAAGTTTGTAGAGAACGTATAAATAAAGTGTAATGTGTAAACCAATAACATCACATTTGTATTCTTGACTTTAATAATATTCAGTATGCATTTTACATCAAATAATGGCCGTATCCAAATGCTATCAAACTGATACCAAATTGCCGATTCAAGGACACTCATATCACATTTCTATAAATGTTACCCCACCACGATTGTGCAGCATACTGATAATGATATGTACAAGATACAAAACATACATGTATATAGTAACAAGTCTTACTTATTTTCATTCGTAAGATTCGGAAGTATGCTTTATTGTCAAACAGTGGTTGCATCTAAGTTGGTATTAAATTTCGTAGATTTACCACCATCGGTAATTTCGTGGATACGTAAATTCGTGGATTTTCAAATTTCTGATTATATATTTTCGGATACTTTCAAAGTTTTACGAATTCGTGATACCACAGTAATACCGATCTCTTATTTGAATAACATTTTTATTCATCAGATCGTGCTCATTGTGTTTGCATTGCTATTATTCTGCAAAGATGACCAGAAAAAGACAGGGCCACAAGAGGGACGAAAAAAACGAAGGAAAGCACAATGGTAGAGTCACGTGGTATGTTTCGTCATTTCTCAGAGAATGAAATCGAGGCTGCTTAGATTAGGAAATCCAAATTGGATCAAAACAAAGACTGAAATTGTAGAATATGTCACGTTTGACGTTCATTTCCAGCAGAATAAATTTTCACTTCAACATTATTAACAGAGACTCTTTGTATATATACTGGCCATTATAAGAAAGTAACCAGGTAGTGATGCTGGTATAAAATAGTCAAAGCGTAAGCAATTGAGATGAATTTAATTCTGGAAATAGCTGAAACATTTCATGATATTGTTCATTATTATCCATTATTGACCATAAAACTGATGCTTACCATTAAAATTTCAAGGTCAGTATATTAGGCCAAAATAGAAGAATTTTTATTATTGTTACTTTCTTATCACGGCCAGTATATATATATATATATATATATATATATATATATATATATATATATATATATATATATATATATATATATATATATATATATATATATATATATATATATATATATATATATATATATATATATATATATATATATATATATATATATATATATATATATATATATATATATATATATATATATATATATATGGGGATGGACCGTACCTCCAAAATAAGACACATGTATGTTTAAAAAATAGAAAGGAGGAGTTTTGCAAACTATCTAACCTATTTTTCTTGGCCTTGTATCCGGGAACACATCTATTTTTAGCTTTAAAAATTGTTTTAATGGTTAGTGGCATTCAAACTCTTTTGTGTATACAGCATAACAACAAATTACAGTTGAATTTTAACTCACAATATATTTGCAACCAACGTTAAAGATATCTTATAAATGTACAGATTCTTTCAGCATGTATCGTAGTTGATAATCACAGCTTTTAAAATGTTGATACGCCATCTTGTTTTTACTTTTCATAATTATCATATTAAAGTAGTGTCTAGAATTATGAAAATAAACCATATATTTAGTTTCATTAATAAAATGGTGATTTCTAGACTTTGTGAACTTGAAGGTTATAATTGCATTCGTTGATGATATTTCTTGTGTGTAGATAAGACTTATTGCTAACTTTCCTGTCATATTTGTTGTAGTACCATTTTCCCAACTTGATTGTTCAAGGCTAAAAAAAGATTGACTACAAATCTCATTTTCAATTTCAAACGTTGGAATCTTCAAGTTAAGTTTATTATCATTATGTTCGGAACATCTGTGTAAGTTATTCTCTGTACAACATATTTTATAACCAAACCGCAAGTTCAGCAATAAATTATAGAAAAGTGTACATAGTTTATTTGGATTATGTCGGAGAATAATTTACATGTATTTGAGCTCAAGATTGGTCTCAATGTTGACTAAATGGTAATTATAAAACTTGAGATATGTTTCCAATCTCCGACACCATATATTGTATATAGTGTGTACAAATTAATTTTGGTTATCATATTTCATTTTTATCATAACTTACGTCTGAATAATTCATCCAAACGTATAACTAAATATTAAACAGTAACATTTTTTACCAAGTACTCATCTAGACTAAATTCATATTCGAACTTAGGGATTGTCATTAAGTTTTATGCCCATGGAGGCCGCGGCCGTGGTCCAGTGGTTAGTGCGCTGGACTTGTAACCCGGAGATCCGGGTTCAAGTCAGGTCATACCCTTTTATGAAAATTTGACAAAAATGTTGATTTTCCTCCATATGTGGAGAAGTTGCCGGCTCCTTATGGAAGGGTGATTTAGTACTGGTTGGTAAACAGTCCAAGAAAATTGGTTAGATAAGCCGGCGTTAAACGAACGAACGAACGAACGCACAAAAGCACGCACAAACGCACGCACAAACTATACCCTTGGAGACCTTACAAGAAAAAAAATCATTCTATTTTCAGCGCTGTACTCAACAAGACACCCGTTACACACTATAGATGTGTTTAGAATTACATGTATATCTTAATTCATGTATAGTTGTGCATGTATATTATTCAATATGTAGATCGGTACTTGGCACTAAATTTACATTATTATCAAACTTCAGAATAAAATTTCCATCTCGGCCACACTCGACGTTTTTTTCTTTTATACACTCACAAATGTTTTATGTTTAATTATATTCTTGTACTGAAAACGGAAAGCTGGAATAAAGAAAAAAAATGTCAAATTTACTGAAAAATGTTTGGGTCTGGGGAATTTTTTAACGAGTAGGTCACGTAATTGCAAACCAGCAATTTTCAAGGTTGGCCTGAACGTAGGCTGTCACTAAAGGTATGAAGGGGAACAGGTCGGTACTGGTACCAGTAAAATTAGTACGAAATATTGTGGGTACACAATTTACACAAACAAAACAATCATTTGAAAGAAGTATTCTAAAGGTTAATATGGCCATTCTGTTTTATTTCTAGTATTTTGATATGCGTCCGCGTGCGCCTGGGTTTTTAGCTCCGTCAGCCAAAAATCAACCATTTTATTCAAGTTCGCGGTTTCTTGATTGGATTCTACAGCTTCAAGATTAATGGCTGTAGTAAGCAAATCATATTTTAAGTAAACCCACAAAACCAGATTCAGAAGAGTAAGATTTATATGTTCTGAGTTTAAACTAGTTAGTGGTCTAGTAAAGTCGAATTTTTTTTTTTATTTTTCAAAAAGAGAGTTTTTTGAATAGGTAGCTAAGTTTTGCAAAATGAGGTTGACACTTAACAAAATAAAAAATGGGACGGTCTAATATATGTATATGTTTCGTTAAGGTTGTGAGAATCGGTCAATATTTGATATCTCAACATGATGTATTCATACGATAATATTGAAACACTATGAAACATAAATAGTTAATCACCTATTGTCGGTGTTAAATTACATTGACATGCTGAAACAAAATACTAGGTTTCTTGACACGTATTGTTAGTTGAAATTAGACGAAGGCAGAATAATTATTCCTGTTTAGAAATATCTATGATATTGCATGTCATTGTTAGCACACAAAAAAAACTTCATAGCCCGAAGTAGCTCTACCGGCATTTACTTCAAACATTTTTCTTGCCAAAATATTGAATAGAATTTATATTCAGGATACGTTTAAAACAATGTAATATACAGTCAAACTTCTTTATTACGAGCATCGATATCACGAGCATCCGATTTATCTCGAGGATTTTTTAAAGCCCGTCAATTTTGTTTTTAGTTTTGTATAATTTTCAACCATCCAACATTTACCTCGTTATTACGAGCACCATGTTTATCTCGCGCGGCTAGTCTGTTCCGATGACTCCTCGTGATAACGAGGCTTTACTGTAATTCCTAATAAAACTGAACAAAAAGAACCGATGCACGCGGATTTTTTCTTCCGATATTGTAGTCATCTCAAGTGATGACATATCACATGACATCTAGTAGGTACACGTTACACTCTGTGCATTGACTATTGGCTTAAGATAACGCGTCCTTTGTACATTAGTCAGATTTCAGTTGTTTGTTTGGAGATTTTATTGATGTTTTACTAATCTTTTTATCAGTGTAATGATAATAAAAACTGTATAGTACAGCATTTTGTGTAATAAATTCTTTACATAGCGTGACAAGTTTGATAATCACAACACACTAGATGATTGGTTCCTTGGTCATAAAAATGCTAAACGTTTATCTGATTGTAGGCCAGTACATAAGAATTTATATACACGTACAGTAGAACTTCGATAATGAGACCACCTTCAGTCGTAATAATGAGGTAGTCTCATTATTAAATTGAATTTTAGAGGAATTTTTTGTCATTATAAACAAGAATGTCGTAGTATTGAGGTAGTCGCTGTGTGAGGTTATACTATATTTGTGTTTTAATCTACATTCGGATTTTACTTTAGTTCTCAGCAGCATTTCAGTTAAATTTCAGCGAGTAACCAACTAAGCAGGTTTTCGTGGATTCTATATCTGAATCAACCTTGTTCTCCGCAAGGAACTGCCCACTTCTCGACATGGATGATTTCAGACGAATCAACTCTTCACAGACAGTATGAGTCGCGCCCATGATTCGAACTCAAGAAAACGAGGAGAGCAGGCGGCCTGTTGGGGTCTGTATTAAGTCGGACAAACTAGCTTACATTATGCGGAGTAAATTTGAACATGGTTTATGGGTACTTGTATCTGTAACAAACTTATGAGTTTATATGCCTATAAATATTGAAAGTCTGGACATTCTACATTCGCGATGTTTCGTGAAAATGAAGGCCGCTTATACCTAGGGTCTTTAAGTCTTGAACAAACGCGATGAACGAAGAACATTTAATCTAAATATGGCGACGAGCTATGGGCGTCTCGAATCTGCCAAGTTTATGATATGTCAGTGCTGAACTATTTCCCAGAAACAAAACACACACGAATAATATTGCAAACAATCAATCGATCAATCAATCAATCAATCAATCAATGTCATCGAACTGGTACATTATGATATATATCTGTCCATAATATTGACTGAATTCAACGAGATCACTAAAAAGAATTGGTAACAGAATTTCTGCAGTTTTAATTATTTTTGTATTTCTCTTAATTTTCAAATACTCCCCGTATAAAAATCAACGCACTTAGGCATCCCTTAAAAGCTGGGGTAGAAAGGGGACTCACACATTTGAGGGGATGAGAGCAAGAAGGGGCTCTCTCTCTCTTTTATTAAAATAGAACAGAATCTCCTTGTACTCGCCAAAAATTACATGTAAATGATAGCGTTGATATTTGATTTAGCTCAGAAGATACGGTTTATCATGGTCAGGGTATTAAATTCTAGTAACGGAAATATCCACATTAAATCTCCCGTCAGATATCAAATAGTACCGATTTTTTGTTTTTCGAATTGATAACGGCTAACTGTTGGAGTTAGACACATGACAAATTAGGTTCTTGATCGATAAAATTGATGTTCCTAAATAATTACTGATAAACAAAACACCTACATTCAAGTATGCATTGTGCGCTTTCTCGTGTAGCGGACAGGGTTGAGAATAAATGCGATCTATCAGGGACCTCTATGAACAACTGCATTAGGAATAAATGGATTGTTACTAAAAATAAACAACAAATTGTACTTAAAGTTCTATCTTTGATGTAATACGCGTTTGTAAGTGCATCAAACACACATTTTGACAAGGAACAAGAGCTAAAAATGAATGAAAGTGATACATTTGACCGTGGTATACCAAATGTAGCCGATATTTGATTATTTACTTTCTCCTCGCCGCTGTCATGATAAAAAAACAATCAAGGAAATTTGTAATTAATAGCAGTGCAAGTTTATTATTCTAAAATATTCATAGGCGTTTTTTATCAGTGCTTACTAGAAAAAAGAAACAAAACACAATGGGATTTATCTCAAAGCATGGGACAACCTTCGTGATTTTGATCAACACTATTTTTGGGGTAAGTCACTCCTTAGTTATGAAACAACTTTCATATTTTGTCAGGTGCTGTAACAGTGGAACTTGCTTTAGAGTTTAAGCGACACTGCAAATCAACCATACCTTGTATTTTATGCAAAATTGTCAATAAATACACTTGATATATGTCATTGTTGCTTGCAATATCAGGAATGTCTTGATCAGAACTCATGGACAGACAGAGTGGTCACGGGAAACTATGTACATCATGCTCAGTTTATCAATACAGATGGATTGATTGTAGCTAGAAAAGTCATCGAATGTTTCTTTATACGGATGCTCATCTTTCCACGATATTAATTCTGCGCCATTAAAATACTTATTCCGATTTTGTTTCTCGGCGGTTTAATGCCGCACCTAAAACTCGGCTCATTTAGCGACTTGTCCCTTTTTAGCGGAAGACCCCATGTGTAAGCCTGGGTAGAACCACCGACTTTCCGCAACCAGCTGGACAGCTTCAACGATTATTAAATTTGGTCCCCGTTGGGATAGCGATGTGGAACTAGTGATTACTCGTCAGAGACCATAACCACTCGACTGTGGGGAGTCCTTTTGATTTCATAACCCCACCCGCAATGTTTACGTGCTTATATGAGTTATTTTACGTATATGATTGTGTCGTGTGTTGTTAAACAGACTTTTCTACTTGTAATATTGTTTATGTCGAAAAACTTCGAGTATTAAATACTTCATGTGTCATTACAGCTAATTGGTCTCTTCTTTCTGCTTGCTGGAGGACTTGTGAAGTTTGCACCAGAGTACGTGGATAAATATGGCGGGAAGTTGATTGAAACTATGAAGGATAAGATGCCACAGGAAATCAGCAAACATGTTGAGGTCATATTGTTCTTATCAATGTATTATTCTCTCTCCATCACTCGTGTCTACTTCATTTGACTATTTATTCAGTCATAGCGCAAGTGACAACTTTCCTAGTCCATTCTTTTTGGAGTTATCCTATTGCAACTCCTTTGCACTCTTAAGGGACTTGGAATATCTCGGTTTACATTTTTTGTAAATGTTCTAACTGTGGACCCGGGTATTTGTTCGTCACTTGATAGTTTTGCTAAGCGTAGATTTTTTATATAGAGGATTTTGTTTAGTCTGAAATTTACCCTAATCATGAAACACTAAACGTTCATACTGTCCAAAGCAACCAACACGTTATGACTACTTTACACCCGGGTGTTGTGGTATTGTGTCATACCTTAACATTACAAAGAGGGGACGAATTTCAAACACCTAAAATATTTTATACAGAGAATGGCTTGGAATTTATACCTTCTAGTGATAACCTACTGTTTCACACCATGATTTACAGGATTTCAAACTGTCTGAGTTCGTGGGTGAAGCAGCAACGGGGTTTCTTATTATCGGCGGAGTTCTTGTTGCCATTGTGATGTGGGCATATTTTGGCACTTGTTGTCATTCAAGATGGATGCTAACAGTGGTAAATGTTCAATTCATTAGTACTTATGGACAACAAGCCGATTTCAGATGTCTATCGATGCCTTTAACTGTAGACTGTACAGTGTTCCATCCCGTAACGTCATCTCCAAAGACCGATTCCCTCCACCAAACGACATTACAAGGCACAAATGCGCATAATAAAAAACACCAGTCTTGAATGTGTCAATTCCCTTCGAACAACAACTCCCTCCTGCGACTCCGACAAGTATTGCTCTTCGGTGGGAGCACTGTACTCGATTGACGTGCTTGCATAGAAGTAGCATTATTACGGGTTGTATAAAGTTGGGACGCAGTTAGATGTTCGCGATTCGAATCGCGAACTGCGAACTGCGATCCAACTTTTGCGCGGTTATATGAACTAGGTTAAAGTTCATGAATGTTGGGGCCTTGTTGAACAAATTTAAATGTAGTCCGAAGCATTGTAAGTTTTATGTTTGCGTTCAATGCCGTGACCTCTAGACTTGCCATGTCTCCAGCTGAATGAACAGGCTGGGTTGGAATGTTTCCTAGTGAGGGATAAATAAGTACAGTTTGATAACCCAGATGTCACTCTACAGGAAATTAGTCTAAATCACAGTTTATTTAAGCAGCGCAGAATTAAGAAGCAAACAAATTAATTGTATATCTAAGAAAAATACGCTGATTGCTTCACGATAAAGGCCATTAGGTACCCGTGGGATCAAATTGATTAATTTGTTGTTGTGTCTAACTGCTTGACTAAATAAAACATGAACTTTATTTTACAAAATATCACGATTTGTTTATTACCAGTATGCAGCATTATTGACAATAATAATCTTGGCTGAAGTAGCAGTTGCTGTGTTGTTTGCCACGAACAGAACAATCGTAAGTATCGTGCATAGGCCTAAACAAAAAAAGGTTGGTTTCTGGTTACATGCGCAAAAAATATGGGTCGGAAGGTAGGGATTTTTTTACTTTATGTTTTCACTGTATGGGAAGATGTGCGCTGTAATATTAATGAGTTGTGAAAATTTCAATATAGCACAAAGATTTGGATGCCGTAAAACTTTTGAGTCGGCAGGTAAAAGATAGGTTGGTCGGGTAACCGGAAACAAACCTTTTTTCAGGCCTTATGCATTCTTATTTATATCGTCTGGGTATATATTACATTGATCAAGCTAGAAAAAAACATTTTACAGTTACTTAGTTCAAAACATTGGGTAGGTTGGTTGAAAAAATTTCTTTTCATTTTTTCTTAATCATACTTTTCGGACATTAGGGCTATGATTCATCCCAAATTATTTTCGTATTTTGGACTTTGAATTGTAGAAGCTTTAGGTTCGGTGCCAAAAATGGAGTCCGTCCAGTAATCGGAAACAAGACTATTTGTACAATTGGGATTCGTGTCAATTTGATTGGTTGAACATTTGATCACGCGACATTTGAAATAAGTCTATCATTTTCTGAATAATTGACACGAATAAATAATTTTATAATGGTATGCTTATACTCGTCCAAAACTTATTAATTAATTATTAGGACTTTGAAATAACGTTAATCCAAATTATGTCGTACTTGATTTAGTCTACGGCTGTACACCAATTACATTTTGCATTTTTTTATTCTCAGATACACATATATAACCACATTGCGGTGTATCAGTACCCGAAACGTGTTCTTTAACCACTCCGCACCTTGTAGCTTAAACTAGTACCCGTTGACTCTGGTGTACTGCAATATGGAATGGGGACCAGTTTACTTGTAGCTTGGCTACGGACCGTTTCAAGGCAGTACTTTCCGGGATACTACGATTTGTCCTCTATTTTTTGTATGATTCTGTGTGCTGGTTGTGTTTTGGTTTTTCGTTGAGGTACTTTTGGGAAGGGTAGTATTTCGGGGACGGTGGGATGTTTTTTTTTTCTATATCTATAAAAATACCTTGAATATTTGGCACCCCTCGGACTTCTGTTTCGTCTGTTGTCCTTGATTATTCGTATGTCCTATTTGTTCGAGTCTGATTTTGATGGCATAATTCAGAATGTTGAACTGCGTGAGAAATTTCGTGTCAGTCGTTATTTTCACCCAGTTTTTTGCACCATGTTTTTGCAACTATTGCCATTGTTACAGTAAGATTTTACAAAAACATCTAACCTAAAATAACTAAAATAGCACATATTATATTTTAGGGTCCACAAATTAACTTCATTTTGTTATCACTTAAATTTAAACAAATTAATGTAATTTAACTCGATGCGTTTGTCAATTTTCAAACTTCCGACATTGAATTTGAACATACATGTATAGATCTGCATATAACACTCAGATATATTTGCAAATCATGATTTAAACATCACGATCTGGACTTACAACAAAGATACTGAAAACTGATTAGTTTTCATACAAGGATTAAACTAGGATGTAGTAAATGTCGATAAATTTGGCAATATTTGCAAATGGGATTTTATGTAATCTATTGGATATCAAAATTCAATATTTTGGGTTGATTTAATGACACCAAAGGTCCAACAAAATAACAGAACCGTTGGATATAATGTGTATTGACTAAGAAGATAATTAGTCTCCCTCGGAGCGAATACATCAATCGGGGTTAGAATGAAGGGTTAGTGCGTCATGAAATCTCAATGTAAGAATAAAAGTCGTAGATACGTATATTTTATAAAATTTCAATCAGAATTTTATCATTTAAAAACATACTCGTATTTTAAATGTTATATTTGACTAAACCAGCAAATTGATATACACTGAGCCAAATATCTGAACGCCCGCCATGTATTTTATAGCACTAAAAGAAAATAATTGAACACACTTGGTTTGATTACCAGGTGACCTTTTGAGATATCCAATCCAACATTTAATTTAATTTAATTGGCGCCCAATGCCCTAGTCATTCATGCTTAATATTTGATTTGAACGTCAGTGAAGATCAACATATTGGAGTGTATGAATTGTGTAAAACGTTTGGTTTGTACCTTAGTAAAAAGCCAACCTGGAACATTATGATCTTAAAAGGCGACATTTCTATTATCTAGATTGATGATAAACTCAAGAAGCCCCTACAAGAATCATTGAGTGGTTACTACGAGGGAAGCACTTCCAACAGCGCCATTTCCCTTGGATGGAATGCTCTTATGGGACTGGTAATAGATTTAACATCTTGACTTATATATAGTATAAAGTCCTGGAATAGTGTGGGTCTCCATGTTCGAGTAGTTGGTTGGTCTCTTACTAGTAATCACTTGCCCCTCACCACTGTGAGTTCGAATCCCACACAGAACCAACTTACGGGTGGTCATGGGTTCTGCCTTTGTTCTTCATCCAAATGACCAAATGACCTGGCTGTTGGTGCCACATTACTTCTTTTCACTGGGTTTAACGCCGATCACCTGACCAGTTTCTTGAACTGTATACTAACTAGTACTAACTTACCCTTCCACAAGAAGCCGGAGCAACTTCACATATGGAGGAAAACTGACATTTTTGTCAAATTTTCATAAAGGGATACGACCTGCCTCGATCGGAATTTGAACCCGGATCTCTGGGTTACATGTCCAACGCCATATGACCAAAGACCTAATGAATCAGGTTTATAACCAGTCATCTTCTTTTACAAATTCATAAATATTCATTGTTAGATCACCGACGTGAAAGTCTTGTAGTTTGAGTCCAAAGTTAATTTTATTTGCATGTATGTCGTGATCAAGGGTTGCATTGATAGGTCTTGTCTTATGAACGCGGTTGCACGGGTTCTTGACACAAAACCAAATTTTGGTTCCCTTTACTACTTATACCTGAGCATGGTTGGTATTGCGGAACACTTTCCTTTACGTCGTTCACCAAATCTAATTTTTCAGTTACATTGTTGTGGTGTGGATGGACCGGCTGATTTCAAAACCGCAAAATCGTGGAATAAAACTGGCGAGATAACAGACGAAACTCTTGTATCATTGATAAATAAAATAGAAGCACCAATGATTTGTTTAAAAGATAAGGAAAATGGAATAAGTACATTAGTTAATGCCGCTACAATCACAGATGACTTGTATATTCAGGTAAAGCCGTAGTAATCTTGGTTTCTATTCAAAGTTCAAACCAGGACGGAAACCCTTTTAAATGTCCCAAAGATTCCTTTAACCCTTTGCCTCATAATACCGCATTGCAGTCGACTTTTGCCACAATGTTTTCCACTCTGTCAGAGAGAAATAACCCAATTTTTCTTAAATAATTTGATGTTTTATATATATATATTTGCATTTAATTTGGAAGAGTCCAAAATAAGTTTATGTGGTAAAAGGTTAAATTCTACGTAATTTTTCTTCAATGAATAAATCCGTGAAAAAAATAATTATATAATACTGGCTTAACAAAGTTAAAAACTAAATACCTTCAGACGAACAGTAAAATATATCTGTATGACTTTCAAACAAATGACTATTTTATGTTTATTTATTCACAAATAATTGTATATTGAACATTTACCTTTTCATAAAGTGACTAGATCGTTTCCACAGTTACCTCCAAAGAATCAAATTAGACAATCATATAATTATTAGTGACACATTATTACAAACCTCTCAATTGTGTCTGAAAATAAAAGAAAATACATATTGTAATTCATATTTATAGACTGGTTGTTATGACGCAATATGGAACGTCATAGCCGACAATCAGACGATTGCAATCGGTGTACTTGCTGCAGTAGGAGCGTTCCAGGTATCACGTGATCAAAATATGAAGGAAACATTAAGAAAGTAACAAAGAACACAGTTGTATATAATCAAAGATTTATCATGTAGAAAATTAGAGATATTCAGTATAAATTTCTTACCATTCAAAGAGGTCAATGAGGAAAGTTTACGACATTTCCTGAACTGCTTTTTGTTAACCACGTGACTTAAATTAAATTAACTTCCGGGTAACGTAATGGCTATTACAAGTATTAAATACAATTTCCGGTCCATCATTTTATTCGCACCCATGTGACAGTTACATATAGTCATTTATTTATATTGCAGGTTATCCTTTGGATACTGACTGTGTGTATTGTGCACAAAATGGGAAGCAAAGATAAAAACAAAGTCGGTCCATCATAAAACCATATGAACCTATCTAACATGTCTGGAACTTAAATTTTACTCAGTAAAAAAACACGGAAAATCATTTCACCCATGAAAGATCGTAAAGAAAGAGGCAAAGTTTTAAAAAATATGCATTGGTAAATTGGTTATACTGATAACTCGAGGATATTATGTAATCATTTAAATCTCTTATCTGTGTTTCTTTAAAAACTTATATTTTATAATTTACTAGCTTCTTTATACAGTAACCATTAATATACAATACTGATTTGTAGATTATTTTGATGGGCACGACATGCTTTGTTTTAATTCTCGAACTGTAATTTATAAATAAATTTCAAGTTTGTACTTTTATATTGATTGTTGTTACGAAGTGTTGAGTAAATAAGATTTATGACAAAACTGTGGCAAATGTCGCCTTGCGTAAATTACGTACATATCACAACAACTCTTCGACTCTAATTGTAGCCATGAAATAACTCTATTATCTGACAACCATCGAGACATCTCGAGTCCCTCGTGTTCATTTGCCTTCCTAGTAGTTGTGCTGTATGAAGAATACTAAAAATGTTTTAAAAGTTTTTTTTTTCAAATGCGTAAGTGTTCAGTGTCTGGTTCATGACTTTTGAATAACATAAGACCAATGATTAATGAGGGCATATTCACAACGACTGTGTTTTACAAAACAATATTTATAATTCATTAACAACACAGCGTACTTCATACAAGAATATTTCATTCAAGCGTTTATCCAACAAGCGCAGTTCCTGTACTTGCGTCGTGTTCCGTACATAACCAATGGAACGGTTCACACGTGCCGTCATTACATTGCTCCCAACCATCACTGCACACTTGTTTCCCATCTGTATTATAATGTTACAAGGGTAATACACGTGTCTAATCCAACCTCTCAAACAGAGCTACTTTTATACAAGAAAAATTCAGCAAAAAAGCCGACATGATTTGGCTGTACTACATTCAGCTGAATAATCTACATGTGTCGTGTAAATTTTATGGCGAAAAAAACATTTTTAATTTGATTTCAAGTAAATGTATCATTTAACGATGACATTTATTAACGTAGTGCCTACATTGTATCAAGCCTCAAGTAATAAGTCCGGGGACATTTTTTGGCGTAATAATTACGACCAATTATAACAGCTGAGAACTTCAGTCACAAATCACGAGCAGAAAAAACAGCAGAGCAAACATTATAACAAGATTAACGCTGTTTTTTAACAATTTTTCAGTCATATAGGGCGACCGGTTCACCTAACCAGTTTTCCTGTACTGTATACTAACCAGTACTAACTTACCCTTCCACAAGGAGCCGGCAAATTCTCCACATATGGAGGAAAATCGACATTTTTGCCAAATTTTCACACAAAGGTATGACTTGCCGCGACCGGGATTTGAACCCGGATCTCCTGGTTACAAGTTCAGCACACTAATTACTGGAACGGCCATGGCACATATTAACAACCGATATTGGTGAAAACGGTGTATCAAGAATAGGATATACAACTCACTGGCGTCTGTGACAACAGCTTTGGTAGTTGTGCTTGTAGACATTATCTGTGTTGTGGTAGAGGTAGGCATGAAATCTGAAGATAAAACTGATGAAATGGGTTGTATGTCGGTTTACGCATGCGCGTAACTGTCATTGAAGAAGTCCATATACTATATATATTCAAAGTGTTTGTGTGTGCTAAGATCATTGTAACCGACACAATCCTTGAATAGTAGTTATTTGTTAGATATATTAACATCAATCATAAACGTATCTAATCGCAAATATCAAAGATAATCCGAAATTCGTTATACTTTTTAAGCATGTATAATCTCAATCAATAAGAATGAGCTTTAAACAGTATTAATTTCATTGAACATTATTCATACTAACCGGAAGTAGATGATACAGCCGTCATTCCATTAGTTACCAAGGAGACGGTATTTCTGCTAGGACTTCCTGTTGTTGCGCTCATGGTCGGGTCTAATGTAGGAAATGTTCCCGTTGCTAGTCCTGAGTTAAATGAAACAATTAGACTTTAAACCTTGAGTTGTCTGATCGTATTAAAAATGAAATTACATGGGTTATCCAGAAGTTTGTAGCTAAAATTGGACATCCAAAGCATTTCTGTACTTTGCACATCTAAAGCATTTCTTTCCTTTGCACTCATTGTAAATAATTCAATACATTTCTCACCGTCATGGTAAGAATAGATAATTCTTGTTTTGGCGGATTAGTCCGCGTACTTCTTGACCCACCCTCGCAGAATTACATCGCATTAACTTCAAAAACATCAGACATTAAGTAAGAAATGTTTACTTTACCTGTTTCAGCACAATTAGATTCGAAAGGTTCACATGTACCATCTTCACAAACAATAAACCCAGAAGGACACTGACCATTATTTGAAGTGACAGGAGCAGAGGCAGCTGAAATATATTTTTTTATAAAAAATATACCAACCGCCTATAAACATCATCATAATAAGCATAGCGATATAAATACAGCGCAACCTCCCCAAAGTAACACCCTATAGGGAACGCAAAATTATGTTGTTGTTGAGGAGATGCCGCTGTAGAGAGGTTAAATAAATGGACAAATCGTACAGTGAGGAAAAAGTATACTATTGTTGAAAATAGGTTGTCGCTCAAGAGAGGGCCGCTCTGGAGGTGTTGTACTGTCATGTAACTCGGATGACTTTAAAAGAACCAAGATTTCGTATGTTTAACGTGAAGTTGCTATGTAATCTACGTAAAATTCGAAAATTACTTGTAGTGGTTGATGATGGGGATGGCGACGTAACGGTATCAGCTGTAGGAGCCGCAGTGAATATGGGTGGCATTTTTGTGGTAGAATTAGTGCTATGTGGAGGTCTAGCTGAAATATACAATGCGAAACACTGACTTTATATTTCGTATCGAATAGGGCTAAAGTCGCTCTTTGAATAATCAAATACAGTATATCCACGGAAATCCGGATTCTCTGAAAACCGGAATTCTCTGAAAATCGGATTATTTTTCAAGTCGCTGCTTTATTCATTAGTTCTCTGAAGACCAGAATTCTCAGAGTACGGTTTTCAGGCGTTTTACTATTAATAGAAGTATAGCGCATCCATAACAAAAGACGTAGCGATTATCAAGCATCAAGATGAACACTGTGAAAAGGCTACAGGTTATTTTAATCGTGCATTTAATTCAAAAGATTAAAATGGAGTTTAATTTATGGTTGTATAACGAGTATTCTGTATTCAGCTTTGAAGATAATCTTTTTACTTTATTCACACTAAAAGTCCAGTTTTATCTTAAAAGACATCCGTACATATCCCAATAACAAACAGTGAGGTCGCTGTCGGGTTTCAACGACAGTAAAACGTTAGGCCTAGAAAAGGTTTGTTTTCGGTTATCCGACCGACCCATCTTTTACCTGCGGACTAATATGTTTTTACGGCATTCAAATCTTAGTGCTATATTGTAATTTTCACAACAGTGTTGCCGATATATGTAAAAAACAAATATGAAAACATCCCTACCTACAGACCCATATTTCTTGGGCATGTAAACGGAAACAAACCTTTTTTTGTTTAGGCCTTATGATAAGTACTTGGTTTGATAACACTTCAATTGCATTGTGTTCTTACTGGTAAAATGAGGAGAACCATCATGCTCTGTACAAAGCCAATGGAAAGGTTCACACGTCCCGTCTTTACATTTCTCCCAGCCGTCAGCACACGAACCTCCAACAGCCGTAACAACTACAACAAAACTTATATACAGTGTAAGCTCATCAGAGCAACAACCTCTCAACAACAATAACATAATTTTGCTTATCCCACAGGATGTTGCTTTGGAGAGGTTGCACTTTACTTGATTTAAGATGTCACATCTAGGGTCACTTGTCTCCCACCTCAAATCTATTCATCTCATGGAATGTCTACGCTTACAAGTCCAATGAAGGAGATTGAATTAATTCTGGATGGGAACCCAGGAAAACTTTACAGGTAATTTGCATTTCCCATTTGACTTTAAGAAGATATTAATTCAGATTTTTCATGCGAATGAAATGTAATTTTGATGCAATTTGAATGAACTTACAGCGTATTAAAATAATAGTAAGAGGCTGGACAAATATAATTTTATACTCGTCCAAATAAAAATAAAATGTGGGGCTTGTATAATGAAGCCAACGACACTCTTACCAACTGTTGGTTTAGCTGGTGAGTCCACCAGCTCAATAACAGGCACGATCGCTATGGCTGTCACAGTGTCTTATATACGATTGGTTATAATATTTTTGTTGCCAACAAGAAATGCCAATACATATGTACAGTACTCACTGTTGTTTGTAACAATGGGTTTGTTAGTTGTACTGGAGTACATAGCTTTTGTAGAGGTATATGATGTTTGTTCTGTGCTGGCAGCCGTCATTGTTTCCGTTGATACTGTGAAATACAGATGTACAATATTATACAATAAAACTCCTGAAAACCGGACTCTGAAAATCAGAATTCCCTGTAAATCGGACGACTTTTTAAAGTCCCATTTTTTTCTCTTCGACCATCAATAGTTCTCTGATTACCGGGTGGCAGTGACCGTGGTCCAGTGGTTAGTGCATTGGACTTGTGACCAGGAAATCCGGGTTCGCATCTCCGTCGCGTTTTCTATGAATATTAGAAAAAAAAATTCGATTTTCTCCCATATGTGGAAAAGTTGCCGGCTCCTTGTGGAAGGGTATGTTAGCACCGGTTAGTATTCAGTCCAGGAAAGCTGGTTAGGTGAACCGGCATATAACTGAAAAATTGTTGAAAAACGGCGTTAAACCCCAGTGGCAATGTCACATAAAACAACCAAACGAACAAACGGAATACTGGAATTCTCAGAAATCTTTTGGCCCAGTCCGGAAAGGGTCCGGTTTCAGGGCTTTTGCTGCATCTGGAAATATCATTTATGATTTTAAGAGTTAAAAGTTTACATACAGTTTATTATTATTATTTATGCACGCGTATGAAAAGACTTAAACAAACCGGAGAAAGTAGATGAGTCCGTTTTATCTTTTGTTGCCATGGAAACGATGTTACTACTTGAACTCTGTGTTGTTGAAGTCATTGCCGGGTCTGCAGTTGGAAATGTTATCGTTGCCAGTCCTGAAGAATTACAAACAATACAATATGAAACGAACGTAAATAAACTACATGTACTTTGTTTGTTTGTTTTTATGTGACTTATTGTCACTGGGGTCTAACGCCGTTTCAATAATATTTAAGTTATATACGGCGACCGGTTCACCTATCGAGTTTTCCTGCACTGTATACCAACCAGTACTAACTTCATTGTAAAAGAGTTCATTGTGACAAAAAACAATGATACCAAAATCTCAATAATGTCGAAAATTGAGTTACATGGTTGTAGAGAAAAGCCGATGAATTGTGTGTCGTTAAAATTCAAAAAAAAAAATACGAGAAAGCAAGATGTCCACATTACCTGTCTCTGCACAATTAGATTCGAACGGTTCACACGTACCATCGTCGCATACAATAAATCCAGCGGGACATTTTACATTGCTGGAGGTAGTTGATGATGTGATTGCTGGACATAAAAGAATAAAACATGCTACTGATATATCCATTCATACTGAGATTGAAAAAGTGATTAAATGAGAAGGTGAAGCGCAATATGTAAATGTACAGTATCAAGGATAATTTATTTTTAACTCTTTGTCTCAAACATGAAATGATCGGAAAAAAGATGATATTCCGAAAAGAGTTCACTCCGAATGACCCTGACGTTTGCGAATATCTCGAGAAGGGGACGAAAGAAAACATGTATCATTTGATATGATTGTATAGTGGATATAATTTATTGTCTAAATTTCGTAGTATTAAACACTTTTTAAAAAACATGTCCTTGTTGTCTTAGGGAGTTGACAATAATTCAGTTTAATTCTAAAATAGCTATGACATTTATAGACTATGAGTTCCTTTTTAATCTCACCCACTATAACTGAGTTAATAATAATCACAGACGATGACTGGGCTCCACCTGATCAGAGAGCATATAAACACTGAGATATATAATCGTAAGCGTATTTCTTCTTAAGCGTTATTTTCTTTGTTATTTCTTACTAATAATTCTGGCCAATTTTGAAATATCAAAACATTGATAGATTGAAGGGTTCATTTATAACTCACCATCTGTAACCATATTAGTAACAATCATTGTAGCTCTAGAATCTGGTATATTTGATGTTGAATCAGTTACTATCGAAGTGACATAAGAGCTTGGTATAGCACTAGATGATGCTGGCGATGCAGTCGATGACAATGATCCACCTAATCAGAGACACATAGTTTCACTGTACAATAAGTGCTTATGAACACGGTAATATGAAAGAAAAAGTGTGTTTCATGTTAAAACTTAGCGTTATTGCCTTAGGGGGAATGCAAATAATTTTGGTTAATTCTAAAGTGGCAAAAATATTGACAGACTGAGGGGTTCATCACATTTAACTCACCATCTGTAGCCGAATGAGTAACAATCATTGTAGCTGTATAATCAGGTATGGTCGGTGTTGTATCAGTTACAATTGGTGTGACGGGAGGGCTTGGTGTACCACTAGACAATACTGAAGACGTAGATGTTAATTGGGCTCCACCTGGTCAGATATACATAGTACATGTATAACTGTTATATAGGTGCTTGTATGTACAATCAATTGTGTGTGCTTCTTCATTAAAAATATACTGATACTTTTTTTCACTGCAACTATAATTTTATCCGATTAGGTGCAAGTGTTTACGATTATATCAATGCCAAATAAAACATTTGCCATTTAATCCGCAGAAGTATTCATATTGATCTACAGAAATATGTTTATAAGTTACAGCTATTAGTGTGGTCACGATTCGAGTACAGTAAATTGCATTAGGTGCAATCAGTATATATGTATATGACTGTCCTTCCTGGTGATAAAATAATTAACGCTTAAATCTAAGTGAAGATACCATCATTTGTGCTTGAGATGTGGAAATAACGATGCTCGTAATAGCCATGTTAAACTATATAGCAGAAAGAATACAATGACAAGACTTTAAAAAATTACTCAGGATAAGTTATGTGCTCATGATATGGATGCTCCTGAAAACGATGTTTTACTGTATTATATTGTACAGACGCCCTGCATGTCCGTAAGTTTGTAATGAAGTTAGCATCGACAATGAATATCATTACCTGAATCTCCACAGTCAGTGATAAAAGGTTCACATGAACCATCGTCACATTGAACAAATCCTCCTGGACATGCCGCTGATAAAATTTTAAACACATGCTAAAAATTACTAAAATATTCTAACGGGCGTAATTTAACAAATTATGTTTCTGTATGTCAATGGTGTATGTCAGACAATATATTCTTAATTGTGTTTCTATGTATTCGTCAACAAATATTAAGCGAGATGATGATCAAAGAGAACCGTGCTTAGTAGTCCATTAAAAAATTCCACATTCACTGATTTATTAAATAGAACAAAAAGTCTTCGACTGAGCAACACTTTATACGTGCTATTCCTTTACATGTGATACTTGAGTATCACTTGTATTCGCGCATGACTGAAGAATATTCACGTGCATCGCGCAATGATCAATGTGAAAATACGACCGCGTAAAATATTGATACTTATTTATTTACAAATCAGGCATGTGCGCAGTTTCTATCAAAGTAGTCTTACCTTGTTGTGAAGTTACCAGACTGACTATGATACAAACAACATGCAAGGAATCTGTAAGACAATATTAGTCTTCAATTAGAGTTTATTGGTCACATGGTATAGACATTGAAAGCTTTGTAGAAAAGTGTGATTTCTCAACTCATAAGTATGCAGCCACATCTTAATTACTGCAGAAATATGACAGCAGTGAAACTGATTTCAATTTTAAAAAATGTGTACTTATGCTATATGCATACTAGGTTGCAAAAAAAAGAAAAAGATCATGACTGACTGATGCACGAGTCAAACAACAATAGCTGCCAGGTAGTCACCTGCTCACAGCGTATAGAACATGGGATGTCTGTACGATTTTGTGGGTGTGTTTTGAAAAAATAGTAGTTACAGAATAAATAGTCAAAATCCAGAAAGAACTATCCATTGAAACAAAAACAATTATGCTGAATAGAAATTCCACAGCCAACAAAATAATCCCCCCCCGTACATATCTAACAGCATTGTAATAAGGAATTAAGAGAAATTGGTCCTGATAAAAGTGCTCCTGGATACAACAGTATATGATACGTACATTTTGAAAGCATCTTACTTCTAACCATGCCTCGTGAAACACTGTTAAAAAGAAATACAAAAAGTAACTATCCAGTGAATATCCAGTGATTGAAAGTTGGCAAAGTCTACAAGTTGAAATTATGTGTCAAAGATAAGAATTTTATGTTATAGCAGTGAGTTATATGTGATAAGGGCTACTGTTAATTACACTTTATGAAGGGGTTTAATAATTATGACACAGAAATATACAGCTTGAATATGATAAAAAAGCGTTTCATGAAGGTAAGATTTATATAATAAACTCAGGGACTCTGCAGTATTGAGTCCTTAATGAATTGTTCCCCAGATATATAAAAATTCACGAAAAATTGTAAATCATATACATTCCGAATGATACATTATTTGTATGACTGTTTGCAATTTTGCTTGCTAGTCAAAATACAACATGCTGATACTTTTTCAAGAGAAAATAGTTCCTAAAATGTGTTCTTTGTTTGTTTTTCAAAGCAGAATTATTTTTATGTAGTTGCTTCAGTCGAAATGAATATTTGTTCTGACGAAGCAACTGTGCAATGTTCTATTTCATAAGTGCGGTCTTGATTTATATTACGTAATGCAGTCCGCATATGGTATTTTATCATGTCCTAGTCTGATATTGAACTGGTCTCCGTTCCATGCTGCAGTGAACGAGAGTCAACGGGTACCAGTTTAAGATTGAGTATGAAACTGAGTAGCGTCCCTTTAATATTTAACGCCATTTGTTAAAATATTTTTGGATATAGTGCGTAAGCACCTTAATTTCAGTCAATTGTCGTTTTCTACCGTTAATCACTTATTGTTATTAAATCGGTGAGTTTATGTTGTGTACTATGCTAATTGTTTTCGCATTATTTTTCAATGTAGCCCAGAATTGAATGAATAATTACTTAATCAAGCTTTAGTCTTAGTACTTACAAACTTGAAGTTGAAACTATTTAGCTTATATCACTTACCAGACTGTAAATTCCTGGTAGATATACCATATTTTTAACATGTTGCATATGGTTCCTGCAAGAATGGATTGGATTTATGTAAGCATGCATACTTCTGCAAAAATCCTGGTTCAAACATTTTTGAATAGTTTTCTTACATTAGCTGTTCAGTATATACTGTATTACTATTAGCCTTACTTATTCGGCTTTCTTAATTCAAATTAGATTAAATCAGAAGGCCCATCCTCTCAGTCTTACAGAGAACTACATATTTATGTGCGGAAACACAAACTACATATAAATGCATCAGTAACTGGTATAGCTTACTCAAATTGATAGAAATAACAATAATCTTTAAAAATGAACCATAAATTCTCAGTATCTAGTGCCAAAATTCAATATTTGACTTAAAATTTTTCGTAGCTTGTCGTGTTCAAGTGCCCATGCCATACCATATATTTTACCATATCGTGATGTTTCCAAACTTCCACTCTGTACAACTGCTGCATTAGATGTACACACCACATACAAAATTTAAATCAACTGTGTAAATACCACTTCTGGAATGTACCCATAATGGGTTGAATACAGTGGATAGGAAGTTTTTACCATGACACCGGTAGATATCTACCTCGACACCGGGAGTTGTCCGCCTTTACACTGGTTTCGTTTTCCATAAAGAAATAGTGAAGAGAAACAAAACATTAGTGCACCTTTCAGGTGTGTTGGAATATTTTATGCTTGTATGAGTTTACTAACGTGTTTCCTATCTACTTAATGATTCAAATTGTTCGCATAAATTGTAGCTATTGTACTCAACGGGTTTTAATTGGGAATTTTCTGTACACAAATATGCAGTTCTTGTTAGACTGTGAGGGTCGGGGCCAAATAAAAAAATGTCTCACTGTCACAAACTGTCTAATTAGTTGGATTAATATTGTATATGATATTGAGTTGCCACTAACAGCAAATGGGAACAGTTGTTAATTAATTTAAACCATGATAAATATTTTTGTTTAGACATCTAATGAAGTATATCATACTCAGAATAGACAGGTTTCTAGATTTAAAAATTATAGAAATGCTCTGAGACCTATTAAAATGAGCTTGAAAATCCAGCTAAAATTTCAGGTATGTCTTACTAAGAATTGCATTGTAAAATCACTATATTCTCATACTTTGCTTATTTCACAGATTTATTTCAAATGGATAATGAAGATACATCCGTGCAAAACAACTTTTCTTCTCTCACAGATGAGAATACTTTCAATGATAGTGGAAATCCAAATTTACTTCATGAAGGAGTGAATATGAAAGATACAGAACTAAATCCAGGAAATGTTGTTTGCAATTCTTGTCCTGTGGAGTTGAAATATCAGTTAAAAGGGGCTAATGGATTCATAAATAATTTAATGGATGATAATAATCATTTTATGGTGCCAAGTAATTACCCACCAGCTTCACCTCATATTGAGAACAGCCACTGTGTAAAGGCAAAAAATATGACAGTGGATATTGACAGTTCCATTTTTGGTCAGTCTAGACAGGAAGAAAATGCAGAACTGTCTACTATGAATGATAATCTTTCATCTAATAAAATATACATGGGTGGTAACAGTCTTCAACCAAAGGGTATAAAAAAAATAAACTCATCTGATATCACTCATGCTTGTAGTGAGTATTTAGCCGAAAAAGATGAGAATACCAATGAATCGTTCCTTTGTGGAGTGTGTAATATCATCTTCAATTCTGTATGTCAACTCCATAACCATCTAAAAATTAAACACTCGCCTAAAAAATATACATTTTACCTCACCATGGGAACTGCATTCCCAGATCTAGAACTAGAATGCAGGTACACACAAACTGATTTAAAGGATTTCATTCATGACTACGAACTATCTGATGATGAAACAGACAACACCAAAGATTGCATTGAAGTGGACAGTTATTCTGATGCTTCATTTGACAATAAATCATTTACAGGATGTACTGACAAAATAAATGGTTTAAGAACAACATGCATTTCACAGAATACAGGTGAGGATGACTTGGAACTATGTAAAAAGTCAGGGGGAAAATGTTATGGTAAAAGAGAACTGGTTAATTCAAAAGAAGAACTTAATGAAATTGAAGGCAATGAGGATTTAAAACGAGATGTAATTGTAGCTACTAATAAAGTTGAACATTGCAAGAGAGCCTGTAAATACAGTAATAATTTTGTTCTAGTGAATTCAACTGAGAATCTTGATGAAACTGACAATAATTCAGTTTTTAAGCAGAAAGTGACAGCAGCTACTGAGACATTTGGAAATGATGCGGGAGATCTCTCTTATAATTCCAGTAATCAGAATTTCAAAATTGATTCAGATGTACAAACTGATGTTTCTTCTGATCAACAAATCACTAATAATGGGGACAATGATTTACACCGAAACATACTGAGGAATGTGAAGAGAAAAGCTGTGAGGAAAAAGAAACCCCAAAATGTATTAACAAAGAATTTAAAAACTGTGGAAACCAAAAATCAGGATATGTCTGTTACTTCCGCCGAAGGAAGTGATCAAAAATCAATTTCTGCATATGAGTGTGATCAGTGTAATACTAAATACACTTCCATGTCAAGATTACGATATCACATGATGAAAGTTCATTCAAAGATTTGTGATACCTCTAAGAAACAATGTAAATTTTGTGGGCTGACTCTACGAGGCATCAGGTCATATCTCGCTCATATTAGACAATGCAACAAAAATGAAAATCTTATTTGCTTCATTTGTAATGAAAGGTTTTCTACCAGATTGGAAGTGTTGGAACATTTGGTTTCTCACAAAAATTCTCAAGATTATTCATGTAAATTTTGCCAAAAAACATGCGATAATGAAATAAGCCTTCAAAATCATTTACGTCGCCATAATCAACGTAAGGACATACAGTGTGAACAGTGTGGTAAAGCTTTCTTATATCCATATTTACTCACCAGACATTTAAGTTCTTGTAATCGGGAGCCAAAGATAAAATGTGACCAATGTGAGATGAAATTTAAGACAACCCAAGCCCTGGACCACCATAAGATTGTACATTCTGCTGAGAGACGTTATGTATGCCATATATGTGGATATGCAGGTAAGGCCATCATTACAAAATGTTGTTCTGTGGTTGCCTGGCACAAACTTATTTTGCTTACAATATATACTTGTACTGCAATCCAAAAGCTGGAAAAAAGAATGAAAAAATTTTTGGTCAAATGATGGAAAAAAATTTCCGGTCAAAGAAATTTTGATTGAATATGTAACTGCAAACCAACAATTTTTAGCATCGCTTAACAAAATATTAATTTATATACTTTAGTTTTATTTTATTCGTTTTGCTTTCCCCTTTATTCAAATGTGCACTACATGACCATTAGTTGTCAATTCTCCATAAAACACGATTAAGCATTAAAAATAAGTACTTTAGTTCAGTGTAATGTTCTTGTGATATGCTTCTAGAATTTAAATTTGTTAAAATGATAATTCATCAATGCAAAAAATGCATTCTACAATTGATTTTAATTCAAGATGAATACCATAATTATCAAATGTTATATTTGCACATCAGGGCTATCATCATGCACTTCTTTACGAAAAGCATTTGTTTTGTTACATACAAAAAAATACATGAATTGACAAGTTGAATTCTACGTCTGTTTCAGTAAAGAAGTCTGCCTACCTTACTCGTCATATACGGTCACACACAGGTGAGCGTCCGTATGCATGTTCAGAGTGTGGGGTTAGATTTTCAGCATTGACTGGTTTATGTAGACACAAAAAGATTCATTCTAATGAAAAGCCATTTATGTGCACATACTGTGAAAAATCTTTTACTACAAATTGGAATTTAAAGACACATCTACGTCAGCATACAGGAGACTCACCGTATAAATGTGACATGTGTGGAAAGGCTTTCAAACAGAATGTTTTGCTTAAGTTACACTGGAAAACTCATCATCCATAAAGTATACTGAACAAAAAAGTAAAGTCTGCCACCTGACTTTAGAAACAGAGCAACGTATGTAAACAAAAATTGAAATTATTTATCATTAAAAGCACCAGGAAAATATTATGCAATGCTGAAAAAAATTTCTTGGTATATTTCAAGATTTTATGCTTTCCTTTTGCACTTTGTGTTTTATAAATTGTAATAAAGATGTTCCTTCATAAATGTGTTGCATTAATTATATTTTGATACACTCTTAACAGGTGGTCTTGCATTTCCATTACTTTGAAAACATACCCTGGTTTCTGATAAGTAAGTACATTTATTTATAACCACAAGTTGATCCCATAAGTTAGGCAGTATGTTCATCAAACTAGAGTTTTTGTCATACCAATCATAACAAGGCTGTTATTATGTCTCTTACTGGCAACTTTCCCACATGTTGCATGATAAACAAAAAAAAATCGGAGATATACAAGTCAGTGATGATTAGAGGCCGAGGGTGCTAAATCTACAGTGAAATAGGTTTCCAATCTTATTACTCTGGGTTGGACTGGACTGGACTGTGTACTTACCAGATGGCTGTTTTGAAATATGACTGTTACACTGTGATGGTCACCAGGAAAAGCAATCTCATTTTTGGTAAATATTTAATGATCAGATTAATTTCTTAAATCAAAAACAGAAACAACATCATATTACATGAATGAATATAAAATCAGAAATTAGTAAGTTAGTTATGCAAACACAGAACATATTGATCAAGCCACACAAACTACCAATATACCAAATTTCATTAAAATACCTAAATCTAAAACAATAAAATTGTCAATCAAAATCAGCAACATTAACACCTGTCCTCCAATTCGAAGAGTTACTACCCATTAACAAGGTTAAACCTCACTAAATGTCTGACAAAACAATAAATATCCATCCCAAACAAAGCCTTTGGATGATTTATGTATTGATTTATAGTTTGTTTTCTACTTATCTATGCATAATAGAAAATGATCAGAAAAACAAACTTGTTCACATTTTGCTTTATGCTAGCAAAAACATGTTGACTCATAAAATGCAAAACTATAACAAATACATGTACTATCAGTAACGATAAAATTGTATATCGGAAAATTTACAATTAGTGATATGGAAAATGATAATAGGCGAAACATGTTAACTTAGAATTAATCATAAGGTAAAATACATAAATAAAGTGACTCAAATACAAATGAAAAAAATTAATACAAGTATCGTGGTACAAATAACATATTTTCTTCATGGTTATTTATTATCACTGGTAAAAAATGCACAAGAAAGAGGTTGCACATTGATAGTTTCTCTAAATCATGTTTAAGGATTTCCTACACAGCATACATGCATGTCCATCTGTCCTTTTAGCAGATCAGTAAGGTGGTATCTTGTCCTCTATATAAATATTGAGAGTTACAAATTTTTGCACCAGGAGAAGGTGCCTTTAAATTTTCTTTACAAGGTGCTCAAAATTAGGTTTTGATTAAACTTATTGGGACATATTTGATTTCATGTCAGTGTCACTATTCAATTTCAAATTCAAGTGTACACATTAAGAACTATGCCAGTTTCACAATCATAGAAGTGTAAATGAAAATTTTAAATTGGATGTATTTTCTCCATCTTTTCAATGTGATCAGCTGAGCTCAACAACAGTGTTTTTAAAGTTTAAAATCATAATGAGTAATTCATTTTATACCACAATGTATTGAAACATTGTACTAACATGTAAACACTGAATTAAAAATTGTGATATTGGCTGACCTCTATAGACAAATGCCCACATAAATATATTTAAGCAGTCAGTGAAATATGGAAGTATTAAATAAGTAGAACTACTGAACTAATAAGTCATGGAATGATGCAGCATAATACTGAAAAAAATCAACAACATTCTATAACACTAAGGTCAGAGAACAAATACATGTAGATGTGTTTATTGACCTAGAAAAATAGAGCAGGAAGATCACAAAACTTTTTAAACATGTCTTTCATACTTTGGTGGCACAATTCATTCCCAAATATTTTATTACTATGGATCTGTCTGGTAACTGGAAACACAACTGTTTTTTTTTCTGGCCTAAACTAATTGACAAAACAAACACTATCACCTTAATGGTATATGACACATGATTCTATTTCATGAAGGGTCAAAGGTTAAGAATAACGAGTTTGGAGAATCTGATTGGTTAATCAATATTGACCAATAGAAATACATTATGAGACCAACTCTAGACTAGCAACCTAATGTCTAGTGCCTTTACATACTATATAGCAACAAAATAAATGTGTTCCTTCGGAGACAATGAGAACAATTACCAATGGAAATTCTTGGTGATACATAAAAATATCTCAACCAATGATTGTCTCTGTTGATGGTGATCAAATTCAAAGTACGGATTTACAAAGTAAAAAGAATTTACGACAAAATTTCTACATCAAATATCATAAATGTAAATAAAAGCTTAATATGGAATGTGTCTCTATGAAATAATTTTACGATTATTCAATAACATTTAAAAACCTCCTGTCCATTTACTAAGAAAGACATATAAATTTTTAACAATGGCATTTTTGCCAACAAATGAAGGAAGACCATAGCCTTAATACCTTTTTCAATTAATTTCATTGTAACAAGATTTCATCAAATTTAGAATGACCAATAAACAACAAATATTGAAAATAATTATCAATTAATTTTGCAATACAACAGTTTGACTAGAAAAAAACGAAATGGCACAAACAAATGGTCACAGGTTGATTCCACAAAATAGCACTAAATGAATAATTGCTTCGGCTAAAAAACAACAATTTATGTGTTTATGGCAACAGTCAGATACAGATAGGTAGGGTAGGCATCATTGTTTTTTTAGTAAAAGAGTTTTACTGACTTCGATCATTTATCAGTCAACAACAAGCAAACATTTGAGAAAATTTTCAAAAAAGGCTGTAGTAGGGGAAATTTGTCAGATAGGGTCAGACTTCCTTGAAAAACTTTTAATTTTTTTTGGCCATAGTTTCTTTCTGAGGAGATGCTCCCATAAGTATACAATATAAATATTCTATACTTAGTTTTGCAAAAAGGAAGGAATGTAAATACATTCGGAATAAATAAAGGATTTCAAATCTGTATTCAAATTAAAAATACCTACAGAACCAATTATTTGAATATCCAGGAATTAAAATCATCCTAGATTTATACTGAGGTTTTATATGTCATGCCAATATCCAGGGTCATTTAGTAACTGTTCTGGCTTTAAAGGTGGAGGAAGATCTCAGGCTTACACCTGGGTAGAACCATCAGCCTTTCGTAAACCAGATGGACAACTTCCACACATGTGAAGCTTGTCAGGTCTAGAGTGAGATTCTAACTCTAAATGAGATATTGATTACATGTCAGACCATAACCACTGAACCACACAGGCCCATCTTCCTAGATCTAATTATAGACAAATAGAACATAATATTATTTACCATTCTATTCAATTATGACCAGTAATCTATATAAAGCGGAACACATAAATCTGAGATAATTGCGGTAAACACATTTAACTTTCAAGAAAAAAATACAGAAGCCTAAATGCTATGGAGGATGGTCATAGTTTGTACTAGATAAAACAATAACAAAGGTATCTGATTATAAAAAAGCTTACAGCAAATCAATGAATATTACACAAATGCACAGAACTCGACCAAACGAAAGAAATTTACAATATCAGTAATAATACAGGGCAAACAATAATTGCTTTTCAAGAAAATAAAATAATTATAACCATATACCGATCTTCAAGAACAAGTACACAATTCTCCAAATAGAAAACAGATCTTGTGTATTAAACCCAAAATAAAAAATTCTCAACTATTATAATGTTTGGAATGATTTTAAAAAAAAATACTTAAGGATTATCCACACTACACTGGGACAAATGTTTACATGTATGTTATAGCACTGGAAGAAAATCATTAAACACACTCAGTTGATTACCCTGTGGACTTCTAATATATTCAATCTAACAGTTATTTCAAATATTTAATTCCTTACATAGATGGACAGTAAGAAATGTAAAACTTAAGAATTAATTCACTTACATGTATTTGGGTTCTTACAAGAATTCAGTTTTATAAGGTGGACATTCAAGAACAGTGTAAATATGGCATTATCTTCCAACATTCAAGAAAACACAGTCTCATTTAAGCATTTACTTTCATAACTAAAACATTTAATACAAACACTCATACTAAAGTACAATAAAGAACACAAATTTTAAAAAGGAAAATGTAAAACTTGGAAGGATCCATTGGAATATATGTCTTGAGGATAAATAATTCAAGATAGAGTAAAAAAGGGTTAAGGTAATAATTACTGTATATAAATATTATGTAACAATAAATGCTGATCTACTCCTTCCAATCCACTTTGTAATGTGTGAACTTCCTTTGTAAAACCAATCATTACAGAATTCTTCCCATACACATACAAATTAAGACTTAGTTTTTACCCTATATTTAAAGCCAGTCAGACCACTCCAATTTTAAAATTGTCTCATTTCTAATCCATGAAAAGTATCACTTATTCATAATTAAGTTATGGGCCACTTTACACATCGATGGTTGTTCATAAGTGATAGATGAGTTAACCTTTTGCCTCATAAGCAGACAACTTTTGAAAACATTATGGCAAAAGAAGCCTTTGCTTGTAATGAGTAATGTTAGCCACAATGTTTTCCACTCTGTTAGAGAGAAGTAATCCATTTTTCATAAATAAATTGATGTTTTGTACATCAATTTTGACTTTGGAAGAATCCAAAATATGCTTATGGGGCAAAGGGTTAAAGAGTGTTGGATGGGCCAACACAGTATCAGTTCCAGTTTATTTAGAACATTGTTGAGAACTAACAACCAAAGCAAGCAGAGTGTTAACCTATACTTAGTTCTTTACTTATCATAACAAACGCTTACAATTTTTTACAGTTAAACAAATCTAGAAAAAACAAACAAGAGTAGCACAACAGCATTGTATACAAGTAACAGATATAAAGTGAAACTATATTACAATATCTGTCACAACATTAAGCAATATTCAAATTTTTAAAACAATAAAACTTTTTTTTGTGCAAAACATTAGATTTACAAAGAGCATGCTTGTACAGAGTACATTTGTAAAACTCTTCAGTCATTATAAGCGTTATGGAGCAAAAGTTTGGTGACAAAATTATTTGCCAAAATATTAAATCTGAAAAATTAGACTATTTCATCTTGACTAATTTTCAAACAGCTTGAAGACAAAACATATTAATTCAATAAACATACCAAGAAATTCAGTAATAACGTACATAAACTATAAAATGCCACTTCTTTAAAAGGGATAACAATATTGGTCCAAGAAAAAAAAACAACCATGGAATTTAACATTTCAAAAAGTGAAAATCAATGCCACATCAACTGCATTGGGTAAGGCCTACAAAAAGGTTTGTTTCCGGTTACCCAAACAACCCATCTTTTACCTGCCGACTCATTTACGGCATTCATATCTTAGTGCTGTATTGTGATTTGCACAACAGTGTTGCCGATATATGTAAAAAAAACATAAAAGAAAAAGATCCCTACCTACCGACCCATAGTTTTTTGGGCATGTAGCTGGAAACAAACCTTTCTTTTTGTTTAGGTTTAAACAATTTCAGTTTTCCCTTTCACTTTAATTAAACAATGTAGATTAAGGCCATCCTTAAAATAATATGTTGGTTTGCAGGAACGCAATTTCTTAATGGGTCAGTTGCAACACTGCTAACCAACAATTTTTGAAGGATGGACAAATTTTATGTAAATAATGTGTCCCATCTTCCTTATCAGTTACTCCTATAAGTTTTTAATTTTAAAATCTCTGTCTAAAGTTTTACTGAAATATTATTTTGACTGTTATTTCTTTCTAATTAATGCCAATGTCTTACTCTAGGCAGCTCATTCTGTTAAGAATTAATTCAAGAAAGACCTAATACTATGCGTATTTTACTTCAAGATGCACATAAACAGTACAATAAAACAATTTCAATGATCAGAATATCAGAAATTCTCTGGGTACAATCTCTAATCTCGAGCTTGTCCGACGATGGACAGGATAAAGAGGAAGAGATTGATGATGTCAAGGTAGAGGTTCAGAGCAGCAAAGATGTATTCCTCTGGTGAAATGGAGTACTTGTGTTTCCCTCCAAGCATCAGTTGAGTGTCAAATACCAGGTACTGAAAATGAAAGTTACGAAATGGAAAAAAATGGGTTTCATTAGAACATAAAAATATCATATGATTATGCTTGAAATGTGCTTAAGTTGTTAATAACTGCTAAAGCACTCAGACAATTTATAAATGAAATAGCCAAGAATTATGATTAACAAAAAACAGCAACTCATAGTAACATGAATTATTACAGTCACATTAAAGTTTCTAACAGCAAAATCCAAAGTACATATGTATTTGAGGACAAATCATACTACAAAAGTACAAAAGGTACATTTAGACACAAAATACAAAAAGAACGTTTTGCAACCTACCTACCCTATTTGTTTGGTCAAGTAACCATAATCATCACTGTTTTTTTTTATTTTCTAGCCTGACACATAATGTTAATTCCCAGTTACCCAATCAAAACAAGCATGTAGGCAATCAACTGACTTAGTAAAACTTAACAGTATTCAGCATACAAAATACTTAGTAAAGGCTCCCAACGCACACATGATAAGACAAGAATTCTCATTTTCAGAATTATCAGAATTACATGAGAACACAAAGAATTTTCAGAATTACAGTAAAACTTCAATTAACAGTCACATAATTAAGGTCACTCTAATTGGTACAATAACCCAAAAAAACCTATGCATGAATGTCAAATGTGCATAAGGGCCTATTTTCCCTACATGTGGTGGCATAGATCACAGAGTTGACTGTATATAACAAACGTCAAAACAAAATATACAATTAGTACTTACAGCAGAGAACAAGAGAGCCCCTAGTGAAGCATACGCCAAACTTGCGAACTGAAAATAACAATTGCAATGATTAAATCAAATGACAAGCTAAATATTGATACTATTTCACACATTACAAATAAAGCATTTATTTTCAGTATACTTCAGTATACATAAATCTTTCTAAAACAAACTAGGTATCAAGATATCTTAACAGTCAGCTGGTTTCAATACCAACTGCTTCAGTACTGCTTATCAAGGATTTTCCGCCAACACCTTGGAAATAAACTTGTCCTATGGCCTAAAAAAATAGCTTGTTTCCGCTACCCCGACCGACCCTATTTTTTTGCCGCCGACCAAATGATTTTTTTGGGTCAAATTCTAGTTTTGCAAAATAAAGTCAGTCATATTCTAGAATAAAAAAAATAGATCCCTACCTACAGACCCTATTTTTTTCAGAGCTTGTGTCAAAACCAAGTCTTATTTTTTGGCCTTAGCACGATCAACATATAAATACCCTCCTTATGACATTTTGCTAATAAACAAATTAAACACTTACACGACTCTGTATAATAGCACAGAGTAGTCCAAAACAGAACAGAACGATGAGAAATACAAACAAGATTCCTCCCATCATCGTGAAATCCCACTGTAATAGATAATTCAAATATGTGTGATACATGTAATCCAACAGTCTGCCATTCTATAAAGTCCAGGAAGTAATTATCTACATGAATGATTTATTCACAGTTGAAAGTATCCACGTCAAGAGTAAAATTAAATAAAAAAACACCAGTCATGGAAAATAATACAAATTACAATAAATAAGTTTTCTGATTTCCGATGTCTGATAATATTTTATTTAATATTGTAACAGGGCTGTATAATATATGTGTTTGTAGTAGTTTGTATGCCCGTCACCCCAATTAGCTCAGTTGGTAGAGCAGCTGACTTGCAAGCAGAAGCTTGCAGGTTCAAGCCCTGCATCAGGAACTTTATATTCTGGCTCCTATTACACAATTTATGAAGCTATAGTTCAGTTAACGATACATCTATCAAGTGAGGACAAGAATTTCTTGTGGTTCTCTAAGTCATTTTTGTGCCAAACTTGTAGGCAGAAACCTATGACAAATTGATCATTTTTATATCATTTATATGAAAATAAATTATATATGATCTTACCTTTGTTTGAAATGCAAAGATGGTCAATCCAAGAGACACAACCTGAAAGTGCATGTATTCAATTAAAAATAGTTACATGTATATATGAAAGAAAAAAACATGCTATGGAGTAAGTTCTTGCCAATTACATCCAAACTGAGCATTTTCACTCAAGAAAATTGTAAGAGAGTCAAGATTTCCAAATATTACTCAAGGGGTCATGGCCAAATTAAGAAGAAGTCATTTATAATCTGTAGAGAAATTGACCAATACATGCAGTTCATAATAATCTGTATTAAAGATTTACAATTAGTACAACGTTTTTCCATAAAATTTGGTGAATGCACCGCTAAAACCCATTATTGTTTCATTTGTGGGGCAGTTAATATGAAGTGTAGTGACAAGAAAAGAACTGCAAGGGAAAAACTAGATAAGTTAACTAGTATTATGCTCTAGACTAGTTTCAGCACTGAGGACCTCCACAGTTGAGTGGTTTGGTCTCTGATAAGTAATCACAGTTGTAAGTTCAAATCCCACAAAAATTCAACTATGAGGAAGCTTTCCAGCTGACGTAAAGAGGGTCAGTGGTTCTTCCCAGAAGTACATCCAGTTTCTTCCTCCATCGTTTAAAGCTGGAAATGTCACACCAGCAGCCAAGGTCATTTGATGACTTTTCCAGCCTTAACTGTGACAGCTTCTTCATATGTGAAGTTTGTCTGGTCCTGGGTAAGATTCGGACTCATGGCAGTGAAGGCCTAATGATTACTAGTCAGAAGCCATAACCACTCAACCACAGAGGTCCCTCAATGACATTCTATAAAGATTTTTCAACATACAGCTGTAATCCCAGCAGCCATCAGGACTGCATCTGTATCATAATGGCTGAAATAAATAAAATATGCATGTATTGTATATCTCATACTTAATGATGTCTAAGACATGTTTAATATACATCTGAATCATTTCTTATAACTGACATTATATGCAACAAGTACAGAGCATGATTATGAAAAAATTCCCAGGTACAATATATATAAATACTATAAGCTTTGTATGTCAGATAAGTCTCAGATTAATTGAGTATTTACATATAGATTATGATTGAAACAGATTTATTCAACAGTTCAGGAACCAACTAAATTCAGAAAAATTTTGTCTAATCTGAAATTGGGAATTTTTTACACTAACAAAGACAACAGTTTTGTATGTTTCTTTATCACATTAATTCACAAATCAGGGATAAAGGAATAAAATTCAGTCAAATAACACTGTTTGAAGGATAATTATTCTATTCAATGGGCAGCAAAAAGGTATTACAAAGACATGGGCACATTTGATGAATGTTACTGAAGAACTATTCTAAAGTTAGTCGAGTAAATTTGTATATGTATTCTAAGAACATTTCCATCAAAAAGTAGTTTGTGAATTTTTTTTCAAAACTGGGAAAAATTGTCATTTAGGATTGGGAATGGGTCAGTTTATTTGTACAAATTATATAAGGTAAAAAATCTCTCTGAAGTTAAGTATTTTATTACTATTAATAAAATCATTTTTATTATCATCACTTGCTGTCTAAATAAGATATGTTACCAACAACGAAACAACAGAATGTGAAGGGGCCTCCATGGTCAAGTGGTTTTGGTCTCTGACTGGAACTAATTAGCCCCTCACTGCTGAGAGCATCCTGGACCTAATTCCAAATGGGAGGAAGCTGTATATTTAATTTATGGAAGGTCGCTGGTTCTACCCAAGTGCACACCAGGGGACTTTCACCATTGTGAAAGAAGGAAAAGTCGAAAAATGACCATTGATGTTGTTATGAAAATAAACCCCAGTGGGAAAACAAAACAAACAAACAAACAAACAAAAAAATAACAGAATTTGATATACCTTGATACAACACCAAGCATGAAGGCTTCTAGTACTGTCTGAAATAAAATTTAAGTTTCAATATCAAAGTTAATTCACCACTTACTATGAGCTTGTACAAGTATATTAGCTTACAGTCTGGGATAAAGAGAAATCTCAAGTTTTGAGTAATTAAAGATCATGAAAATCTTTAAAAAGAGTCAGATTTTAATAAGAAATTAATGACTAGAGCTCTGCAGGGTAGCACCAACACTCATCTGTTTTACATGTCAGCAACAGCAGCCACAATTGAGATTTTGAGTTTGAACACAATAAGGTATAATTTTGACCAAAATTCTACATTAAAAAAGGGGCATAACTCCAAAAATATAGCTTTCAGAACAATGCCCCTACTCTTGCAACTACATCTTGTCATGATAATCAAGTACTCCAAGTCTCATTTTGATATAAGTGTTTGAGTAATGGGCTATATTAAAGTTTTTGCATGACAACAATGACAACGATGACCCAGCGATCATTATAGCTCAACATTGTCTTTGAAACAGACAAGCTAAAATGGTATTCTAGTAAGGGCTCAATAATTTCAAATTGAATGTCATGACATTTCTAGACAAATTCTTCAGAATGTGTGATAACTATTTAATACCCAGTACCAGACATATTTTTGATAATAAGTGACATCTATTTAGTACACAGCGTGTACATCAAATTACGAGTAAACACCATGAGCTTCCACCACATATAATAACTTTGTCATTGTAACAGAAATTTGCAGCAGAAACACAAAAACAGATCTTCACAGTCAGTGCACAGCTTACATTTTGAATCAATTTGAACTTACAAACAATCCAAGCAGAATGAAATTAGTTGGAAAGCTTCGGCGAACATTGGGACAGCAAGCCAATGCAATCAGTAGAACAAATGTCAACACCCTACAAAAAACATAGAACATAAAACATTCAAACATAAAACAATGTAGAATGATTTTACCTGAAGTATCTGCATGTTAAGAAACTGACATAATTTCACAATTTTTCAACAACTTCAATAACATAACAATACAGTGGAACCCCTCTAAACTGGCTGAGCACAGGGACCAGGTCAGTTCCCTGGTTTAGAGGGGATGCCAGTTTGGAGGGGATTTTTTAATTATATATTTAAATGGAGTTGGACCAGGTTATTTGGCAGATTTAGAGAGGAAACCGGGTTCTAAAGGAACTGATTTAGACGGTTCCACAGTAACAGTCACCCAGGGCAATATATCAACAAATAACAAAGATCAGACTAAGGCCAACCATACATTTTTTACTTTGTCATAGAGGAACAATAACAAGACCAATCATAATTTTTCTTTATTAAATACGGAATCTGTACTTTAATCAAATCCAGTTAAAGACAATATGTAATCATATAATAATCTTATACTTACATAGCTAATATCATTAGCCATGGATTAGCCATTGAATACTCCTTAGCTGCTGGCCTAAAATAGATAATCAATAGAATCAGGGGAAGTATGCAAGTATATTCATATAATATTTTAAAGCGCTAATCAAAGATGTTCATATTATGTTTTAATTATATGCACACGAGCAGTACTTATAATCATACTGATGACATTTCTTTTTGAAGTATCCTTGACTCTAGACAGGAGGAATATTAAGCCTTTGCTACATTAGCATATTTTGGACTCTTCCAAATTCAAAGCAAATATACAATATATCAATTTATTTCAGAAAATTGGGTTATTTCTCTCTGACAGAATAAAAAACATTGTGGCAAAAAAAGTCATTACTCATTACAAACAATGGCTTCTTTTGCAACAATGTTTTCAAAAGTCGTCTGCTTCAGATGTGTGGAAATGCAGTATTATGAGGCCAAATGCTAAGCAGAAAATGTTATGCTGAACAGAAACAAGGCCCAGTTGAATCACAAGTTACCATTAAGTCTTATATATATGATAATTCAATAACATGTACACTTACACATAAATGAAAATGGCCATTATTGCCATAGTAACAGCTATCTGTGTTAATAGAATGCCATAAACCTTCCTAATAAATCCTGCAAAAAAAGCAGTGATAATAATAGTTGATGAGCTAAATGCTGATAGTATATTTTAACAAATGGTTAAATCAAATGATCATGATATACCATAAGAAAAACATATACTCATTAAATAAGGCATAATGAACTAATTTATGTTAAAAATGATATCAGTGACTGACCATATTGAACAGTAGTTCAATATAATACATGCATATTGATGAACATTCAATATACAAACACTACCATACAGTATTTGCTCTGATATTATATTTTCAAATAGAGCATTATCATAGGTATATGGGGATACAGAAAGGTCAATAAATTAATCTTCTGCAAACATTACAGAGTTCCGGGTTTTAACGTTGCACCAACAGCCAGGGTAAATTGGCAATTTTTCAAGTTTTAATAGAGCAGAAGACCCAAGATGTACACATGGGTAGAAATATTGAGTCAATGACTGTCCAAAAACCAGCTAGACAGCATCCTCACATGAATTTTTTCTGGTCCCAGGATGGACTTGAACTCAGCAGTGAGGGGCTAGTGCTTACTAATCAGAGACCATAACCACTAGACCACAGAAGCCCCCTTGTGTCCTTCATATGGATTTGAATTAAGTTAGTTTTAACAGTTTTTCTTCCCTGCATGCTTATTATTAATTACAATCCAATTGTGCATCATGTTTCATGTCATATTGTTTATGCTATTTGTATTTTTCATTTTGTGTCTATTGGTAGATCTATTATTAAATAAACGTATATGCCGCATGGAAATTCCTGTGATGATGTTGTTCAATTTTATTTCATGTGACCAATTGATTTATAAAAGTTTACGTGTCATTAATTTGTCATTATCACACAATTTTAAGTATTCAGTTTTTCTTAACAAACTTTCACCCATAAATTCATATTGCTATAGTAAGCTGTTGATTCGTTTGCTTTTTTGTCATGGTTTTACCTATTTATTATTGAATGTTTCGCTCAGTTTTCACAATATGTTACAGACATATTTAAAGAAATCTCTCTGGTAAAAGTCTGAATTATCCCATGAGAAACATGTAAATATAAAGACTAAATACATACCAAGTCTTATCTCTTTGTCAGAAAAGCCAGAAAATTCAGTGGCAAAGTTTGTCTCCTCGTCATACATTTTGTCTGATTTTCAATTATGGATAAGTGGTAACTGAAAAAAAGTGATGAAATTTGCGGATTGATTTTAAGCTTACAATGAAGCAAGTAATTTTCAGAGTTAAAATCACATAGCTGTGCATATTGGAATCCATTTAGCATTGAGTCAATGACCTGCTGGACAAGTTCTTAGAAAATTCACCTGCCCTGACCCAAGTTAGACTTGTCTGGATTACATAAATAAACTGCCGTAAAGCAATTCCAATTGTCTTTATTAAACATGTGACAGATGGAGGTTTATGTATTTGTTGATGGGCGTTTATCAGACAAGTGAATAGAAATTTTTAGTAATTATGTTCCAATATAACGCAACTACTTCATTACCATAAATTAATAGTTTCGTATGACAATGACATAAGGGTATCAGAATAAATTTCAAACTAGGCTAAAAAAGCACACTGTCTAGTTCTCAGAAGCATGGTGTTACAAGTGAGTGAATATCAATGGATTACATGAAATTAATTTTTCATTTTCATTCTTGCATCAGATAACATTATCAAGATCTTGAAATGGTTTTATGATCTGATGTTCATTAAAAGATATTTGTTGACAAGCTATTTAATGAAATATGATTAACGGGAGAAATTTTCTACTTGTCCTATCAGGCAATTGATTATAATATTCACTTGTCCGAGGTCAACTTTTACTTGTCCCAGACAATCGGACAACTGTAAGAATTGAGCCCTGAATGAGACATTTCCAGGCCAGTGCCAAAATAGGATACACACCAAATATTTTAAGTCCAAGAAAGGGAAAAATTGCCTCATGGTTTCTTCTTGTTCAGCTTGCAATGCTGTCTTCTAAAGATAACATAACTTAATCAATTTCATTCTCAAAAGAGCATTATGTGAAACAAATAAATAAGTCTTTACAGCATGCAAAAATATAAAATTATGTCCATAAATGTACTGTCCGAATTAATCACTACTATTGACAACGTTACGCAGCTGTTACTGGAGACGTGTCATTACATTTTAATACAATGTAAATCACAAGAGTATATTTCTTAATGTTATTAAGTCAATGTACGTACGATTTGAAGTTTCTCGTCAGCAGACTTAAACTGAAAGTGGAAGCTGTACTCGTTCGCAATTTTGCATAATCAATTTATTTACATTCGGAACACTTTGGTCTGCTATATTAGAGTTATTTCCCTTGGGTTTCTCTTCAGAGATTTTAGAGTTGTCAGAATTTCGTTTTTAGGTAAGAAGCTGGTGTTTTATTACCCATTTAATACAACTATTTGTTTTATTATTAGTTCAGTTGCTAACGGACTGAAGGTCTCTGCACAGGTTATTTACATATTTTTTCTGATGTCACATCTCGTGACACATACGAGTTTAGAGTGGGTGGGGCTTAATCTGTCAAAAATCTAAATATTGTTTAAACTTTATCTCTCAACGTGATATGAAATATGGGTTCGAGTTACGTATTTATTTTCCCTGGACTTTTCTTGCTTTCAATTTTGAGAGCTATTTTATTTGTGGTTTTGATAAAATGTGATTCATTTCATGGTCCAGCTGATAAGTGATATCCCGGCACAACATGTTTCGATGAGATTTGATGTAATATAATATTTAACAGGCTTTCGAAACTGCTGGAATAATTGCCTTATATTTGATCAGGCAAAGATAGAATTTCTGTCTGACCAAATGAAAATTTGTCTGACCGAATATATCATAAATAAGTGATAAATGCTGTAAATAGTGACCGACTGCCCAGTACTCGCCGAAATTTGCCTGACATGTCCAACGGTCCGGCAACTTTTGAGAAGCCTGATTTGACAGGTTAATTTTGTTGTAGGTCATTGCTGAAATATGCATAGCCAATTTGAAGAGTGATACAGAACTACCCATGATCCGTAACTACTTAATTAATTGTATTCTCTAACCTATTCCCTTTTGCGATTGTATTCATGACCAATAGGCATATGATTGTATGCACGTGTATGTTTGATAGATTTTTGGTTGTATTAAATGGGTAAGGTGTTCGGTGACTTTTTTACAATTTTGGGAAAGGGTCCGGTCCAGTTGGGAATGATTGCATGATATGATACCAAAATTGGGAATTTTTAGGTCAGGAATTGGGAAAAATGTGTTTATTTTTCATTGAAAAAGGTCCCATACAAAGAAGGAAAAAGTTGTTGGGTGTCTCAATTACAAATAGCATTTGTGATGTTTTTTTTATTTTTTTTATATAATCATTGAGTCCTTTCATTATGCAGGTATAAATTTCAGATTCAGAATTGACCATGCCATGGATAGAAGGTATTGGTGATGAGGTTACCATTACAGTGTCTATATTTCTTGGAATTTGTGTGCTCTTGGCTGCATGGATATCAACAGGTAAACACGTAGGACTGTTGTATTCATACTAAGGTTTGACATATCCACAGGACACATTTTTTAAGTTATTGTATACAGAAAAATCTCAATAATAAGACCAGAAAATTGGTCATTATAATGAGGTGGTCTCATTTTCAAGTTGAATTATAGCAGAGTTATTGAAGGCCAGTCTGAAAATATAAGTGGTCATTGCAACAAGGTGGTTGTAATAATGAGGTGCTTACTGCATGAGGTTTCACTGCACTTCATATCACTCACCTTCAGGAAAATGAAGCTGCAAAAATGTTGCATGCAGTTTTGTAATATTAGGAAAATTATTACAACATTTAAAGTTTTTCTTGAATCCATCCATTCGCTGTCATACTTCATTGTTGCAATGTGTGATTTGAGGAGTAGTTTGCTAATGTTCATTATCAAAAGATGAGATAGTATTGAAATACTTTCTGTTTCAGATTATGCAATAGATATGCTAGACAGTTAATTTATGTTGTTATTGAGGAAGTATCTTTTCTTTCAGGAATTCGAGACATACCTTTCATTAGTGTGATAATTGTACAACTAACAAGACGACAGAGAAGACAAGAATCTGACAGTAATGTTGCTGAAAGTCCTTCAAACCTATCTGTTCCATCAGAAAATAGAACTCCTACAGATGGGGAAACTGGTTCCATTGATCCTTTAATTTCAGTATCTGATAATGTCAACGAAGGTCCAGAATCATCTGAGAATTCTGAGGAACTGGATGTGCCTGATAATGATTCAGATATAGTTGAAGAATTAGGAGCTAATTCTGTTGAAAATGAATCTAAATCTAATATCCCTAAAAAAGTACCTGGTGATCAAACATCAAACACTCGCAATCAAAGCTCTGATAACACAACTAATGTTGACACTTCACCTGTCCCTAGTGTTGAGGACTTAAAGCCATCAGAATTGCGACAAAGAAGGCTTCATTTTTTTTCTGGTAATTCAAAGACTTGTTCTGATGAAGGTCAAAATAGTCAGCCATCAGAAAATGTGTGTTCTTGTGGTGATGAGCGCGAAGCCCTTAGTGAAGATAGAAATAATGAAACAGAAGTGGAATCTAATATTTCAATTAGCCAGTCTATTGAAAATGTTTCTACTGGTGAAAGTACAGGAAATTTTAATGATACTGAACGTTTATCTAATAGCAGTGAAAATTTACCTGGAAATGAATCAGAACCGAGGGATTCTACTGGGGAAATTCGAATTAGAATCAAGTTCTTAAATGACACTCAACGATTAGTAACTACCCCTCCTGATGAGACTATTGGAAACTTTAGACGGTAAATTATATAAGAAATCTATTTACATACTTCTTGCTGTAGATTTTCTCCCTTAGTGGTAACGTTTTCTCAATGTGAACGCAAGTTTAGTTTTGTTGGCTAGATTTTTTTGTCTTTTTCCACTTTTATAAGAATATATCATAAAATGCTTGGTTATACTTCACAAAGTATTGCTTATGTTGATGGTTAATTTAAAAAGGGATGAAAAAAAGCAACTGTTTGAATGATCTATATAACATTCTTTTTTGATATCCATTGTCGTTCATGAGGCATCTTGTTGCCAGGGTGAATAATGTTATCCAAGGGAGATTATCCATGCATTGTAAATGATTCAAGGATTGATCATCTTAAGCAGTTATTTTGAAAAGCTTTATGTCATATCTTATCAGAGTTTGATTGAACCACGTCAAGATATAGCAAACTATACTTTTGTTTGACTGTAGCGGTGTATTAATGACATACAGCCAGACACAAATATGGCACATTCGATAAAGTAACATTTTGTACACACAATTTCTTATTTAATAAAGCTTAGTCTCCATAAAATTACTGCTTATAATTGCAGTGTTTATATTGTAGATATTATTTACCATCTTAGATAATTATACTAGTATATTACATGGGGAGTAGTTTGTTCTCACTTGATGTCAGAAGTTGTAGGTTAAAAATGATCCTTGGCTGATAATGATTTTAAGTATCAATATAATTTCCTTCTAATGTTATAAGAAATTTGACTCTTTGATACAAATTCTTTAAAATTGGAAAATTTATTTTACTTGTGGAAGAGTCAAAATGGCATTTTAAGGGTCTAATGAGTGTCATGGAGTATCTTTAAAACATATTTATATTATCTTTTATGTCTCTTCAGGAGACATTTCGAAGAAGAACTTTCACAATCCAAGCTTGTGCGATTTATATTCAATGGCCAAGATTTACGAAATGATGCATCTACACTACAGAGTCTGAACATAGGTGATAATAGTGTCTTACACTGTTTAGTTACGCAGCAACCGGAGACAAGAGACACCCGCAACATGGAAGATGGAAGTTTTGATGTTGGTGTTTTCATGTTTCCGCTATTCGGCCTTCTTCTCGGTATTGTTTGGTACATGAGGGTCATGTATCGTCAATTCTTTAATGTCACATCAACATTGACTCTCGGAGGGATTACGTTTCTGTTTGTTGCCGCTTTGATGTCATCATTTCGCGGTCATAGACCCCATGAACATGTGGACTGAAAAAGATGTTGATGAATACTCCCATTTTTAACATATGATCAGTGATTTCACTGATTCACTGATTATAGGTTAAAATGCAACATGTACGTTTTGAATAGTATAGTTTGTTCTTCTTGAATGCTTTGTGACAATAATTGAGAATTGGTGACCCTTTTTTACACAAATGTCTATAAAAGTACTGGGTTACATGATTTAATGATAGGATGGGTCAGCCTTTGTCTGTGGACTGGACATATATAATCTAGCAACTGTTTACTCTTGCGATATCTTAATAGATGTTTGTGCAATTTAAGTCAACTTCACATTCACAGTTTTTCGCAGGATGTCTGCAGTTATCAGTGATGGGGTGCTTCATTGTCAACACAATTTGCCTAAATGCTTCGTTGCTTATAGCTCGCACATTTTTTTATGAACTGTACAGCAAAATTTAGTCTCAAATCACTTTCACAGCATTCATTGCAACCAGTCTGTGTTTTCTGACATGTCGTATATTCATTCTCAAGAACGACTTGTTTCTTTATTAAAAAACCTAGTCACATCTACTTCTATGAAATACGCTCGGAACTTAGTTTGCATTTATACTTCCTGTCAGTGTGTACTGTGATGGATCCAACAGTACGATAGACTTCTTTTTTGATTCTTTTTTATGTAATCAAGTGATTAACTTTGATTTTTTCAAATCTTCAGTCTGTCCGATAGAATATATCACCTTTACACTGTATGCAGGTTGCTGACAGTATAATGATACATTGGTGTATATTGTCTCATATATTGTTGATTATGGGACAGTTGCTGTGATTTGATTGTGCTAAGCTGTTGTACATTGTGTTGCATGATCTACCAAATGTTCCTTAATAAATGCCCCATGAGCATTACATTTTGTATATTATTTATTTAATATGTTGTATAATTGTTCAAACTAATTTTAACACATAGGATTTAATGTGAAGGAACATTTAAGCCTTAAATGTGGTATGATTGCTTTTTTTCTAAAATGGATGCTACTTTAGAGTGGGGCATTTATAAGGGGAAATTTGGTAATTGTTTTATTTTGTGTATGGTTAGGCTCTGATTATATTTTTGGACATTTAGGGACTCAAACCCCCACAGCTCTTAAATGGCATCCAGAGATTTCAATGTCACTCAGTTTTGTACCCTTCTATGAAAATTTGACACAAATGTTGATTTTCCTCCATATGTGGAGAAGTTGCCAGCTCCTTGTTGAACGGTAAGTTAGTACTGGTTTGTATACAATCCAGGAAAACTGGTTAGGTAAACTGGTCACCATACATAACTGCAACATTGCTAAAAAACAGCGTTAAACCCCAGTGACAATGTCACATATATAAAGTTTTGTTGACTACATACTGATTCTTGAATAAAACTCAAATAATTATATTGGTATTGAATTATTCTATTTTTTATTGGCTTTGTTTTTGACAAGGGGTACAATTGTGTTTATATCATACAATATAAAAAATACTGTTAAAATGTGTTCTGGTTTCCTTTTGTAGTGACTGATGTGCCAATTTAGTGTTGTGGGTTTTTTGTCCATTTGGGATTTTCAAGCAAACGCTTATATTTATTGAATGATAATGGACAAAGTTTGTCTTTTCTAATTCATAAATTTACTCTTATTTTATGTTTAAAATGTTTTATCTGGGAGTTAGGGTATAAGAATGCTCCATCCCATTGCTTAAATATCTGGTTTTTTTTATTGTTTATTAAATCTGTGATCAGAACAATACATATTTTGATGCATAAATAATTCTTGAGTGTATGGCTTATATGGCTTTATCACAATTAAATAGTAATTAGTTAGCCTAGATATGCCTTATGATAATATATTACTTATAAGCAATATAAGGCAGTGAGAAATGATTAGAAAGACAACATTCAAAAGGGTCAAAAAGTCGTCTCTATATTGAGGTATAAAACAAATAGTATTAGGAGCTGGGCTTTCTATGTTCACATGTGAATTTAACATTGTGTTTATAAATGTTTAAGTTTTATCACAATCTCATTGAATTTGTGAAAAGTTTGCAATGTTTGAATCTGATTTTAAATTGTTGTATAAGATCTGTGTTTATGATATATTGTATAAATTTTATTCTAAACTGTCATTGTCAGAATCAATGACTGAATGCTAGCTCTGTACAGAGTTCTCTTTCATATTGTAATAATAAATTCATCTGTCATCATGTTGATTTAATAGAATTACTTTGTAAAATGTATGAAATGCAGGGCTCAACAAATACACTTATCCGCTAGTAATTAAGAGAAGATATTGGCTCAGGAAGAGTTGTAATTACGGTAGAACTGGTTAAAATTCTAAGTTGGTTGTCCTGCTGGATGAGTAGCCTGAAAAGAATTTTACAAGCCCTGAAATGTATGTGGGTTTTAATGAAATTGCACTTTCAGTTATATGTTATTTTTTTTATTACGATGTTATAAAAACATGCCGGGTACAGTTTTCTTGTATTTAACATCATATGTCCAAATATGTATTATGGGTTTCATGTACAAGTTTTAAGGAAATATTGACAATGGCAGCAGTTTTTTTTTAATCCAATATGGATGAGATGGAATAGAATGCAGAATTCAATATCATTATTCATCGAAGCCTTTCATTATTTGTGCTTAAGGCTTTGACAGAGATGTATTCATTGACGATTGCATTAAGGACAACCCAGTACAGCGTTATCTGTGTATAGTTATGTTAAGTCAGTCAAAATGATTGTTTTTTGTTAAGTTTATTTAATGTAGGTGTCATAAAATCTTGGTTCATTTATTTTGTGGTTGATGATAATAAACCTCAATTTAACCAATCACTCACTTACGCTTGTTTCTAATTTTAAAAAATACTTCAAGATTATTTGAATACCATTATTGAATAAATGTTTTACGTTATAACAGCTAAAATAATTTAATACACACCATAAGATCCTGAAATTGACTACCACTATATGTCAGTGTTCTGTTTTCATCTTTAGGGGAAAGTGCCCTTAGAAGGGAAAAATAGCAGAATGGCTTTTCTACGAGACTTTCATGCCATTGAATGATATCGTGAACTAAACCTCTGCTGGGAAGAATAGAAGACTTCGCCATGAAATATTCACTATCAAAATTAGTACAAAAACTGCCTTTGAATTTAGAATTATTTTCCCTGCACAGTTAAACTTGTGCTAAAGACCAACTGTGAATAACAGACCATCGAACTAAAAACAGTGGTAGTGATATTTGTATTGCTGTTTACTTACACCTCTAAACAAAGACCAGACCCAATAAACACCATTTATTTACTTAGATACAGTAAAACACTGTTATTAGGAGCATCAATAGCATGAGCACTCAACTTATCTCGTGGAGTTTTTACAGTCCTGTCAATTTTTTGGTTATTAGTGGTGTACAATTTTCAACCAACTAACAAATACCTCGTTATTACAAACACCACGTTTATCTCAAGCATTTTGTCTATTCCAATGACCCCTCGAGATAACAAGGTTTTACTGTATTAACAAAATGAAAAAACAACCCAGTAATATCAGCAGAGCTAAAAAAAAACAAAAAAGGTAACAACACATTAGAAAAACAACTTTTATTGATGATTATACAATGGCAATAACAGTTACAACAGTTCCGTAGTCATAGAATGTTAAAACAGTGACAAGAATAAACTTATACTTGATGTACAATAAACCATACAATATACATACTAAAAACTACAGAAATGAAGAAGACAATATAGTAGTTACCTAAGTAACAACAGGTAGCATTAGTTTTCTCAAGTCAAATCCAACACACCCAGGTTAAATCACTCAACACATTCAGACATATATTGAATCTACATGAAATATCTTCTCTAGAATTACCAAAACATTTGCACGTGTATGTTTGATAGATTTTTGGTTGTATTAAATGGGTAAGGTGTTCGGTGACTTTTTTACAATTTTGGGAAAGGGTCCGGTCCAGTTGGGAATGATTGCATGATATGATACCAAAATTGGGAATTTTTAGGTCAGGAATTGGGAAAAATGTGTTTATTTTTCATTGAAAAAGGTCCCATACAAAGAAGGAAAAAGTTGTTGGGTGTCTCAATTACAAATAGCATTTGTGATGTTTTTTTTATTTTTTTTATATAATCATTGAGTCCTTTCATTATGCAGGTATAAATTTCAGATTCAGAATTGACCATGCCATGGATAGAAGGTATTGGTGATGAGGTTACCATTACAGTGTCTATATTTCTTGGAATTTGTGTGCTCTTGGCTGCATGGATATCAACAGGTAAACACGTAGGACTGTTGTATTCATACTAAGGTTTGACATATCCACAGGACACATTTTTTAAGTTATTGTATACAGAAAAATCTCAATAATAAGACCAGAAAATCGGTCATTATAATGAGGTGGTCTCATTTTCAAGTTGAATTATAGCAGAGTTATTGAAGGCCAGTCTGAAAATATAAGTGGTCATTGCAACAAGGTGGTTGTAATAATGAGGTGCTTACTGCATGAGGTTTCACTGCACTTCATATCACTCACCTTCAGGAAAATGAAGCTGCAAAAATGTTGCATGCAGTTTTGTAATATTAGGAAAATTATTGCAACATTTAAAGTTTTTCTTGAATCCATCCATTCGCTGTCATACTTCATTGTTGCAATGTGTGATTTGAGGAGTAGTTTGCTAATGTTCATTATCAAAAGATGAGATAGTATTGAAATACTTTCTGTTTCAGATTATGCAATAGATATGCTAGACAGTTAATTTATGTTGTTATTGAGGAAGTATCTTTTCTTTCAGGAATTCGAGACATACCTTTCATTAGTGTGATAATTGTACAACTAACAAGACGACAGAGAAGACAAGAATCTGACAGTAATGTTGCTGAAAGTCCTTCAAACCTATCTGTTCCATCAGAAAATAGAACTCCTACAGATGGGGAAACTGGTTCTATTGATCCTTTAATTTCAGTATCTGATAATGTCAACGAAGGTCCAGAATCATCTGAGAATTCTGAGGAACTGGATGTGCCTGATAATGATTCAGATATAGTTGAAGAATTAGGAGCTAATTCTGTTGAAAATGAATCTAAATCTAATATCCCTAAAAAAGTACCTGGTGATCAAACATCAAACACTCGCAATCAAAGCTCTGATAACACAACTAATGTTGACACTTCACCTGTCCCTAGTGTTGAGGACTTAAAGCCATCAGAATTGCGACAAAGAAGGCTTCATTTTTTTTCTGGTAATTCAAAGACTTGTTCTGATGAAGGTCAAAATAGTCAGCCATCAGAAAATGTGTGTTCTTGTGGTGATGAGCGCGAAGCCCTTAGTGAAGATAGAAATAATGAAACAGAAGTGGAATCTAATATTTCAATTAGCCAGTCTATTGAAAATGTTTCTACTGGTGAAAGTACAGGAAATTTTGATGATACTGAACGTTTATCTAATAGCAGTGAAAATTTACCTGGAAATGAATCAGAACCGAGGGATTCTACTGGGGAAATTCGAATTAGAATCAAGTTCTTAAATGACACTCAACGATTAGTAACTACCCCTCCTGATGAGACTATTGGAAACTTTAGACGGTAAATTATATAAGAAATCTATTTACATACTTCTTGCTGTAGATTTTCTCCCTTAGTGGTAACGTTTTCTCAATGTGAACGCAAGTTTAGTTTTGTTGGCTAGATTTTTTTGTCTTTTTCCACTTTTATAAGAATATATCATAAAATGCTTGGTTATACTTCACAAAGTATTGCTTATGTTGATGGTTAATTTAAAAAGGGATGAAAAAAAGCAACTGTTTGAATGATCTATATAACATTCTTTTTTGATATCCATTGTCGTTCATGAGGCATCTTGTTGCCAGGGTGAATAATGTTATCCAAGGGAGATTATCCATGCATTGTAAATGATTCAAGGATTGATCATCTTAAGCAGTTATTTTGAAAAGCTTTATGTCATATCTTATCAGAGTTTGATTGAACCACGTCAAGATATAGCAAACTATACTTTTGTTTGACTGTAGCGGTGTATTAATGACATACAGCCAGACACAAATATGGCACATTCGATAAAGTAACATTTTGTACACACAATTTCTTATTTAATAAAGCTTAGTCTCCATAAAATTACTGCTTATAATTGCAGTGTTTATATTGTAGATATTATTTACCATCTTAGATAATTATACTAGTATATTACATGGGGAGTAGTTTGTTCTCACTTGATGTCAGAAGTTGTAGGTTAAAAATGATCCTTGGCTGATAATGATTTTAAGTATCAATATAATTTCCTTCTAATGTTATAAGAAATTTGACTCTTTGATACAAATTCTTTAAAATTGGAAAATTTATTTTACTTGTGGAAGAGTCAAAATGGCATTTTAAGGGTCTAATGAGTGTCATGGAGTATCTTTAAAACATATTTATATTATCTTTTATGTCTCTTCAGGAGACATTTCGAAGAAGAACTTTCACAATCCAAGCTTGTGCGATTTATATTCAATGGCCAAGATTTACGAAATGATGCATCTACACTACAGAGTCTGAACATAGGTGATAATAGTGTCTTACACTGTTTAGTTACGCAGCAACCGGAGACAAGAGACACCCGCAACATGGAAGATGGAAGTTTTGATGTTGGTGTTTTCATGTTTCCGCTATTCGGCCTTCTTCTCGGTATTGTTTGGTACATGAGGGTCATGTATCGTCAATTCTTTAATGTCACATCAACATTGACTCTCGGAGGGATTACGTTTCTGTTTGTTGCCGCTTTGATGTCATCATTTCGCGGTCATAGACCCCATGAACATGTGGACTGAAAAAGATGTTGATGAATACTCCCATTTTTAACATATGATCAGTGATTTCACTGATTCACTGATTATAGGTTAAAATGCAACATGTACGTTTTGAATAGTATAGTTTGTTCTTCTTGAATGCTTTGTGACAATAATTGAGAATTGGTGACCCTTTTTTACACAAATGTCTATAAAAGTACTGGGTTACATGATTTAATGATAGGATGGGTCAGCCTTTGTCTGTGGACTGGACATATATAATCTAGCAACTGTTTACTCTTGCGATATCTTAATAGATGTTTGTGCAATTTAAGTCAACTTCACATTCACAGTTTTTCGCAGGATGTCTGCAGTTATCAGTGATGGGGTGCTTCATTGTCAACACAATTTGCCTAAATGCTTCGTTGCTTATAGCTCGCACATTTTTTTATGAACTGTACAGCAAAATTTAGTCTCAAATCACTTTCACAGCATTCATTGCAACCAGTCTGTGTTTTCTGACATGTCGTATATTCATTCTCAAGAACGACTTGTTTCTTTATTAAAAAACCTAGTCACATCTACTTCTATGAAATACGCTCGGAACTTAGTTTGCATTTATACTTCCTGTCAGTGTGTACTGTGATGGATCCAACAGTACGATAGACTTCTTTTTTGATTCTTTTTTATGTAATCAAGTGATTAACTTTGATTTTTTCAAATCTTCAGTCTGTCCGATAGAATATATCACCTTTACACTGTATGCAGGTTGCTGACAGTATAATGATACATTGGTGTATATTGTCTCATATATTGTTGATTATGGGACAGTTGCTGTGATTTGATTGTGCTAAGCTGTTGTACATTGTGTTGCATGATCTACCAAATGTTCCTTAATAAATGCCCCATGAGCATTACATTTTGTATATTATTTATTTAATATGTTGTATAATTGTTCAAACTAATTTTAACACATAGGATTTAATGTGAAGGAACATTTAAGCCTTAAATGTGGTATGATTGCTTTTTTTCTAAAATGGATGCTACTTTAGAGTGGGGCATTTATAAGGGGAAATTTGGTAATTGTTTTATTTTGTGTATGGTTAGGCTCTGATTATATTTTTGGACATTTAGGGACTCAAACCCCCACAGCTCTTAAATGGCATCCAGAGATTTCAATGTCACTCAGTTTTGTACCCTTCTATGAAAATTTGACACAAATGTTGATTTTCCTCCATATGTGGAGAAGTTGCCAGCTCCTTGTTGAACGGTAAGTTAGTACTGGTTTGTATACAATCCAGGAAAACTGGTTAGGTAAACTGGTCACCATACATAACTGCAACATTGCTAAAAAACAGCGTTAAACCCCAGTGACAATGTCACATATATAAAGTTTTGTTGACTACATACTGATTCTTGAATAAAACTCAAATAATTATATTGGTATTGAATTATTCTATTTTTTATTGGCTTTGTTTTTGACAAGGGGTACAATTGTGTTTATATCATACAATATAAAAAATACTGTTAAAATGTGTTCTGGTTTCCTTTTGTAGTGACTGATGTGCCAATTTAGTGTTGTGGGTTTTTTGTCCATTTGGGATTTTCAAGCAAACGCTTATATTTATTGAATGATAATGGACAAAGTTTGTCTTTTCTAATTCATAAATTTACTCTTATTTTATGTTTAAAATGTTTTATCTGGGAGTTAGGGTATAAGAATGCTCCATCCCATTGCTTAAATATCTGGGTTTTTTTATTGTTTATTAAATCTGTGATCAGAACAATACATATTTTGATGCATAAATAATTCTTGAGTGTATGGCTTATATGGCTTTATCACAATTAAATAGTAATTAGTTAGCCTAGATATGCCTTATGATAATATATTACTTATAAGCAATATAAGGCAGTGAGAAATGATTAGAAAGACAACATTCAAAAGGGTCAAAAAGTCGTCTCTATATTGAGGTATAAAACAAATAGTATTAGGAGCTGGGCTTTCTATGTTCACATGTGAATTTAACATTGTGTTTATAAATGTTTAAGTTTTATCACAATCTCATTGAATTTGTGAAAAGTTTGCAATGTTTGAATCTGATTTTAAATTGTTGTATAAGATCTGTGTTTATGATATATTGTATAAATTTTATTCTAAACTGTCATTGTCAGAATCAATGACTGAATGCTAGCTCTGTACAGAGTTCTCTTTCATATTGTAATAATAAATTCATCTGTCATCATGTTGATTTAATAGAATTACTTTGTAAAATGTATGAAATGCAGGGCTCAACAAATACACTTGTCCGCTAGTAATTAAGAGAAGATATCGGCTCAGGAAGAGTTGTAATTACGGTAGAACTGGTTAAAATTCTAAGTTGGTTGTCCTGCTGGATGAGTAGCCTGAAAAGAATATTACAAGCCCTGAAATGTATGTGGGTTTTAATGAAATTGCACTTTCAGTTATATGTTATTTTTTTTATTACGATGTTATAAAAACATGCCGGGTACAGTTTTCTTGTATTTAACATCATATGTCCAAATATGTATTATGGGTTTCATGTACAAGTTTTAAGGAAATATTGACTATGGCAGCAGTTTTTTTTTAATCCAATATGGATGAGATGGAATAGAATGCAGAATTCAATATCATTATTCATGGAAGCCTTTCATTATTTGTGCTTAAGGCTTTGACAGAGATGTATTCATTGACGATTGCATTAAGGACAACCCAGTACAGCGTTATCTGTGTATAGTTATGTTAAGTCAGTCAAAATGATTGTTTTTTGTTAAGTTTATTTAATGTAGGTGTCATAAAATCTTGGTTCATTTATTTTGTGGTTGATGATAATAAACCTCAATTTAACCAATCACTCACTTACGCTTGTTTCTAATTTTAAAAAATACTTGAAGATTATTTGAATACCATTATTGAATAAATGTTTTACGTTATAACAGCTAAAATAACAGATTTTAATTTAATACACACCATAAGATCCTGAAATTGACTACCGCTATATGTCAGTGTTCTTTTTTCATCTTTAGGGGAAAGTGCCCTTAGAAGGGAAAAATAGCAGAATGGCTTTTCTACGAGACTTTCATGCCATTGAATGATATCGTGAACTAAACCTCTGCTGGGAAGAATAGAAGACTTCGCCATGAAATATTCACTATCAAAATTAGTACAAAAACTGCCTTTGAATTTAGAATTATTTTCCCTGCACAGTTAAACTTGTGCTAAAGACCAACTGTGAATAACAGACCATCGAACTAAAAACAGTGGTAGTGATATTTGTATTGCTGTTTACTTACACCTCTAAACAAAGACCAGACCCAATAAACACCATTTATTTACTTAGATACAGTAAAACACCGATATTAGGAGCATCAATAGCATGAGCACTCAACTTATCTCGTGGAGTTTTTACAGTCCTGTCAATTTTTTGGTTATTAGTGGTGTACAATTTTCAACCAACTAACAAATACCTCGTTATTACAAACACCACGTTTATCTCAAGCATTTTGTCTATTCCAATGACCCCTCGAGATAACAAGGTTTTACTGTATTAACAAAATGAAAAAACAACCCAGTAATATCAGCAGAGCTAAAACAAAACAAAAAAGGTAACAACACATTAGAAAAACAACTTTTATTGATGATTATACAATGGCAATAACAGTTACAATAGTTCCGTAGTCATAGAATGTTAAAACAGTGACAAGAATAAACTTATACTTGATGTAAAATAAACCATACAATATACATACTAAAAACTACAGAAGAAGACAATATAGTAGTTACCTAAGTAACAACAGGTAGCATTAGTTTTCTCAAGTCAAATCCAACACACCCAGGTTAAATCACTCAACACATTCAGACATATATTGAATCTACATGAAATATCTTCTCTAGAAATTACCAAAACATTTGATGAGTATTTCACCTGACTGGTCTCTTCTAAGTTGTTGGAAATTTAAATTACTATAAATGTTTCATACAACCAATAACCAACTTAAGAATTTCCTTATTAAAAAAGAACAGCTTCCTTCTAAATGAAACATAACATGATCAAAAACAATCAATATGTTTTAATTAAATCATCATTAACTGTTCTCGAACCTGGTCAGATGATAATAATTTAAAACAATTTAAGAATAATTTAGTTTAAACCTTCGGTAGCCTATCACAATGTTATACAAATTTGTACAATCAGAACCAGGCAAAAACTAACCTAAAAAAGATACCATCAAGTTGACAAAATTAGTCCATCTATATATTGAATTATTTAATACATAATACTGACTTAGATATGCAGGATCACAGTTCATAATAAATATTTTAATACAGACTCAAACTTGATCTGTATGACACAACAAAAATACACATTATATAGAACAGCCTGACCCAATTACTGTTCAATTCACCAGAGTTTTGTCTGCTTTTGTTCCAAAAAGTTCTACAAGAATTTGAGGTAAAACCATCAGTTACTGTGGTTTCATGCACAACATTTTACCATTACAAAGAACACAATATTTTACTGGTAATAAAACAAGATTACATTTAACAGCTTAACTAGAGGCACACCACACACAAAGTCCAAACTCCATTAAACCAGTTGTATTTCTAGGTTAATTAAATAATTCTACATTGAATAAACATCGCAAGAAAAAATCAAACAACGGCATTTTACAGCACATTTAAAAAACACAATATCAACATCTAACTTATAATCAACACTTCATAGCATTTTAATTACATGTATATATACATTTCAATACAAACCGAAGCTGATGCATTATACCATCACTTTTATTAAAAAAAAATTACTTTAATGTTTCGTAATTATTCACAATTGCAGAGGTTTGATAGCTCCTTAATAGTTTTAATAGTTGTCGCATAAAAATGTTAGTACTTTATGAGCATGGTACATAAACAGGTAGTTGGATTTTTTTAATGCTTATTTTTCCAGCATTGGAATGTCATTGAAGGCTACATATTTGACATGTTTGATACCAGAGATGTTGCTGTATCACAATTTGTTTTATTAAATGTAAATTTTCACACAAATATTTCTTGATCAATGTCGCTATAACTATACAAAGATTCTTTAGTGTTTGCCCAACGTTTAAGTCAATCAGAAGGCTCCAATTTTCAAATTTTTGTGTTTGTAATCCATGGAAACATTTACTTCTACATGAAAAATTTTCTTTGTGATTTAAATATTATTACTGATGAGTTAAAGATGGTGGGCAGTCCAACATTAAGAATTTATCTAGAAAATTCTTCAGAATTAATTAACCCCACTTACTTCCCTACACTATACCGCCCTTAGGTTACTCAATTTCAAAGAATGTTCTTAAGTAAAATAAACTCTAACCTTTACGAAGAAAGATCAAAATTGTACATAAACAACAAACAGAGTATACACACTAAGACTAAAGGAATCTGGTATTAACCTTTTTTACTATAAATTACTAAAATTGCATTTAAACCGAAACAGAAGCCCACAAAACTAGTAGTCTGGCTGTTGTTCTATAAACTACTGAAAGTTAAATTACTTCAAATAAAAATAAACATTCTGATTAAAGTCTTTTGTTCTTCAGAATTAACCTTTGACATAAAACGATGCGGTTCATCTGGAACAGTACGTGCTACAACATATTAGCTTAACCCTTTGCCACATAATACCGCATTTCTCCACATCTGAAGCAGACGTTTGAAAACATTGTGGCATGGCAAAAGAAGCCTTTGCTGGTAATGAGTTCTTTTGCTACTGTGTTCTCCACTCAGTCAAAGAGAAATAACCAAATTTTTGTACATAAATTGATATTTTGTAGACTAGCTTTAAATTTGGAAGAGTCCAAAATATGCATAAGGCAAAGGGCTAATTATACAGGAATAGTTTACGACACATTAACAATCACTTATTCAGTGAGTCCAAAATATGCATAAGGCAAAGGGCTAATTATACAGGAATAGTTTACGACACATTAACAAGCCAGTGAAGCAATAAAGTTTGTATAGGGTAACTTCCAAATACTCCAATCTCAGAAAACCGGAAACTTTGGAGAACCGAACTTTTTTTACTGGTCCCATGGGGGTTCGGTATCCAGAAATTACACTGTACAATCACTTAATACCAAAACAGCAGCTCCCTAAACAACAACTCTATATAGGCTAAGTACATGCTGTAAAATATGATACTTTATATAAAAATATGTAAGTAATGCTCTCTCTGTTCATGATAGTTCACAACTGAAATGAACAATATGCTGCAATATTCCATAGTCAGTAACATTAAATCATTTACAACAAGACAAAATCAAGCCATAGTTTCTATAGTCAGAAATGATAAATCAATTACAACAAGGCAAAATCAAGCCTTACTTTCTATTGTCAGTAACGTTAAATCATTCACCACAAGGCAAAATCAAGCTTTACTTTGACTAACACCAAAATCCACTCACTTTTATATGTAAGTCCAGACTGAGAATACTAAAAAGTTAACTACTAGCTAATACAATAGAATGCCCTTATTTGAGAGATTTGTTTATTCTTCGTGTTCCTATCTCATTGAAAAGCCTTTAAATCAGTCACACAACAGGCTATATCATTTTTTAATGACTAATAAATATCTTAAACCATTCAGAAGTCATGAAGATTCATTTCAGGCAATGTCATGTGTCACAAAATATAAATGTATTTGTTACTGATAAGGTTATAATACAAGGTACATAATCATCACTAAAATCAATACTCAATTAACCAGACATAGTTACACTTAGAAAAGCAACACAATTCATAAACCTATCAAAGCATTGACTATGTGTTTATTATACAATATCATAAATATACTGACATGGGCAAAATTTAAAAAAAAATGGAAATCTTAACCTCAGTGCTGCAGAAACAATAAAAACCAGTACAGCACAGACCTGGGACAAACCAGTTTCAGGAAAATTCCGGGAAACTTTTACCCATGTATTTATACTAGAAATGAAATGATACACAATAGCTCATAAGAATGGTTTCATTAAGCATGTGAATAAGTGCAAGAGTGACTTGAATCCTATCAAAATGTGACTTCAAAACTGCTATAAAAATAATCTTTTTATCAACCATGAGAATGAGAAATCACTAGCAATGAACATCAGTAAGGCGGTTCTTTGTTGAAGAATTAAATACCTTTCTGTTAGGCCACAATTTGATACACCAATCATTGTCTCCGAGCCTATCCTACATCATACTATAGTATCGCTAGGCTAGATTCAACTAAAAGAATTACCTTAACATAAACACCAACAGAAATATTTCATTATGACCTTCCATTACTTTTTAACAAAACTAAAAAGACCTTAAGTACTTTGAAACAAAAATCGGATAAAAAGTCTAAAAATAAAAACAATGTAAATGTTTTAATTTCATAATTTACTTTAATGTATATATATTTTATACTATATATTTATATATGAATACAGACATAAGTATGTAAAATAAATAATCCTAATATAATTTTAGACAGCAATATCAAAATAAACACACAGATCATTATTCTCAAAAACGAAATGATATAAAAAAGAATACACCAGTATATTAATAAAAATAAGATTCATTTGAGTACCTAAATATACACAATTTACTATGAGAATATGACACAAAAAATTTTTTTATGTCACAGAGCAGATGGAAACATTATTTAATCAATAAAGTACAAGTCTATAAAGGAAGTACAACTTAAATAAATACGAAAATATCGTATAATCAAGAAAATTTATAAATTTATAAGCGAATATTTTCACATCAAAAGGACCTTTCAAGCCTTTTCCATGATGAAAATGTCTGTCCTTCATAAATCATCAGTTTGGTCAAAGTACAAATGGTTAATTTCACGTAACAGCTTCACCCATTTTTTATAAAAAAAATATTACGACCATTTCAAAATAACTATGAATAAAACACCTAAAATGTCCAACTAGTCAAAGATGATTAAAACGATTAAAAATCTTTGGTCGTAGAATATTTACCAAATTTCTGAAACTTCTGTAAACTACCAGTGTCTTCAAAGATTGATTTCAGTCTCAGTTGGACTTGCCAAACAGAGACAAAATGATGAGGAACAGGTACACCACATCGATGTACAGCTGTAGTGCGCCATAGACATATTCTTCAGGACTCAGCTCATGTTTCCTTCCGCCCACAATCATCTGGGTATCATATATCAAGAACTGAAATAAGATGCAAAATTTCAAATTCCAAGACCTTTGTTTTAAAGGAATACACAGTATCTCGGTCAATATAGTTTCACCAATAAAATCGTAGTTATTACTACATGCATACCATCTGCTGTATATGGATACAGTGAACTAAAGGGAAGCTATCTAGTATTTGAAATTGAATCAATTGCATATAAAACAAACAATAATTTTAATTGTTCATTATAATTATCATGTATTGTTTATCAAATTAAGCACATTTCTCCCCTTACACAATTCACTTACTGAATCAAAAGTTCTTTATAGTAAAATAGCATAAAACATTGCATATTGAGGAAAAGGTAAAAGTTTGTTAAGCAGATGCCTTCTTGAGCTGCGAACTACTTACGTATAAGAATTTAACAGTTATGCTCGAGGCATTTTTATTAATGAAAACAGAAGGCAAACGACAGACAAAAAACTGAAAAGTTGTCTTCCTTTGTAGACGAGAGTGGAGGCAACATTATATCTCTAATTTCAGATTTAAAAAGTTTCATCTAGACTACCATTTGTTGTCTCCAAATTGTCATGAAATCAGAAATTTCCAATCAAACTTTTTGTTGATGAACAGTCTAGTTAAACTTAAGATAACTTAAAATAACTTACCAGAGAAAACACAAGAGCTGCCAGTCCTCCATAAACACAGTCCAGAATCTGTAAACCAATGAATATACTTAGTATCAAACTTAATACATAGAATTAACTCCCTTAGCTGTACAATGTAATCTCTGCCACAAGTCTTAACAGGAGCAGTAAAACAAAATTTTAAATTTTCATTCAATAAATGAACTACTGAAAACTCTGGCTATCAGTCACAAAATGTTTTCAGGATGATTCATTGATACATTCAACTGTGATAGAATGAAAAAATATGTTTTTTATAACTAATATTCCTTGTAACTATCTTTTTTTATACATACATAAAGCTATTATCAAAATGTACATTGTGATAACCCACATTTTGTACCCAGCAGATTAAAGAATCCATTGAAGTACACATTAAGCTAAGCGAAATACTGAGCTAACAACTTCTTCAGTTAGTACAATATACTCTTAACAGTCAATCCCAAATGATCAGTGTTCCATGGACAGAAAAAAATGATCATAGTTTACATTGAAAACAGCACAGTCACTTAGATCAACAACTTCTAGCTTTTCAAGACAATGCAATGAAGGGAGTGACACTGATTTAACAACAATACCAGCTTTTTTTTCCACATTTTGGGAACATGAACCAACCCCAGAATTGGGAATGTTCGCCACATTTTGCACAAAATTGGGAAAAAGTCACATTGCATAAAATAACTTAAAATAATCAAAGAAAAAACTAAAAAGTAACAAATATTATGTTTAGTTTTGTTTTTAGATATTGATATCTTTGTTATTTGAATGATCTAGAAATTCAATAAACATTTGAACTGTGGTAAGTTAAAAAAATTGTTTTTTTTTCTCTCACTTGAATTGGGAATTTTCACCTCACAATTGGGAAAAACACTTCCTGCCATTGGGAATGCGACCAAAAGAAACCCTGAATACAACATACAACCACAAATCTATGTCCATGATAAATAAAGAAGTTCATATGGCTGTCAGAATGAAACAATAGAGGGGCAATACTTACATAATTGTACCCAATGGTTGCATAAACAATGATGCAAGAGAATCCAAACAATATAAGAACCATACAGAGAGCAAACAAGAGTCCAGTGCACATCGTGAAATCAATCTAGAGTGAATAGAATTATACATACAGTAGAACTTTGATTATCAAAAATCGATGGATCAGAAATATTTTTCGGATAATCCATGGTTTCGGACAATAATATACATGACTATGTATGACAAAACATAAGGTACACAATATTCATCATACCAAACTCAATTAATTCAATATAGTTAGAAAGAAAAATAAACTGACTGAAAAACAATAAAAATGTCGACTATTTTTTACAAAGATGGCTGACAAATATTATCCAAATATTTCTTTTAAATATGCTCTTAACACTCTCTATACAGTAAATGCCAGAAATAGGGAGAGTATTTGATGCAAGCTGGAATTCGGTGTTGCATGTTCCAATATATAACACAAAGGTTTCTCTGGTGTTTAAGATCACATCAACAGTCAGGGTGATTTGGCAACTTTTCAAGCTTTAACGTTGGATAATGATCCCAGGTGTACACTTTGGTAAAACCACTGACCTTCCACAAGCTAACTGGAGAGTTTTTGCATATGTGAAATTTGGTTCTGGGTGGGATTCACACTCATAGCAGTTAGGGGCAGTGATTACTAGCCAAGAGACCATAACTACTGCACAAAAGTTTCAAAAATTGATAAAAACAAGTAATATCATGTCAATCAGACATATATTATGATATGAATATAAAGTTGTAAAACCCACCTTTGTCTGAATGGCAAACAGAGAGATAGCAAGACACACTGCACATGTGATACCTGCAGCCACCATCACACTGTTTGTGGTGTAGAAACTGGAATTATGCATGAATGATAAAATAAGAAACAATCAACTCAACAAAAGGTAGAGTCAAACATCCTTTATCTGAACCTCCCTAATCTGGATTCCCATCTAAACTGAGCATGTCAGCAGGTCTGACTTTTTTATTATGTTTTTAATGCTAAAAAACATTTGTAATCTGGAACCCTTCACAAATAAATTTCTTAGGTCATCTAGAGAGAAAAACTTTCTTTATCCAAAAACCTCTCTAATGCGAATATTTTCGTTAGCCCAAACAAGTTCAGATTAGAAAGGTTCCACTGTGTTAGTCTCAAGTTTTTTGTATAATTCACATTTACTACTTTTAACACATTTTTATACTACATAGATGAATAAAGAAAGTTTGATGAAAAATGTATAACAATGTGATTATATTACTGCCAAGAACTTCTAAATATAACCTCAGTGATAAACACAGTCTATCCTGAGTTAACAGGCACCTTGAAAGAAAGAGCAGTACATAACAGTAACATAAATTCTGTGACCCAGTACAACAAATTAACCCCAGAATAAAGGGAAACTATGCATGGAAATCAAACTTATTCTCTCCCTAAACAGGTTGCACTGTATTTGAGTACATATACAGTCCAACCTGTGCTTGCAGCCACCTCTGAATAAAGGCCACCATGTGAATAAACGCAATTCTTTGAAAAGCCATCATTGATTATTTAGGACAAACTGATCTCCAAATAAAGGTCATCTGTCAATAAAGGCTCCCAAGGGTGGCCTTTGTTCACAGGCTTGACTATATACATATAAGGCTATCCTTTAAAAATAAAGGTTATCAGTTTCGCGGCACAAACTTTTCACAGTGTGTAGGTAGACATTTTCCTCAACATTATATGCTTGTACTGAAAATAAAAAACTTACACAAAGAATGAAAAGAATTGTCAGAACAACTAAGGCTGTTTGGGTTCAAAGAATTTTTGAATGAGTCTATTGCGTAACTGTAAAACCAACAATTTTTTAAGAATGACCTAAGGAGCAAAGCTATCAATACTTGCCTGCTTATTGTTGCCACCATGTACGTGAAAGCCAGAGTCTGAAAGAAAGACAATTTGTTTCATATTTTAGTGAAAATTCTGGTTTTCAAGATTTCTAGCCAATATTTGATTCGTGCAGGGAAAATTTCCAACATATGATGTACATGTAACACCAATCTGCTCACAAGTTACCATTTCATCTACATGGAATTTGAACAAAGAAAAGTAGTTAAAAAATTAAAAATGTTTTTAGCAGCTTTTAGCAGCCTTAGGAGAACAATGCACAAATATGTTGAATTCATAGCCTGCATTTGCACTATCAACCTTGAATCATAAAATGAAACTCTTTAAATACTAAAGACAAAATGATTGACACAGATGAAGAAATGAAGAAAAAAAAAATAAAAAAAACAACACATAATATGTTAACAGATTGGTGTCAGTCTGACCAGTTCCAGTCAACACCACTAATAACTAAGAGGTTAATGTTTTTTTCCAGTTTGGAAAATCTTGAAAAAAATGAAATATAATGGCCTAGTTTATTATCAAGACATGTAGTAACAGTCAATACTATCCATGCTGGTCAGCCTGAATTCAACAATGAATTTAAAGGATAAAATAAATAAAAAATCAAAATTGGATGAACTTACGAAGACACCAAGACAGATGAAGTTTCCTGGATATTTTCGTCTGGAAAATAAAACATCAAAATATAGGAACTATATTTCACAACTTTCATTGAAGGTGCAACTTCATGTTTTAAAACTAGGTGTCACTAAATTTGAAATACATTCTTTTAATATAAAGTGAAGAAAACATTAACAGAGGTTTTTGCGTAAAATCCAAATAGGATTAAAAGACATTATCAACTGTTTGTACCTTGCAGTTTTAAGAAAAGTGCACTTACCTGACTGATGGAATACACACGAGAACGATATAAGTCACCAAGAATGTTCCACTGTAATACAAATACATGTACATTAATATTACAGATGCATGTATCTATGTAGTTAACACTTTAATATCAACAAATTTCTAAGAATGAATTTGACAGTCATAATTATTTCTCAGATTAAAATATATTGAAGAGGTTTGGTAAGAAAATCTCACAGTCAACAGGATGCCCACAAGACATCAAAAATCAAGGGTCTCATAATAATTTGAAGAGTCAACAAAATTTCCTAATAATGTAATACTAAATTTTACCCTGTTACAAATTCTAAAACATTTTGTTGGACTAATTTCAACAGTCAAAATGCCATTTTAATGGTCAATGAGTGCCCTGAGTAAGCCTGAATTTACAAGCAACATCTGGTTAGATAGCGGAAAATTTCCAATTAATCCAAAAACAGAACAATTTGACTAATGTAGACCGACTGCTTTGGAACTTACAACATCTGACTTTCATACAGACACATCTTATCCCTAGGTTCATAAATAGATTCAGATGATGCTGTATAAATGGGACCTATGTGGTGAAATGGTTATGGTTTCTGACTTGTAATCACTAGCCCCTCTGCTGTGAGTTAAAATCCCATCTGTGTTTAATGTTGCACCAACAGCCAGGGTCACTTAGTGGCTTTTCCAGCTTTAAAAGTGGAGGAAGATGCCAGGCTTATGCCTGGATAGAACTACAAACCTTCAGTAAGCCAGCTAGAGAGCATATGTGTGAAATTAGTCTAGCCCCAGGTGAATTCAAACTGGGGGACTAGTGATACTAATAAGAGACCCTAACCCCCCCCCCCCAACCAAGGAAGCCCCCTTTAAGACAGCCACGCTTTTGGTACTTACTATGACACATAGTAGAATGCCACTCCACCAGGGTACGACTGAACAAAGTCCTTAATTGGTCGACTGAAAAAAAAAACATGTTAACATTAAGGTACCATATTCAAAATACTGTACTGTTACCTATACTTATCTTCACTGAATTAGATTGATAGTGTTTTTGCATCTTTTTAATGTGAAATTTCATTGAAAAGTGTTTTCATTTTTCTCTAATCTTTGAAAAAATGGTGACTCCCATAGACTACAATGGAAATTTAAAGGCACAATGACTCAAAGGATTGTCACAGTTTTGGAAAAATTTCTCAGTAAATTATTTTGTATCATAGAAACCTTTGAAAATTATTCAGGTTCCAAAAGTCTGACTCTTTCATTTAGATAGTAATTTTGGACATTATCAGGACTCTGTCTCTTTTGGGGGCCTGGGGCCAGGGCCCTGGGAGGGGGATTTTCGTATCATTTTCAGTTCAAGGGGGAATTTCAAAAGCCTAGTTAACATAACTTCCTTAAAATTTCATTTTTTCTCAGATAAGTAAATTTTTAACAAAAATAGGGGGAAAAGTATATTCCAGATGTGGAGGAATGGGGCCAAATTTCGGCCCTGATTATGGATATAAAACCTTTCTTTAATTGTGTACAATGATCATATAATTATCAACTCATGTTGATATTAAAATGTATTTTTAAGAGTGATGTTGACCAAGCACAATCACTTACATTAACCAAATGTTTTGGCTCTTCAGCAACTTACATATCAAATTTATATATTACAACATTAATGTACTCTGAAGATCTGTATTTTTACTGAAGACATGTTCATTAAATCCATCAAATTTTACAAAGACAGCTGTGAACTTTAAGTTCCAAACACTCATAGAAAATCTATTTCTAAAAATCTATTCGAGCAGCTGATAGGTAGATTTTAAATTTTTGCCTTAAATTTGACCAATTGTAAGGCTTCATTCTGAGTTTTATCACTAAATCTCAAATACATAACAAAGGACTAGTCTAAAATCTCACTAGCGGATTAGTTGTTTCCATGGTAAAGATGCATAACAACATTCAGAGACTGGTCTTAAAACCCAACAACAATTATATGTAATTCAATCATAATTTATACTTACTGCAGGGAGAACAGCATGGTAAAACCAAATGTCACAGCCAGCTGTGTGAACAGTATTATGTATACCTGAAAATAAGACATTTAAAGATAAATTAACAAGATAAGACCATCCATAAAAAATGTTTGTTTTCAGTCAGGCAACCAAAATTGTTATGAGTGGGTGGTAGGTAGGAAGGTCAGTAGGTGTTATTTAGTTAACATTATGTAATGCTTATGATGAAAACAAAAAAATGGAATGAAGATTGAATTAATTGTTCAGCCAACGTTACTAAAAATAGCTCCAAAAAGTGCAGCAAAATACGCTTGAAGGCAGTACCACCATAACATGCTATGATGATAAGTTATGCTCCCTCTTGCACTTCATTGTCTTTGTTTAAGTTTGAGATAAACCCCTAATAACTGAAATATGAAGAAGTAGTTGTCCGCACAAGAATTTGCTGTAAAAATATAAAAAGGGCAAATAACTCAGTAAAAACACAGCAATGTGAATTATCTCCCCTATACACACAACTAGACATCAATGGTTATGATCTAAGAGAGTGTAAAGAAAATAGACATATTACAGAATATGCTGTAAAAAAATAAGGGCAAATAACTCACTTAAAAATACAGCAATGTGAATTATCTCCCATTTACGCACAACTGGACACCAATAGTTACCATCTGTGCGAATTTGAAGACAATAGGTCAAGTAACGAAGGAGGAGTTGTCCACACAAAAAGAATGGACAGGCAGGCAGACAGATGAGCTGCGCCATAGCTTAGTATGATCCTGAGAACAGGTCTGGTACTGATTAATCAGGGAAACACTTGACAGCTAAAATATGCAAGGGGAAGGGCATAATCAATAGACCAAAAACATACAAGGGGCTTGATAAATCCACTCTTGAAATAAGTAAAATAAAGATTTTGACTCATGAGAATTTGTACAAAAGTGTCAAATTTACAATAAAATTAGAAGGAAATTTTGTTTACTCTTCAAATTATTATCAGCCAAGGGCCACTTTTGAGAACTTTTGATGTCTAGTGAAAACCCTGCGGACTACGTATCATGATACGTTACAACTCTTACCTTTTTAATAAAGCCATGTCTGATCGCTTTGTTAGAGAATGAAGTATCATCAAACATTTCCTCGCTGTTATTTGAAGACCGGCCGTCTTTTGGTTGGTTTGATGGTTCCCCATACGCATATCCAACATTGGGTGGCTGGTTAGAGAAGCCACTGTAATTAGTCTGTGCTTGTTCCAGAGGCGGTACATAACCTACAACATAAATCATAAAAAACACAGTCAAACTTAATTAAATTGTTACTTATGAACAAAGAGGGAACATAACAGAGATGAAGCATACCAAATTGTGCATAAGGATGCCTTTGTTATGACATTCATTCACAACAATTTTGTTTCTAATATCGGGTTTAACATAGTATCAACAACCAGGGTCATTTGGCGACTTTTCCAGTTTTAACGGTGTAAGAAGACCCCAAGGCATACACCTGGGTAGAACCACCGACCTCCCATAAGCTAGCCAAAGAGCCTAATCACAGGTGAAATTTGATGCCATAAGGAATTCGAACTCACAGCAGTGAGCGACTAGTGATAACTAGTCAGAGACCATTACCACTCAACCACAACGGCCTCCTTTCGTGGCTAAAATGACAAATAAACTAATTGAACCACATCTGGATAATTAATATATTATATTGGTATTCTAATTTGTCCAATAATCTCTTTTTTATATCAGAACATTGGATGAATCACTTAGCTTCACAGACTGAAGATTTCATCAGAAATAGATCCGCAACTTCTAGATTAAAACAAAGCTACAAAGCACAATGCAGAAACAATAGGGACATATCGATGTTTTAAACATGCTTCGAGTTCTTGTGTTCAGGTAATGCAAAAACAAAATACTATACATAGAATAAGTTAGAATAGTTAGAGAAAACAGTTAGTTATGCTATACCTTGGTTTGGAGGGTAGCTCTGACTTTGTGGATATCCTTGGGTGGGTGGATATTGCTCAATTCCACTGTAGGCAGGTGGTGGTGGCATACCTTTATTGTCACCAGATGGTGGGTAAGGAGTTGTCATGGCTGAGGTGGAAACAAACTTCCAGAAAAGAAGAAAAAAAAGATTTAGATGAAAGTCTGTACAAACAACAGCTTTTTTATAAGAATGTGACACTGATAGTCAGTGTCTTCCCCTTGTAAAGAAACTATATAGATTTCCCTCCAAAAAATCAACTTAAATTTTATAATTTTTCAAAAATCGTGTCCTGAATAATGGTTTTGACATACAGCATCTAGCCTTTTAAAGTCCATTTGACAAGTGCAGATATAAATGACACTAAATGTAGCTTTCTACTACATCACAGATACTTTGACCCAGTATATACAATGGTGGCATTTATTCGCACTAGACCTCGGCTACAGGAGCTTGCGTATATCACCATATACAATGATGGAAACTGACCTTTATCTAGAGATCCCAGAAAGATGGACAGCATCTTATTAAAATGTTTTTTTCAAGGTCAGTTAATTGAACAAGACTATGAAATGATTGCAAATGTCTTTAAAGACAAAAAAGACAGAGACATGCGTCTGTAGAGACTGTAAGAGTATTTTTCCCCCAATTTCCCTCTTTCATGTGATTTTTCCCTTTTCTTCCCTCCCTTACCAGCACCCAGCATTTTCCCTTCTTCCTAAAAAACCCTATATCATAGTACTCAATCTGCATACACCAAAAGACCAAATGTTTATCAAGTAATGTATTTAAATGATACCTAGGGCTGTCATCAGTTCAAACTACATAAAAAAACGAACCAGAGTCCAGCACCACTACCTAACCAGAATAAACATAAACAATGTTATTTGTTTTACCATTCAATTTAACAAGTCTTCAAGGTAATCTTACATTTTGAACTACACAGTAATTGTGCAAAGTTTTGATACAAGGTTACTTATTTTTAGCCATCATAACAGTTGCAGGAAAGCTTTTTTGAGCATCAGCCTTTAGTGCTATACATATTGTAAAGTTTTAGCTGGAATCAAAATTTTGTATCCTGAATTACAAAAATGATAAGAAAATAAAATCAAAGATCCACATGTTTTGTGTTTATAAAAACTGAATAGCATATTGTTCATACTTTATTTTTTATAAACTTGTATCAATTCTGGATAGCTGATTTCATCATCTCCTGAGCAGTAATCTATATTACTATATTCAACTGAACTCTAACCCTGGTCGGACGACAGGTTAAAGTTTTATAGCCTAGCCAATTTTTCTATGCTATAGTTTTAGACTAATTTTTTTGCACAGAATGCAGTTGACCTGTTCGGGTGTTTTTAAGAGTTTGAAATAAAGTATACATGTTTGAATTGATAGATTGTCAATAAAATTATAATGGAAATATTTCTGAAAAAAATATACATTTCCATAACCAATCCAAATATTAGTTTATTAAATGATACAGGTCCTGTTGATTTCTAAGATCTTCTTCAAAGATCAGTAATCTAGGTTGCAGTCAATTCGTAACCAAACCAATTTGTCACCTGTTTGTTTTGGTCAATTCATAACCATTTTCTGGTCAATTCATAACCCATTTAAAATCTTTGGTCAATTCGTAACCTACTTTGTCAGTCAAATCGTAACCTCCAACATACTGTCGATGCTCAAATAATTGTATGCAGATGAATCTGATAACAATATTGATTGAGAAAATGTCATTAGTAGTGAAAATTCAAGGTTTTTGGATGATCCTGGAAACTAAATTACCTGATACATGTATACGACCTACATGATGCAATTTTTGAAGTCTAATACTAGTAATCAGAAATTAACACAAATATGTTTGTATAGAATATGTTGGTAATAAGCAGTACAATCATATTTCAAAAATTTAATCAAGATAGATAAATTGTTAATTGTATGCTTAAATATAACATCAATTAAATTATCAAATTTACAAATTCATATTGACCTATAATATTTTATTAATTTTAGCTTCTCGCTTCCCTATGTGTTGTAATGTGGCGTAACTGGCATAATACGTATAAAAACTAATTTATTTACAAAGATTTAATATTATACTTCATATTAATACTGTTAGATATAGTAAACAAATATTTGTTATATGTTACTGGGGGATTATTATTTCAATGTCTGATATATTCGTAAATGAATGGTATTCAGACTTAGGTACCTCATGAGATTGTTGTATGGCATAGCCATCTATTTTATCATAGTTCAAATGTTTTTGTTTGTTTGAATTGAAATACACATAACCACATTGCTTTGTTTTAATTTTCCATAGGTGATATGCATGAGTATCTCATGCATTAGACATTATCTTGTTCTCTGATATGATGACAAGTGTTTCTTCTATTACTGATTTTAAATATGAAATTATCAATTTAGTTTTTAGATATGTAATCAGAAAAGCGATAAAAACATTTACATAGAATAACAGTGACGTTAACATTCATACTGAAAAAAAAACATACAATAATCAGACACAGAAAATAATTGAACAAGTCATAAATATATCAAATATTACGTAATACTTCATAGATAAATATATCCTTAAACTACTCTTTACATGGCCTTACTTATTCAGCTTTCCAGTTGGCCGATTTCATAAATGAATTCGGAAGGGCCATCCTCTCAGCCTTACAGAGAACTGCATATTTATGTGCGGAAACAAAAAATTACATAAAAATGTATCAGTAACTGGTATAGCTTACTCAAATTGATAGAAAAAAAAATAATCCTTAACAATGAGCCATAAATTCTTAGTATCTAACGCCAAAATTCAAATATTTGACATAAAATTCTTTGTAGCGTGTCACGTTCCAGCAGCCATGCCATACCATATATTTTACCATATTGTGATGTTTCTGAACTTCCACTCCGTACAATCGCTGTGTAAGACGCACGCACCACATACAAAATTTAAATCAGCTGTGTAAATACTACTTCTGTAATGGGTTAAATACAGTGGATAGGAAGTCTTTACTATGACACTGGTAGATATCTACATTGACACCAGCAGTTGTCCACCATTACACCCGTTTCGTTTTCCATAGAGAAATAAAGAAGAGAAACAAAACGCTTGTGCATTTTTCAGAAAATGTATGGTGGAATAATTTCTGCTTGTATGAGTTTAGAAATGTGTTTCCTATCAACCGAACGGTTCAAATTGTTCACATAATTATATTGTAGTTACCTGTAGTTAACTTATCATGCCCAACAGGTTTTAATTGGGATCTTTCCGCACACAAATATGCAGTTCTATGTTAGACTTTGAGGGTCGGGACCAAATCCAAAAAATGTCTCCCCATCACAAACAGTCTAATTAATTGGACTAACTCACTTTTAGCTCTAAACAATAGCAGATCAAAACTAACCATACTGATATACCATAAAATTTTGGATGGTATAAATAGCATACAATTATTTATCAAAACTTGATGGAAATAACAACTCGTCGAATGATTAACAGAATTGAAAACAAAAAGAAAGTAGTGATACTTAATGTATCTGTCATTCATGACCGGATCCTGATGTGACTGAAGAGTGAAGTCTTAACAAAGACAATGAAAACAAGAAATAAATTAAGTACTAGAAGGAATTGAAAAACAGCATTTTCGTGAACTGAACTAACATAAGAACTGGTAGAAAAACACGCCATCATTGATGAAGTCAAACAGAAAATCGAGAATTAAAATGTCGAATTTGGAAAGTAACACAAACAAAACCAACACTTTCTCGATTTTTGACAAGAATAAGTTCAAACGAGGTCCAAAAGGAGCACGTAAATTGTAGATAAAGATCATCTTTGAATAACCATCAAAATGACAAAACAAAACGTTGATGTCTTACCTTCGTACCAGGAAGAGAAAATGATGTTTTTCTCGGGAGTGTTTGATTTGTTTTGCGAAATACCCGGAAGTCACATGTATTTACGACTCAACAAAGTGACGATATCGCTGTCGTCATCATTGTAAATCAAAGGACTGGAATTCATATACATGTATATATTCGTATAAAATATGAATTTATTTTGCCTAGACATTCGTATCTGTCATAGGTAAATTAGATGAATTCTAACAAAAAAATTCACAGCAATTATCTTACTATATTATTTATTTATTCATTAGATTACATCATTTATCGGTGACCCCAACGTGTTCTGCATGCGAGCTTTGAATGAGTTCGACGCATTTAAAGAGTGTACACGTTCCAGTCATCGACACTGTACCTAATATAAACTAAGTATTTGATAACTGTGTTTATTTTGTATTCCGTAATAAGTTGTGTTTTCAGGGCCCTTTATAGCTACCTAAGTGTATTATTATAGCCGGTTACTTAGCAGATATTCAAGATTCCAGAATTTCATCGTTGGAACATTGAAATTGAATTTTGTGAGATATTTATTTATTGTTGAATTCATTTCTTCAGATACATGAAAAACAAGACATTACATGTATATCATTATTGGTTGTGCATACTTATGTAAGTTTATGAAATTGCATTATCTATTTTATTTCAAAATATTTATTGTATGTATTTCAGTGTATATTGCTTGCTATAATTCTTTATGTATTATAATCATCGCAATAAGGGTTATCAAGTTTTTACAGGCCTACTTATTTTGTGCGTATGAGTAAATATTTACAACTCACTTGTACAAGTTGTACAATTTTGTCGCTGTTTAACTAAATACCTGTCTGTGCATTGTGCATACTTGTATAATGATGATAGAATTTGCTTGATATATTTTATGTGTTTGTAATGTTAGGATGACATTTTTTATAATGGAGGGGTGTATGTCATATGTAATTCAAACAGCGAGTGGTCGTAGTAACTTATATATTATATTCTGTTTGACGTCATATCGCAAGAACGTTGTTTGTTTTGGCGCATCATCTTTACAAGCAATAAGAAAAAATGTTTTAGGTCTTTAAAATGACATAACTTTTATAACACTAGCCATAGTTTTAGTAAAGTTATGAAATTTTGAAAGTGTTTACTTACTTGTATTTACACTGTATAAATAACTACAACTACTCGCTGTTTGGATATACTAATAAGTCATATTAATTATCATTATTATCATATCAATTAGCAACGATAACCAGTAATTCACTTTTATTTCAATATGCCTTCATTGGACAGCCATTTTCACAACAGTATAAATTTCATGTACACATGACTAATCCGCTCAAGTTTTTTACTAGCACGCTGGGCTACGTCCAAAATTCGACTTCATTATATGCTTACGTTTTTGTAGGTTATTCTTATAAAAAAAGCTGCAGGTAATTTTCATTAATTTCTTTTTTGTAATCCCTTTTCATCTTTAAATACACGATAGATATCTTAAACCCATTTATTAAAGTATTATGTAAATTGTATGAATGATAAAAATAATACTTACTATTATGTACCTTTTAAACCTTTGTGTATTTACAGTAATTATCCTACTGTATCATTTGTTTCCGTTTTAAAAGTTTACTTTTTATTTGTTATATTGCAGACAATGAACAATTTAAGTTGCATTGATTAATAAAATCAGGATTTTAGTAGCTTAAAAATGGAAAGTTTGTCTTATTTTCTCATTTCTAGCGTGATTCCTTGTCATTCTGCATAAACCTTTGAATGATTGTAATGAATTTTTGTCAATGTAGTTCAATAATTTCGCGTTTGTGTATTTAGACAGTTTCATATTCAGTATATAAATCTTACCACATGGTTGCCTTTAGGAAGGGGCATGACCGAATATAAAAGTTTGGCATTCAACGATACATATACTACGCTAAGGTAAGTAATTCGTTTCTTTGCGTGTGTTTTTAATCAAACCGTTTAAATTTTAACAGTCTTGAAAAAATGGCACTTATCCCATATTTGACAAACTTTCTTCATCAAAACAACATGAAACACGATTCTAATAGACATGCATCAGAAAGTAATTGATATTCACATTGTAGCATTCTGTCGCCGAAATGATTAAAATAAAAATCATTTAAAGTGAATTCGGTAATGTATCTGTTTGTAACATATCTGAGTGACAAGAATTTAAATTATGCTTGTGTTCCATTAATACTGTCATAGTTTTGAAAACTAGGTCTAACATGATTATTGTGTTCTAAATATTAGAATGCATATATTTTGTAAGTTTTACCCGCTAGTAACAATAAACGATATTCATTAATAAATGAAATATATATATATTTGCTCGAAACAGACTCCCTTAATGAAAATGCGAATTTCAACTTATTTATTGGGGCCAGTGTCAAAGCAAATGATTTTTTGTTTCATCATTGTGAGAAAACTTTAAATCAATTAAATGGAATGCACTTGAACTGGGGACAAAGCAAACGAGGTTATTTCTCACATTTTGAGGATGTCATTATTATAATTATAGATGACTCAAGCATGATCGTTTAATATGCGTTTTACTTGATGGTAACATATTTGACTAATTCAATAGGTTATACATATTTTGAACCACTAAATAAACAAAATATTAAAAGACATGATTTTTTGCTAATTTCCACATTAAGTGGAGAATCAATGAAAAAATTGAACTCATTTTGTGATTATCTTTCTTTATTAGTAAGTGTTCAACAATTTTATAGAAATAAAGCTATTAACATTCATAAAATGATAAAAAGTACCAATAAACGCTTCTTACATTAACTTAGTTCAAAACGTTTGTCAAAGAATATAATTAGACAAACGATAAAATTTTAGTTAAATTCTTAACAAAATTGATAGTTGTACTGGTATGAAATAAGTGAATAACTAATCTAAACATTGGTATTTTTACTTCTAAACAACGATTTCTCATTAGGTGAACATATATGCAACGTGGTCGGTAAACAAGCCTATTTCAATGTACTACAGCTCTGATTAAATATATAACATTTTAAATGGCAATTAAGATCAAATATTGAAAAGTACGAACAAACATTAAAATTATATGATTGTGGAAATGATACGGACATAATAATAAATTCCCTTTGGAAAAGTCCTAAGATCATAACAATATATTTTGTCATATTTTCATAGGATTTATATTATCATTTGTTAAAAAAGACAAATAATGTAGCATGACCACGAAGATCCCCTTTATATATAGTTTTTAAGCGCTAACACATAATGTTACACTGACAACAATGACAAACAGCACAAAGTTTCAAGCGTTTCTGGTACAGTCAAAACCACTGATTAAATACAAATATATTTTGTGCAAAGTGATTAATATTCTCATTTGCTGTCTAATTATACTGGCACCCTTCACATGGTCGATATTCCTCCAAATGACCTTTGACAAATTCTCCATAATTCTGACTCTTGATAATCGTGCGGACTCTTTTCTGTGCACCCCTAGAACCCTGAGCAACACCATCGCAGAAACAATCACTCCATGGCTGCCATGATTCAAACGAAGCCTCAACTAGAAAACATTTGTGAAATTATTGCGCCAAATCAAAATAAAGCAATGTTACATCGTGCTGTCGCTTGGAGTCCCATGTATTTAACAATACAGTCAAGCCTGGGCTAATAGTCATCTACAAATAATACAGTACATTTTTAACAGTGGAGGAAGACCCCAGGCGTACACCAGGGTAGAACCACTAACCTTTTATATGTTAGCTGGACTGCTTTTTTACATGTGAAATTTGGTCCTGGATGATATTCAAACTCACAGCAGTGAGAGGCTATCACTGCATAGAAACCAAATACAATCGGCCTCATAGGCACTTTGATGTAAATTATGATGTAGAGGCTAAACTGAATTTTTAAATGTTCCCCATAACCTGCCGGCCAACACCTTGAAAATATGTTGACTCAATGAAGAGACTTTTATTAGAAATCTAAAAAGAATTTTAAAACACTTATATGATAGTCTTTGTCAACAGATGTTTTTAAATGAATCTTCCAAGAAAACTGTCTTAATTTTGTCTTGAGGACTTGATTAATAATTTTACTATTTGATACTGTGCCAATTGATCAAGAATTTGAGAACACAAATGCTTGTAACCATCCATCCATTGCAAGAATATAAAAGTATACCTGGACAGGGCGTAGTGCAAGTCTTTGTGTCTTTTTCATCCTCTGGTTTGCATTTTGCACCATTGCCAAATTGCCTCGGACTGTCACATAACCTTATTCGTGTCGATTTGGCTGGTTCTTTTCCATTCTCTGTAAGTCATGATGTTTACTTTATGTGTATCAAGAATTTGTTTGTTTCTGGTTACCCATCCTACCCGGTTTTTCCCCGAGACCTAAATGCTGTATTAGGGTCGAGGAATTGTGCATCCACATTTTTTACCTTTTTCACAAAATAATCTCAACAGCTGCTGTCAAGAATATTTTTTTAAAAACGATCCTTACCCACCAACCCAATTTTAATGAGCACGTAACCAGGAACAGACATTTTTCACGCCTTATAAGAGCAGCATGTTTTATCAGTGTAGTATTTTTGACTAACTTTTTTACAATTAGTACAGATAATATGAATTCATTCAAATATTTGATATCATGAATTAATGCCATAACATTCACGAAATATAAAATTATGCACACTAAATTTTAAGTGAAAGTTTGAATATTTCTAGAGTGAAACATGTGCATTTTAAGTTTTATACCTATAAACATCCAAAATTGTTATCAGGTTTCTGACAGATTTTGGGAACCTTTATAATTATTATAGGTTTCTATAAAAGAAAATGATTTACAGTATTTTTTTTAATTCAAAAATAATGACAATACTTCCACTAATTCTTCCTTTAAATTTGCACTGAAGTCTATCAGAGTTGTAAATTTGTTAAAGATTATGGAAAAAAGGATACATTTCAAAGAAAACTCATGATAAAAAGATGAGTTTTCATTGAAATAGATCTTCATTTTTCTTTAATCTTTGTAAAATTAGCAACTCCTATAGATTTCATTGCAAATTTAAAAGGACAAGAACTCAAAGGATTTTCATTGTTTTTGAAAAATCTCAGTAAAATTATTTTCAATCGAGGACTCCTATGAAAATAATGAACATTCCCCAAATCTGCCCACTCCATTTTGAGATAATGATTTTGGAAAATAGGGATGTAATACTATATCTTCATAAATTAACACTTTTCTCTTCTTCAGCATGGGCAACAACTCATACAAAATAAATTAGAGTATAAAGGGAAGCTATAAAGAAATATCAATAATTTAGCAATACCATTGTCAAAATATGAACATTTTTGTGTAGCGATTAGCAGAAACATAAAACGTACAGAATTATGGATTTAATACCTAAATACTAGCTGTATGCAGTATTCATATACTTACCATTACAACAGTAACTCCAAGCGCCCCATTCACCAAATCCGCCATCAACGTCAGCTAGCCAATCACCTGCACCCCAACCCTGTTTCATGAATTAATTAAACAGTGTTTGACTCAATCTTTATGTGGAATTAATGTTCTTTCAATGATCTGATCCGACAAGAACGACAACTCTGCATAGAAAAAACAATGCAGCGAGAACCAAAACTTTAGATAGAGACAAAGGGTGGCGAGAAGGGCCACTCTGGATTGGGACAGAGGTAAACTGGTTCCCGTTCCATGTTGCAGTGCACCTAAGGTACAGAGTCAATGGGAACCAGTTTAGAACCGAGGAAGACAAGAAGGACAACTCTAGATTGGGACAGAGAAACGCATGAAAGACAACTCTGGATATATCAAATACAAATGTACATAAAATTAGAAGAGATTTGAACTTTTGATTTGTATTTGTTGTATTGATTAAGCGCTTTATCAGCATAATACAGCAATAACAGGAGATTTAAACTGCTATTTAACAAAATAAATGTAAGTAAGTAAATGACATAATGAGATAAACATGTACACACTAAAGTGCTGGGATCTTGTATTGTTGCTGGTAGAGTACAATCATGCTTAGCTAGGTTGTCCACATGAACATCTGTTGATAACTGAAATTTATAAATTTTCACATTATCTTTCAAACATTTGAAGACAGTTGCAATGATCATGATTATTACGAAAAAATAAGCATCATGATATTAGATCTAGCTATATATTATTATTATTATAATATATTATTATTAGCATGAAGAAAATATATATATATACATCCTTCATGCTAATAATAATATAAAGAAGAAAATGATGATAATTATGAAAAAAATAGCAACGGTTTTAGTAATAATAATAAGGGTGTAATATTTTTAAGCAATGTTATCCCTGTAAGAATTGATTATTTGAAATCAAAAATGATAAAAAACGGGAACATGAGTTGCGTGACCTTGAACCTCTGAAAAAAGGTCAGGGTCAAAAGTTTGGGTGAATATGTCTTTGAAATGTCAACAACTTATTTTCCAGGTTTGAATGATACAACTTTTGTAATACAGGTATGAAGAATTCAATAAGTCTGTTGTGGATAAACTCAAGACGAGTAGGAAATTAATTTTTAATATGAAAACAAAAATCACACGATGATTACAAACAATACATCTTTCTACTTTGATGGAACAATATCTCAGACTTATGTATTGATAATATTTCGCCATACAAGTAACACAGGAAAACCAACTTTTGTCATTTAATCAAATTCATACTGATCAATACCAGTATCATATTTATTGGTAATTACGACACAAAAACGTGTGGTGTTACTATTATTACTATGTGTTTTTATTGACTGACTGGGAATAATTAACAACTCATTGCATAATATTGTCAAGCAAATAGGATCCATTTTAAGGATGGTAACTATCGCACCACATACATTATTCACAGCTATAAATAATGGCTTTCAGACTTAAGTAAAAAAAATCTCCAGCTCTTCTTGAATTAGATTTGTAAATCAAGTTATAACCCAGAAATATCAAATACAGAAAACCTCAATTTACAACTACCTCAATATAACCACCACCTCATTATCACAACACTAAATGTTGGACCAGTTTTCGATGTTCTTGTATATTTGAATTTGATAATCAGAACGCCTCAATATTAAGACCGCTCTTTATGGGGCCAAATGGTGACCTTTATACCGAGAATGTACAGCATTGGAAACTTGCTTTTTTCAAATACTGTGGTCAAAAATACTGTTCTCTTTCAGTTTTCCATTTAACAAAAAGTGGAAGGAAAGGTTGATCAAATCATTTATTTCTCAGCAAACGAAACTCTGCTATTGATACATGTTTGCAGGAATACATGCTCATTACAATAACACGTCACCACTAGATAAATTAATTCTGGCTATAGTTGCAACATAATTGTACCTCAGCAGCAGTAGGAGTAAAACAACGAGTGTACGCTAAATTTTTTGCCATCTCTATTTCAAATCTTGGACAAAAAGCATCAGCACAGTGATCCGTGTCATGAGCAAAGAAGCCTTCATTTCGTGGAACATTTGTCCTCATTATGAAGTATAACATTCTGTAACAAATGATGATATGATAAAGATATACCTTAGTTTTGCAAGAAACAGTAGTAAAGCAGCAGTAATTATAGGACCATATCTTCAGAAAAAGTGCAATAAAAGGCATTTAATTCAGAAAAAACAAGGAAGGTCTATAACTACAGAAAAAGTATAAGGTTCGAAGGGTCATAACTTAAGAAAAAGTATAACGATATGTCATAACTTCAGAAAAAAGTGTGAGGAAGGTCCATAACTTCAGAAAAAGTGCAAGAAAGGCACGTAACTTCAGACAAAAGTGTAAGGAAGGGTCATAACTTCAGAAAAAGAGTATGGTAGGGCCATAAAATATGCTAATACATGTATTAAGGTTTAAGTGAGCATTTTTTTGTAGGTCCCATGGACAATGAAAGCCATTGTTTAATTTAGTAGTAAAACATATAAGGCATTTATCCAGACCTTTAAAGACACATTTTGTATAATGTTAAGATAAGATCTTTCTCTGGATTGTTTTATTTGTTTTTTTTTTCTGAAAATCATTGAATTATAAATAAACATGTAATAACATTGAATGATTCATTTAAACAGAATTCTCCACTATTCATTCTCTATCAAATCATTTATTATGAAGACTAAAATGTTTAAACTTGAAAATATTTACTGTTTCATTAATAAAACTCACCTCCCATCAAGATGATATCTATTCATAAACTGGTTATTTTTCATCTCATTTACACTACCAACAGCTACCATCTCAGAATCTGAGTAAGTTACATTTCTTGAAGATGCAGCGCTTATTACAAGATCAGAACGTTTGGCACCAGCCGGTAAACATACTCCAATGACTACTGGCATGTTCCTAAACGTAAATACAACAGATAACGTATCAAATATGAGAAAATGATCACTAAAATGACAGGAGCGATATGCCTTATCATAAATGAGCTTTTAGTAGCAGCATATCAATAAATGTTTGCAACGTATCAGGTATATGCATCAGGTATATATACAAAACATTAATTCAGTATTAGTCCTTAAATCAGATGTTCAGTAATGGACCTATCAACAGGTCTATCTTTTATATTTACCTCTCAATTCCTTTAGCTTCAATACGCAATAACTGTGGAAATTTAACGTTGTACTGAAACTTGTAATAATAGGTATCACTTCCAAGGAGAACATTGAACTCGGGCTTTGTATTTTTTTCTTCATAGTAATTCTCATAGGCTGTATCGCTATCATCGCCAAATTTTACTCTCTCCATTGTAGAAGAATGGTTGAAAGTTTTCAGATCATCATTCGGAAAAACTTTCAACACTCTAGCTTGTGCCTGAGATAACGTAACCAGTTACATACATTGATTATTACATATTATCATTAAATATTCATCCTTCTTATCGTGTAGCTTGTTTTTGTTAACTTACAGCACAAGTAGATCTGTCACACAATTTCAAATTAGACATGCTGAAAATATTTTAAACATTCTTATTGTACAGTTATAGTTTAAATTGTTTGAAGGTCAGTTATATGAGAGGGTAAATGTACTCAGAGCTCGTAGGTTTTAAACAGGACAATTCTTTGCAACTCACAGTCAACTGGCGCTTTCAAAACTTAATCAGTGAATCTGAAGACGCACATACAGGAAGATATATATACAGTCGATTTGGCTCTGAAAACATGTTGCTAACATTGGTCTAGAAACCTTTTCCTACAAACTTGTATTTCTCTACGAAATGGATTGAATATAGTAGCTTAAATCTTAAATACTATGAACAGAAGTACAATAAGTGAGCATCTGTACTCTGGTACGTACCTTAGCATACCAATCTTTACAAATGGCCATCTTCCAGTTACGTCTGTATTTGCAGTTCGTTGTTACAATAAATTTTTCAGGTTTCACAATTGTTACTCTATTGCTAAATGTCTCTCCAGGACATGTAGTCATAGAACCATCACCATCTCTGAGACAAGCGGACTCATCTCCACTCAGATTACCAAAGCCATCGTCATCCTTGTTACCATCAAAAACTCTATTGCGACTAGCTGTAGTCTGTTGAATATAAAAGAAGCGAGATGTTGTTTTTTAACAAACAAGCACATGTCTGCTCTTCAAAATTGAATTATTTAATAATAAAAAGCAAATATAGATTTTTTTATTCATACGAGGGGTGATCCAGACATAGTAGGGCTGCATCTGTAACTTTATATATCTTATATCATTTCCATGAACATTTCCATAAATATGCATCCATCAAACCAAGCCAAAACCGATTTCTGTTTTGGAAAGAGAAATAATATTTCTATTTGTCGTGTGACAGAGAAAATTGGGCTTGTTTCTCCAAAAGCTTAGAGGTATAAAGACGTTGAATTTTATTAATTAATTTATTAATTATACACGTGTAATTCACCAGTGACAAGCATGTGCATAACGTGACATGTGTGACATCACAATGGATATAGGTATCGATATAATCCCAGTCATTATTAGTAAACAAAATTATTTTTACTATCTTACTATCTGTAGCCAATTTGGGCATAACTAAAGTTGTTCACGACACGTGCTATAACATAACTTTGCTGTAGGCTAGTATATTTGCCAACTGAAACGTATGACATGATTCGGAAAGCATCAACAAGAAGGACAATGTCATAAATGCAGAGTTTTGAGTGGCATCGGAAGTTCTGATATGGTGATTAGAATTTTGGACGGACCAGGGCCGTAAAACTGCTGCAGATGCTACACTGGTGAATGCTTTCAATGTCTACAGCATCAAATGTGACACAGTCTATGATGTTCACAGTTCAATAGATACAGTTATGGAAATGTTCAGCAATTACGGAACAATTACACTTTGGTCACCTGCACCAAAGAAACAAAAGTGTGCTGGTGATGATTCTTGTTTCACCAGGGGCAAGCGTAATGTTGAGCCCTTACGAGCATTACGGACAACTCCAAGGCAGTACACTCCGGTAAACTGTGTTTTGTCCTTCATTTTGTGTTTAATGATGGATGGGTTTTGGGGTTGTTGGGTTTTGGGGAGGTAGTATATTGGGCTTGGTGGGATTTTATGTATATGTTTTTTTCTGGTAATACATTCCCTATCAATATGCTAATATAGTGTCTAATTTACAACATACAATAACAGAACAGTAGGTCACATTCTGCATGAGAAACGCGTTGTATGTAAAAGGTGATTACATAGAAAAGTGATTGTAAGCGTTAAGCCACATTAAGGGACACAATGTCACCAAACGTCAGGGTTCAGTTGACTTTGCCCCACCTCATCTGTAATATGAAGTGTGATGACAAATTGTTCGCAATCATTTCTCAATCATTATAATTTTCTGGTTTTATAAGTTACGGCTTTGGCATCATTTGGTGAGTTTTTCGTTACTTCCTGTTATTCTTTTCGGATGTTCTAGACTCAGTTTGATTCTTTTTGGATCACCTCTCCTACTAGTATGAACAAAAATCACAATCTTAACTTAGAATCTCAACATTAAGAGGATCATCTATAAGACTTACAAACAAATATTTACTTACTTCATCAATAAATCCATATTTTATATTCTTAAATGTTGATGCAGCAGAGCTGGAGAATTTATTCAACTTCTTGAAGCCAATAGCCCCAGCAACATACTCATTAGATACATTCTCATACCCAAAGAAGGTCATGTTTGAAACATAGACTGGTCCATCATATACCACAAAACCCTGGTAGTGCAAAATTCTAAAAAGAAAATGAAAAAAATATGTAAGATAAAGGTATATCTATTTTTCATCTGAATTATCACAATTTTAAATTTGGAATACTTTGGACTTTTATCAAAACCTCTAGCACCTCATATCATGCTAGTCATGTTAGTTCAGTCTTGATAAAAGGCTTTATATACTTTTTCTGATTAATGTTTTATCATTTAAATTAACCAGCCTACATGAAACTGGGGGCAAACTACAGGACAATAGGACAGTCAAGCTTAATAAATACCAGTTTTACCATAGAAGGAAAACTTTCAAATTCAAACAGAATCAATCCAACATATAGGAAAGTAAAAGATTTTCCAGAAAACCTGTAAAACTATAGATAACTTCATTGATGCAATATTTATAATGTATTTACTGTTAACGAGTAGCCAGTATTGATTAATACTGTAACAAAGTACAAAGTAATTTACTTCGCATCAGTGATAGCATCAGGATAAGGTTCCGTTTCAAGATTTCCACCCGCTCTTCCTACACATACACTGTTTCTAACTTCAGGAGCTTGGTCTGAGCCTCTAGAATTACAATTCAAAATATACAAATTTTGTAAAAAGTCAAAGCACTGAGAGGACTGTTTAGCAGTATTGCAATTTCTTCACGAGAAAAAATCAAAGCACTGACAGAACTGGTGTTGACTGGCTTTGCTGTATGACGAGATCTTTTGGAAGTTTCTTGTAATATATTTTCCTCAAAATTCTTCAATGCTTACACTGGCCAACAGAAAAAACAAGCAGATGGACAGATTGATCAGTATACTAGTATTTCAATGCGAAGTGTTAGAAAATGACATTGCGACCTTCAGTCCTTATTAGTTAATATCGTTTTGGCTCTTTGGAGTCAGCCAACTAAAACCTTAATGAAAAAAAATTGTACAGCAATGTTATAAAATGATAAGGCATTTATAGTACTGTTTGTTGAGATTAATATATTCAATGTTGTTGTATGCTATTATTTCTCTTGGTTATGTTTTAAAATATTTGTGTTATACAAAGCGTGTAAAGTCCCTGATGGTATTTTGTGTGGTCTATGAACGCCGGTGGTGTTATGACCAATCAGAGATGATACAAATGATTTGCTACAAAATTTATAGTGCACTGAGTTTACATCCTATTTGTTAATTGTTTACGAGTAGTAGACACTTGTTTTGTGTGCATAATTATATATGTAGTTACTATTTCATTCTCACGTATGCAAAAGGATTGTAGTTTTTTCTTATTTTTAAACTGACTTGGATGTTTATATGTTCATAATTTATGCTATTTATATGATACGAATGTGCATATGACTCTGTAATATGTATACGCCTTAAGTAAAGTTCTGTTATGTGTTCTGAGTCCTTATACATGTACTGATACGTTGTGTCATTGTTTTGCTGTGTGTTGCTGTATGGTGTCTGTTTTACGTTTTGGTATCTGTGTTGCTTTGTGTTCTTTTTGTGCAGTTGTTTTCTTTCAACCACATTTTAGTGCTGTTTGCTGTGTCTGTGTTGTAAGTGAAGTCTGAGGTTTTATTAGTGAATCGAGTTTTAGCAATAATTGTGTTTTTTAAAGATTAGAGAGTTTGTGTTGTTCAGTAGAGTCTATGTTGTTTAGAGTAAACAGTATTTTTAGTGGAGTCTGTGTTCTTCAATGGTGTCTATAGTTGTTACAGTATAGTTGTAATGGAGTCTTTGTTGTTTGGAGGAGTCTGTGTTGTTTAGTAGTCTGCTATGTTGTTATTTGGTGTCGGTGTTGTTCAGTGGTATCTTTGTTGTTTAGTGGGGTCTTGTTCACTCAGTGGTATCTGTGTTGTTAAGAGGAGTATGTGTTGTTCAGTGCAGTCTGTGTTGTAAGTATTGGAATTTGGGTTAATCTTACCTGGCAATTTGTATACATTTACGACTGTAAGCTCCGCTGAAAAATTCAATTAAAAACATATCAACAGTAAGTATATTTTTTATACCGGCTTTGAACCCAGGTTGCAGCGATCATATATGTACATAAATTTATTGATAAAAGATGTTTTACTTAAAAGCATAGACATGTATCGAAGTTTTACGACTCAAACGTTGCGCAAGAATACTCACGAAAAGTATGTCAATATGAACCATCCACCTCGCAACCAGACATTGAAATCAAAATTCTTGTAAGCTGTAAAAAACAAGCCATAAATTTGGGGAGCCAGATCAGATCAGAACAGAACTGAATGAAATTATTTGTTTAAGAATACATAGACTCTAGTATTCTTATCATTCATTATATACAGTTTTCAATCATTTTACACATCATCACTGCCCAGGTGTATACAAAGTAACATGACTATAACAGAGGTATTGCACTCTGCCTTTTTATCTAAATGTGTGATGAATTAGTGAATCACAACTTAGTACATGTATAACGGAAAATTAAATCGTAATTAGCAAATTAAAGCAAAGTAAAGTGACTATGTTGTTAACAAATAAGAGTATCAGTACATAGATACTAAGTACATTATATATTTTGACTATCCCGTAAAAGCCTTAATACAAAAATACAGAATTTACTATTAATAGATTTATTTGCTTCATTTGACAATGCTATCAATTTATGCATATTAGGTCTAGTTCAATAAAATCTGGGAGTAAAATATTGACTGCTTTAAATGGTATGTTCCATAAAAATATCCCAATATCAAACAGTGTCTAATTAAGACATAGATAAGAAAAGGATATCTATCATAGTGTAACCTTCATGATCACTTACAGTGAATCCTCACATAACATAGAGAGCATTTATGAAAAGGGTAATCCAATTAAACAGCTGTTTGGGAGAAAAAACAAACTGTTCTGTTTCTGGTTACCCGACTGACCCGAGTTTTTGACGCCGACCATAAAGTTTCTTACCGTAAAATTCAAAGTAAAAATATTTGGGGTCAAATATTGCTCCCAAACCAAAGATGCATTTAAAGACAATTAGAAAAGAAATGGCCGACAGTCTACCTACGCAATATTTTTGTCATGTAACCAGAAACTCGCTTATTTTTCTGTCCTTCAACAAGACAACTAAATACTGTTTAGCGTTTGCATTTCTCTGGGAACATATATGTTATACTGATTCATTATGACCAATATATAAAATTAATAAAAAATAAAGTCAGGTGAAATTACAACAATATCACACATGTCAGTTTGTTTTATCGATAAATTATTACGAAGGACATCCATGATCGAGTGGTTATACCCTCTGACTTGTAATCATTAGCCTCTCCTCACTGTGAGTTCGAATTGTGCCCGGGATAGGTGAGGAAACTGTCCGGCTAACTTACGGAAGGTCGGTGACTCCACCCAGATGTAAGCCTGGGATCCTCATTCACTGTTAATACTAGAAGGTCGCCAAATGATGCTAACTGATGGTGCGACATTTAACTCTAGTGAAAAAAATATCATGAAGTATTTACCTGTTAATCTTTCTAAATAAACCCATGTCCAATCTGAATCGTCATCCAACGGATTTGTCAAGGGTCTGTAATTCATACAACCAGTAACATTTCCATTAGCACCAAGCAACTGCTTATCAAAATTAAAGCCACCCTAAAATAACAATTTATAAGGCGTAAAATTGTTTGTGTCTGATTCCTTGAGGTAGGTATGTAGGGATTTTTAGAGGGATTTTTATTATTCTTGAAAGCCGCTGTTGAGATTATTTTGTGTTGATAAAAGGTAAAAAAGTGAGACAGTGAATGTCACAATTATTTCAATCCTGAATTTAATGCTTGTCTAAAGATTTAGAGCAAAGGTTAAGAGGTTTGACTGACAGTTATCTCAAGGCCAAGAACAACGCATGCGCCGAGGAAAAAACTTCAAAATGTTTCTTCCTTACATTCTTATTCAGGATGATCAGTGTACAAATAAATGTTGCAATGTGTTACCTTCATGTTAGAGTGAACAATGTTGTATATAAAGGTATACAGGCGAGTATTTCGCGCTTCCTTGTAAGCAAATACTTCCTGTGCTTTTGACGGTCCAACTGGCTGATCCGGAAACACATACCAGATACCAAAACCCTACAGAAAAATATAAATAGTGGACCTACACATGTTCATCCTTTGCCTCATAATTCCGCATTTCCCCACACCTGAAGCAAAGGACTTTTAAAAACATTGTGGCATAAGAAGCAATCGCTTGTAATGAGCTATGGCTGCTTTTGCCGCAATTTTTCCATTCTGTCAGAGAGAAATAACCCAGTTTTCTTAAATAAATTGCTGTTTTGTATATTTGCTTTGAGTCCAAATTATGCATATATATTTTCTTAAAGTGTTAAGTTCCCTACAAAACCTAAACCTGCATTCCAGATTTGCTGTAATATTTTTCATATTTTATTTGTCTCGATATGAACCATTTTTTATGTTAAATTTAATTTTGGGATAAATGTCAATACAAAGCTCATCAGATCGAATATTGATTGTTACCATAAATTTCTGATTTAAGACAAAAAATAAATACAATGTATATTTATATAAATTCAAATAATTATTGAAAACACAGTGCAACCTCTCCAAGGCAACACCCTTTGGGAGAAGCAAATTTATGTTGTTGTTGAGAGGTTATTGCTCTAAAAGGTTAATTAATAGTTAAATCGTACAATGGGAAAAGTCATGCTGTTGTTGAAGGGAGGGTTTTTGCACAAGAGAGGGCCGCTCTGGAGAGGTTGCACTGTATTTTATTTCACGAGCTATTGGACCGAATGTTTACAAATCAAATTGTTATATCTGTAAACCCAAAGATATTTTATTGACGAGAGAAATATTACTTACATCAGCACCAGCTGCTACACAACCAATTATTGTAACGTTTGGATTTGTAATCCAGAAAACGGAGGCGTGACTACAAAAGAGATAAATTTACACATCACAAGTGTTGTTTCAGTGTACAATAAACAAAAAATAATCATAGATACAGCAAAACCTCACATAGCGGCCACCTCAATATTACCACCACTTTGTTATAACGAAAACTTTTTCAGGACCGGCTTTCAATGATCCCCCATTATTCAACTTGATAATGAGACCAACTCATTAATGCGACCTGCTTTTCGGGTCCCAAATTGGTATTAATAACAAGATTTTATTGTACTTGTTCTTATAACGTTAGTAATTAGTTAACCTAATCATTTACTTACTTTCATTAATTTGTATTGTGTAACAAGAATTTTCACGAGAAATCATTAAAAACAAGCAAACTATTATCAATGATACTTTTCATCTGTGGCGAAGCCATTCTTTGCATTCATTATGTTCGCGCCGAGACATCCTTCAAATCTCGTGGCAACTTCCGCTCCATCCTCCGTAAAAAAGCAATGACCATAAATATTGTAAGCAGTGACCCTCTGAACCTAAAATAACAATCTTGTATATAGAACTTGTAAATTATCATCAAACCAGAAAACAAAGTAGTTGTGTTTCTGATAACCATATACTTTGGTCAAGTAACCGGAAACACAAGCCATTTAATACTGACTTTTATTTAACTCTGTATATATGTAAGCTAAAGCTCCATAAAAGTCAGTATTAAATGACTTATATATAAATATAGGGGGCCTCTGTGGTCGAGTGGTTATGGCTTCTATCCAGTGATCTCAAGTCCCTAACCAGGACCAGACAATCTCACATGTGAGGATGTTGTTCAACAAGCTTACGGGAAGTTAGTGGTTCTACCAAGGTGCACGCCGGGGGTATTCCTCCATCATTAAAGCTGAAAAAGGGTACCAAATGGCCAAAGCTGTTTGTGCAACTTTAAACCCTAAACAAGATGTGTGCCCACAGGTAAACTTTGTTAAAGGGGAGGAGGACTGAAAGTCTTGAAGTAGTGATAATTTAAGAGTAAAATAATCCTGTTTACTACGGAAGCATAACCAAAGATGTTTGATTTCACTTGCAAATCAGTGCTCCCATCTAATCAAAAATGAACAATGAACAGCCACTAAATGTCAAGAATATGTTGATCACCAAATTGTGGACATAACATGACAATGGAATATCAATTTCCTTGACAACTGAACAAAGTATGCAACACCATAGGCAAATCTGGTTATACAACAGGGCTAACACCAAGACTTGAAGAGTTGCAAGATATGAACAATTGTTTGTGTCTGGTTACCTGACTTACCATAATCCCCCCGCGACATTAGACTTTGTATTAGGCCCGAGGAACGGTACATCCAGTATCTCACTTTTTTACCTTTCCGAACAAAAATATCATCAATTGCGGCTTTCAAGAATAATAAACAAAAATATAAAATTCCCTACCTACCTACCCAATTTTTAATGAGCATGAACCGGAATCAAACAATTTTTAACGCCTTAGAATTGTCTGCTTGCACGGCCTTGTTTTGAACATTATAAACTGCCTGACTCTAAGCAAAGTGTATCACTGACACATATGGCCTAATAAAGTTTGTTTCCGGTTACCCAACCGACCATCATTTACCTGTCGACTAATACGTTTTTACGGCATCCAAATCTTAGTGCTGTATCGTGATTTTCACAACAGTGTTGCCGGTGTATGTAAAAAAAAACATAAAAGAAAAAAATCCCTACCTAACGACCCATATTTTTGGGGGCACGTAACCGGAAACAAACCTTTTTTTGTTTAGGCCTAACATGTAGTTTATGAGTGTAAGTAGAAAAAAGTTTACCACAACACCGGGGTTGGTTTCATCTGTACCACGTGTTCCGTGTACAGTAACGCAACGTGCATATGAATTCCAAATACTGACATCTGTTATATTAGCTACTTTGTTTGTGACATCCCCACACATGTGAAAATGCACTGGATATGAACCTGAAAATATATCCGCCACATTCACATTAAAACACTAGTCCTGTTGTGTTTAACTAAAGTAGATATTGGGATTTCCATGGAAAAATTCAGATCACAATTGTTTTTAGTTGAATAATGACATATGTAAACAAGTCCATTCTAGAAGTCAGTTCTACTGTACCTTTTAAAGAATTATTACTAAATTTCTTGTAGCAATTAACTATACAAAACATCATTTAGTGTATCCTGGCCTGTGAGTTTGGTCTTACAATTTATAATTAAAAACCGTTTTTCTCCATAAATATTACATCAATGCTGCAACACTAATTTCTTACTTTATTCTGTTGCTGTTGCGTATTTTAACTTACCATATATTGCAACTCAAACAAATACTTTTTTCCGATAAAATTCTGATTGAAGGAATATTTGCGCTTATTATCATAACTATCAGACACTCACCCTTTATAGACATTTGACCCATCTGTCTCAATGAAACATCTTGGATATGAGTTTCCTTACATTTTCCAGTGACCTACCATAAAAACACAAAGCCTGTCACCAAAAACTAGTTATTTATATTTCCAGTTGGCCAATTTCATAAAATAAAATTCAGAAGGTATAAAAAATATTTCGCCGTCACAAACAGTCAAATTAGTTGAACTAACCCAAAACATACTTTATAGACGGGTAAGCCACGAAAATATGTTACAGAAAATTGGTGGGTTAAAATGGCAATGCTGTAGCACTATTCGTAAAGTTGAAACTTCGTGCGTAATATTTTCAACATTTCAGCCGAAACTTTATCTTTTTGTTTAGACATTTAAGGCAAACCCTTTTGATATGACATCATAACGTTAAAGTTGGCGATATAAACAAGTGACTGCAATGGGATTTTTTGTAAATGAACCATGATTGTCATATATCAGAGTTTACAGAATAGGCTTATAATGACAGTTTGACAAAAATTGACCAGCAATATTTAAACTGGAACAAGAGCTTATTATTTTTACAACTTAAACAGAACATAAGAACTTTTTTGTGTCTCTCATGTTTACTAATTGAATTAATTACTAATTATGTACAGTAATAATCATTTGTCTTAAATTCCTGTTTTAATACCAAGCCGCTGGAGTCATTGACAAAATTGCTCGGTGGAAAATATTTTGTCTACAGAATTGAAATACAGATGAACAAAGTTGTTTTGCTTACATTTATGGACGAAATGACTTGAAAATGGACTTTCGCCCAGATAAAGTTTATGTAAAATGTAAATGTTTTTTGTTATGCTATTTTTGTAAATAACATGATACCGACCTTTATATGACCCCCAGTTGTATCGAATGGATACACATCACAATTGCCGTTAAATGTCGGACACCCTTCTGACATTTCACCTTGTATCAATATATTCCTTGTGCCCAAAATCACTTCAGCTCTCATGGTAACTCCGTGTTCCACGATACTAACATGACGATATTCAAGCTCACCTGAATTATTTTGCACGAATTTTTTTAAATGTTTTTGTCTAGAGATGTAAATATCTTTAAAATATGTAAAAAATTCTAGATAAACAATGATATCCCTGAAGTATTACGGAAAATCACTTTTTACCAGCATAACTACCGTGAAATAGAAAAAATAGTAAAAAAATGTTCTGTACCATTAAATGATCAGGACATGATACGATGTACATTGATTTATACAATAAATATCTAGATAATAACGAAATTTGTACAAATAAAATTTATTCACCATCTAACTGAACACGTTTATGTCCCGAGTCTATGTTTTTTATCCTTCTGACATCAACATGATCTGCTTCGTAATCACTTGATAAAATAGCTATTTCATCACCTAAAATAAATACATTCGATAAAGGTCACATTATTTTACAAGTATAGTCTCGTGTAACCTGTTGCAAAAACAACCATAGTCTTGCCAGAATATATCTGACTTGTAATCCCAAACCCGCATTCAAAAATGTTCTCAATTTTTCCAAATTACATTTTTGTATTCATTGTAGTTTCAGTAATATCATTTTCTGTATCTATTTTCATATACAGATATTCAATGAAAAAATAAAGTATTTATTAGAACGGTGTACCGATTTGCCATGTAGAAATGTCATCCATGAGATCAATATATGGAAAAGATCGCGCCGAGGAGAGAATCCTAAAGTCAACATGAGACTTCTTATGGGAACCTCCTTCCATCACTGATATAGCGGATATCTTCATATTGTTATGTATTATATCACACTCAGATTTTGTCTTTTGTTTACCAATTAATTTATCAAGCTTCTGACAACGTTTTGTTGTCGGTGTTCCTGAAAGGATATAAGAAGCATTCAAACATTCTTTAATTTATTGTATTCTTGCATTGCAATATATATATAAAGTAATTTAAATGCGTGTTTATATCCAGTCTTCCCATACCACGTGACTTTGGTGCCATTTTTTGGTAATACAGCAAGCAAACCTTATCAAATATTCAACTTCACGTAAGTTCTTTATTTCTGCATCAAATATGAGCAAATAAAGCGGAGTATGAACTACAAGCGCAATGTAATGATTTCTTCAATAGTTTTGGGAAAATTGTATTCTGCCGAACAAAATTGTGTAGAAAAATACAGTTTTCCCCGTTTTCTTGCAAAGACTTAAAATTTTGTGGCCTATCAACCCAGTTATATTTGGTCAGGTATCACGAAACACGAAAAGAAAAATGCATCACCTTTCACAAACACAATAGTATAAGCATCAGTGTCATGAGTTCCCGCTTTAAGTTCAAGGTCACTAAATTCAGACATTGGTTGTATTAGTGCCAAGAGAGAGGTTATGTCACTTAATGTTCCAGGAGAATATGCCCATTTATTCTGGATGCTAATTGCAACAATTTGGCCGTCCACTACCCCTGAAATAATAATTTACAGGTGATTAAACTGAGCCAAATTTGGAGTATGTTAAGCGACCTAGTTATTTCCAAAAACTTGTGCAATAACACAATAACACTATGTACGTATGAATAATTTACAAGTATTTCACAAACTAAAAGAAACATATTTGTCTTGAGACTAGTGATTAATAGTCAGAGACGACCATGGTGTCCCGTTTATAAAATCTCTTAGACCAAAGATAGGTAATAAAATACAGTAAAACTTCGTTATCTTCAGGAATCGACGGAGCAAACGAAATGCTCGACATAAATCGGGTGCACGAAATAACGCGAACTTTATGCGTTGCGTGGTTGGAAATTAACAGGACTTTAGAAACTCCTCAAGAAAGGCTGTGTATAGTGATACAGATATAATAACAAAGTTTTACTATAAGAAAAATAATGTTAAAAATCAGTCTATGACATTGTACCGTAATAAAAAAAGAAATTCTTCAATTCCCATCCACTTTTTCAAAAACGGATGCATGGATGCCTTCAGCAATTTTTTTGCAAAAAGAAAATTTGCAAAATGAACTAACACTTTGACAATCAAAGAAACCTTAAGAATAGCGCAGTAGCAAGTCTATCACTTTTCTGATAAGCTTTCTGATATTTATCAAATAGCACACGTAAAAAACTCTTATTAAGGCTATATACATTGTATATTGAAGAGAATCTAGAATTACGAGAGTCAATATCCAACTCTATATTAATACCATTTAAATCTCTAATCATCCTTTGCACTTGCTTTTTCTCCCCTTCTGCATTGTTGGGGTTAAGAAAGTTATAAACCTTGAACTTGTTCTCGGAGAAGTCTGCATTAAAGACGTATAAAACTGGACCTTTAGCTCCTACACTAACAGCAGCATTTGGAGAGTTCTGTAAGAGGTAAAAATAACTATTTAAGACGCATTGTACGTAATAATATTATGTTACATGTCGTATTGTATCTCAATTGTGCCATCAAAGATCACTTTGTTCAATATGGAGGCAACATATTACTTCCTCTGTTCACTTGATTTCGATAGAAGACAACTCCTTACTTCCTCACTTGATTCCAACTCATTACATCCTTCGATCACTTGATTTCAAAGGGAGACAACTCAATGCATCCTTCGATCACTTGATTACAAAGGGAGACAACTCATTATTTACTTCAAACACGCGGTTTCTTTTGAGGTGATACTTGAAACAGCTTAACTAATAGAATGGTTTTGATTTTGTTGATACGTAATTACATTTTTCGTCAGGATAATAAAACCAAATTAGCTCGTAAGAGAGTGATATTTTATGATGTCAGCCTGATGGTGTTCTGATTGTATTATTTTCCTGAAAGCTAATGATTATAACTTCAACAATTTAACATACTGTGTGATTTTTATATTGGTTGAATGGCTAAACAAAGTATCGGCAAGTTTTTGTTTCAAAATGAATTATAGTTTTGAAAAATAGTTTTAAAATACAGTAAAACCACATTTCTTCACTAACGCCCTAAGGAGCACAAGGACTTACCCTGCCAATGCTCAACAAGCAACAAGCATGTTACTTTAGTAGTGGCAATCAAAATATACTTTCACACATGGCTTAATGAACATTGAGTGAAGAAAACTATTTAGCCAAAGAGCCTTTTCAATATGCGTTGTAGCAAATATGCCATGTAATTGCAACATTGAACAAACCAATAGTTACAGTTGATTCTTACATTACAAATTCTCTATATGGTTATTTAAACATATCACTTGAATTTTTATACTACAAACAGAGAGATGGACAAGTGCATGAAGGCAATAATAAAAAAGAAGAAACGGTGACTGACCAACAATACGTACCATGTGAGCAAATATAGTGCCGTTATACAAAATAAGTGATTATCACATTTTCGTAATACTTACGTTACACAAAAAAAATATAAAAAAACAAATGGCGTGTGTTTTATTTCTCATTTTTTTCGCTCATTTTGGTCATTTTCTTTGATAATGTTGTTGTTGTTTATACACTGGGATATTTCCCTTGGATTTCCACTGGTTTTTACCTGCGTCATATAGGCAGGTGTGACCTATTATCGAGCCGTTAAAGATATCTAAGAACTTACACTGTGAATGAACTCTCCTGCTGTCAGAGGAGCACTGTCAAATCTCTGTGCTGTTGCACTGAGCCTAGTCCACGATAACTTGACACCTCCATGTAAATGTAATTTAGCATCATCCTGAACAAAAATAGCTTTCACTGGTGGAAAAGCATCTTTGGTTTCTCTATCACCTGTGGAACAAGCAACTTCTTTTGTTATAAGCCTTTTTCATCATGATTCATGTGACATATCAGTATGTCCATCCAACCAATTAGACTATTGATGGCAGTGAAATATATTTTGACTGGGCATGACGGTCCTGCACTGGCAAGGGATGAAATGGCCAAGAAAAGTGTAGATCAAGTCAACCAAACAGCTGCTAGTATGACTTTCCTATTACATGATTTCATTTCTATAATATTAATAATTATAAAGACTATAATTATATAGAGGCAACATAATTCGGCATAAACCCAGTTTTCCCGTGAGCCTCTCAAAATGTAACAAATTTCATTCATACAACAATATTTACAATAAAAAAAACAGATAGATAAAATAACAAGTCATTAATTACAAAATAGCGTTAAAACAGCTGTTAGGCTATAAGTTTTCCGATGAGAAACATATTTGCTTTGGAGGCACCTAAAATTTAGGCATTGCGTACATCTTCAGCGTGGTTCCAAATATATAGGCCCAGAATAGTCAAAGGTTTGTAAGATTCAGTGGATATTTTTGTTGTTTCTTTTTTTGTTTTGCTTTGTTTTGTTTTGGTTTTTTGCTCGCGTTTAACGCGTCGCATGAAAAATCTGTGTAGAACTACCTAGCTTTCGTAAGCTAGTTGGACAGCTTCTTCACATGAGTTACTAGTGATTACGGGCCTGTGACAATAACTTGATCACGGAGCCCCCCCCCCCCCTGTATGTTTCAGTAATTCCATATTAAGTATGAATGGTCATTTAATTCCATCTTTGCTCTAAATTAGTTTTTTAATGAATTTTACTTAAGTTTCCATGTTCTAAAGTAAAATCAGTACAAATCTGCGCCACTATTGCATCAACATTTTTTAAAAAATAAAGTGAAGAAAAGAATTTTCGGGTAATGGTAATTGACCAATTTGAATTGAGATTCTGATTCTGATGATACTTGAAACTATCATTAAATTGAATAATAAATACATGTACCTCGTAGTGTGATGGTGACCTGGTCTGTGAATCTACAGTCATCGCTACCAATGTGGAACTCAGCAGTGTCACTCACGTTGATTCCTTTGGTCCTGATATTAATATGTCCAATTCCTGGTTTTAGAACCAGCTTTCCTGAGCCATAAATATTGATAAAACCAACATCTAGGCTCTGATCTAGAAGAATCTTGGAATTGATGTTAACTTGGGTTGAATTCTGTGGAAAGACATTAAAAGTTACTCTATGGCAGCTTATATCTCTGCCACAGCATAGCAAGCTACCTGTTATAACAATATTCTTATCTTTCCAGCCGTGTCTAACTATTGTTCAGAAAATATTATCACAATGCACACGTAACAAAGTAAGTAAACCCCTCTGGTTCCTCATTAAAGATAAAATAATAAAGTAATGCAAACTGACAAATTTAAACAACAAAACATATTAGTGATAAACACATTCATAATTTACGGACAATGAATATAAGCACAAAGTCATGTATACGTGAGTAATGTCGAAGCGAATTAAGATAAAACAGGCGTTTCGTTGTAATCCGTTCATCAGATCGTGATTTACAAAGAACATTTCAGATTATCTTACTGTGCTTTCTTATTTCTTTGACATAATGACAACAAACGTATCAGAACAAAAGAAACTCACTGTAAGTCCGTTAGCTAATGACGTTCCTGAAAACAAGACGAGGCCGGGAATATTGTGTGGGCACCCTCCTTGGATGACCAACACCAACATAGAAGCAATTATACATCTACATAGCAAATACATGTCCAGCGATATTGTAAGAAATTGCAAGTTGCAATTTCTGTCAAAAGGAAGACTTCAACAATTGAAAAGTGACCAAGTGTAAGCACGTCTAGCCACTTACACCAAAGTCGACGACAGTGATGAAAACTGATTTCACACCAGTATATATAGGCTAGACAATCCTGGGACTAAGTCATGTTTTGTCTAATAGACTGTGCAATATTGATTGGTCATATATTCGAATTCTAAATTCATTAAATTCATTCAATGCAAAGACGATAACAACATCGCAAATCGACTTCTCAAGTACCCGTAACCAGTTAAATAAGTGTAAAATAATTTACGTTATTACGTGCACGTCAGTCAGTAAAGGTTGGTCGAGTGTGTGTGACGCACTGAGGGTAATTTATGTCTTGTTTAAATGCACCACGTAACAGCCAAAATAACTTAAATAAATAAATACAAATAATAACTTTTCGTGTCCTTCAGTGTTGTACATATAACCCGAGAAAAGATCACAAAATGATGTTTAAGCCAGTAATTTACCCATAAATTTGGTGTTAAAACTAGAAAATATCATTATGTACAACGGTTCATTTAACAAAGAAATAGTAAAAAATAATATGTTTTATGACGAATCTGTGAGAGCAGTTCATGCATATATGTATACAGAGCCATTTGTTAATGTTTGATGATTTTTACGCATGTTAACTGAGTTTCTTTTCTCTGGGGTTTAACGTCCAGGTCAAAACAGCCAGGTCAAATTGGTGACATTTCAAGCTAACGTTGGAGTTGGTTTAGGGTAGAATCACCAACCTTCAATAAGCTAACAGGACAGCTATCTCACATTGAAGTTGTCTGGTCTGCATGGGATTCGAACTGACGCCAGTCAAAGGCTAGTGATCACTTGTCAAAGATTATAACTACTTCACAACGGAAGCCCGTTCTGATTTTTTCAGTAAATTCTCACGTATAACTCGAAGTAGCCCCATTAGTTTAATTTTGCGCTAATATTGAGAATATCCAATAACTATTGTGTTGACCTCTTTTCAATTCAATGTAGACATTGCAATTCTGACAATTTATTGTTGTCATGTTGAAATTATTATTTTCTTTCAGATTTTATTTTGTTCACAAAAATATCTCAGCACCAAACATAGATCTCTTTAAAAAGGTTTTAACTATGTTACCAACATGATCGATAGGAAGCTACAAACACATCAAACCAATTAAAGGTTGACCTAATATCAATTTAGTCCACCAGCATTTTTTGTTTCCTGATTTCTCGTATCAGGGTACAGTATTACAAAATATGTAACTTTTAACTTTTGACATGATTGTAAACTATCTGCCTGTATTTTTCTTCATTTTCAGTAATTTATGGAAGCCGCGGCTGTGGTCCAGTGGTTAGTGCTGTGGACTGTGACCCGAAGATCTGGGTTCGAATCCTGGTCGCGGCGGGTCATATCCTTCTATGAAAATTTGACAAAAATGTCGATTTTTCACCATACATGGAGAAGTTTCCGGCTCCTCGTGGAAGGTTAAGTTAGTACTGGTTAGTATACAGTCCAGGAAAACTGGTTAGGTGAACCCGTCGCCGTATATAACTGAAAAATTGTTGAAAAACAGCGTTAAACCTTAGTGAAATATGTTACATTAAAACAAAACAAACGAACATTTATATAGGGTGAGTCATGACGAGGCACTTTGTTATATGCATCAATACCCCGCGTTAAAGTAAGATTTATCACATGTCTTCTATTGTAACTTTCTACCCAACCTGGTTCCATTTTTTTAGGCCATACGGACCAAAAAAACCTGTATCATGCATGTATACACCATCCCTTCAACGTGCTTGCCCCCATGCCAGGCATATTTGCTAGCTCCTATGTGAATTCATTTGTTTCATAAGGCCTAAACAAAATAAAAGTTTGTTTTGGGTTACTTGCCCCCAAGAAATATGGGTTGGCAGGTAGGGATTTTTTTCTTTTTTTTATCAGTAACACTGTTGTGAAAATTACAATAAGCACTAAAAACTTATGAGTCAGCAGGTAAAAGATGGGTCGGTCGCGTAATCAGAAACAAACCTTTTTTTCGGCCTAAATGTCAAGAGAAAATTGCACAGTAAAAATGCACTCATTAAATAAACCAAATATTTATTTAATAACTTGCTTTTATAAACTTCAATGACAATTTCGGCCCAAGAAAATTGAATAATTTATTTAACAGTCCACAAATTGGCGAAAAATGCAACAATTTATGAAGTTTTATGGAGATTGCTTACGTAAATCAATATATTCAATAAATACAAATAATAAAAACAAGTCTTACAAAACAGAAATGAGTCTGCATTTAATGTTTCCATTTAATCTTAAATGTCCTTTTTTAGGCTATAAGTAATAAGCCATGACAACAGAAATATTTTATATGCTGACGTCATAATGACATAAGCATATTTCAATAAAACATAATAAAACAAATTTGAAATTTATGAGAAAATATTAACTGAATGGTAAGACATAAAATAAGTTGATTTGATGCTGCGATTATTCCTAAGGAAATATGCCAAATAACTTTTTCACTAGGGTTTAACATTGCACAAACAGCCAGGATCATTAATTTTGGCTATTTTTCAGCTTTAACAGTGGAGGAAGACCCCTGGTGTAGGCCTGTGTAGAACCACCAAACTTCCTTAAAAGCTAGCTGGAAATTTGTCTAGTCTTGGGTGGGATTCGAACTCACAGCAGTAAGGGACTAGTGATTACTATTCAGAGAACATAACCAATTGATCACAGAGATCCCTAAAATATAAATGAACACTCTTATTCAATATTTTAGCTTGAAATAGCCCTATCTCGAGACATCGTAGAGTTACATAGTACAAGTGTACATTGCAAAGAGGTGTAATGTTATGTCAGGTGTCACATTACCCTAATTGTGATGGTTCCTAAAAGAAATACCAGCATCAATCCCATTATATGGATTATATACATGTAGTTATGTAAAAATGTATTTAGACTGACACAAAAATGCAGCAAGTCAGTTGCTTGTTTTATTCAAGATTTTTATACACTCTAAAATTATTCAGTACTGGATAACTTGAAATCCACTTAATGACAATATCTCATTTTTGTAATTTTATATAAAATTTATCAATAACAAATCGAGTAATAATTAAATTCGGCTACCTTCACAGAGGATCAATCAAGTACATTTTTGAGTGAGGCAAATCCTATTGTTTATATTTTTGTTTTACTGAAACATTTTAGGAGAAGCGAACAAATTTTTGTGTCTTGCATTCAAGCCTCATGGCTTGTATGTCTTCTCTAGCTATCTGGTTTAAACTGTACACTGTGAAAGTGTATTGATGTTACTTGTATCTGATGAATTAAATGATGTAAGTGGTTGAAGAATACTTAAGGGATTAGATATGTACAGACATCCTTTTCAGTTACAGTCTTAAGACAGTCCAACTAAAGCGTAAAAAAATTTTGTTTCTGGTTGCCTGACCGACCCAAAGCTTTTTATTAAGCCCAAGGAATTGTACATCCACTGTCTCATTTTTTACCTTTCCGCACAATAATAACAGTTCACCCTGAACCTTTGGTTCTGATGAGCTAAGAACAAAACAAGTCACATGTATGATAAGTATCATTTATTAATGTGCTGGTCTTTTTTGATTGTATACACAGATATATAGATGACTCGCATAGATGTAAAATGGTACACGGAGGACAGGGTCAGAAAACATAAAACCTTGTTGTCTTCGTACACTCCATGATCCTCGATTAAGATATTTATATGCTCACAGAACTAATCTCTTCATTTTACCCATGTTTCTGACCAAAGTGCGTATCAGCTGCCTTTCAAGTCACCTTAATTTACTAAGGATATATTGCCTACAAATTCTTATATAACTGTTGATTTTTGGTTACCCAGGCAAATCATCAAATCACGAGACACTTCCAATAAAGGAGTGTTTATGTCACATTTTCTGAAAAAATCACTAAATATTATAAACACATCGACAAACTGAAGCCTCACTAAAACATCAGCGTCTTGGGTTCCAAAATCTCACATTTTCAAGGATGGTCTAATATATATTTCCCCATCATTCTACTGGTTTAAGTCCTCGAATAGTCAAATCATACACAACTTCCTCCACTTTCTTCAGATCATATTTTAGACCATCAAATCTTTTCCTTAGCGCATCATTTTTCAAGTTCAACAGACGGAATCCTGAATCCAGTTCGGCCACAAATTTGGCTATTTTCATTGGTCGCCCGTAATCTCCAGCAGTGACAGCATTTACAGCAAGCCGTGACTGTGAATAGAAAGAAAATTACAGAAAATTAGGCTGTGGAAGGGTAAGTTAATACTGGTTAGTGTATAGTCCAGGAAAACTGGTTAGGTGAACTGGTCACTGTATGTTACTGAAAAATTGTTGAAAAACGGCTTCAAGCCCCAGTGACAATGTCACATAAAAACAAACAAACCTACAAAAGACTCAAGGTCAATCTTAGCTCATCACTTGAATACTAAGCACTTTGATTCATGGTACATACCAACTCACTGGCTAGCTGTAACAGTCCCATCAAATAATCCTCTAAATCAATGTGAAAACCCTCTGTTCTTTCCACCTTAACTGAAAACAAAATTTTTTAGTTTAATAATTTATTACACAGACATATGAACCTGTATAATAACAATAAATAACTCAGCCAGTAAGCTTATCAGTCAATATTTTTTGAAAGTTAGTGAAAAATGCAGAGTTCTCCTCATACAATCACCAAGTATAGCTTTTGAAGCGGCATTTGAAGGTGTCTTCCCCTCAGGAACAATCTTGAAAAATCATTCAGTTTTCCCCTAAACTTCAGTTTTTTCTTCCCCTTTTTGCAAAAAATACTGAGTTATTTTTCCCCAAATTTAAGAAACAGGCCCCTTCCCCCACATGTGAAAAAAGGCCCTGCAGTACCAGACCTGAAAAATCATACAACCATAGTATTCAGTCCACATACAAAAATACTGTGCTATTTTTCCCCAAATTTAAGAAAAAGGCCCCTTCCCCAATCTGTGAAAAAAGGCCCTGCAGTACCAGACCTGGATATACAACCAGTACACAGTACATACTGATTAAACTCAAAATGACAAAATCCTGAAAATCAGTTTTATGAGTCACAGCAGTTGGGGTTTAGTGAATACTAATCAGAGGCCGTAACTACTCAACCACAAAAGCCCCCTTATTAGCCTTCAGGATCAACTATAAGAAATATGCTTAAATATATGATTCTGAAATAAGGCCTTATTTGAATAATTGTTGGTTTGTCACAACTGATCAAGACTTTCGGGTATGGGTTTACATGTATGCACTTTAACATTTTAACATTTCAGAGTTCAACTCTTTTAAGTATCATGGTACTTATTAGATCCTAAAGTAGAATTTTTTAACACAGAAAAATTCTCATATCTTGAGTGAGTTGGGTTAAGATAGTAAAGAAATAGTATATAATAATGATGATGGCTGTATACCACTTATAATTAAAATCATAAATAAATATGACTGAACCTAAGAAATTTCTTAGTCTAAGTTGTGATATTAAAGTACATTGGTATTCATTAGATTTTGAAGATAAATCCAGGCATGTACATATACACTAAAACTTTTATGTATTAGATTTACAAAAACATCTAAAATTCAGATTTTATTGTGTGTAATAAGTCATCCGTGACTTTTTCAATTAAAATTGTGTACATATATATTGATGATATACTGTTCATACAATAGGAAATAGCAACCTGTGTCAATAGAAAGAATAAATTATCACCCAGTTTAACAATACATCCCAAAAATGGCAACTATAATGTGGTGATAAAAATGATGACTTTTCTTTTATTAACACAATATTACAACAAACCAACTTCAAACCTCATAAATTTTCATGAATACAACAATAACTTCTACTGCATCAAGCGTAACTGATTTTTAAAATCATTGATAACAATGTTTGAAACTATTTCCCTGCAAAAAAGGTTTATTAGAACTAAAATAGTGAGTCATGTTTTTCTTTACTAATACATAGGGTAATTTGGGTAACTTTGTATATATGCAGTCAAACCTGTGAATAAAGGCAACATTTGAGAAAGACAAAATGTGGCCATTATTCAGAGGTCAGTTTGTTCTAAATGAAGTGACAGTGTTTCAAAGCATGGCCTTTATTCACAAGATGGTCTTTATTATTCTTTATTCAAAAGATGGTCTTTATTTGGAGGTGGCCACAAACACAGGTTCGACTGTATATATAACGTGAGTTTTATATGAAAAATAGTCGACAATTTCAAGCCTCTCAACAAAATAGGGGAGAAGAACTATTAAGTTCTGACTAAAATGTTTACTAAATTAACAAGATGGCCCTATATTGGTCACCTGAATGACCTGATGAATCAACAACTAGGTAAACAAGTGACTGTAGGGGCAGAACCAATTTCAATGCCCTCTACATGATATCAAGATTATAATCCCTACGAGTGCTTTGTTTCAACTTACCCTTTACTGACAATTATAGAAATGTTAAAACTAGAATACCCACAAGTGAAGAAAAAGATGAGACAAAAACAGAAATTTAAAACAAATCAATATATATAATACCTCCAATAATCTGAGCCACTGTTTCTCTAGAAACTAACGCCTCCGTCTGCAAGTATGTCAAGTACGCCGAGAGAAATGCTAGCCTCTGTAATATGAACCTCCATTGATCATTGTATCTGAAACAAACCAATAAGCAGAATTATTTTGATTTTTTTTGTGAATATTATGCTGTAGTCATATTAGCAGATAAGTCAACTTACATGAACATATTCCTTTGGAGGCACTCAGACAATCAAAGTAGTTTTTTTGTGAGAAGATAAAAAAAGGTAAAAATAATAATAAAAAAATTCTGAGCATTTTTTGCATGTAGTTTTGCTTATTTTTTGAAGGAATTTGAGATTGTGATACTGTCAATGTTTCAGTATCTTTGAAGCAATGCAAAGAGCTATTGTATCTATAGCCCTGACTTAAACTAAACATTAAAAAATAACTTGAACCCTTTTTTGGTAAACAACTGAAAGATACAAAATAACAAAAGAATGCAGCAGAATTTTAAATCAAAACTGGTTGAATAAGGCCAAAACCAAAAGAATGTTTGTTTCCGGTTACATGCCCAAAAAATATGGTTCGGTGGATTTTTTTTTTTTATGTTTTTTTTACATATATCAGCAACACTGTTGTGAAAATTACAATATAGCACTAAGATTTGGATGCCGTAAAAACTTATGGGTCAGCAGGTAAAAGGTGGGTCGGTTGGGTAACCAGAAACGAACCTTTTTTTGGCCTAAAGATCATACCAGGGAACAATAATCAGCTTTCTATTATGTTGTATTTTCCCCACTTCAATGTACATAGTCACTAACAGAATATGGTTGAACAGGTTGATACTGGTAGGTATTAGGGACAAATAATCGCACATACCTGTAATACTGATTAGCCGGAATTTTTAAGTTCAAAGCTGTCATATTTTGGCGAACAGCTTCAAACATGGGTGTGCATTTCTCACAAATAGATGAAACTGAAAAAAATCACACCTGAACAATATTTTAGACATCTATACAAGATAAAACTTCAACTAATTAAAAAAAACACAAAGTAATAATAAAGAGCACAAAAGTTTGAAGGTGTCTTAATAATTTTCGCCATTTCATTGAATTTCGAAAAATCTATGACATGCTAGACTATAGACAGTAAATCAGTAATTTCTGAAGATAACATTAAGAGAAAATGTACAAAGGTTCAATATGCCATTCTTAGCTTCAAAATTCAGTTTAAAGAAAGATACATGTTTCACTTAACCGAATTATCAAACAAATATTTAAACAAAATCATGAAAGTCAACCTAAGCAGGGTTAAAACTTTACCTGATTTAATACCATCTGGTTGATGAACACTTTGTAATTGGGTCAGTATTTCTCTAGCTGTCTGTTCAAGCTCTTTAACAACTGTTCTAATATCCTGAAAGATACAATAAATAAGAATAATCTAACCGACTGGAGAAAACCATTGACTTGATATGAAGAAAATCATGGTAATTTTCACAGGGACTAGATACCATTTCAGTACATATGCTCATAATGTATAATATCTTTATAGACATAGAATATACACAAACAATAAAATTCTGGATGTTGTGCACTTGTGGAAGTGTATATTGCTTTGTTTAGCACTAAACAAAGTCAGAAATTCAGGGCAAATAATTTAATTCTTCAGCGACATTAAAATAAATAGAAAACTCAATTGCATTCAATATGACACACACCAAATGATTTGATTGGGATCACAAAAACGTATACAAAGTAAAGCATTTCGGCAATATCCGAAAATATAATGTCCGAATTCACATTCACACAGTCGTGTAGTTGGTAACGCACACATCTAAAACGCTCGGCATTATGAATTTACGACAAAAATAAAAAGAATATACTCAAACCTCGCGTATTTGTTGCTCATCTTCCATGTACCTCTGATAATCAGAGAAAATCTGCGCGATATTATTTTCCTGCTCCATTTTCACATGTAGGATAATTGACACGAAGCTCGCACCGTTTCCTTCTGTATCCAATAAAGAGCGTCACAGGCAACCAAAATAATTTTACCTACAAACTGCTTATTCACTCCAAAATATGTCAATAAACAAAAATAACAAGATAAAGGTAGGACAGAGTTATCTAAATTATTTTTGCATTTTTGACCCTTTGATTAAAATGTTAGAATTGAGCCGAGGTTTTATTTGTCATATGAATTCGCGATGTGTATTATTCAGTATGTCAGTATTTTTGTCATCGGTCTTCGCGCTTATCCGCTAGCCCGGAGCCCATAAATTTCTATTCAGGTTAGTGAACTGTCCCAGAATTATATGATTGGGCTAATAGTAAATTGTTTATTTTCACTTAGTCAATTATACGCATACGTGTGTATAATAATCTCAGATTTTAAATAGTTCACTTATACTATGGGCTGATGCTTTAAAAATTTAATTCGAACAATGTGTCATTACCTTTATGCTCAGGTAACATCGATGGATGTCATTCGGTACTATAGCTTATTCAATATATTTAGAATTAATTCTTGAGTTCTTCAATGAATAACATTACGTAGAAATACTCTTATCCTTGGTTTTAGTAAGCTCTATTGTAGGTATACATAAGTTTGGCAATTTTCATGTTGCCTTGACTTTGTGACCATAATTAATAAACCTTTTATTTATTCATGTACTCATATATTGTAGGGAGATAACACCGCTCTCACTGCTGTTGCATTACAAGATCATCTTGTAAAGTCACTGGGTCTAAATGATTTCATTGGTCCTCGACATGTAGGTATGGGACCTGCTGCACGTGCAAGGCAGAAGAAAGATATTAAATCAACCTTAGATACAGGACGATTTGGAAGAAGTTTGATATATTTATTTCTTTGATCATGTTTTTCATTTTTGCTATGGTCTTATGAAAGTTTTGATGTATCTTTAGTTAAAGATTAGAGCATATGTACACACATTTCTATTTCTGTCACAGATTATCAAAATTATTCTTTAAATTAAAAAATGTTCATAGATTTTTTGGTATAATTTCTGCTTGTTTCAGGGGCAGATGCAGGATTTTTGGTTAAGGGGATGTAAAGTCTAGATAATGTAGAATCTGGACACAATCATCACATAGCTGACGTTTTTTTACTTATGCTTGCCAGATATTAGAAGGGGCACGCGCCGGCACCGCCCCCACTTTTTTTGGCTGCAAGTGTTCATTTTATTAGTTTTTGCTCAGATTCATGACCAAAGGTTATTTTACTTCAGATAAACCTAAGCCTAAGAAACCTGCACCAAAAGAACAAGAATATGTGCTAGATCCTAAACCACCACCACTGACTCTAGGTAGTATACACAGTTAAGGGCTTCAGGCAAAACCATTGATATTTCACATACACCAAACTAAATGATTGTAGTAACTAGTCAAACTCTCAGATGTCATGACTTGCATTATGGTTTACTAATGTCTATGCTACTTTATCATAAGCTCTGCTGCCAATTTTCTACAAAATGATCAGTTTGCAGTTTTTGGTTGTAGAATAGTCTCAAATCTGTTATTTTTCCCACCTCAATCACTGTTGTACTGTTGCATTCAATGGATGGATTGTTTTCTCCACTATTTACCAATATAATATTTTATTAAAGCTCAAAAGTATGGTCTTGTGGATGCTCCAGAGCAACTGTTATCAGAGGATGACTGGAAACAAGTGAAAGAAAAATCCAACAAGAGAGATGATTCAAAGATGCCCTGTGTTATTTGTAAGGAAGATTTTGGTACACAAGAGCAGGTAATAAACATCGTCATGAGTCAATTTAACTTTTCAATACAGTCATCATAAGTTTGTGTATCTAGTTTACATATCCGGTAGTCTGCATTAATACATGTAGTTTAGATGGTATTAAAAGGAAGATTTTATAATTAAAAAAGTATCGAATTATTGGCTAATGTTAGTTTTAAGAGAAGCCATGCAAAATTGTTAACTGAAATTTATTTCTTTGCATTAAAGTATACTATATATTTTCTGATTCTATTTTAACAGGTTCTGTTGTCTTGCACTCATGTCTTTCATAGGGTAAGATTTATTGTTTGCCTTTATTAAAGTTTTCTGTTTTTACTCTTCACACACAATCCTTTGTTAGGGACAGTTGTGCTTCTGGTGAAGTGTCCTTAACAATAGGGTGTCCATAATAGTGGTGCTCAATTGTCAGTGCAAGAACAGCAACAATGTGTCTGTTCTTTCAAAAACTGTCCCTATATGGGATGTCCTTAATTGTGGGATGTCCATAATGTGTTATATGATTACAATCAGTGTATAAAATATCATGAAAATGAACATATACATTGTATCAAGGTTACATGCTTCAAGATTTGACTGGGTTCAGATACTCTTTTGATGTGTTGTGTTTTGATTCCTACCAGTTATTGAATCATTTGAGTTACTTAAATGACGTATTTCCTCTCAATTTAACAATCATTTTATTTCCAATTTTTTTAATAGTATCTTGTTGATAAATTTGGTATTCCAGGCTTGCCTACAAGCTTTTGAGAGATTTACAGGCAAGAAAACTTGTCCAATGTGTAGAAGGGAACAATACCAGACTAGAGTTATACATGAGGGATCCAGACATCACAGACATAAATGTGCCACAATGTAAGTGTGTATGTAAGTGATCATTGTCACAAAAAAATATTATCATGTGACTAGCAAATACAGTGCAACCTCTCCAGAGCGGCCCTCTTTTGAGCAACAACCTCCGTAAACAAAAGCAGGATTTTCCCTCTGTACGATTTAACTATTAATATAACCCTTACTAGAGCAACAAAACTTCTTAACAATGACATGATTTAGCTTTTCCCAAAGGGTGTTGCTTTGAAGAGGTTGCACTGTATTCAAGTTTTTTATTAACTCAGTTGACTATTAACTCAGTTTTGACTGTAGTACCAGTCTGTATTTCTATATCAGTGTAAAAATAGACCAGTTACTTCAGTCAGTCTACAGTTATTAGTTTGTTAGAATATTAGATTTCTGAAAACTGCTGAATGTATTTCCTGCCATTTTATTTGTACAAAAATTTTGATTGAACCAAAAAGCTTGTAAGAAATTGTCTGACTTTTGTATGTTATTGTTTTAATTGTTCAGTATCCAGTCTTGTTGGAGGGGATATGTTGTGCGTTGTATGTATCTTAAACTGCGAGAGTCTAATCCACCAAAAGACCCGAAATTAAGGCAGAAATTCTTCGAGGAAAAGGTAAAATATTCAAAGCATTTCATATTCAAATTTGTTTCTCAGCAGGTTGGAATAATTAAAAGTTTCATGAAAGTTTTGTAATGTTTTGGTTTTGTTCTCTGGTGTTTAATGTCATTACAACAGCCTAGGTTATTTGGTGACTTCCTGCTATAGAGGAAGACACTGGGCATACACCTTACAGAAGGTTGGTGGTTCTATACACATGTAGGCCTTGGGTCTTCATCCACTGTTGAAGCTGGAAAGTTGCAATATGACCCTGATTGTCTGAAATCAAATCCCCAGTGAGAAAAGTAAGATAATGTCATTTATTCCATTTTTACGTTTCCATAATATATTTCTTCCAATTTCAGTTACACAAAATTACCGACAGAATGGTGAGGTCATGTGACTTTGATGTTAATAATTTCTTGCGAGAGATGGACAGAAGTTTGGAAGCGAGTCGGAATGTATTTAAAGATTTTGATACGAGGTTTCAACAGTTATCTGAGGATGATTGGGAGGCTATTCAACTCAAGGTAATCTTTAATGAATATTCAATAACGATAATATGTTATAAATCTAAAAATATTTTTAATTTTTCTCTGTTTTGTAGAAATTGATTACAATATCAATAAAATACTGCAATGTTATTCTCCATGAACAAACAGTCAAAATCTATCTTTGGTAGCTACAAGTTTCACCAACTACAGAACATGGCAAATATATGCAATGAAAAATTGGGGTATTCAGTGTCAGAATATTCATTTTTGAGTGTAAAAATACATATTACATCAATAAAGCTGGAAACATCGCCAAATGTCCTTGGTTGTTTGTGTGACATTAAACCCCAGTAAAGAACAGATAAAACAAATTATACTATACAGGAGGGTAGAGGGGCAGCAAATTTGTTAAAAAAAACTTCTCTGCTACAACAATTGCTTGTGACTCTTCTCAGAACGTGGTTTAACTGGAAAGTGTTTGTATTTGCAAAACAAAAACAACCGTCAAATTTGTAGTCAAAAGTATGCAAAACTAAATGAAAGTCGTGGCAAAGATGAACAACATTATATCCTTCCAGTTAAATATTCAAGATAAATTATTGTTTTATTTTCTACTTTCAGGCTGTTGAACGTGGTCATATTGATTGCCCAATATGTCTGACATCACTAGGGGCCACAAGTTACATCGAAAAACATAGGCAAGATACAAAATCTCAAAATACTGGGGCAAAATCTAAAATTAAATCTGAAACAACTACTAAGAATAGCTCTGTGAAGAATCGCCATGGTGATACAAAAGTGAAAACTAAGGAAAATGACAATGAAGCTATTCCACAGAATTGTTGCAGAAGAACAGTGTTATTGTCTTGTTCTCATGTATTTCATGAAACTTGCTTGGAAATGTTTGAAGAACTCAGTCTTGAGACAAACAATTCTTGCCCAGTTTGCCGATCAAAATATCAAAAGAAAGTATTGAATGTGTAAATGAACAAACAAGACAAAATGGATTTTGCAGCTTACTTAGATCAAATTAAGACTCATGTAATGCTACTATATATTCATTGTTCAGTTGTTTTTTATCATGCTGAAATTAATGCACTTGCTGGGTATGATAATAATATGGACAACCAAATATCTGGTCAGAATAACGTTCCTCTGACCTTAACAGGAGCTCATACTTGTTATGAAAGGTGTCCTTTTTTATCAACAAATGATAATGCTTCAAAAATTAATATACCCGATGTATGTGAGACCATCCTTAAAAAATTGCTGGTTTGCAGTTCTGTAACTGACTCATTCAAGTGACCTAAAAATATTTTAGTGTTTCTTTTCTTTTTAATCCAGTTTTGTTTTCAGTACAAGCATATAATGCTAACAAAACAACTAAAAGGTTTTCGTCATGCAACAGCAAACTGACAATTTTTAAGGCAGGCCTAAGATGTTCTTATTTTACTTTTTGTACCAAATTTTGTGTCTTTTTTCTGTCTTAATGTATGGTTATTGTTATACATGTGGTTACAGAAATAATTTAAGAGTTTCTTTATATAATCATCATTGATTTATATAATTATAGTTATGTATACAAAGTGTGTTGTCAATATTACTTTGTTACGCTATTTTCATATTTTATTTTTGCATGTTTTGATGATATAAAGTTATTACATTCTTGATGCACATGTGTGTTTTTGTATTATTCATTAATGATCAGGCTATCCCAGATGAATTGTTGGTTTGCAGTTACGCAACAGACTCATTAAAGACCCTTGACCCAAAATTTACTTCAGTAATTTGACTTGATTTGCAGGTACAAAGTTGGTTCATGAATTCCTGACCAAAACCATTTTTAGCTCACCTGAGCATGTCGTGCTCTTCATCAAACTTTGTCAGAATGTTTGTATTAATGATATCATGAACTGGTTTGAACATGGGTCAACTCTGGTTAAAAAGTAGGTCACCAGGTCAAATTACAGGAAAACCATAAATGTTGCAATCTTTACTCAGGTGAGCAAAAATGGCCATCATGGCCCTCTTGTTTGCATGATGCTTGAAATGACAGTGAGAGACAAAGTGTCAGTGATATTTTCACAGAAAAGCATGAAGGGTGGTCTATAACGTTAAGTGGTTATGGTCTCTGACTAGTAATTACTAGCCACTCATCATCATGCATTCGAATCCCACCTAGGACCAGTGTGTGGAAGCTTTCCAGGTAGCTTATGGAAGGTCTATGGCTCTACCTAGGTATGCCTGTGGTCTTCCTCCACTGTTAAAGCTTGAAAAGTTGTCAAAAGACTCTGGCTGTTGGTGCAACTTTACCCCCCCCCCAAAAAAAGCAACATGATTTCTGTATGGGTCTTGACTGAGCCTGTAACCAGACAGGCTGAATAATAACATCCATGGTGGACATTGTCTCATTTTTTTGGCAATAAGTTGTTATTTTGACTAACTTAGAATAATTCAAATTTACTTTAAAAAGTAATCATTCTTAGACTTTCATCAAGTTTGACCTATGAATGAAGTTTTAAACGTAAAAATATAACTGTGCCATATAAGTGCTCTAGGTAGCATAACAATGAAATAAATGTCCACGTATCTGATACAAAGTCATCAAAATGCCTTCCTTATGAAAATGCTTTATGAATTTGAACATACATTAATACAAGAACATCTTTACGTGGTAATCAAAATGCTTCTGGAGCATCCTAGTTCTCCCGTCATTCAGTTAATTCCATCAAAGGATTTCGTGCGTGTATGCTAGACAAGGTCAACAGATAATGACTACAGTAGGAGAAACTAAATCACTTAATTAGTTAGCCATTTATTTCTAGTATTCTATGCCTTTCTGTACTGCGAATATCCCATGGAGCTTTTGTTCCATCCGCACGGATTAATTCAATAACTCATAATCAGCTACAGCCATGAATTGGACGTTACGTGACTGATTGCGCGAACTTGATCTGGTGGACTTTGAAATTGACATTAAACCTGATTTGAGATCATTTCCAAGATTTTTATTAAATAAGTCAACGGCTTTCCGAGACATCCAATTTGCAATGAATGTCACGTTAAAAGAACTAATTTGTGTAAATTGAAGGAATCAGGGGATAAGCTAAATAAAACCACAAATTGCACGTTAGTTCTCTACGTAAATTACAAAAGTTTAGCTTGGAATTAGTCCTCTGTCCTGAAACCAGATTGATTCAATGTGATACCAAATATGTGTTGAATAGGATGTTAAAACAACCATCCTCTGAAATATTCTAGTAATTCCCATAATAAATTATATTTCTTTCTCTGCGGCCGTAAACATCGTTCTTTCCGGTAGATATCGAAAAACATAACATTCTCCATGCTTTGCATTGACAGGCGAATAGGATTATTCTGATATCGGGATGGCTTTTGTACTGTTAACATTTATCCAACTTAGTACGATGAGCCTTCAACAATTTAAATGCATTATTTGTGAAGAGAAACGACCGTGTATATATATATATATGCTTCTAAGTAGGAAATTCAAGTCAATTTCGTACTCTTAGTATTTACACACTACTTGTATTTGTCATTTGAATGCGATGACTACCGAGAGTACTTTGATTATAAATATACGTTTACATGAGTTGAAATAGCAAGCGCTTGAATGATTACTAATTAAAATCACAAGTGCAAGTCTTTTTTAATCCAGAGAGTTGATAATCAGACATTTATAGTACATTTGGTCAGAAAAAAGTCGTGTTTCCTGTTACCCGTCCGACTCTATCTTTCGCACCGACTCTTACGGTCTCGAGCAGCAAAATCCAAAATAGGAAAATATTTGGGGACGAACAGTACTCCAAAATACGAAAGGTTTGTTTAGAAAAAAGAAAAGTTATTGTCAACGTTCACGGACGGCGACATATACAATTAACCAGATTCGATGACCATTTCTTCCCTTACACCGCCTGCTCTAAGCCAATCAGAAAGAAGACTTTAATACCACACCATAAAAAATGGCGGACAAAAAACTCAAAAGGGTCTCCTACGGGGCACATCTCCCACCGTGTTTTTGTCGGGTTATCTCTTTGTATAGTTGGCATGCCTTTTTTAATGTATGAAGTTCGAAACAATTTGTAGGCGCCTGCGGGGTTAACAATATTTCGAATATTTCACTGAAAATCATTAGCTTATATTGTTCAGAAACGAGTCTGTTTCTACAAACAGGAACAGTTTATTTGATGAATATTAAGATATGAATGCTAATTTAATTCATCATGAAATCATTTGTTTCCTCTGAATGTGACACTTCGATATTGGGACAGGTTTATATCGTAAGTTTGTACATATGCTCTTTTGGGGCAGGTTTACATCATAAGTTTGTACATATGCTCTTTTGGGGCAGGTTAATATCGTAAGTTTTTACATATGCTCTGTTGGGGCAGGTTTATATCGTAAGTTTTTACATATGCTCTTTTGGGGCAGGTTTATATCGTAAGTTTTTACATATGCTCTGTTGGGGCAGGTTTATATCGTAAGTTTTTACATATGCTCTGTTGGGACAGGTTTATATCGTAAGTTTTTACATATGCTCTTTTGGGGGCAGTTTTCTATTGTCGTTAACTGGCACCCGCAGTGTACAGTGTACAACCAGAGTCAATGGAACCCATTTTAATATCGTAAATATAGAATGTGTTGCAAACTTTCAATAAGAACTGAAACCAGAAATGAAACCTCTAGGAAATCTTTATTCAATATTCTATTCTTAGCTCTTATACTTGGCTGAACGGCGATTCCAAGCATTTTTGGAAATGCTAATACTTGTGCGACCTACATTCTATATTTTATGGCCAAGTAACCGGAAACATGAATTTTAAGGCCTCAATATTACGAAACGTTTTAATAGTACATTTATGTTTTTAATGTGACGATACCCTTCAAATTTGATTGCATTTCGGTTGTATCATAGTACAACAATAATTCTTGTACTGATTATAATAATCGGATTCATTATCGCACATTCATTTAGTATTGATAGCAGCTAGATGGTTATTTAGATGATTAATATTATTGAAATCTTAAGCAAACTTCTACATAATCAGGGACTCTAATATAATCAAGCAAATTACAAGTTTAAGGAATTACGTCAACTGCCATATACAGTCAAACCAGTATGTGCAGTCACCTCCGAATAAAGCCATCCTGTGAACAAATGCCATTTTTGGAAACCATCATTAATTATTTAGACCAAACTGACCTCTGAATATGGGTCATCTGTCAACAAAGACCACATTTTTTGTCCTTTCCAAGGGTGGCCTTTGTTCACAGGTCTGACAGTAGTTATCACAAGGTTATACCACCAGAATCATAAGAAACATATTTTGGTTAACAAGCACTTATAATTAGTTGTACTTTTATAATTTATAGCTTCTGTACTTATATAAGAGTTCAGATCATCATGGTTTTAGATAAAGATATATGAAGGTTTCACAGATAGCCGACAACATCTCTGCATATGGATGAAAATCGACATTATTTTTCTGTCAAACTTTCATGGAAGGGTATGACCTGCCGTAACTAGCATTTGAACCCGGATCACCGGGTTACAAGAACAGTGCACTAATCAATAGACTACGGTCACGGTCATATAAGATCAGACAAATATGCAGGTAGATATTGATATTAGCTTAGGCAAGACAAAATGTTTTCCTCGAAAAATTAGCGCAAATATCACGGGACCAGATCTGGTACCAGTAGAAACGTACCTCACAGATTCCACATTGAGTGCGCGCCAGATGCATGCACAGTAAAACAGCATATTACGACCACCTTTTTACAACGGCCACTTATTTTCGGATCGGTTTTCAATAACTAGCCTACCCGATAATCCAACTTGAAAATGATACCACCTTACTGTTACAACAGATTTTTCGAGTCCCAAAGGTGGACAAAAATTCACCGATTTAACAAGAACCTCTTGCTGAGGTTCTCACATTCCAGAACTAGTTGAAAGTTTTATATCATTCAGTTCACCTTTGTTTAGTTAGATGAGGTACAAAAATGGCTGATGTGTGTCGAATAGAGAAAAATGCGGCATCTAACTAGACAAAGGTGAACCGAATGATATAAAGCTTTCAACTATTTCCGGTATGGATTTGGATTTCCATTTTGAACGTCACGCGATAGTTTCTACAATGTATTGTCGAGATGTTATTTGAACGGCCGTCAGCCAGAAACACATGCATATTGAAATGTCCCCCTTTCGTGTGGCTTTTCCAATTTCACGGAGAAAAATAAAATCATATATCGAAATGAATAGTTGATATTTTCGTAGAACATTGCAAGAAATTTAATACTGAAGTGAAAAAGCAAGAGAAAATGATGTACTGACAATAATTTGAAATAAAAGATATTATCTCATTTAGTGAGCTAGCCTATATTTCCGCTAAATTCCTAAATGGTTTCAAGTATTGGGTTTTTTAAATACAGTTGCTATGGTTACAATATTTTACGTCATCGTGATGGCTTTCTGTTTTGCGTCCGCTTGTAGAATCATTGTATAAAAGAGCTATAATCAGTACATATAATCAATTTGAAAATTTCACGCATTCCGTATCTTACGATAAAAAGTATTTAAACGCGGATTTAGTTTTCAAAAATGAATTGTGCCGACTTAAACAGTAATAATACAAATCAATCAGACAATTTAAATTCATCACAGAAATGTTTAAAGGACACCTCAATTTCCACAGATGGCAAGGTTTGGATACCTCCGGACTTTGACGCAAGCGCCAAGAACATAATCTTGGCCGTGACTCTTACCGCAATTGACATTGTGACCATATTTGGAAATCTTTTAGTGTTGGTTGCATTTTTCGTTGATCGAAAACTGTTTAATCCTTTCAACATGTTTATTTTTAACTTAGCAGTGACTGACTTCTTGGTGGCAATCACAGCTATGACGTTTTACACAATTGACACGTTGTTCGGATATTGGCCGTTTGGTGAGATTATGTGTGGTATATGGATTTACTTCGACTTCGCCATGACCTTTGCGTCAGTGTTCACACTGGTAGCGATTTCCGTTGATAGATTTTGGTGTTGCACGTGGGCGGTACATTACCGAATACATAACAACAAAATTAAGACAGCAATCGTTCTTGCTATTATTTGGTAAGTTATTTGACATTTTAATTCTTTTGAAAAGTGCGTTCCATTTGCGCTAGCTATATTAACATAACAAATCAAAAATATTGATTCGGTTATTTTATCGAAACATCACAGTTTTCACTGCATAACTACATGTATATTCAATAACTTATGATTACTAAGATGAATACAAATTTAATGTACGTATTTCTGCCATCTAGTAGGATGTGAAGTGCCTACAGAGCACATGGTCACGATACAGTGTTTGGTTGTCAAGTGGTATTCAAGTGTATAGTGTCCACTTACAATATTTTACCTAATTGAGACAGGGTCTTATGTCCGTATGTGGTCATACAATTGTCATCATGTCTCCGCAAATTATGAACACAAACTAACGAGATCCACTAGTTTATACTAATTGTTACTGGCCTCTATTCAAGAAATAAGAATATTGATGGATTTGTTTAAACCCTACGACTACAGAGCTGTCGTTTCAAGATTTTCCCGTGGGGTTTCATGAATCATAATTATGTTGTAAGTGGTGCTTTTATAACTACATTTACGACATGTATATGGAAACGCTTATAATTAGTGATGGGAAATCGTTTAAAAATCTACAATCGATCATCGGTTGGAACTGGTTCGTATACTGATGCGATTAATCAGTAAAATGATCGGTTCCAGCAATTTTCTATGTACAATACACCTAAATTTAAACTGCATAAGTAACATTCATTTTCTCAGTTTAAACAGTTGTAAAAATGTGTCTGCATATAATTGAAATGCATAGATATCAGGGTTTAGTTTTGTAAAGAGATTTCAAAATTCAGATCATTAATATGCTCAAAATGCAATGTAAACGTTAAAAAAAATGGCAGAAGAAAATACAAAGTAATGTAAAAATGATGTTCATCAAATCTTGTACTATTTTCTAAAATATCCATTATATATATCCATTAAGCTTTATTGTTTGTTTAAATGGTTCTGAAATTCTGAAATGCTTCACAGTTTTGCTCTTTGATTTCTGAGACAAGAAGTAGACTTACATATAAAATACATAAAGTAAACGAGGGATATATCACAAAAAGAATGATTTATGAAGAATGATGAATGTGAATTGTAAATAAACATTCCTTTCTAAACTTTTTTCTAACAGAATAAATCATTATTTCAAATTCAAATTTGTTGACAATATCGAGCTGGCGATTTTTCGATTTTGGAAATTTTCTTACTTTGTAGAGCTTTCTTCAAAGTTAACAAATGTCACATATCGACCGATTTCATGTAAAAATATCTGAAATATCGCTCTTCGCGTTTTAACGAAAATTTGTGACTAACGTGCGTTTTACTGTTTTCTTAATATAATCGACATACGGCAAATGTCAAGGACAGATTGTTTTTAGAAAGCGACAAGTTTTAACTACTGTGCATTCGAATTGACAGTAACGTAAACATTCATAAAATAGATAAAGGTATATCCTAAATGGTTAATAATTGAAGCACATGCAATTTAAATCAAGAGTGATACAGAAATATTCGTAGTGTAAAGGAAGTTACAGTGTATTATTAATTTTCCAATCCACGTTCAAATCCCGCTGGTGTAGCATAATGTTTTGACCCTTTTGACCCCTTTAGCGTGAATCCATTTCTTTTGTTGTTACATATATTATCCCCAATGTGATACCATTTCCTGTTTGCTCGAAAATGATCTATCAGTTTTTTAACTATCAGTTGACATCCGGGAAAATATCAACACTTTGTCAAGTAAACATTATACTTTATATCCGTTTAAGACAGTCAACTGACTTTTTCGTGATTTCAATTTATTTTTAGGAAATCACTTGGAAATTACAGACAAACTTAAGCTGCGAACATGAACACTTTATCTTTTTTACGGAGGGAATTCATTTTCTTAACCTATCGAAACTGCATTAAACTGAATTTAGTAGCAAGGATTGCGGACAACTGCAAAACGTGATTGTTTAAAGTTTAACCTCAAAACTGGAGAAAGGACATTTTGACAATCTCCAACCTACACATTTTAAAGGTGCCCAACCTACACATTTTAAAGGTGCCCAACCTACACATTTTAGGAGCTCAGTGGTACCCAAGGAACATGTTTTATTGACCTAGTGTTACACAACGAGCATGTTTTTAGGGATTCGGTGTTAACCAACCTACATCTTTTAGGGGTTCAGTCATTCCAAACCGACATCTTTTAGGGGGTTCAGTGGTACCCAACTTACATATACAAAGGGCTCAGTGTTATCCAACCTACATCTTTTAGGGGCTCTACATGTTTCATGTTGTTTCTGTATTATGAAAAGTTCCCACTCAATTATTTTTAATCTGTCATTTTCAAACCATGGCTTATATCACTGAAAATCGGCTATATTTCTTTCGCAAACGACAGGATCTTGATTTAATTTGATTTTCAGGATGATAGTATTGTATCTAGCGTGTCACTAGTCATCTTTGCCTTTACTGTTGAATAATTGAATATTTTATATCTGGAATTAATAAATAGTACGTTCTTATTTTAAAAATAAACGGACTAGCTTATATGACTGATTGGAATTGTTTTATCTTTCTTGTTATTGTTCAGAAATAAGGTTTTTATCACGCGTTATGCTTTGGATGCATGTATTAGATCGGTTTAAAGGAAACGGGTTCGGGGGAATTAAATTACTTGTAATTGATAAATAAATTTCAATAAAAACGCCTAAAAATATGGTGAGCAATCGGAGATATGCGTAAGATAATAAATAATTCGACTTAGTAGACTTCTTATTGGCATGTTTTCAACAGAACAATGCCCGATATTTTTTCAATACTCTAGTTATATTTGTATGTGATTAGCAGAGTAGAAGATTAATTTTCATGCTAAGGCATTTATCTTGTCAGTAATTAATTGTGTTATCTGTGACACATAAAAGTATTCCTATAGATACTTATCAATTAATTAGAGTGTATTACAACTAGATACATATCTAGTAATATATACGCGATTAACTGGAAGCTGAAACTTCGGATATGCTTGTAATACGTACCAGGGTTATTCAGAGTATGAGGATGTCCGTTAATTATCATTGTCGCCGTTTACGTGAGTTGAAATAGCAAGTGCCTGAATGATTTACCAATTAATATCACAAGTGCTAGTCTTTGGTGCTTTTTAGTCCGGAGAGTTGATAATCAGACATTCATAGTACAATAAGCCAGAAAAAGTCGTGTTTCCTGTTACCCGTCCGACTCTATTTTTCGCACCGACTCTCCAATAGAGCATATGTAAAACACATAACTAAAATATCGAAGTATCGCATTCAGCGGAAATAAAGGATTTCACGGTGAATTAAACTAGCATTCATATATTAATATTCATCAAATAAAACCCTCCTTTTTGTTGAAATAGACTCGTTTCTGAACAATAAAAGCTAGTGTTTTTCAGTGAAATATAAGACCCTTTTGAGTTTTTTGTCCGCCATTTTCTTTATCATTCTCCTTTCTGACTGGTTTAGAGCAGGCGGTGTAAGGGGAAGAAAATGGTCACCAAATCTGGTTAATTGTATGTCGGTCCGTCCGTGAACGGCGACAATTATATTTAAAAGCATTATAACTCTTATGATCCTCCCACTTTATATTTTCTCAAACAGTTTTAAAGGTTTTATCCTCGTGTATTTACTTTATACGAAATCCTAAAGAAACTTACAAGTTCTGGGATACACAAGCACTTGGATGACACTAAAGTTCAGTTTGTCATTTAGAAATGTAAACTGGTTCCCGTTGACTCTGGTTGTACTTCGGTGCACTGCAGCATGGAACGGGGACCAGTTCATTGGAAATACTGATATAGCCAAACACTGAGATGAAAACTTTTTTCTAGGTTCTTCGTGTTTGCTATATGGACCCCGCCATTTATTGGAGATCGACTGAAACGTAATGAGGTACATTTCTGTATCTGGGAACCATCTGACAACACAGAGTTTGTTATTTTTGTTGCTCTTGTTGGACATTACATACCTTGTATAATTATGGTATTTTGCTATATAAAGGTGGGTATCTTATCAATACTCTTATTTAAAGCATATCTACTGACATGCATGTGTTAATATCATTCATCAACCATTCGGAACACATCGGCCTATTCTATATTTCCATCTAATCTCGAATATTCTTGGTAACTAGGTGTACGTCCATGCCATACATTTGTGATGTGTCGCCGATTTACTGCTCAGGAAATGTTACCGTTGTACAACTTCTAAGTTTATCAAAGTGTCGAAGGCTGTCTTGCGTTTTCATTTAAGAATTGTCCAACAAGCAGTGCAACATTTTTGCTTTTAACTGTATGCAACGTACAGCAGAGTGTGAAGAAAAAAAAATTGACAAGCATTTATTTCATACAGGTCGCCATATTTGTCAGTTTAACACCCTGGAAATTCTAAGCAGTTCAAATGTTGGCGTACCTGGTACAGCCGAGATTAGACGGAGTCGGTTGATGTGTGCCGATTATCACACCTCACTTCATGTAATAAGCAAATTTCCAGGAGTCAAACTATTAGTTAACTCATAAAACCACAACGACTATTTTGCAATGTAATTTGATAAATAGTAGGTTTGAAAAATCTATTGACATTATTTTTCTTCACCGGGTTTAACGCCGTTTTTCAGCAATTTTTCAGTTGTATTAGGCGGCCGGTTCACGAAACCAGTTTTACTGTACTGTATTCTAACCAGTACTAACTTACCCTTCAAGAAGGGGAGGACAACTCTCCAAAAATGGAGGAAAATCAATATTTTGCCAAATTTTCATAGAATGGTATGACCTGCCGCTACTATTGACATTAGTAACAAATGAAATACGATAGCGAGGGTGATATAATGAATAATCGACCATAGTAAAAATGAAACAATATTTAACTGCTCATAATTATGTGCCATCATTCTACCAATTGTAAGGCAAACACTCATGGTTTATAAGGTACAATAAGCATAGACTTAAAGTAAGTTATAAGAGCAAATTGTGTTTTATTTGGCGTCAAAACAACATTTCATTATTCGTTTTCTTTCTACTAATACATGTACTTCACTTCTCCACTGAAATCATTTTTCTTCAAGTTTTTAACGATTGATTCATTTTATTATTTTCAAAAGGTATTTATGGTGATGAGACGTCAAGTAGCGATAGTCGGAAGCATGGGGGCACCAAACACCGGGGCAAGCACTACAGGCCAACAAAGTTGTTCTGTGCAGGGCAATTCAATGGGTAGCCATGGAAACCAACATGGCACACTTTCTTCCACGGTAGATCCAGTGACAAAACCTCAAGGTCGTTCGCAAGGTCAATATCTATCAGCCAATGGAGGTACAAGTAACAATCATGACACATCTTCTAATGTGAAAATTTCAGACAGTGTGGGATCCAGTTCTGTAACAGAAAGACGTGTCCCTCGTCCTAATCAGGGATCATACTATCGAGAGAGGAGAATATTCATCACTCTAACGTATGTTATATCTAGTTACCTAATATGTTGGTTCCCGTTTTACGTCGCGTTTGATACATACGCCTGGAAACCGAACGTAGTGCCAGCCGACTTGTACACATTCTTCTTTTGGATGACGTACGTAAATTCCACATTAAATCCTTTCATATATGCTTATACAAGCAAAGAATTCCGCACTGCATTTATCAAAGTACTGTCAAAGATATGTGTTTGTGCAAAATAAAGAACATACACTGAAGTACAGCATCAAAATGTTCTTAAAAAAGAATCCCTGCTATTGGTTATGATCACGTGATAACTAGTGGACGAGAAAGAGTGGTGTTCAACGTATGTTCAACGTTGGCCCACTGTGTCTTCAATATGAAAACTATAAATTAATTCTCTGTCTGGTTTGACACATTTGTACAATGAGGTCATTTGCATGTTCTATGAATACTTTTTTTCCAGTTCTTTCAGTTTGTTTGTTTGGGATTTAACATTGTACCAACCGCAGGGTGATTTTCCCAGCTTTAACGAGAGGAAGACCCTGGGTGTACAACTTACCTTTCGTAAGCTAGCTGGACAGCTTACTTCCAGCGTCATTTGAAATTTGTCATATCAGGGTTGGGATTCGAACTCTCATTGGTGAAGGGCTAGTGATTATTAGTCATTGACTACAGTGAAATTGAAAAAAGTTTCACAAACTATCTGAATTGACAACATTATTGTATCTCAAATGTTAAAAAACTTCACCCATGGCAGGCGCGTAGCTTCTATAAGGCAGTACTAGGCAATTGCCTAGACTCGATTTCCAAAAATGAAAAAATAAAAATGCCAAAAATGCAATAAAAATCAAAGGGGGGAGAGGGGGGAGGTAAAACTGGAGATGAATTTATTATTTGGAATCATGTAACTAATGTTAAAAACGTTTCATCGAACATTGATATATTTGACCATTTATATAACTTAAACTATGATTTTTTCATTTCTAATGATCATAAAATACCGCAAAATAGCCGTAAAATGCACCTACGACGTTCTAGAATTTCAAAAATTCCCCCTAGAATTTTGCCTAGACTCTCTTTTTAGACAAGCTACGCCTCTGCATAGAACACACACCAAATTTAAATAAATTGTATTGACGTTATAAATTATTGATTGAAACACATTGTGAATTCTGAGAGATAACCAGTTATATATTTTTGTCATATCGGAAATATGTAGAAGTTTTGTTACAGAGAATTTTGTCGTAGTAATGTAGAAAATCCATGGCTTGTTAATATAAAGAATATTTTTATGAATATTGTCTAAGTTTTGTTTGGATAAATCAATGATGTAATGGATCTAAAACACATTTACTGTCTCTGGTTCAACAAACTTTGAAAGACCAGTGCTTAAAAACATGGAACGAGGCTGCTGGCTCAAAAACAAAATAAACATGTATAAACTACAGACTAAAGTGGCTTTGATTATTTAAATATTTAACTCCAGAAAAATAGCAAGAACAATTTTTAAGTTTCGGACTTCAAATCAATAGTTGTCTATAGAAACTGATTGTTGCGAAATATTGAAAGAAATGCTAGAAAATGCAAATATGTGATTATTTAGTGTTTAATATTTAACTCCAGAAAAATAGCACAAGACAAAACTAAATTAATAACTGAATTTCCAACATTTCAATGTAAGTATTGTTTGGATAAATCAATGATGTAATGGATCTAAAACACATTTACTGTCTCTGGTTCAACAAACTTTGAAAGACCAGTGCTTAAAAACATGGAACGAGGCTGCTGGCTCAAAAACAAAATAAACATGTATAAACTACAGACTAAAGTGGCTTTGATTATTTAAATATTTAACTCCAGAAAAATAGCAAGAACAATTTTTATTCGGACTTCAAATCAATAGTTGTCTATAGAAACTGATTGTTGCGAAATATTGAAAGAAATGCTAGAAAATTAAATATGTAATTTGAATGAAATCGGATATGAATTTCACTGTTTTTAGTTGTTTTTTTTCTGACATCCGATCTCGATTATTGCCAACTATAGGAAACAAGAGGGCCATGATGGCCCTGCATCGCTCACCATAATAAATATTAATCAACTTGTTACTAAAAAGGTAATAAAGGTACACTAGTGGGCAAATAATGGGGAACAATAATAAACTTGATAAAGGACCATCAAAGGATACTACAAAAGAATATTCGTGATGACTGAAGGATGCCACAGACCAAATTTGGTGATGATCCAACCACTGGTTCATGAAAAGAAGTCATTTTAAGGTATGTCTATGTTTAGCTCTAGCGGCCCCTAATTGGGGTCAACCGGTACAATATGAGCAAATTGCAGTGAGAACGTCAAAAGGCTTCAGCACAGCAAATTTGAAGTAAATCTGACTGGTAGTTTCTGAGGAGAAGACCATTGTTGACGCCAGATGCCGGAGCATCCTCCTACCCATCCTGACAGCTCACCCTGAACCTTCGGTTCTGGTGAGCTAAAAAACAAAAATATACATACATTTTGTAAATCAATGAATTAACGAGAGCGCCGTAAATTATTGAAATTATCTTTTTTTCTTAATCACGTTCTTATCAATTATAAAACCACTGGCAAAGTGTATCCTCTTAACTGTATGCTAATCTTAAATATCTATTATTGTATTATTAGCATTGTCCGAGATTCAAGCACCACAATCACACCTACCATATCATTGCTAAACTGGTACTCATTGGGTCTGGTGTACTTTGGTGCACTGCAACATGGAACAGGGACCAGTTTACAGCTTTCAAGGCCAAATTCACAAAGTAGCTTCCCTTGATTTTCAGTCGATGGGAAGCCTGGGGACACATTTCGATTATATCCCTTCGATAAGGACCCTTAATTACGATGGAATCAGTAGAGTCACGGTTCAGTTAGCAAGACACTTATTACACCCTAAGGTTTATGATTACTTTTCTGCACTAATATCTTTATATAATCCTCATATCACATGTACACACATGTGCTGAGTGGATAAATGGAAAATGAAATTCCTGACTTCAGAAAATATTAAAAATCATTATTATTATGACTATTAGGAGCTATGTCAACTTATTACAGGCACACATGATACATTAAGTGCAAATAATGTTTAATAAGTAAGATTTTTTAAGGAATGAAATATGTTGAATAAACTGACTGAAACATCAAGATTAAAGTTTTGTAAAATAGAGGGGAGGACTCAGTATGGAAAATGTATCTTGAAGTAATCACAAAGTCTTAGATATACGTTATAAGAACTTTATCCATTATACATATATAACAAGTATTGACTTCAGAATAATAAGTCAAGATAATAAACAAGTTTAAGCAGTAACAGGTTACAAACATGCAACAATTCTCGAATTGTTTAATTATACTTTAAATCCAAGATTTCGTGTAAATACAATACCCATGAAAACTACGTGTAGATCATGCCATTACTTCAGAATTCCATAAAAATATACAATTGATATATTAAAAATATCACTGCAAAACCATGCAACTGATTTACATAACCTTGAATACAATACAGTACACTTTTGATACTTAAAGTTATATTAAATAATCATTTATGTCAAAATGACATTAATCATTAAAGAGGGTAGTTAAAACAAAGAGATAATTTATTAAAATTTTGTAAGTAAATGCAAATCACAGCACAACAGATTTTTCTAGAAATCACAAGAATAAATAAGACCATATCAAACAGTGGAGTTAGTAAAAAATCTTAAAAAATTAATACAATAATTTAATATAACAAATCATTGCAGGGTATGGTAAATTGAGATCACTCTTTGTTTATTAACAAGCTACATAACAAGCTTTTGATGCTTTATTTCTGCCAGTTAATTCTATGAATGACTAAATCACTTATCATATTTCTAACACAGACACATGAAACATAAAGTTTAAACATATAGTGCAGTCTCCATAATAAAATAATCAGTCAGATTCCAGAGAGTCAAAATAAATAATAGGAACAACTATGGTGACATTGATGACAATAAATTCACACAAAAAATTGATAAGACAAGTTCTGACAATCTGCTTAGCAAAAGTAAATTCTGGACCCGTGTAAACAGATGATATTCTGGTTAATACATTTAAGAGTTCTCATTCAGGGTATAACAAAACATTTTTTCAAAAACACAGAACTATCCCATTCCAGACATATTGTACCCTTGGAATCGTTGCTGTGGAGCTGCTTGAGAAAATATTGGTCCATTCACAGGTTGGTTTAATCCTAGACTTCTTAACGGACCAGGATTAGTTAACGGTAAATGTGGCACAGAATGATTTGGATCAATTTGGTGATTTACTATGTATGATGGCCCCATCTGGTTGGACGGTGCTGAGTGTATGTTTTGAGCTACAACCAACTGGTTAGCCGGCTCTGGTTCATATTTATCGGTGGACTGGGGAGGATGAGATGAAGGTGGTATTTCAGTTTTGTGGGACTGCATGTGAGTTCTCAACAATACATTCTGTTTATAGGCCTGTCCACAGATCTGAAAATAAAAAATAGTTGTGAAATGACACGAGAAATCATCAAATGAGAATGAGTCAAGTGACATTTGAACACAATGAACATGTTACAGAGGGACGGATGGACAGACTGACAGACTGAAGGATGGGTAGACTAAAGAATGGATTAAATTAGAGTCTGCATATCAGAGGATATAAAAATTGGATCATAATAAATTTTAAACATCAGCCAATGACATATAAATAAACAAAATGTTTTCAGGAAGAAATTGGAAGATAGTAACCAAATTATGGCATAAATGCACAACTGAAATTCCTATGATTACAAGTTTATTCTGTTCTTAAAAAAGCTGAATTATTTTTCGTGGCACATGATCAGAATTTAACATTCTTACATACAAGTATGTTAAAGCAACTTATAATTCTATCAAACAACAATTTTTTCGAAGAAACAAAATTCGCTACAATTCCCTACAATTCGCTAACACTTACATTACATTTATATGGTGTTTCTCCAGTATGTTGCCGTATATGTGTGACCATGTTGCATTTTTTGATAAAACCTTTACCACAATACTGACATGTAAATCTTTTCTCCTGTTTGTGAATCCTTTCATGGTCTTTTAATGCATTATGGGCTTTGAATTTCTACAAAATAAAACAAAACAAATGGAAAGAAACCATTTATAAAGCACTCCTTTTCTCTGAAGTTAAACACTGCACCAATGACTTTTCCGGCTTTAACAGAGGAACCATCAACCTTCTGTAGGGCAGCTGGACAGCTTCCTCATATGCGAGATTTGGTTCCAGGTGGAATTCAAATTCACAGCAATGAGAAGCTAGTGATTACTGGTCAGAGACCATAACCACTCCCCTTAGTTAAGCACCGCTCAATAGTGTTTACAGGTACTGTCAAACATGAGATAAGGTCAGCCAAATAGAGGCCACCATGTGAGAAAAATATCCACTCTTAAGCACAATTAATAAGACAAAACTAAATTAATAACTGAATAAAACCTCTCCATTTGGTGCCCTTTGTTCACAGTTTTAACAATACAGCAATGTAAGTATTGTAGAATAACAAGATTGTCAGACAAATTCCTAATTAGCAAGCCTTTGTTTAAATCTATACCTAATATCTCTAGCCACAATTCATGTGAAATAAATATATTTATATAACATACCAAAACCAAAGACGGCCAGCCCTGAGAGACAGCAGAAAAACTCACTAAATGTGAAAGATAAATACAGCCCACCTTCCTTCCTAGGGGGGAGTTTAAGTTCATTCCCAACAGGTTTCGTAAAAACTGTAAAGCCAGTACTCGAATCAATAAAATAGACAAAGCATATTAATGAGATTTTTAAAGACAGTTGGGTTATTTCTATCTGACCGTGGAAAACACTGAGGCAATAGAAAGCATTACTTATTACAAGCAATGGCTTCTCCTGCCACAATGTTTTCAAGTTGTCTGCTTCAGATGAAGGGAAATGTGGTATTATGAGGCAGAGGGTTTGAGTATACTTACTTGACCACAAACTTCACATGTAAACTTGCGTTCACCAGTATGAACCAGCATGTGTTTAGTAAGAGTATTGGAATGAGAGAACTTCATGCCACACGTATGACAAACAAATGGTTTCTCGCCTGTGTGTTTTCTCATATGAACATTGAGGTTTGTATTTCTGGGGTAACGTTTACCACAAATCTTACAGCCAAATGGTCGAATATCTGAAACATTGAAAGAATGCTTTTATGAATTTGTATGCATTCATGATGCTGTAAAAAACCTGCCAATTAGCAGATGTCATATAAACAATAACACACATAGCTAATTTCAGACCAAATATCTGTACTATAAAAATTTCTATGTTCCAAACTAAACAACACAATATCTGATGCTTTTTTTAGTTTATATGACAGTAAAAATAAATTTTGCTAGTTCACTAGCAGTTAATTGGTTTCCATTTTGATGTAAACAGAGAATACTACCCACAAATATACATACACTAGCCTTTGAATAATGCACTAGCTTTTTTCACAAATAAACTGATACTGTAGCGCTAAGTATAAATTAGTATAAAATACAAGATGACTTCAAATCTTTGGAACAGATATATAGATAAACAGGACAAATCAAGACATCTTGTTAGTGCAGGATGAATTTTCTGGAATTCTACACAACAGTATGATGCATGAATTTGTGACCATGCCAATATTGATTTTGAAGAGGTTTATTATCACAAAATATGCATAAATTTACGACTGCATGAAAAGTCATCCTTAGCACTTCTGTGAAGATCCTGGCCTGCAAAATTAAATGATAGCAGTGTACATAATTATTTTGTAATTGGTCATACCTAGACAACATTTAATATGACACTGCAAATTTTGTCGGCACTTGAAGACTCTACCACAGTTTTCACACATGTGGTCATAGTTTGGATTGTGTCGTCTGCTTACATGTAGACTCAACTGACTTCGACTCCTGAAAAGAAAAAAATGACAATTAATAACAAAGGATTATAGAATAGAAACCAGACTAAGAATGTCGTCATGACTAGCCCGTTGATTTTTCCTGCTTCCGGCTCATTTCTACACCTCTCCAGAGTAAACCCCTCTTGAAACCAGGGCTATCATTAATTCAAATGATTTCTGCTGATCAATTTTCGATATGCATTTCAAAACATTGATATTTTGACAGGAAATTATGGAAGAAACTAAAAAGTAAATGTATACATTTTGAAGAGGGAAAATGCAATGATAAAGAGACTGCCACGCTTCGAAGTTCTGGTAATGAAATTATTCAGAGGAAAATACTTTTTAATGTTTATTTCTTTTGAATTTTAATAAACATTATTTTAGTAATATTTACAATATACAAAACAAAAGTGGCAATATCTGCCGTGTATTTTTCAGAAGTATGTATCGATATATCATCGATACAGATTTCCAAATATCATTGATATGCACAAAACAGAATCACTAACAGCCATATTTAAGACAGATTTTAAAACCAGACCTTTAATTTAATGCTTATTGAAGGGTACTGATAACTATTTTCAATTATTGTCATTATTAAAAATTCATTTGGAAAACTGTGGACATTACCTGAAGAAGTTACCACAATCCTTGCATTCAAACATTTTTTCACCAGTATGCACAGTGATATGGTCCTGAAGATTCTGTGCTGAGGACAATATCTTATTACAAATGTGACATTTATTTTTCTCTTTATTGTGTTCTCGTCGATGCCGCTGAACCTCAGCCTCAGTCACGAAAGCTTCATCACAATAGCGACACGGAAAATTCTTCTCTGTTGGATGGTCCCGAATGCAATGTCTCTTCATGTGGAGGTTATTTCGAAATAATTTATCACAAAATTTACATTTAATTAAAGGTTTATTCACAGCACAGTCAATATCTTCTGTCTTTTTCTTGTATTTAGCTTTAAGTGCCTTTGTTTTTTTCTGTACAAAACCTTCAGTTTTGTCTTTCTTTTTTGTTTTATGTTTAGAAGAAGTTTTACACGATTTAGAAGCCCTCGTTTTTTTCACTTCAATCACCTGCCATTCAGGATCCTTTGTGTCACTAGAAGATTCTTCCACAGACAAAAAGTTGACATCTTCATCTGTTTCACCATCATAAGGGTCTTCTTCAATAATCCCATTGTCCTCATCACTAATATCATTTTCTGCAGTATCTTCAAATTTATCAACAACTTCATTCTCTAGTTTCTCCACTTTAACTTCAACTTCACCCTTACAATCATTCTCTGTAGTGTTATCAAAATCATCTCCTCTTCCAACAAAATAATTAGAAAAATTGTCTTCAGTCTGAGTAGAATTACAGACAACTTCAACATCCTTATTAGGACCCGAATCTTCTACACTATCAGTCTGTGTTCCCTGAGTAATGCCTTCAAACTTCGGAAATGCTGTTCTGATATTATGGTTGTAGAGGTATGAGCCACCAGTGGCATGAAGTAATATATGTTCGTGTAATTGCCAAATTGTATGATATATGGATGTACAGCTGCCACATCTATACATACGATCTTGTAACAATGGTAACAATGTTCTCATGTCTAAAATTATCAAAAAATTGCTTTTTAAAACACACACACACATATATATATATGGTGTATACACCATCTACGAAATAGCTATCGTTCAAATATCAGTACAATTATGTTTGAAATTAGATCTAAATTACATTGATTATAATATGCTTTAAGTAAACTCAGTTTTTTAGTGGACAGTGCAATGAACATATTCAGGGTTTTTCAGTATTTTGGGAACATGACCCGATCCCCAGAATTGGAAATTTTCGTGACATTTTGAACTAAATTGGGGAAAAAGTTACACTACATGAAAATAACACCAGAGTGATGAACCAGTCTAAAAATATGTAACCAACAATTGTCTACCTCGTATTATTTGCACAAGCTACTTTTGACCCCTAAAACCCCATAAAAAATGCCAAAAAGTTATTTCTTTACAGTTTTTCTTCTCATTTGAATTGAGAATTTTCACCTTGCAATTAGATAAAAACATACTTTTTGCCATTGGGAACGCGACCAAATATCGGTCGTCATTACCTGTCATAGGGAGAGAAAATGTACCTTGAGGTCGCTCATCAGTGAATGTAGGGGACTGAGAATGATGAGTTGAAGACATTCGCCAATCAAATCTATAGTCAGATCTACCTGAATCCATGTTGATTTTGTTGATAAGAGTGAATCTTGAGAAAACTTACAAAAGCATGCCTCTGAAAACATATAAACATGCAGACTATAGACAATATATACAAACTTAATAACTTTTTACCAATTTATCATTTTTCACAGAGTCAATAAGAATTAAGATTGACTCATTGACAGATTCAGAGTTTATACATGTTTCTGCTTTAAATATTGCAATTTTAAAAGTATTAAATAGAATTATTGGAATATCATAATATTGTGTAGTCAGTAGCAATATGCATATGAAATACTGTGCTTATTAATAACTGAGTAACTTGCAAGAAGTCCTACAGTAATACTATGATTTCGCATTCACAATAAAACACTGAATGACTCAGGATTGCCATCAGTACATGCTGTAAGGCTAAAATAATCAGCATTACTATGATTACGTCCAACATAGCACCCACTCTAAACCATAAGATACATTCCACCAAATAACTAACCCAACAGAGCCATTCCAGGGGAACTTATGAAAATTTATCACTTCCTACTCACACAGCTGTATTTGACTTAAAGTAGTACGTCAAGATAGAACATCGATATTCACAGCTAAAGTTTATCTCAGGAAGATCATAAAGATAGGATTGTAAGATAAAGTTTAGTGGAAAGTTGAACAAACTAAAATCAATATTTATGCATACCCTATCCGAACGCTTTGTATCCGGAACTGTAGCCACTTATACGGTTCGAGGCTAATTTCTGCGCAAAGTCACTTTCCTGAATGAATATTTCCGTTTATCAAAAAGGTAACTAACATCAATTCCAGTCATATGCATATAAATGCCCAGCTACAAGCAATGTTTACAAATAATCGAGAAGACTGAACGTGACATCACACGCCATCTTGTCCTGTCATTTGAGGCCCTGGAAGATGAACGCAATATATGGACTTGAATTGCAATTTACCCGTGCAATATGGAGCATTTGGAAAAAAGCCAATCTTGTTTCCTCCTTAACAATCAAATGATGTTTTTAAAAATCATAAATTACTCAAAGGCGAAGGGTAGATATGATTAAATTATATATAGGGATCTCGGACGTATGTGCAGAAAGACTTGTATTTTAATATTAAAGTCATTTCCATTCACTCTTACTGTATTTAACAGATTTATTTAAAAATAACATTTCCCTTAACGTTTTAATCAATTTTTGTATGTTTATTGAACAGACAATTAACCAGTTAATCAAGTGCAAAGCACTATTATATGTGAAGATGTGTGGTGTGTAGTTGTGTGGAGCGGAGCATTAAAGCATGGGTACAGTTAAAGCATAGCATAGCATAACATTCTTAATTGAATTTACACGTAATTGTATTTCTGGATCTAACTTTCCCCTTACTTTCTGTCAAAGTGTCGTTGTCGGAACATCAAATTGTACTGCTACCCCACACAGACATCTGCTGTTCTTTTACGGCCCTGTAAGTATTGTTCATCGCAGTAGGGTAGTACAGCCTATATGTGGAGGAGGACTTTACAGGATATGCCTGAAAAAAGAGTGAAAACCTTTTTTATTCTTTTATTAAATGTATTTTCTTATTATTAAATCTTGTTGTGTAATACATGCAATAAAATTAAAGGATCGTGTGCGCCCTCCTTGGAAGAACCTTAAAAATGTGAAATTAAAAAAGAAATAATATTTAAGATCCATTGGTTTGATATCCAAGTCCCACAAGTTTAATCATTGTCTGTCTATGAAGAAACTGTAAACAACATTGTATTTGTTAATTGAACGAAAAATATAAGGAGTGTACAACTTTTGGACACCGTCTGTATATAGCCTCCATTTTTGAAAGCAACCACATGACAGTCACATGATTGTTGACAGCAGACGCAAGACTCTTCTTGAAATCAGACAGTCGCTCGCGCGGAGAGAGTTCTTCGATTGACCGATTCAGGTGTTCGACTGAAACAGGTAACTGAACGATATATATATTAGTAATGTAATAGGAGGCAGAATATAAAGTTCTCGATGTGGGGATCGAATCCGCGACCTTCTGCTTGCAAGTCAGCTGTTCCACCAACTGAGCTAATCGGACAGACAGGCATATGAACTACTATAAACACACATTTTATATATACAACACTGTTACAATTTTGATGTGTGACGTCTCTATTCCGGCAGGGACTATATGTACATTACCTGTAATGTGGAGTCTCTGGATCCGTTGACATCTAGTTTTTAGCAATATTCATTATTTTCGGGGACCAAAAACCTTCACTATACTTGTGATATAGGTCTTGGTCTTAGGTACAGTCAACTTGGAGAGAAATTTAATAAACTCGCAGACCGGGCCTCCAGAAATAAATCCTGTTAGCTTGCCGCATTTAGCTCCCCTTATGTGACAGCTCGAGTAGAGAAGATAGACGCGTGTTCGGGTCTAATTTTCGCATAAAAGTATTTTCTTTGTATTTGAAGAAAAACGATACGGATTTATGATAAAATGAATAATTTTATCTCCTACTTTTCTTTCTGTTGTTCTTGTTCTACGATAATGGCTTAGTAGATTACAATTCGGATATGTCCATATAGTTCGTATATGTTTACATTTTATTGTTCTTTGCTACCAAAACTAAATCAGTGATTTTGGTAGGATTTTATTGTAATTAATGAACATCTTCAGTATCTCTTCCAACTTTTTCTGATTCAGTTGGTAGCGTTCACATATTGTCTGGTGTATTTGATGCAAATAAGATTCATCTGCAGTGTGCATTTGGATTGGAACTTGATCAACTGATATGTTTAATTGAAAGTGTAGATTTAAGTGTGCATATATTTATGACCAAAACAGATGCAATCATTTCCTGATAAGATTGCAAGTGATGAAAATGAACAGATGTACAATATGTCTAATGATGATACTTACATGAAAAAAATGGAAGAGATGGAATGTGATGAAGCACCAATTGGTGACAATTACACATGTGGTGGATGTGGTCTTGGATATCCAACAATCTGTAAACTACATATGCATTTAAAAACTCACGGTCACTTTGCATCCTATTTTTACTTAGAGGACACAAAAACTGCATATCCTAAATTTCAATCTTGTAGTATTTCTATTCAAACTGATGAGAAAAGGTCAGTGTTGAAAACAAGAAAAAAGACTTTGAAGAACACAAAAAAGAATTCTGATCAGTTATTTGCTGTACAATATGACAATAGTGATGAGGTTGGCAAGCGGAATAAACAGACTGTTATGGTTCCAGAATTAAGTTTTGAAGTGAAAGATAGGTCATTTGAAGACGTTGAGAAATTGGAGAGAAATTTGACTCAAGATTCAATGGAATCTGAAAATGCTCATTTTGAATACAAAAGTGATATTGGTGAATCTAGAGCAGTCAGAGAAACCAAATTGAAAAGGAAAAGCAAAGCTGCTGAAAAGAAAACATTCAAGAAAGAAAACAAGACAGATTTTAAGAATATAAAAAAGGCGAATCCATTTAAAATGACAGTTAAACTGTCAAAAGCTACTCTTAGAGAGAAGAAAAAAATACCTGTCCAAAGCAGTGCAAAGAAAGTTCCACAAATTGAAGCAAAAACATTAGAGGAGAAGTTTGAATGTAAACTGTGCAACATAGAATTTGAAAAGAGAATCTACTTACGAAATCATTTACAGTGATGACCTTTTCTTTGTATGTTCTGTGGTGAACTTTGTGAGACTGAAGCTGGACTAATTAAACACAGAAAATCCAGACACAGACAGGGCTAACAAGTGTGAAGTTTTAGACAAAAGCTATGCTGGACGGTCATTACTTAGTTCACAAAGGTATTAAACCATTTTCATGTGATATTTGTTCACCAAAAAGGGAATTTACAAGAAAAAGCCAGTTGAAGGTAAGACTTGATAAACAAATTCAACCACAACACTCAATACATGCAAGAAGGTATTAAGGTCATAAGTTGAAAGGAGCTATCCTGAAGGATTTTATTGATAATCAAGCAAACAATTACATTTTAACTTGTAAACAAATGTAATATAATTAATGTAAAGCTCCTAGTGAATTTTGCACTTTGATGTTGCTTTGTTTGTTTTTATGTGTCTTATCGTCACTGGGGTTTAACACAGTTTTTCAACAATTTTTCTGTTACATAGGGTGCTGGACTTGTAACTCGGAGGTCCGGGTTCAAATCCCAGTTGCAGCATCATACCCTTTTATGAAAATTTGACAAAAAATGTTGATTTTCCTCCATATGTGGTGAGGTGGCCGGCTCCTTGTGGAAGGGTAAGTTAGTACTGGTTAGTATACAGTCCAGGAAAACTGGTTGGGTGAACCGGTCACCATGTATACATATATTCTGCTGGCCAGAATGCACAAATTTTAGAAAGTTCAATAGCCTGCATAGAAATTTACTGGTCTCAGGCTATTTGGTTAGCATGAAGACTGTTAATACATCTACATTTGAGTGGAATAAAATGAAAGCAAGTTTCAGCTTTTATTTTTTTTCAGTCTCACATGGAAACTCATTCTGAGGAGAAAAATTTGCAGTGTGAATTCTGTGGAAAACCATTCAATGCACGTTATCTGATGTTGAACCATGTCAAACATTGTGCTGGTAAATACATTATTGTATCTGTCTGAAGCTGATGCATGCTAAAATCATATGTTTTGCCCTAAATAGAACTCAGTATATTAAATGCCATACTTAAAAAATGCAGGCTTACAGTTATACAATTGACTCATTAAAAATCCCACAATACAAAATTTTTTTGACATTTTTTTTCATTCTTTATTCCAGCCTATTGATTTCACTTCAAGCATATGGTATTCAACCAAAAATATGCTGACCTCTACATAACCAGACACCAACATTTTTTAAGGATGGGCTTACAATTAAATTTTTAAAGAAAAATATTTTTAAACCATATTTTGTTGTAAGGCCTAGAAAAGGTTTATTTCAGGTTACCCGACCGCCACAAGATTTTACCTGCCAACTCATAAGTTTTTACGGCATCCAAATCTTAGTGCTATATTGTTATTTTCACAACTCATTGATATTACAGTGCACATATTCCCATACAATGTTGGTGATATATGTAAAAAAAAACTTAAAATAAAAAAAATCCCTACCTACCGAAGCTACCTGAAACAAACCTTTTTTTGTTTAGCCCTAATTGGTATAGAATATTTTGGTTAGCATTTGTGATTCAAGTCCAGTATTTTCAGGTATAAAACCATATCATTGTGAATTCTGTGAGATGAAGTTTGTATCCAACCATTGTCTACAACGTCATAGAAGAATTCATACCGGAGAAAAACCATTTGTTTGTGAGGTAACTCATTTTTCTCATGTCTCCTGTTATAACATTGTAGATTTGATTATGCCTGGTTCTTTATTGACAAGATGTATTGTTAATTGTCTTTTAAATAAATGATCTTACAGACTCCTCAAAACTGCTGGAATATTTGCCTGAAATTTGTCAAGCAAAGTTAGAATTTCTGTCTGACCAAATGAAAATTTGTCTGACTGAATATATTATAAATAAGTGACAAATGCTGTAAATCGTGCCTGACTTCCAGACATTTTTTTCACTGAGGATTAACATTGCACCAACAGCCAAGGTCATTTAGTGACTTTCCAGCTTTAACATTAGAGGAAGACCCATGGTTTACACATGAATGGAACCACCAACCTTCCATTAGCTAGTTAGACAACTTCCTCACATATGAAATTTGTCTGGTCCTGGGTAGGATTCAAACTCACAGCAGTGAGAGTCTAAGGATTATAATTCAGCGACCATAACCTCATCACCATGGAGGTTCCTCTATGGGTAATGTAGATCACTCCATTTGGTAGTTGTTCTACCTTGAACTTATGTTAGGATTTGGATGTCAGACCTGATACCATCACTGTGTGCAAAATATGCTCTTTTTACTGAAGAATAAACGCAACGTTCTAGAAGTACTGATACTCTAGATTTTATCACTTTGCTTATTCAATTCATCTATCAGGTTTGGATGTGTAATTTGTTTGGTCAGTATGCTCTGGTGGATTTTTATAGAGTTTTAGGCTAACTTACTTAAAATTGTATTGCAGGTTTGTGCCTTTGCTAGTAGCAATGCCAGTTGCTTGGCTCGTCACATGAGAACCCATACGGGTGAGAAGCCCTTTGTATGTAAGCATTGTAATCAAGCCTTTGCTGCTCCTGGAGCCCTAAAGAAACATGTTCGGATACATACACAGGTTTGAAGCCTTTTGTCAGATTGGAGTGGTATCCTTTGTATTTTCGTTCTGGCTGGGACATTATTATAAGTTTGTTTTACCATTGCTTAGCTGCCAAAAATTGGTAATACTAAATTTAATTACTCATTAAGAAATCAAATTACAATTATTTTGTGAAAGTTTCTGTAAATGATACTTTTTACTGCAACATAGCGGAAGCCACTTCATTTTGGAAATGCATTAAGAAGCCACTTCATTTTGGAAATGCAAATTAAGAAAATATTTATATTGATGTTGATGATTTCAGGAAAAACCATACAAGTGTATCTATTGTGAGAAAGCTTTTACTCAAAAGTGGAATCTCAAGACACATGAGCGACAGCATACCGGAGAAACACCTTACCGATGTCATGTTTGTGGCATTGGGTACAAGCAGAATGTTCTGTTAAAAACTCACTTGAAAACTCACTATAGTTATAGTTTTGAACCATCAACATTACAGTCTACTGTTCCTGGGTCACAGTCTACTGCACTTAAGTCCCGACCCGCAGTATCTGAGTCACAGTCTGCAGTGCTTAATTCAATGATGAACCATTCTAGCACCAATCAGCAGACTGGTTCTCAATCAGACAATATAAAGAACGAATTACCAGATCAACAGATTCATACACAGTCTGTTTCACAGATTCAGGAAAATAACCATTCAATTGTTGATAGCTTGCTTATGAAATGCATAGCTAAACCTAGTTTTAAAATGCATACATAATTACAGTGAATCTGAACATATTTATTTTTACAGTAAGTTATCAATCATTGTTTGTTGAAATATGTCATTGACATGACTGCGAGTTAATTCAGGTAGCTTTTTGGGGGGAAGCACTTCATTTTAATTGTCCTTTTCTGTGATAGACACAAAGTTTTTGTTTTTGATTAAATTTATAGAATGTTGATAAAATCCTTATTGTACACGACATTATGATCGTAAATAATATCATGTGTCTTTGGTACAGTGTACGATTTTTTTACCAATTTATCTAAATTTATTGTGTATCTGGTTTGTACAACTTAAATTACTGCCCAAATTTGTTTGTAAGTGACTATTGAGAATGCCAAACCCGAGTGTTGCAAATAGCGGAACCTGATACCAGGTGAGACATGAACCTATGACCTCAGGATGAAGGGACTGGCACTCTACCTCAAGACCAAAAAGAACATCTTTGGTCTGAATCTTTTGTTTTAGATGCTTATTCATTGTACTTTCATATGCATGTTATTTTTGTTTTGTTTTGTATTTATGCTAAGCAGTTTTATTAGCCAGTTATACATGTATTTCTGAGTGTTGTTTATATGTTATTGTATACTCATTTAGAAATTATTTTATCAAAAGCCACCCATGCAACCATGCAGAACTTTGAAATGTACAAAGGTAAAAATTATATTTTCATTAACCCCATACAAATTATCATACCTGTATTTTTAAGGTTTACGGGTATGGAGAATTTGATATTGGATACTTACCATTTATGCACAACTTAAGAATGTGTGTAATGCAAAAAGTATTGTGATTATTTTATGATAATGGAACTTCTAATTCATCTGTAAGTTAAAAAAAGAAAATTGTTTCTTTCTGGTTATACTTCATTTTACTTTTCCACACAAAAATAATCAGTGGCATTCAAGACTAACAAAAAACATTAGTAAAAATATTCCCAACCTACCTACACCATTTTAATGAGCATGTAACCGCAAACAAATAATTTTTTACTTCATCATAAGTTGGCAGCAATATTACTTGAAGTTATGTTATGCTGGGATGACAAGCTTATGACTATAATTTCACACGGGACCTTTGTCATTAATAGATAGTTTTACCTTATGGTGTTGAAATAAACTTTGGTGCAATGGCTTTCAAGTAAATATACCATTAAATTTTTCTGACTTGTTGTTTATTTTTTCTGACATTTTCTGAACACCCTTTTTTCAGTATGGTACATGCAGACATAAGTAACCAGAATGAATCACTGAATCCTAGTTAATTCAACATTTGCTTATAGTAAAATGTTGAAAAAGAAAATTTGAAATCTTTTCATTGGTATCTTTACAAACCCATTTTCGCTCACCAAATCTAACACAAAATAACAATGGGGCCATTTTCTAACACTCCATTATCAAAATATTAACATGTATGGAATTGGATATGGTTTGTTTCAAGGTTTTAGCTTCTCCTGCTAGGTAAACATTACACAACCCAAGCTTTTCGGCTGATGTTATAATCATATGCACATGTGTAAGACTGTATCTCGAAAACTTATAAAAACAGGTGGTAACTATATAAATTTGATTCATTAAGGTACCGGTCTTTCAGGTACAAGGCACCATTATGCTAACAATGTATTAATACTCTACATAACAACACAAATTTAGTTAAAATATAATAATAAATAAATCATTGATTAAGTACAGAAGTTGCTGATACTTTTTTCTAAGAGTTCTAAGGTCACACCAATAGCCAATATGGCAACTATTCCAGCGTTAAACGTGTCGAAGATCCTCGGTGTACACATTGGAGGAACCAATGACCTTTCATAAGCTAACTGGACAGCTTCTTCACATGTGAAATACATGTGGGACTCAAACTCAAAATGGAAAGGGGCTAGTGGTTACTAGTCAAAGATCAAAACCACCCAACCTTGAAGACCTGTTGGATTGGATTTCTGGAAATGGATTAAATACTGCATAATGAATTGTCTCCCTTAGATGTAAGATGTATTGTGCCATTTTACAACATTATTCATAAAACAAACACATATACAAGCTACTATAAGTGAATGTCCCTGAAAGCAGCATAGAAGTCAACAGGCTTTTTAAATTTCATTAAGAGTTTGCCATTATAAGTTGGTGAATTTGAATCATCCACACACATAATTGGATCCTTAGCATTTATAGATTTTCGATTTATTCTAGGATTCTTAATTATTTCTTCTTCCAAAGACTTGGATTCACAGACATCATTAAGTTCAGCTTCCACTCTGTGTACCAATTCATCAGACAGTTCAACACTTTCCGCACAATTTTCATGCACAGAAAATTTTCCCTCTGCATTTCCCAGTCCATTACAGTCAATAACAGTTTCCTTTCCATTGAATAATTGATTAGAATTTTGAACAAGTAAATTTGTTTGTCCTAATGTTTGACAATCAGGCTTATATGTCTGACAATTAGGACAGTAATCTTCTGATAAAGCAGACTTTTCACCACATTTTATATTGCACACACATTTACAAGAACTTGTAGTCAAGTTGCCACATTTCTTGTGACTGTATGACTCAAGCTCATCACATGAACATGAAGACAGCCTAATGCAGCTGTTACTATTCAGTTCATTGTGATGTGAGCATTCTGGAGTTTTCCCTAATGACAAACCCTGTTGAAAGATAAAATAGATTTTTTTATACATGCTAACAAATACTAAAATGTCATTTTCATTACAAAGCATAAATACTGTATAGTGGGTTATTTCTGCGGTAAACAAATTCTGTGTTTTGGCAAAAAAATGGAGAGATTAATGTCTGCGTTTTTTATTTCGGCAGATTGAAACTCAAAAGGGATAAATTTCTGCATTTCCAGTTCTGCTACTGACGTATCCTTTTCTAGAAACTGTAGGATGCTCATTTCACTACTATGTTCCATTTACGATATACATGTATATAGGTGACAGGAACATGTGAATTATAATTACAAAGTCACTAAAATTTACGCAGATTATTTATTTTGAACTACACATTACCTTAAAACCACATTACAAAACAATAGATAAATAACGACAGTAATTGCTGATAATTAGACTGTGCTGTGCTGTGAATCGGATTACTTCGGATATGGCGAAAGGCGTACATATTGAAACAAGCGTTGTAAAATGTTGATTTTTTGTGATTTAAATTTTCGCTAGGAAAATTTTCTGCTTGGAATTTTTTCTGTGGTTTGAATCAGAGACTGCAGAATCGCAGAAATATTACCTTCGCAGAAATAACCCGTGATACGGTAATGAGGCCATCCTTAAAAAAATGATGGTTTTCGTGACATGACCAAAAGTCTTGTGACGGCTAGAAATACATATATGATAGATACCTTCTCTGATTTTGAAAATAACAAAGCATCATCCATGAGGCATAAAAAATCTTTGAAATGTACATGTGGTCAGTGTTTACAGTACATATATGGAATGCATCAAAGAGCAAAAATCATCTGCAGCACCCAAAGAAATCAATATCATCTGCACTCACCTCAGTTTTTTCCATAAAATAGAAAAAACATGCCAGGGAGAACTGCTCCTTCTCTGCTAATTGTAAAATTTGGTTCATGTTGACTATTATACCATCTTCATATAATAACTTTTTCAAGTGAGTTGAATCAAAATGTTTGAAGGGGCAACCGCCACTATCTTGAGGGCCATTGTGACATTCCTGTGAAAATACATACCACACATAGATTACTCATAGAGCCATGATGGCCCTATATATCGCTCACCTGAATAACCTGATGAACTGCCAACATGATAAACAAGTGACTCTTTGGGCAGAACCAATTCCAATACTGGAGCATAATTTGATCAGTCTTAGTAGAGAACCACTTGACAATATTACCCACTAAATCTCTAGGACAGGTGCTTTTGGCCAAGAAGAATTTTAAACAGTTTCCCTATATAATCTATGTATAACAAATGATCCCAAGGACCCAAGGGGCATCATTTGTAAAATCATGGTAGAGGACCACCCTAGGATCATTACTGTAAAGTTTGATTGTACAATAAGTATGTAAGTAAATGCAAGCTACCAGTCGACTAAAATGCTAAAACTATCTGAAATGTGAAACTTTTCTGGCGTTATTTTACTACATGCCACATAAAAGCATTACTCTAAAGACCACCAGTGTGTGTCCGACCACTGGTTACACACCATATAAAAACATGCAAACAACAGCTGTTGTTTGACAAAAGGTCAAGATATAATGAAAGCATTAAAAAGGTGACATGATTTTTGAAGAAAAACAGTTACCAACATCCAGATACAAAGTGACAACCTTATTTTTCTTTTCTTTTTTTGTCTGGGGTTTAACATCCCACCAACAGCCATTGTTATTCAGTGACTTTTTCAGAAGAGGAAGACCCCAGGCATACACCTGGGTATAACTAATGGTCATTCATTAAGCCAGCTGAACAGCTTCCTCACATGTGAATTTTTTTGTCCTGCGTGGGATTTAAACTCACAGCAGTGAGGGGATTGCGATTGCTAGTCAGAGACTTAAACCACTTATCTTACACCCATTAGCATATACCTGTAGTGCCTGACATGAATGTCCTCTATAGTTAATTCTTGATCCTTCTAGACCGTACAAATGTCTGATGTTATATGTATACCGTTTCTCATTCTTTGACCATTCATGAGAACACACGGTGTGGTTGCTAGGCACTTGTGAATATTCCTTCCTCCAAAACATGAGAGCTTCATGCACTGGTAACCCAGCCTCCTTTAAAAACAGTGAGTACTGCACCTGAAAGGGAAACAAACTTCAGATAGAAAATTAGGTAAGTCAAAGTACCAAACAAGTTAGATAAATCTTAACTATTTAACAAAACATATTGAGATACATGTCATCAAATTGCAGAACATTTTCACAACACTTAAAACATAACATGGTGTGGTTTTCAAACTTATGCAAGTAGCAATCATATTGTGTTGAGCTGGATTTTATTTTCAACCATAGCCTTTCATCAAAAAGATGTGCCTGCTTGAGACAAAAATAAAGTTGTCACACTGATATTGTCACACAGACAGACAATATGACCAGATCCTGGAACTTCTAACAGTCCTATAACAGAAGTGAGCCAGTACTATCCATATGACCATGGTAAAGTGTGGCAAGGCATTTTACCAAAACCCCTGACATCAAGGAAACTACCCCACCACTGAGTCACCTTGATGATTGTAAGAATCAAGATCATCAACAAGATGATACTACATGTAACATTGAATGGGTCATTTTAATTAGAGTAAAGTACAGTCAACTCTTGTTATGACGAAATCGGTTAAGTTGAATTTTCCGTTATGTCAGAGTATTTTTTAAGCCCCAATTTTTTCCTGCTTAAAGTATTCTTCACTATTCATAACGGATGACCAAGCTATTAATACAAATTAAAACAATGTTGAGAAATTCAGTGAAGGACCCAGTATAAAAACTGTAGGATAACTGAATCTTCAAGTAAAATCTCTACTATGGCCGAGCAATCTATAGACGGACAAAATGTAAAATACTTAGATTGGTCTCTGATAGTAGAGGTAAGAAAAGAAAATTTACAGCACAGAGTTTATGAACAAAATATGTCGCTATCATGAAGGTACAAATGGGCAATATGTCTGAAAAAAAAATATTGCCAATAAATATGGAATTCCCCAAAATACGCACAGTGCCTGGCAGATAAAAGGGCCGACGTTTATGTTAAAGTTTCTTTAAGATGAAGTATTTTTTGGGCCAGAAAAAATCAGCCTAACAAGAATTGACTGTACAAAAAGTACTGAAGATTTGTACCCTTGAATGGTGCCTCAATCTATGTGTATATCTCAATGTCTTGTGAAGTTGAGTCATACATGGAGGAAACATATGAACCACATGATCAATGTCAGTGTGTGATAATGTTGGGTTAATATCTCTCTGAATGGCCTGAGGAAATCTTTTTTTATACAGTACCTGTAAATTTACAACATCAATCAGTCATATTTTATTATTTTTAATGGCTTTATGATTAATGACTCTAAAAGCAAGATTGGACTATACTGAGACAAAATAGTTTTTACATCAAACACTGAACATTTAGCGTAGAAATGATGAATAGAAATATGAGAAAATGAATTAAGATGCCAAAAATTACTAGAAACTGAACTTAAATATTCATAGGTTCATGAATAACTAAATGTGACTGAATTTAATTTCCGATGCACTAAAGCAGTAGAATGAAATGAACCTTCATGACCAAAGTTTGCAAATTTACGTAAGTTTTATCTTGTTTTACAAGGTCCAATGTTTACTAACTTCTTCTAAAGAATTACAGAAGATTAACAGAACAATTGCTATAAAATCAAATTTTGCTTCTCATTGTAACAAAAAATCATGAATGTCAATGAATAACAAGAAATTGTTCATCAAGAAAATTTACTATTTTACAATAACACTACCTTTAGAGTTTTAATAAGATGAATCATTCTTTCATCTTCCGTATGAAAGATGGCTTTTGCATGGTATACTGCTCCAGCAAGGAACTCATGAAACTGACTGGTTATCACCTCACGTAATTTACAGACTGGTACTGATGCTAAACCTGACTTCAGAGTAACCAGTCTTGTTGCAACAAAATGTAACACAGACTGAAACGGAACTTTAAAACAATTTTATTTTACATTTTTATCACATTTCTCCATCTTGAATTCTGGTCTTTAATTAGAGACAAGATATTCACAAGGTTTCTAACAAAATGTGGCATTTTCTTTGACCATTTTGACTTAACAGTTATGTTTTTCAAAAGGCGATCCACAGATTTAAACAATTGACATAACTCATCCTCTGTCATGTTGGCAAATCTGAAGTCGAACAGAAGCGTCTCAGCCTTGATGAAAAATGAAGTCATATCGTCATCACAGCAGCAAATTAATCTATAAATAAATCAATTCAGTAAACATGACAATTAGGACTGAACAGCCCAGGCTTATATGTATCAAACAACATCTTGTTTGGGAAAATTATTGTGATTTCATTCTGATTTGTGTGCAGCAAGGTATTATTTTGCACAGCTGTTTAAAATTGACTTCGAAATAGAAAAAACATGAGTTGGACATACTGTGTAAAAGCCATTTCAGAATATTATTTTCTTTATGTTGTTATACTGTGCTTTTTAATATAACTTGATACGGTTTTCATTTTCATCAGCATTTAGTTAATTGCTAAATACCAATAGTGTTTCAGTAATATATACAATCAAAATTATTCTTAACCCTTTGCTCTAGGTCTTGTAAGCAGCACAAACCAGTTCTTCTTATACATAAATTTCAAAAGTAACAGACATACATGTAACTTTACACCACAGTCAGGTTTATCAAATCTTGTACAAATGTAATCCAATACAATAAATTAAGAGACGAATGGAAACAATATTCTTTAATATATATATTCTTCAATATACCTTAATATAAAATGTGACACTTTATCTCTTACAGATCCTTCTATAAGGCATTCACTATCTTGCACAGTGTCTGTATTATTGACAACGTCTAATATTTGTATTCTGTCTCCACCAGTCTCATATATCTGAAATACATGTACAGTCAAATCTGTGTTTGTAGCCACCTCTAGATAAAAACCACCCTGTGAATACAGGCCATTCTTTGAAAAAACTGTCAATGATGATTTAGAACAAACCGACCTCTGAATAAAGGCCACCTGTCAATAAAGGCCACATTTTGTCTTTCCCAATGGTGGCCTTAGTTCACAGGTTTGACTATGTAATGAAATGCCTGAAATACTGTACGCAAAACATGGTTAATTCATTTATCAATGTATTGCTCAACTTAAATTTGTAACTATCTAAATCGAAAATACACTGTAAACTGAATTCCAATTTAATATTTGTAAAATTGTTCTATGAAAGAATAAAAATGGTTTAGCAGTAGCAGCAATAAATACAAGAAACATACTAAGTATCAAACTACTTTATATTAAAATACAAAAATGCTTTAAAAACATAAATTCAAAAATAACTAATATATTAGCATTATTAGTTAAACCAAAGACCAACCCTTTGGTTAGAAAAAGGACTCTAAATAATATATAGAGCCCCTGGTAAGACCCAGAAAACAATTCAGTCAAAAACAATTTTGTGGGGCTATTATTAATAGCAATAAAGATTAATAATGGTCCTGACTTACCTTACATAAGAATTCGAACCTGGTAATAGCATACTGGGTTAACTTCTGTAAGGATATATTACCCCCAGGTGGGGACAGGTAGAAGGCCATAAATACAATTGATTATCACATAACATGTGCACAGCCCTGGAGGTTAGTGGCCTATATCAATTCATGTCAACAGTATATTCGAGGCATTATTTTCTGAAAAATATAAAACTCGTCATTGAATTACAGATTTTGTTCATAACTTGGAAGAGTTCAGGTGTCATATAGATATATTTATACCTGCGCTTACTGAGAATCTGTGAAATATGAAAGTGGTTGAGTGTCCACCTACAGGGCTGTAAGAGTCCTGGGTTCGATCCACGGCTAGGACTGGTCATGGTTTTTTCTCACTTTCAATTAACTATAATGATGGCAGCGTCATTTGACTAACTCATGTAGAGACATGGAGTATCAAACTGGAGAGATGGTCAGTTGTAATAATTAAAAGGGGAAGAGTGTAAAGATTGTGGGAATATGGGCCACTTTCTACATCTACATGATACTCCCGAACAATCAATACTGATTATAACTGGGAGGCCTTGCTGTTGAGTTAACTCTTTAGCAAGTGGTTGAGTGTCCGCCTACAGTGCTAGGGGTCCTGTGTTCGATTCCCGGTTAGGACCATGGATTTCTCTCGCTCCCAATTTACTATGAAAGGTTAATTCGACACAATACAAATAATGATCGCGAAAACAGACGACACATAGCATGATTTTCTTTTTCAACAGATCATAAAGAAATGTTTATAAATATCAAGAAATGGAAACAAAAACATCTTAACAGTAACCCATGGTCTTATGAAACAACTTTAAGTTGCAGCACATCTAGCAATTTTACAAATTTACTTTAAAACTGCTTGCACAAAAAACTTCATGTACGTTCTGGGTGAGGTACGTATCGACTATGCCCGGGATCCATAACAGTTAGTTTCGTACACGACATTGTGATCGGTAAGTTCATATGTTTTTAGAAATAATCAATCTTTATTTTACAGTGATAGGTCTAACACTTTCATCTCAATTGAAAAATGTGTCAAGGTGTTTCATTTCACTTGATAAGTGAGCATGAATCAAAGCACTGAGAGTATTGTTGGATTGGATTTCTGGAAATGGATCGAATACCGCGCCGTGATTTGTCTCCCTTAGATGTAATAGACGACACGCGTACTTTTTTATGACATTATGAGGCAGCATTTTCGAGTATTGAAATGAATGGACTGGCCAATGAATTTGTGATATATCTTTGATTGCAAACATTTAAGAACATGTTGAAATCTTCAGAGATACATTTATTCAAGGAGAACGTCGGAAATAATATACAAATGATCTATTTGGCAAGGCTACCCTTCAAGAATTACTAGTTTGCAGGGAAGCAACCGACGTTGTTTTGCAATTTTGGCAATTATTTTTTTGTTCTTTGTTCCAGATTTGTTTTTCTTTTGTGTAAGTACATAATGCTAACAAAAATTAATAAGTCGCATTTCTGCAAACCGGCATTTTAAGGATAGCCCAATTTGCAACATTTGAAAGGTGTATTTTATTTCAATCTCCTTCATCTAACTGTCTTTATTTCAGACTATGATAAATGTCTTTTATATATAAAAGTAGTTCGCATCTATAGATGAAAAAGACATGGCAGATGCCACTAGACGTTTACACACTGTGTTTGTTTACGGTACATTGAAGAAAGGGCAGCCAAATGAATATGTTATGAAAGATCTTGTGTCAAATATTGAATACATTGGAAAGGCTCGAACTAAACAAGCATATCCATTAATTATAAGAGGGGAGTGGAACCTTCCGATGTTGATAAATGCTGAAGGCCAGGGTAAAGTAAGTACAAATAGTTCATTGTAAATACTATAAATACGTTATCAAAGACATACCCTAAACAAAGTGTTGTAGGTCTTCGTTTTTATTTCTAAAAACACTAGAAACTGTAAAATTAGCTTTGCATAAATTTCGTCTCTAAAAAGTTATGAAATTCACTATGTTACACCCAGGAATATGTCTGTTTGGCTAAATATTACGCCCGTTGTCTTAAAAACATGTATATTCTAGCATCTCTCATACATGTATGTGTTATTAATAAACAAGATAGAAGGAGTCTGTACTACATTTTCATATGTACAACATATATCTGCTGAGTATCGTAACGTACATCTTATAGCCACTTATTGCAACGCACACTCTTCACAATATTGTTTTGACTATGCTGCATTCTTTCGTAGAATGTGAAGGGTGAACTGTATAGAGTAAATGATGAAGATTTAAAACGTCTTGACGACTTTGAAGGTCATCCAAACATGTATGAAAGGCTTGAAATTGATGTCACAACATTACCCGAAAATACACGTAAGTCACAAAGTGATACTTCTTGTAACACCTAAATCTCTCTATATTTTATCTATTAAGGATGCGATGGCATTTTTATGATGGCTTTAAAACCTTTATTAAGCATAGTCAAACCTGTGAACAATGGCGACAATAGTGAATGAATTTGGCATGTATGCAAGCTGACCTTTATTTAAATATTGACTGTACATGGTTTATTAAGATTATACAAAAAAACTTATGAAGTTATATAATTATGTACTGTAATTCATGTATGTAGTTTCTGCATCCATTATATACATAATCACAATTTTTATGTAGTACAGATTGATTGACTATAAACAGTAATTAACAGACTATAACTGGAATAGAACGTAACCAAGGGACAAACGAAGTTAAACATGTTTTTTTCTTCAGTTATGTTGTTTTTAAAAGGTTTGTTCACTAGTTCAAGAGAGAAGGTCTAGTTTAAAAAATTAGGTATTGCTTTGAATTTGTTGAAAGTAAACATTAAGTATAAAAGAGTAATACATAGTAGCTTTTATATTTCAAGACAATGAAATGACCTTTAGATGCTGGACTTACTTCATCAAGAGTTACACGGAAGAGGAACTTGGTTTGGAATTCTTTGATGACTACGATAGTGCTGGGAATCACGGCTTGGCATATGACACCAGGTATAAACTAGCGTTGGTTTAAGCTCTGAGTCTTAATGTATATCTCAGAGTTAGCACATTTTTATATAATTTGTACAAGTTCTGACTATTTACTGGATATATAAATCACTCTCAGGGTATGTTTCATTGGTAACAAAAGAGTGCTTGCTACCCTTAGTGATTGCAAAGATGTGATAGAAATTCATCATGGATGGGATTCGAACTCCAATACCTCCATGTTCCACACTGAACATGACTTCTCATGTAAATTTTCTGATGTATGTGTAATACTTACACATATATTATGAAGCTATTGAGATGCTAGTTCCTCTATATTGAGTAGCCCAGGTGGACCAGACTTGTGCTTTTCACACATACCTTCCTGCTAGGTTTTGTTGTAAGACTTTTCTAGTTGTATTAAGGAATCTACCTTTGGAGTTCCTTTAAGTCCTCTATGGTACTTCAGTGCCTCCCATAATATAATCATAGACACAAGGATTATCATTGTTTCTTTCAATATTTTAGTATACAGCACAACCTATCCAAAGCGGCACTCTTAGGCAACAACCTCCCTTCAACAACAGCATGATTTTTCCCACTGTACGATTTAACTATTAATTTAAACTCTCTAGAACAACAAGCTCTCAACGACAACATAATTTTGCTTCTCCCAAAGGGTGTTGCTTGGGAGAGGTTGTACTGAACATGTACTTGTATACAAAACTTATTCAATTAGTATGATAAGTAAATGAAATATTATAGCATAACATTTTAATTGTACATTGTGTATTTCAGAGAAAATGATGACCACCCTGATCAAGTGTAATGCCTGATCAGTTATGTTCCCTTGCATAATGTAATATTAAAAGATCAGCTATCAGTATTTTACTGTTTACATAAAAAATATGCATATTTACAATTGATGATGTTCGTCAAGTGTATTTGGAAAGCTAAACTGATGTACAATTGTCATGTGTAATTTTTTTTAATAAATGTGTATATAATGATTTTTGTTAATTTCTTTTGGCTAACCATAGTAATTAACAAAATATAAGCACAATAATAAAATTGTGCACTATTATTATGAATTGGAATTTAATTTAATTAGAGCTGTATGGGTATTTACTATATTCCAATAGATATTTCTAAATTGAAGTGTACAAGAATCTTGTAAATGCTGAGATGTTGACAGAGATATATAGTGGGATAAAGAACAATAACTCTTGATAAATATTGAGTTTTTGTCTTTCAAAAAAATAACACAAGTCTTGAAATTATATACAACTGCATGAACATCAATGAGTTCGTATGTAATTACACATAAGCATTAATTAAAACAGCAGTCAACATTTATTTCATAGGAATTACTTTGCACTAAAGACAACAAATTGTACAAACCGAACAGATGGGGGGGTCCCATAAAAGATGAAATTATAATTCAATATCTTAGACATCAGATAAAGAAATATGTTATGCGAACATCAACAGTAGATGTAACAATACTTAATAATTATCAAATCCCAAAATCACAATAAAAAACAAATTTGCTAAGACCATGATTGATAAGAGTCTCATTGTGTAAAAAAATTTACAACCTCCATGCTTACCGTCAGAGCAGCACTTCAGCATAAGATATAGCACAATGATAAACACTAGGTCAACGCTTAATTCTTTGATCAAATTTGATGGTTTTAACACATGTACAGACTAAAGTTCATGAACAATAGCAGCACAACACATCAGGAGGAATTTAAATCTGAAATACTTCTGTTTAATTCATCATACTTTAACATTAAAATTTTAGCTTTATCACCAAGTAACAATGGTGCTCTGTTGTCAGCTATGTTTAACAATGATTTTAATGCTTCCCTGGCAGCCATTTCTTCAGCTATTGGTATGGTTTCTCCAGGGGCTAAAACAAAAGAAGAACAATTTCAGTCATCCTCCAAATAAAATGTGGACTTGGGTAAAACACAATGTTGAAAAAAACACTAAATGTGGTTTCTAACCACAGGTGATCATTCTGCTTTGACTTCATGCAGAATTATTCTAGATTTCAGGTTTTTATCTCAGCATTTTTGGAACATGACCCGAACCCCAGAATTGGGAATTTTTGCGACATTTTGGCCAAAGTGGGAAAAAATCACACTGTATAAAATAACTAAAAATAACCAAATAAAACTAAAAAATAACAAATATTATGTTTATTTTTAGTTTTAGATATTGATAACTTTGTTATTTGAATGATTTGGACATTCAATAAACATTTGAAATTCTGTAAATTAACTTTTTTTTCTTTCGTTTTTTTCTCATTTGAATTGGGAATTTTTGCCTAGCAATTGGAAAAAAACATGCTCTTTGCCATTGGGAATGTGATCGAATATCATTTGTCAAAATGGCTAAAAAGAACCTGGATTTGCATACAGAAAACCAAAGTTCAACTGACCAATTGACCAAAACCAGTTAAACCTCAATGACTGATCAATACTAGCATCATGCTAAATTTAACCATTTTCAATGAATGTTAATGGCATTAATAATTACTTACACTTCCCTAGAAGCTTTTTATCACTGTATATTCCAACATGATAAAGTGGCATGATGGTATTCTTTGCTGATGACCACAATAATCTTGATTCGGGTTCCTCAAGATCTCGTTCCTATTGAAATAGAATTTCTCATTGAGAAGTTGTACATAAATATTTTTGTAATTTTTTAGCTCATCGTGTTTTGAGGAAATAATTTGAGCTATTATGATCACTGGGTCATTGTTGTCGTGCAAAAATTTTAATGTCACATTACTCAAACACTTTTAAAGATATCAACATGACACTTAGAAAACTTAATTATCAAGACAAGGGGCATTATTCTCTATATTTTTTTGTGATGTCCCTTTTTAACTTACAACTGGTCAAAATTATACCTTATCATGTTCAAACTTGAAATCTCAAATGTGGCCCTCTTGTTGCAACGTAAAACAGACTAGTGTTGGTGCTGCTCTGCGGAGCTCTAGTTTAGATTATTCTGATAAAAACTTTAGGGTCAGTGCCAAAAAATAGGATGGGTTGGTCATCACAATTATTTTTTTTCTGGTCTTCACAAGACAGATTCTCATTACCTTTAATAATAAACACAGTATATTCATTGGATTATCAATCTTCCATAGTTCACTAATATCTACACCATTGAGTTGTGGTATGATTATATCCAGTACAAACTGTTCAGCTCTCCATTGGTTCTGAAATGATCAACATTGTTTCCGATAAAAAGGCGTCAGTAAAAATTGTGAGCAACATTTTCATTTTGCAAGTGGCATGAACTTTAACTTGCAAAAATGTTTAAATTGAAAATCCTCCTAGTGTCGAACCCTGGAGTATAGTTAACTTTAAAGTAGGTTTAATGATGGCAGTTTTCCATTTGAACACTTACCTGTGATTCAAGAAGTGCTCCTATAACAGCCTTAAGTGTGATAATATATGTAGATTCTTCAGGTGGGTAAGACTAAAATGTACAAATATTTAGAATGAAACATTCATATACAAAAGATAAGCTGAACTATTACTGAACATTTACTTTTTAATAATTCTTCATCAATTATTTTTAGTGGTATTCATTAAAAATGTGTCCCTATCAATCATAGGTGAAAACATGTTGCAGAACAGCCGTGTAAATTGAGGGTAACAACCTGAAAAAGAGTTTTTTGTATTGGTTCATGTGAATTCCCTTATTCAAAATAATTTTCTAACAGTGAAGGCTTGTAAACAGGTCTAACTTAATCTTACAAGTAATGCAAATCTCAGAATGCATCAAAGTAGGGTTATTTTTTTAAAGAAAATATAAAAAATAGAATGAGAAAAATGGATGAAAATGGAATCATTTCTCCCATAAATTGGTTGAAAATATTGCTCATATATAACTTTTTTAGTGAATCATTACTTCATCCCATGAATAGTATACATTAGAGGTAGCATTAATCGACACAGTGCCTGTATCAAATGATGACTACTTACAGAAGATTGTATTAACTCTTTCAATCCAATATTTTGGCCGATATGAAGTAACATTTCATCAGACAACAAGAAGTCATGAATATCACTGAAATTATTAGAAGAATGACTATGATTTTATTTTACTGACAATGAATCTGATGTTTACATATAATGTATGTACAAAAAATCAAATAAATTGAGAAGTGTATAGAAGTGTAAATCTACAACACACATGTGACAAAATATTTGAGAAACAATGAATGAAGATGTTTACATAAGAATACTCATAAGTAACTTTAAATAAGTTTATCAAAACAGATTTAGAAAATTGGGTATAAGGACCAGAAGCTAATACATTTATATTTAATTTATATGATAAAATAGTGCAATAACCCATGATTAACAATTTTTTAATCATCAATTAGTGCATTAATTCATTTTACAAATCGATGACTTTATGCATAATAAGGCATAAAAATTGTTTCTAGTTACATGCTCATAAGAAACAGGGTAGGTAGGTAGGTGCAGAAAAGTAAACAGTGAGACATTGGATGTACCCTTCCTCGGGCCTTATAAAAAGTCTAGGGTCGTAGGGAAAAATTAGGGTAGGTTGGATAACCAGAATCAATTTTTTTACACCTTATGAGAAATGAGACACAGCAGCCATCATATATTTTTCAAGTAATTTACAAGATAAAATGGATTGTAAGTGGGAATTATTGCAAAGTGCAGACAGGAGCCAGTTTTGAGGTGTTAATTGATTGTTTTCAGTTGACATGTTGAAATGATAAAAAAAATAAAATCATACTTAATTCCTTCTTCAAACAGTTGAGGATAGGAAAACCTGAGGTACGCTTTAATATATTGACTTGCCACTGAAAAACCTGAAATCACAAATACAAGCCAAAGCATAAACAAAAAATAAATAAATTATACCCAGCCAAATTAATCAGAAAGCTTGACTTACTTGAAAAATTGTTTGTTAAAGAAATCAGAAATTTTATGAAGTTTTTTTAGTCATGCAGAGTCAACCTCCATTTAGGCAACTGATCACTTGCAGTACCAATTTTTGGCATTTGACCTTGAATGTGACCTTGACCTTTGAGCTACATACATGAACAAGGTTTTCCATAACGCAGATTTTCTGCGTCCTTACGCATAAATTTGGCCATGGGACCCATTTTCTTTCTAAAACCATGCGTCCCGTGGCTGATACACTTCTCTTTTGCATAGTTATTATCCCTAGGACAAGACCTGAAATTATTTCATAGAGGAAGGTGGCCATAAATGCAGTCACTGAAAATACAATACCTGGGACCCTTATTTTTCCTTTAAGAACCTCAAAAATATTGTATTGAGAGTCTCTGGGACCTTTAAAAAGAAACTCTTTGGGAAAACACTCCACGTAGCGCAACAAGCTGACTCATCATGGTGAACATTTGTGCCAAGTTCTTTCAAAATCTCTCATCTAATGACAGAGTAATGGTCCAGACAAGAAAGTCTGGACAAACAGAAATACACTGAACTAACTGGCAATGTGGTGATTATGTTGAGCTTACCGCAAGCCGGCCCAACAAAAGTGACCAAGTTATAGTTTTATTCTGAACCTCAATTCAAAGCATTAATTGGTTTTAATAAATAAACAAAGAAGAAGTTAAAGACAGTATATCCACTTCTGAATAAATTTTGATAGCATCATTTTAGAGGACTCGTCATTACCTTTTTCAGCTAGTTCTTTGTTATCTTTCATGTCAATTTCCATGTCCAAACCAAGAGCTTGCTGTTTTTCATTTTCTTGTTCAACAAAGCAACTAAAATATAATTTTTTATAATCAGAAAAGGAATTAATCAAAAATGTAAAGATATTAATTGAGAGGTGACTTCCTAACATAGTTCTTTTGACTACTGGTAGTAAAGACTTACTATGAGCAATGACCAGTTTTAAATTCAGTTCAATGCAGGTTGAGAAAACAGTTGGAGATCATTATCACATCATTAAGAACCGCAGAATCAAAGACTAGCTCTTTCAGGTTACTACCAGTGAATTTCTTCATTACAGCTTTTATGACAATATGTCAGACATTTAACTAAGGGGCCATACATGGTTGAGTGGTTATGGTCTCTGCCTAGATAACTAGCCTCTCATTGCCTTGAGTTCTAACCCCATTCAGTACTAGATAAATTTCATATGTGAGGAAGCAGTCAAGCTAGCTTAGGAGGGTCAGCAGTTCAAGCCAGTCTTCCTCCACTGTTAAAGCAGGAAAAATTGCCCCCAAGTACAGATAGGAAGTACCCATAATCCACTATTTTATATGATTTTGTGAAACTATAAGAAGCTATCAATGTTATATTGCAACTTGGGAACAGAATAATTGGCACATAGAAATGATACAAAATATACCTTTGCACAAAAGCTTGCTTCAATAGAACTTCATTAAAATCCTCTCCAAATCGCTGCCCAAATGCAAAAATCTCCGCATCATGATTCCTAACAATATAAAACAATCAAAGTCAATGTAATACTCGCAAGTCACTGAATAATTTTGTACACAGTACATGAACCAAACAAGACCAATTGAGGAAACTTAATGTTCATGTAGTGTACAGTGTTGCATCCAGGATTCGAAAGTGGTGAGGGGAGTCTGTCCCTTCAATATTTTCAAAGGGGGAATTTGGAAAATTCATGGGGGATCTATTAAAAATAAAAATGAGTTTGCTTATAACATTAGCAGAGCTTTCATTTGACCCTTAAAACAACATTTTGACTCTTGAAATCAGTAAAATAAAGCTTTTGACTCTTAAGAATTTGTATCAGAGGGTTAAATTTACAATAAATTTAAAAGGAAATTTTGTTGATTCTTCAAATTATCACCAGCCAAGAGTCATTTTTGACCCTCAACTTTTGACATCTAGTGAAAACCCTGAAGAGTGTTTAATCCAATAAAACTGATCACTAGTGATGTCATGATGATCGAATATAATTGAATAATTGTTACTGAACACTGGTCGATTCAATAATCGATTTCTTTCCTCAATAATTGATGTTGCTCATATTTTTATTTAGTGTGGTAAATATTTCTTTTGGTGCTGTACGTCTGAGCATCCCCATTCCAATACTAATATACCCTGGACACTACAAATTTGATTAATAAGACTCAAAAGTGCACAATAGAAAAATGTGCTGGATAATCAAATAAAGTGCACAATTACCCCAAGTGTCGACCTAGATGCAACACTAAGTGTATGAGAAAAGGAGTCACATAAAAAAATGTTATCAGTGTAATAGCAGTTTAGATACCATACAGGATACTTTTATAAAGTTAAAAAGAATATAGCACAGCACAGGTGAGATATCAACACAAAATTAACTTTGTTTCAAAGTCATCAAATATCTTAGTCTGCCACTTGCATGAAAATGTATGTCACTCACCAACAGCCATATACAGATGGGTGACGTTCCTTTTCTGGTCCAACAGCAATACGTCTGTCATACAACTCCCGGAGATATGCCAATTTGCTTCTGGAATTTGTTGCAGTATTCACATGTTGATGTGTAGTTGTATGCCTTTTCACTGAAAAAAAAGACTAGTCCAACTAATTAGGCTGTTTCTGAGGGTGAGATAATTTGGCCTGTTCCATAGTGGTCAAGGGTCCACTGGCTTCAGGTGTGTGATTTTTGAAAGCTGGGGGCCTAGGGCTGAGAGGGCCCCCCCCAGTGGGTCCAGGGCAATGCCTTGCCAGGGAAGCTCCTGAAATATAGCTAATTCAGCATGTAAAATGTACGGTAGCATCATTTTGTATTCAATAAAACTGGCTATGTGCACGGTCATCACTGAAATGAGAATGCGGACACTTGTTCACAGAGCGGAAATATTCGATTTTATGCAAAGCAGACCAGCTGATAGACTACTGTTCAAAATACATTTGTAACTTGCATTTTTATTTTTTTAGAGGACAATATTGTTAATATGCGTGTGTTCCAAACAACTAAAGTAAGTGAGTGAGCGTGATTCAAATGCGTGACACACGCAATGAGTGTGACTTGACAAGTATGCCATTCAGCTTGATAGGATGGCCCTTCCGAATTCATGAAATTGACTAACCTTACTTATTTGGTTTTCTGGTAGGCCAATTTCATAAATGAATTTGGAAGGGCCATCTTCTCAGCCTTACAGAGAACAGCAAATTTATATGCGGAAACACAAATTACATAAAAATGCATCAGTAACTGGTATAGCTTACTCAAATCAATAAAAAAGCATAATCCTTAACAATGAGCCATAAATTCTAAGTATCTAATGCCAAAATTCAAATATTTGACTTAAAATTTTCGTAGCTTGTCGTGTTCAAGCAGCCGTGCCATTCCATATATTTTACCATATCGTGATGTTTCCAAACTTCCACTCTGCACAATTGCTGCATTAGATGCGTGCACCATATGCAAAATTTAAATCAACTGTGTAAATACAACTTCCATAAAGTGCCAGTAAATACAGTGGATAGGAATTCTTTATCAGGACACCAGTAGATATCTACCTCGACACTGGCAGTTGTCCACCATAACACCAGTTTCGTTTTCCATAGAGAAATAGTGGAGGGAAACAAATCATTAGTGAACTTTTCAGAAAAGGTATTGATGGGATAATTTATACTTTGATAATTTATGAGTTTAGAAACGTGTTTCCTATTTACCAAATGGTTCAAATTGTTCACAGATATTGTAGTTACTGCGCCCAACAGGTTTTAATTGGAAATTTACCGCACACAAATATGCAGTTCTATGTTAGACTTTGAGGATCAGGGCCAAATAAAAATGTCTTGCCGTCACAAACTGTCAAATTAGTTGGGCTAGAAATGGATTAACAGATAAGCTGAATAAGAAGGGCTATATAGATAATTCATAAAAGCATCATTATGGACTGAATTTGAAAAAATATTCAAACACAGAATATGAATTATATTCTGAGCAGAATTAAGGCAAACTTGGTAAGACAGTTAACTCCGTGCAAAAATCAAGCTAGATGAACCAGCCACAATCCGGACATGACCAAGGCAAGGGCAATTTGAGAGACCGGCGAATCAGACCATGCCACAACTGAAAAATGAGTAGTAAGTCTTAATGAACGGATAACATGAAACACTCATTATAAACCTTGTACCTAATTTATTTTCAACACCAGCTACAGCGCATATTTTCTGAGAAACTGCATATCTTGCTTTAGAAACACATCGTACACATTGGAGTGCCGCCATCTTGGTTGTTGTTAAAACGTACTCGAACCGAAACGACCGCAGAGATATCCGTACCCAGAACAAATCGTAACCACAGTATGATAATGAACAAATTCGTTCATATTGCATAAAAGTAACATAGCCGGAGGAGTGATTGCGGAGTTTGGATCTGAGACCATTATACACATGGTCTCAGTTTGGATTAAGGAGGAGGGAAATTTTATTTTCAGAATCAGGAATTTACTGATGAGTCATTGATTGTGTGTCAGGTCAGAGAAGTAGTGTAAGACATGATTCGACTGAAGTTCTGTTGAGACATTGATATTCCAACTGACGAAATTTACATTTTCCTTTTAAACAATGTGATACAGTTACGCCAAAATTTGGTTAAATTTAACTTGATGTTAAAAACTTTTCAATGCTTTTTTGCATTTTTTTTATTTTAACGTGTATTTAAAAACTAGCTAACACTACATATTCCTCCCAGCTCTGCCTTAGATGCTTTCAGAGATTACATACGAACGGTCTCATGTGATCTTCACGTGTTATGCTATCCTCCAACATCAAATTTGAAATGACTGTTATTCCTATAAGAGAAAATGTGTGGTTTTAGCATGAACATATGACTATTTGATAAATATCAAAGAATCGGCGGTAATCATGTAATATTTTATACTTTCATTATGCTTAATAACTTATTTTAGTGCAAATATCGCACACTATAATCACGTACATGATAAATAAAGTTGCAAAGTTTATATTTTCACATTAAAATTTTCAACAAATCATTTATCATAAGTTGAACTGTATCAGAAATTGACGAAAACTTGACCAATAATACTTGCAAATCATTGTGAACGTTTCATATTATTGTTACATGTGAGCATTAACTGAGACCAGAGACCTATTCTATGTATGTATGAATAGTATTGGTCTTTGCTGAGACCAATATTTATGATCCCAGGAATTAAGTATATTGTTGACTGACGGGTTTATAATGTCATAAGCATTTTTAAAACGCGTCTTTATGTAGAACAAATACTAATAAATAAGGAAATGGCACACGCTTATTTCAATTTCATTCATTGCCAGTCATTTCAATGCATTTATGATCATCTTTGTGTTCAAAACATTGCACGAATTATGGACTCAAAACAAACAGAGTGAACGAGTTTCGAGATCTCCTAAATTAAATAGTAAATATAGCGAAGAGATGCTCCCAAAGTACCAGATATAACACAGCGTTATGATGAAACCTTGTTTTGTGAATGTTACCTTTCCAACAGTGCTTAGTCACATCAATTGCTCAATTACTAGTCTAACACTGATTTTTCGATTTTCGACGTGTACTGTGCTTAAATAAGCGATATTGCACGATACACAGGGGGCTAGCACGTTGAAGAGGATGGATTATAATGGCGTATTTGACCTAAAATGGCCACACGGACCAAAATACGAATATCATATATATACATATACGTATAAGTATATATATGTGATATAGGTGTTTTTGGTCCGTGTGGCCATTTTAAGCCTAATACACCATTATACACCATCCCTGCAACATGCTAGCCCCCTGTGGCACGATACTGTTTACCGTTATGCGACTTCACTGTCTAAACAAGTAACACCAGTGTCTATATTCACTCAGTTGCACGTCAATGACGTGTTAGAATGGAAATAGGTCTTTTGTTTTGTGCACTATTGTTTCATATCGCAAGATTTTTCGTTCAGGCGGCCTTCGTGATAAGATTACTACGCGCCTGAACTAAAAAACGTGCTATATGAGGCAATTCAATGCACGCAACATCATGATCTATTTCCTAAGTTTTTAATGTGTGTGTTCAAACAATGACAGAAACTTTTGACTAAATATTTACGAAATTATTGTCATCTATCTTACTCTTCAGTATTATCTTCAATACAGGGATAAATAAATACCGTAAAAGTGCACCACATTTTTATATTCCTAGTTGGCTACATATACACTGGGACACTATCACAAAGACCTATAGATACAACAAATGTGACATACTTTAAGCCCACTTTAAGCCAACTCTATACGGGTCCGTTCTAAACTTGTATCCGTGCTATGCAACAAGTAAGAACCAGTTTATGCCGATAGTTAATAGAGACCCATGTTGCACTGCAGTATGGAACGGGAACCAGTTTTAACCAGCCTAAAATTATATAAACTGGTACCCGTTGACTCTGGTGTACAGAGCTTTTGGTGCACTGAAACATGGAACGGGGACCAGTTTAGGAATATACCAATCTCTATCCAGAGTTATGTACGTACGTGTATGTGATGGATAACGAACGACAAATCTGGATAGAGATTGTGACAATTATCTACACTGGTCCCCGTTCCATGTTGCAGTGCATTAGTCAACGGGTACCAGTTTAACAATTGTCTTGACCTTAAAGATCATCTTCCTAACTGGAGGAATGAAGCTAACTTCTGTATTAAGAGTTTTCTTTCCTCTAAAGAAGAATTCACATGGTTTAAAATATTCAGGGTTGGTATTTCATACCTAAAGTTTTATTTAGAACCCAAACACAGTGTGTTAATTATTCTTTTGTAATTGTCATATAATTTCGAGATGAAGTTTTACTCTGAAGCAAGGTGCAAGTAAAACGTTCTGCAACTTAGAAATAATTGTGAGATGAGTTATGTCAATGATAACGCAATGGATCATAATAAATATATAGCGATATATTTCCTGCAGTATAAGTAATTGAGAGTTTTTTTTTCACGTAGTTGCAGGGCCGGCAAAATCAATAAAGTCAATTATCTGAGTTTGTGGGTCTGGGCAAGTAAGCTTTCGCGTTTTTGTTGTCCATGGACTTGTTAAATTTCAGCAGCTATTGTTAGATTTCTGACAGAAATTTTCCTTACCAATAAAATGGATGTTCACAAAATCGATTGCAGAAGTGCTAATTGAAGTAGTAACAGAATTCATATAAACTAATACAGACAGCTGTAAAACTGATTTGCAGTCGTACATTATTCTCCATATATCAGTCATCTCACGAATTCAGTGAAAATTCAGAACAAACTATTATTCATTTCCACTGCAATTGCAGATCTATGAAGTTCTTTAAGGTATTTTGCGCAGTGCACCAAAATTTTCCATCACTACACATCTACTGTTTGTGGACTAGTAAAATTTTCTGAGATTTTGCTGACCCTGCAATTGAGTTCTTAAAGGAAATAAAGCAAGGCTCACTACGACTGTGCAAGTAATTTTACTGCAGCGAAATACTGATGTTTGTTCACTGTTTTACCAATGTATTCTAATTATGAAACCCCTCACAGGGCTTTCATTTGACCCTTAAAACAACATTTTGACTCTTGATATCAGTAAAATAAAGCAAATTTGTACAAAAGGGTCAAACTTACAATAAAATTAGAAGGAAATTATGTTGACTCTGAATTATCATCAGCCAAGGGTCAGTTTTGATCCTCAACTTTTGATGTCTAGTGAAAACCCTGCCTCATCATAATATAACTGACAAGTTGTTAACAATTATGTTAACAAACAATGGATATTTACAGATTCATAGATTTGCAGTGATGAAATAGTAATATATTCTGGCACTTTGTTACTTATAATATCTTTAATTGAATAGGTTGAATGGTATCCATATGTTACATTATGTGATGTTGATCTTGCATTTTCTCCATGATATTTACCAGCATTATTGATGGGTTTTGCACATTTGGAAAACTTCATGTTTATTCTGAATGCTTACTATTTCTATTTAATAGAAAGAACCAGAGACCGAAATTTATCAAGACATCGATGAAGTATAATTTTGTGAATAGATTGATGAGAGAGGAACAAAATAAAAAGTATTTGTTGAATCCATATGTGTCGCAGGTGTGTATTGCATTTAATTTTGTATGTGCCTTTGTTTTTTTAACTGTTTTATTTGAGCCAACAGTTTACTATTTCTGTGCATTCAGAAAACTTGGTAAATTGTAGATATCACACATTCACATTAACTACAGTGTTTTCCTTGGAGCTAAAGTGGTAAAAGATAGTAATACAGGATTAGTTTAAATTGCTTAATTCAAAATCGGTTAACATAGAGAACCAATTTATACTGCTGTATGTTTTGCTAGGCAATAGTGACAATGCTGTACTTGTTCCAGTCCTGCATAAATTTAGCAGTATATGTAAGTTTTTGAGTGACAAAATATGTAAACTAATTACTTTATTGGGTTTTATTACTTTATTTTACGGTTAAGGAACATAAGGGTTGAAACAAATGTCCAGCTGTCTTCCTTGGCTATTCACATTTACTTAATTCAGGGATTGTTATGATGGAACTTTGAAAATCCTGTTCAAATCCAGAATCATACTGCAACCTTTGTATCTATAGTCCGCTGCTCTACCATGGGGCTGCTTTAAGAAGTTAACCTCAGAAATTGTGTTGTTTATTACAGGCTGAAGAGGTCGCTTATGGATCTGCTCATCCAGAAAGGAGAATACAACGTAATAAAGCTTTTCTTCTAAACAGAAGAAAACCATTTTTCCCTGACAGAAATTTAGAAACACAATTTGACAGTTGTTTAGCCAAACAAAGAAGTTGGGAATGATAATGAAGATAGAAAATCTTTTTGAAATTGTGCTTGTTGATATGATTTAGGAGGAAGTGTGCCTTTATTTGATAAAAATCTGTTCCAACATGTGTTCATTGTCTGTTTGAACAGGTCCAAAGAGTAAACAAGGACTGTCAGGAAAATATGTTTGGAACATTTTCAAGTCAGCTGAACTTGTGTACTGTTTTTATTACTGTATCATGTCTCAAACATATGTACCATAGTTACCTTAAAGAGAATATTTCTTTCCTGAATTAGTGAATAGAGCTAATTATGCATTCTGGCCTGTTCTTAATGACTACTGTCATTTGGAATAAATTGTCTGTCTTAAAATTTGAAATTATTACTTCTGGTACTTTGAACCACATAATCTCTGTTAACAGTTTAGTCTTCAGATGGTGTTTGAATGACTTTGATTTAATTGGAATACTTTCTGATCACATTATTTTTTAACTTTATCTTCATGAATACATTCATCTGTATCCAGATTGTATCATATAATGAATGCTTCCAGATAAACTTTTGAGTTTTATCTTTTGTGACAACAAAGTTCAAATCAATGTTATTGAATCAATTGAAGCATTTAGTCTATTTGGTTTTATTATGTATTTTATTACCACATTTTCATTATTAATATTCCTCCTCTGTTGATACTCAACCAATTTAAGAGGAAAATAAGAATTCATGAATGACCACTAATGCCGAAAATCCTTCTAATTAGGTCCAAAAAAGGGCCTCTGAGATTGAATGGTTATTGTCACTGACTAATTATCATTAGCACCTCACTGCTGCAAGTTGGAATCCCACCTGGGCATGACAAATTTCGCATGTGATGAAGCTGTCCTGTTCGGCTTGCTTAGGGATGGTTGGGGGTTCTATCAAGGTGTACTCCCGGGGTCTTCCTCTTACATTAAAGCTAGACAGGTTACCAAATGACTTGGCCTGTTGGTGCAACCTTAAATCCCAGAGAAAAATGGTCACAAAGAATTGTTAAACCCAAGAGGAATGTGTTAAGGAATATTCCACCACTCAATTATAAAAGAGGTTTAGCATGTTTTATTGTACAAAGAGGTAAATAAAACAAAATGCCAACATTAATTTCTAAGATTACTATTTTGAGACCATCCTTACAGTACAAGACTCTAGATTTGTTTGTTTTTCATTGCAAAATCAATAAGTTCTCTTTGACAATTGTTAAATAAAGTTAGTATAAAATGTATAATGATCTTAATTCATATTTACAAAACATTCCACAAAGACATCATGCACAAGAAAATCTAAATGGGTTTCCTCTACTATGATTTGAATTTAATAGTTGATGTACCAAACTAGGGGATAATGTGGAACCCCAAGGCCTTTTTTCCAAAGATTGGGAAGGGGCCTTAGTCTTCCATTTTGGAAATACAATGTGATTTTAGGCAAAATTGGGAAAAGGTAGACATTCAAGATACAGGGAGAACCATACTTCGACATATTAGGAATTTCAGCATTGTATTTTGGGGAAATTCTTTCATCATATTGTGAAAAAAGAGGCCTTTTGCAATATTCCAGATGAATATTCCAGGGCTGATAAAATATGCAAAAGAGATTTATGGTTCTGGCACTGCACTTCTCCTCATTGAGGTGTATCTACCTATCAAGTTTGATATTGGATAAATACAATAGTTTTTGAGTAATGCTCCAGACAAAAATTGTCTACAACAGCGGATGCCCAACCGCCTGGTTTTCTGCAATCTATAAGCCGAATTTTTTCATTGAAAAATCTGGCTATAAATAAATTCATAAATTATATTGTTCTAGTGGAAATTGGAGTTGTCCCTTTTCTTATCTTTTTATTTCCATACCTCTTGGTCTGCATAACAGTACATGGCACTTGTTATTGATAGGGATTCTTGAGGATGAAAGCATGGTTAAAAGTTTTATGAAATTTTCCAGAACCTCTGGTTTCTCCAGGCCCAGATCCTGCATGTTTTTATTATTTCTGTGGTATCGAAGTGAAGATTTCTGTTTTTTTTTGGAAATTTTAACTTTCACCCAAGTAAAAACAACTGAACATTATACAGCATCAAGTATAATTTAATTTATGGTTGATAATAAGTCATCAATATATAAGTTATCAATAAAAAAATGAGTATAAAAAAAGGCATGAAGATTTTATAGAGCTTGCTAATGGCAATATTTAGCTTCTGAATTGAGAAGGATAATGATAATTTGGATGCCCCCAAACTCATTGAGAGGTAGGGCTTATAGGTAGCGCTATCATGTTTAAACAATTTTTGTAAACATTTACAGATCATGGAAAAACAAAATGGTTCTTTATATCTTATCTGTTGCTTTGCATCTCAATGTTAACCTCTAGTGCCAGGTGTAAATTCTAGAAAGACGGCTGAAGTTTTAAAGTATAGAGGTGGTAACACATAAGCACAGCCTTCTCTTATCTGCTATGTTTGTAATCAATACTCCCAATTTTCCTCTGTTTCTATGATGGCAGCCAAGAACAAAGAGAGAAATTTCAGAAAGATTATTACTTAATTTGTATTGCATCATTGCTTAAAGAAGGAATGGCTTTAAAATGTTGATTTATGTATTATCTAGGACAATCAACAGTAACTTAATTTCATAAACTTCAATTAAACTTTAATTACCTTTAACTGAAATGGTATCTTATACATGTGTAAATGTGACAGCCCTACCAATAGCTAGATCATTCTTCTCTTATATAAACTGAAAAATTTAAAAAGGCAAGTTTTTTAATGTGTTGAATTTTTTGTGCCCGACTTGAAAACTCTGATTTGATGTTCTGCACCTCCCCATTTGAAAAACAGCATTAATGGAGAATGTTCAACTGAACATGATTGATTTTGTCAATGACTTTATTGGAATATGATAAAATATTAATTAGTTTGTGTCCTTTTTTAATGTAATCAAATTGAACCAAGTAGAATACTCATGTGATATCAAACTTGCTTTTTTTAAACTGTAAAGTATATTTGGTCCATTTCAGAATATAAAACATACCAAAGTATTTAAGTGCTACAAGTCTGAATAACCACAAAACCAATCATGTTTAAAACATTAAATCACTTAACGCAATATTGCAACAAGTAAACAGACATATCCATAAAGGATATTCTAAGACGTAAGAGTTAACTCCTATCATGTTGTGGTTAATCATGTTGTGGTCATCACAAGTCACAATAATACTCAATTCCTGTATAGTGTCTTTTATCACCCGTTTACAAATTGTTGTTTCAGAATTTATTCAATACAATTTAAGATGACCTGTTACTTTATCAATAGCACTGGCTGGACCTGAAATAAAAACAAGAGCTCTGCAGAGTGGCGTCAATGCTCATCAGTTTTACATCATTCTATTCAATAAGCAATTTTGACCAACATTCTAAAATAAAAATGGACATAACTCCAAAAATACAGCTTTCAGAATAATGCCCCTTTTCTTGCAACTCTGCCTTGTCATGATAATCAAATATACCAAGTGCTGTGTTGATATCTTTTAAAGTATTTGAGTAATTGGCTAAAGGTTTTGGATGATAACAACAATGCCGCAGCAATCATAATAGCTTAAATTTTTCTACAAAACAGATGAGCTAACAATAGATTTAAGATCTGACACCATCTTAATGATAAAAGTATTTCCAAATGTTTTATAAAAGCGAACCAAGGTCTATCAAATTTGATCCTATGAACTTTGTCTTGTTTGAACTATGTCAGTGAAGCATATATCAGACAAATTTATAACTTGCATGATTAGTTAAAAAATCAATTGAAATCAATTTTCTTTACAAAACCTATTTTGAAAAGAACTAAACATCATAACATCTAAAAACACCCCGCAAATGTCTTTTCAAGCGCACATGCAACTAGACCAAAATTTTTCTTAAGATTTTCAATTCACTTGCTCACTAGTTAGCTATGATAGAATCTTCAACATGTTGAAGGTAGTCATTATAAACTAGAACTAGAAGTATAATGAATCAGATTTTTGTGCATAGCTTGTGTACTTAAAATGGAATAAAAATAATTAGCTGGTCTAATTGAAGTTATCAACATGTCATAGAGTAATTTTCTTGCTTAATGCATCTCCCTTATATATTGAGCAATATTTATACCTGGTCCAACAGCAAGTACTGTTCTAGATCCGCTCGCTATTTGAGTTCTACCTGCATCTTGTATAGTACAACAAATCAGTCCATTTGCTGAGGCAGTTCTAGCTAGCTGTAAACTAAAATATCAAAACTCCCAAGACTTTTGAAGTAAGAAATAATTTATCAAGTAATCTGATTTTTTTTCAAACTTTCCAAGTAGTGGTAAAGCTATCAGTTGCATGGATCAGGCATTTAAATTGAGTCACACCAAAAAAAAAATTAAACAAATCTCAAAAGCAAATTTGATTGTTATGTCCCAGAAGTGTTTTCTTTTAGATAAAAAAAACAACACACACTTAAAATATAACGAATTTCAATAGAGTTTGCTCAGTAATATCTTGTATGCTTATTAGTGCCTAACAAAAAAACATAGCCTCAAGACCATAGCAGTATGTTGTAAAGGCATAAGCGATGTAATCACATTGTGGAAGTTTTTCTGCTCAGGTCTGACAGTGAATCTCAACAAAATTTCCTTCTAATTACTGTAAATTTGAACCTTGTTTTATCAGTTCAAAGAGTCAAAATGCCATTTTAAGCATCAAATGAAAACCCTAATACAGTCATGCAGAAGAATATATACTTACAGTGATTCTTCTGAGTCTGTTTTCACAACAACTTTAGGTTGACCGCAACTCTTCCAAGCCGATAACATATCACTATTTTTTCTAAAAGCTTTTTCTGCAGCACCTAAAGCACCATGTGCACACTGTATATGAATAGAACAGAAATACTAAGATTTGTTAACAAAAAATGTCTTTATCTTTACTCCCAAGCTCTTCATTTACCCCTTTGCCTCTTAATACTGCATTTCCAAGCATCTGAAGCAGATGAGTTTTGAAATAAATTGTGGCAAAAGAAAGCATTGCTTGTAATAATTAATGGCTTCTTTTGCCAAAATGTTTTCCATTCTGTCAGAGAGAAATAACCGAAATTTCTTAAATAAATTGATGTTTTATATTAGCTTCAAATTTGGAAGAGTCCAAAATATGCTGATGAGGCAAATGGTTAAGCTACACACACATTTATCCTTTACGGTTGAAAATGAAAAAAAACAAGCCCTTTTTTTTATCTAACAATAAGTAAACAAAAAATATCTTACAATGACAATAAAATTTCACATGGATTTAGGCTAAGGTTAGCTTTAAGTCACTGCTTATTCATTCAAGTAAGCAATGTTGCTATTTTTGGCAGGACTTACCAATTTAACAACTGAACACAACTAAAACAGCAAAGTCTTGGGCAACTCGATTTTAATTGACACTTTAAAATGACAGATCTTAACATATTGATAGCATTTCTGATTAACAGATATAACAACCATAACAATTCTCTACTTTTGACAATCGATCCATACCTGTGCAGCAGCCTTTCCTTTACCCATTTTAAGATCATTTCGTACAACTATAACCATTTTATATTCTCCGTCATCAGACATACCTGGAGAACTGTCAGTTAAATCTATCTGTAAAGAAAATTATCAAAAATCTTCAAACAATTTTTTTTTGTTGTACAGGATATAATGTAGTAATTAGTATGTATACTATTATAATAAATATTATTATGTTAGCTGTTTCAGTGGATATTAAATGAAACGATAATTAAACATGAATTACACTACAAACAGCTTACGAAACTGAATGTATACAAATTTATGGTAGTGCGACACTGATCACTTTACCTCAAACTTGTCTCAAAAATGTGATATAAACAAGAAGTACGAAACGATAATAGTCCGAAACTGAGACTGGCCCTTGGAAACATTCATTGAGTAAGATCAATTTATATTGGCTCACATCATGAGATCCTTTAGTGCCAGTCATCGCAGAAAAGATCGGTCGGCATCTTCCTTTAAGGAACCACCCTATAATCATTCCAATACCAACACCAATTGCTGTTTCTTTCATCATGGAAACGTCCCACATTTTTAGACCGGTCCGTTGTAATAACACAAATATGGTATCTACTTCATATGCATTCGTCACCATAACAATTCGTACCGTAAAATGATAAATATGTGATTAGCTTGAAAAGAAAACAGCACCCTGGTGGAGTAGATATGATCCAGATGAGAGATGATAATTAAGCGACAGAACTCCGAAGTTTCATGTTTCGCAAAGTAATTAATACCTGAGTTGTCTGTTGGTACATAACAGCGTGTAGTTCGAAAAATAATCTTAATAAATAATGGACTTGTTTTATTGGTTACACAATATTTCTTTTATGACTCCGTCATATCCAGAAAACACGCTATTAAATTTTTATTCCAGTGAAACATCAATTGAACTTAAGCTGTTCACGGCAAGCAAAATAAGACAGAATTAATATACAATACATGGAAATTAAGTTTCGCTTACGTTTATTATCAAATATTTTGTGTGTGTTTGTTTTTTCCTTGACTATTCATAACTGTTATATTATTAGTTATATCAAGGCATATATTAGGCATATTTTATAACGGACGAGAGCCGAGCACCAATCTTATTTAACCTGGAAAATTCCGGGTTACTGTCACATCTATGATCCTATCTCCAGGCTGCATGCTTTGGCGAAACACATTCCAATGATTCTGAAAATGCTTTGTAGTGTTTCGTTTGGACGCTTTTCAATTTTCTGGACAATATCGTGTTCTGGTAATAAATATAAAAAACTTTGGGTATATTTGTATACATATACAATTGTTTGTATCCACCTGGGACCAATATAGACATGAATTATTTTTTGTGGAGACAAAAAGTTGAGCTGAAGAAAATACACATGCTGTTTCATTGATTCTCGCTATCACTTCATCCTTACTTGTGTCCATTTAAATATGCAAAAAAAGACGGGGAACCAGATTGAAATATGTATATAATAAATAATAATAGGGATAAAACAATATAAGCAGAAAATATATTATCAACAAATACTACAAAACAATTAATTAAACGCTCTTGGAACATAGCAACACAAAATCCTACAGTCTCGGAAACTGAGACATAAATCAGTTCAGTTTTATGTCATGTTTGCAATTAATCTTGTTACATGATTTATGTAAACAAATTTATACTAACAAAAATTTGAAGTGTGACGTCACAATGTGTCCCACCAACACTTTCCGTCGCTGAACAAACATGGGCCGTCCACGTAGGTATACCGATATGACGGTTTACAAATGATTCTTTGATTCGGGGTGAATATTATCAAACATTGTGGGTGGGGGTGTATGAATCAATGAAATGCCACGAGTGAAAGTGATAACATTCTTAAAAATTCTAATGAAAAGAGGCGGAAAACGGTGGAGTGTTTTATTAAATACTCATTTAACACTCTGGCTTTGATCATAATTAAGGTTACGTTGAGATGTATTACAGGCAAAATAACGAATCGTTTCTTAATTTCATAAAATGCCTACAATAGGAGACAAGCGGGTAGGGCAGAACCCTTCACTGGCTCAATGTCAACACAAGCTATAAACAAAACAACAAGATATAAAGTAGATTGCTCGGTGATAAACAGATGAATGCTTTTTTAATTATGTGTTGATATAAGCTACTTTTACGTAAAACTTATTCCAGTTTTTGCACCACCATAATGAGTTAACATTTTGTTTCATGTTGTTTTTGTTCAAAATTAGCACATGTTCATCATAACCATGAATAAGTAAATCATATTCAACAACGAAGGTTTATCAACAAAAACTAACACCACCTGCACCAAACATGTGCCTATAATTTGGGTTACCATTACGCCAGTAAGCGTTCGTTCTTCGTGTCTTTCAATAGTTCCAGCTCCCCCTCATTTGAGCAGTGGGTAGTTCCTGTTCAAAATTTCACTTTTTACTTTATCTTGCTTGCTATTTTAAATGTTTTTGTCCGTCCTATTCATTTCGGTTGTTTGAAACCTTAATAATATGCTTATTTTAGTAGTTGTGATATTGTTTTCTCCGCTTCCTGTGCTTAGAAATCGGCACAGCACCTAGCTGAGGATCCAACTCGAATGTCCGTGATAGATTTATTGTTCCATAGCAAATTTTCGTCATGACAACATTCTTCTGTATGTCTTTGAAGCAGTTTAGTTCGACTGATAAATCAGCTTGTAACTTACTAGTATAATATGTACTATACTAACCATTTTACAACAATTAATTACAGTGCAACCTCTCTACAGCAACACCCTTTAGGAGAAGCAAAAGTATGTTGTTGTAAGGAGGTTGTTGCTCCAGAGAGAGTTAATTTATTAGTATAATCGTACAAAAAGTGGGAAAAAATCCTACTGTTGCTGAAGGCAGATAGTTGCTAAAGAGAGTGCCGCTCTGAAGAGGTTGCACTGTACCTGAATAAGTTACTACAGCAGCAAATTGTGTAATAATGAAATTTATAATCTATGTTTACATGATGTAGGTGGTGTTTTTCGAACTATGACTCAACTGTTTATCAACATTTATACTGTGTGATCAACATTTATACTGTGTGATCGTCAGTAAACACAAACTATAATGTAATCAAACTTGACCAAACCACAGGCGAAATAAATACGAACAGCAATTGAGAGAATAGTCACGTTTTGTTTGTTTACAGGTCATAAGTGAGGTAATTACTTAAATAGGGGCCAGCATCGTGAAATCATTCCCTTTCATGTTGTCTTCACATCATCAAAATTATCGCACATTTTCGTTAAATATCACAATCACTAAAGAAACTTAGTGACCTTAATAAGATAACTTATTGACATAGTAAGTCTGTTTTGTCTGAACTTTGATTCGTGTGTGGCCATATGGAATCCATTGATTTCGGTATTTATATAAGCATTACATCTCTGGGAATTTTACGCAGAATGTATCATATTTTTGCATTGCTAAATCGTTATCTTCTTGTTCTTAATAAACTCATTAAAGTTTGGTCAATTTAAGTACATTTATGCGCTTGTAAAGAACTATAATACTGTTAAGTGCACATTTAGAATTAGTCTGTTAGATTAGCGAGTTCACGTACCTTAAAGTCTTATCTTTGATGAATCAAATTATTCATTTTTTTACGATCAAACAATCAATTTTCACTCAAGGGGGTGAAAATTTCTGTCGTCAATATGGTAATTACAAAAACAAAAAATGAACGTCACTAATTTAATCTGTTTGTTCATAATAATATGAAATAATGATATGATGAAAATACCCATTTCTATTCTTTGACAGCAGAATGAATAAACATAACTATATTTATATTTCAATCAAACTTTGTTGAATGGAAGGATGAACTTTTTTTTTGATTTTTACGAAACGTTTTTGCCAAACTCTATCATTTCTGCAGCTATAGCGTTGGCTTGGAACGGTTCGGCTGAGCATGGCACTCTTAATTCAAAGGTCAGGGATTCGAGATTCTTAAAATGCACACGTCCATATGTTCAGAATGTATTGCATGGAAAATCATTTGTCTCCGTCACATCTTAATCACACATCTGTTCCTTACAGAATTATGAGAGTACAGATTATTGTAGGTAGGCAAATTAGAAGCGCAAGTATAGTGTGTCTATCAAACATCACATGAATATCGTTGATGAAAACCGTATTAAAACCAATACAATATAAAAAAAACTTTTGATAGCGATACAAATTAACATAAACAAAATGATTTAAAATGCACTGAAATATAACATAATACGATGCAACAATTAGCAACAAGCTGCCGGGTGTCTGTGTGAAGTTAAGCAAGTTGGTTTCGAAAACACCCTCTATACAGTATTCAGTAAATCAACGGGCGGGGTTAATATGGTTGAATGCCAGATCATTCAAGTACGCAGCAACTCAATCTTTTTTTGTCAGCCGTGACACAAATGATTTAATTTCTCATTTTCCTCGATTTTTGTCACAAAATGTCTCCAATGATGGACAAACGCGACTACGTTGCAAATTTTTAAAAATAGCGAAAAGATAATGTCGTCCAATAGTTGACTACTATCGTGTACGAGCAAAATGTAATCGGGGTAGGTGAGTGCTAGCTCACTTCAGATCTAGGTATAAAAACGGGTCGCGCATACCATTGTTGGGTCACTTTACTATTAGAAGGGGAGTGTTGCAAACGGGCACTGGTTCTAATATAACTCTGAGTGAGTAATTACATTTCACTTTTAAGAAACGAAACTTTATTTTCTATTCATTTGTTTATTTACCATTATGCAATGCTTTCGTTTAATTTTCATATGGTGGCATTTTCTAATCAACACATGTACCATGCAATTATTTGTAAATAACCGTATTCAATTGCTTTATTTCGTATTTGCTAATAAACCAGTTGAAGTTTGTTGTACAAATGCACATACAACCTGATAGGTAGACAATCATTTATGAAAATTCTGCGAATGAACAGTATCTGTCGCTTTATTTTCAGGTTATATCTAATTTATGATCATTATTTTTGAGGACTTAAATAGGTTTATTCGCTTCGAAAATTTAAACCAAAAGGTGTACTTAATTCACCGTGGCTCTTAAACATTTAACAGAATCATTCAATTTATTCTGAGGACAACAAAATGAACTATGCGCTTATTTGACCTCATACCGGTGCTTTACTATCGAGACATTCGTCTTTGTACAAACGCACATTCATTTCCACGAGCCCAGAATGACATTGCTCTCATATAGTAAAATGACGAAAGCAGATCAGGTCAGTACTTAGTTCGTGATATAAACAAAAAACCGCATATTATCTAGATAATTGTCTGACAGCTATATAAATGGCTTTTCTACGTCTGAGAACATCAATCCAAAAGTTCACGCCGAGGATATAGTATATTTTAAAATACACTAGTAACTATGTAAGTACGTAGAGACCTTTGACAAATGTTATTTTAATAATCTAAATCTTTTTTCATTTTTAGAGGAACATTTGAGATACATTTTACTAGTACACCGACTTTGCATATATGCGTAATTGTGCAGATAATAGTATACAAAAATGCATGAAGTCCTTGTAACTTTAAATTAAATTAAGGATGAAACTATAAGGGGAAGCATTGTATTTAATAAAGGTATGTGTATGTCTTAAGTAGCAATGTGAGAATATTTCTTGCCTTAATATATCTATAGAATGTGATTGTAAAACACATTGTAGCGAGGTTGTACTTAATTAATATAGATTTACTGGACCAAACATTGTTTGTACAGTTCGAACAATATTTATATCGGTATAGTTGCTGACGTACAGGTTAATGTGAATATGTAATTTTTATCATATTTTCATCTATATACAATTGGATAAACACATTTGCCAAGGATACAACTACAGTGCAACCTCTCCAAAGCAACATTCTCTGGGAGAAACATAATTATGTTGAGAGGTTGTTGCACTAGTGTGGTTAAATCAATTGTTAAATTGTGCATGGGAAAAGATCATGGTGTTGTTGAAGGGAGACTGTTCCTCAAGAGAGGGGCGTTTTGGAGAGGTTGTACTATATTGCTGCCATTGTAAACTTTGAAATTATCAAAAGTACGAACTAAAATGCTTTGCATTAGCATTAAATGTTATTTATTCTGAAAGATTAGAACGTGTGGTGTGGGCAATGCATCATTCATATATTCAAATATCGCATTAAGTATTTTACTATAATTCGAAAGCGATCAAAATCAAGCTGTTAAACTTTTCATTGTTTGTCCTTGTCACATACACATATATAGGGCATCAAGATTGCAAATAGTAAACATTTTTCCGTTGCCATTGACGGTGAAAAGCTGACTTCTACGCTAATGTCCGACGGAGGTATGTTTGACCCAGATTTTCGAGTTTGTATCTGGTAGTGAAGCGGAGTAAAACGCAGCAATCTGTAACCTTTCAAACAATCGTAGATAAATGTTCTTAATTGAACTTGCATATCTTTGTAGTGGAGAAGAACTCGAGATGAAAGCAAACCCAGACATTAATGTTTGAATTTTTGCAAACAAGTTAAAATTTGACCCATTTCTGAAAGAGCAGACGGATGACTGTCTGATTATGCAAGTGTTTTTATGAAACATGCTTACGATGCAATTCTCATGAATGGTTCACGCATACTGAACGTTACATTGGTGACGGACGTGGCAAATTTGAAATACACTCATTTGACATAACAATTGCTGGACGTTCAAAGCTGTAATAATTCGTTTTTCATGATAGTTTCATGATAAGATTTCTAGGTTAATAAGCTTTGATAATCGTCCTTGCCTTCTATACAGTACCGTGTTAAATACCTAACCCATTTCGAATTTAATATATATTATTATTGATATAAAATGAGCAGGAAAAGTTAGAACTTAATGATGGTGTACGAATGAAGTAAAAATTTTGAAATGAGTACATATTGATTTGCACTTACGTTATTCTGTGTTCTAGTGATGTGCCATATACTAGTATATCATTTATTGACATAATTGTGTTGACAATTCCTACTGCTACTGCAACAAAACCAAGCAGATTTCTCAGCAATGAACGAAATACATGTACTTGCATTACGATCAAGTCATGAAAAAACCAACTGGAAAGTCAAAACATTAAACAATGGGCCGTACTACTGTCAAGTTCTTTATGTTTTCTGACATTTATTTCTTTCCACTTTATGTCCGTACAAGTTCAAAGTTTGTGCCCTGAATAAGGTTTAAGTTTGTGGAATTGCGTAATTGTGAGTGTGCGGTGCATGCACTTCAAGATTTTATTTTTGGTCGATTCTAACTTATATTAATAAGTTTATCTAAAAGGTATTCTTTCCTTAATGGAATCAATGGACAATAAGTTTTAAGATAAGTTGTAAACTTGATATCACAATGACGGGAAGTGTCGGTAATAATAAGCTGCACTCACTCTTTACCACTGTTAGAAGCTATTATAATCTATTATGTTTACCACTGTTAGAAGCTATTATAATCTATTATGTTTACCACTGTTAGAAGCTATTATAATCTATTATGTAAATTAGCTATCGCGACTAAATAATACTATTGAATATTAGAATCATGAACTTTCATATGACAAAGTTATCGCGGTCACATTAAGTTATCAATTTAATGTTATCTCGTTCGGAGAGTACACAAACTTGAAGCTTCATGTTCCGGTAACCCTGTGCTTATCTTACTACCCCGCTCTTACTAAGATTAAAATAGACACACCACGTTATCTTGGTCAAATAGTTACAGTCACACCCCAGGAATTTGGTAACACAGAGTTTTGCTATTATAAAACTTAATGATTTTGACTATGAATCGAGGAGTGATTACCTCAGTACTTGTATGCCTGTAATTAAATTTATATTAACAGATTAACATAAATTTAATGAATTCATAATTGCGTGTGGAATTATTATTATGATGATGATTATTTTGAAATAGTAAAATAGACATCTGAAAATCGTCATTCGGCAATGCCCCACTATAACAAGATTTTAAGTCTTTGGTCAAGTAATTTGAAACACGAGTATGTTACCGGTATTCAAGAATTTAAGATCGGATAATTATTCAGACACAACACAACATTCTTACGAGACTATAGTGTAATCATCAGGACTGCTGTTATGACCACAAATGATGGTGATGATGATGTTACTGATAAATACTATAATGATATCATCATCATCATCATCATCATCACCACCACCACCACCATTATCAATGGCAATAAAATTGTTACAGTATAATTGCATAACTAGTTTGTATATTTTCAGACACGATAGCTCAAACATGTGGTCGCTGAGATTATATGCGTGTATTTGTATGATAGTTGCTAGCTGGGCCGCACCATTGCCAGAAGGTCTTCATTTCATTGGTGTGGGTTACAATGCGATTCGTGGAAACCCTGACGGTAACTTCTGGGCCTCTGGCGGTGATGATCCCGGTCTGTTGAGTACAAGGAAAGTGCTATCATTATCCAACTCCGGTGTACCAACAGAGATCTCCTACGAATATCATGATCAATGCAGACAAGCCCATGAGTTTGCTATGTTCTACGACACAAAATCATACCAGAACAAACTATTAGAAAGAGTCTCATCATCTGGTAAGAACGAATTTTCATCTCCTAACTACACATTTGTGTCTCATTAACGTTTTGTAAGGTGTTCGGCCATATTTTTCACGAAGACATCGCACGTATATTTGATTTAAGGTTTATGATATATTGCCCAATTTTAAAAACAGTTTGGTGAATATTTTTTTGGTCGAAATTTACTGATTTTTTATTATTCATTAAATGTTTCTAAGATTGGTATTGTAAGTTCATAACACTTGAAGCATGCCTTTGGTTAAAACTATGTAAAATGAATTTATTTCCATTGAACAAATACGCTTAATTACTTTGTTTCTCAAATTGTCATATTTTTATTGCAGGAACTAATAATGCTGGGTTAATGGACAAAGCTTTCACTTTGAGTCCTGGTAATGTATTTTACATTTTCTAATCATTAACCATTTTCCAGAATTGTATAATTTTCTCTGCGAAATGCAAATTTTGTTAAAAAAGTTATTTTCCGAATTTCCTGTAATACATCGGTACAGTCGGTATTGTTCGTTTGGTTTGAGCGGTCAGTTATGGGTAGTTTTTTGTCTTTTATTGACAGGATTCAACGCTATTGCCCAACAAACATTGAAAGACCATTACGTCTTCCAAGATGACCAGATGACATGCACATCCGGTGCAGCCAGATACAAGCTAGCTCTCTCACAAGGAACTCACTACGGAATCTCTGATGAATTTGCTGCATCCGTTTGCAAACTTCCTCTTAACTATGATCAAAGTGTTTACAAGCAGTTTATTGAAGATTGGGGAACAGTAAGTTTGTTAAGGGTCATGTCTTTGTCATATGATTTGTAAAGTCAAAGACCTACCGTGAAGGAGCGTTTGTCGGTACTTACGGCATGCCTAGGGAGAGATTTATATAAGAAGTTAACCAGGAACAGCGCATAGGTCATTTGTCCTCTGAACGAAATGGGTATTATGAAACACCTTGCATAGACATTGTTCAAAACATAAAACACTGTAACAAAAATGATACAAACTCGGCTGAAATACGTGAAGTAAAGATTTGTAATAATCCCAGTTAAGTATTTTTCCTGTATTTGTCATCCAGGTAAAATGTTATCTGTGTCTAAACATTTTTTGCCTTATACATGTAATTTCAGCATGTTACATCCGCTGTAGAAATGGGAAGCAAGGTCATCAAGCGTTATATATCACCAGTCAAAGACTTCGTTGAATTTGTTATGTACAATGTAAGTCAGGTCTTAGTTTCATTTCATTCTCTAGAACCGATAAGAATTGTTACTAGTTTTTTTTCGGGAACTATTCTTATTAACATAAATCAAATGCATATATTTTGATATTTGTCCTCTAAGATTCTGCTGATTGCGATTTGACAAGTTTGATGAATCATTCAATTTGAGACTACTAGCTTTGTAGTGACCAATTACCGCCTATCATCGACAGTTCTCAGACTTTGTGAGCTTTCAGTACTTTGATTTATGCAAATAGAGATATGCAAACATCACATTTGTCGCAAAACTGTGACAGTTTTTCCATTATTAATATTTATTACGCGATAGCTAAATTATGTCCTTTATTCTATAAACTTCAATTGAAATACATGAATAATTAATTCGAATTTTTAGTCATCACGTGACGTATCCGAAGGCGGAGCATACATGTCCAGCAGCGCTTCATTGGTTGTTGACGTAAATGGCTTCAAATACAGAACTCAATATCGCACAGTAGTTGGATCGTTGCAAGACACACTTTCAATCGGAAGCGAACAAAATCCAGAACCAATCGGTTACACCTTGGTTGTCATCTCAGACATGTTAGACCCATCCCACTGGCAAAACATTGATGACTACAAACAAAGAGGTCTTTGCCCACCAAGCACAGAAGCCGCTTTGACCTATTTCAGGAAGAACCTCGAACAAGCTTTAACAGAATACCCTGGAGTTGTCGGAGCACCAGCAACCGTCTGTAAGTCGTATATTATGCTTAAGGATATATCAGACAGGTTCAATATTAAATGAGTCTTTTTTAGTAAATACAACTTACTGAAACGTTTGTTTAGCTATCAACAGTACAATCTTGTAGGACGACATTGAAAATAATTCGAGTAACTAACACAATACAAAAATCACTGCATCAATGAGCTAAGATTTAAGTGATTTTTTCTATATGGAAATAGAATTCCTGAAAAAGAATTCCTGGGCCAAATGAAGCCACCCTATGACTTAATGAGAACACTCGACCTTGAGTTCAATATACCGCTTCAATAAACCATAGTTTCCTTCAAGCGATTGAAAGTGAAAGTGCGAAATAATCAGCACAACCTGTTCATGCATGGTATATACATGTATGTGCTGTATAATATTACTTAAATGTTTTCATTGCAGCGAACCCACTAGCTATCCCAGTCACATGGCCAAAGGGAACCTATTCACTAGCTAAACCAAAATCTGGATGCCCAGCTGGTGAATTCACATGGTATGAAGGAACAAGAAGCCAAAACACAGAAACACAGAGTCCAGACAATGCATGGTCTATCAACAACCACTTTGCAGGTTCGCCATGTACCAGTCATAATAACACTTAAACTTTACGTGTAAAATTATCAAAACAGTTGATTTTTCATTGCAATTAACTCGAAAATTTGTTAATTAAAGCGTTTGTTACCATCAAAGAGTCCAAAGCACTAAGGGCAACGAACCTGATGCAGTGGTTACTGTGCTGGACTTGATACCAGGCCATCCGAGTTCAAATCCAGGTAGCAGCAGATCTTACATTTCTATGAAACTTTGTCATTACAAAAATCATTAAAAATGCCAATGCTATATTTCATATGGAAAGTCTTTTTGGTACATATTTTGATTTGTTTATCTTGTTTTGTTGGGCTTTTAAGCAGCCACGCGCGGCAATGGTCTCCTTTACCAAACATCTATTTAACGTCACTATTTGCAGGTAGTCAATCACCATCAGCCTATGTTTTGGAATTCTGCACCAAGGGAGAATCATCCACCACTGACTTTGACAGAAATTGGCCAAAGGGAGATTACTGTATCTTTAAATATGGAGCATGTCCAGCTGGTTCGTATTATTAGTTCATTTTGTTAATTATACGTCATTATGATCAACAAGCATGCTGTGCAATGTGATATGTTTATTCCTTAAAATGATTGAATTAAAATGTGATAATTGTTTCACATGAATGGTATCATAGTTAAAAGTCAGATGACGCCATTTTGAATAATTAAGTCAATATGCAAACGAGATACAGTAAAGCCTGGTTGTCTCAAGGGGGACATCGGAACAGAATAAAAGCTCGAGATACACGTGGCGCTCGTAATAACGAAGTATTTGTTTGATGGTTGAAAATTATATACAACTAGTAACCAAAACAATTGATGGGACTTAAAAAACCCCCGAGATAAGTCGGGTGCTCGTAATATCGATGCTCGTAATAACGAAGTTTTACTGTATGTGTATAATGCCACAATGTGTTTGTGTCACCAGATTTCGCTGAGGGATATGTGAAATGGGACGATGAAGACAGTTTGAACAGAAATGACTGGCAAGGTGTTTTACCTGACGGTGTCTATGACGAAGATACATTACAAAGATATTGTTGCAGGTAAAAAACCCAAAATATGAGGGATGTTATACAAATAGCAGAGCTGTTACAATAGAAAGAGTACATTTTTCTTTAATAAATATAAGAATGGCAATAAGATATTGTAAACAGCTTCGAAAACATCTAAAACGCTCACAAAACAAAAAAGAATTTGCAACAGTTTTATTAAGCATCGTAAACAGTTAAGTCAAAGCTGTATTTTAAATCTAAAGTGGAAACAAAATACAATCAGCTCATTATTTGATCAGATTCTTATTCTTCTTTAATTAATTTCCATTATCAGGCTAAACAACTCTAAAAAAACTAAATATCTAATATACAAGAAGTAGAATTTCATGTCATGAATGTTGATTGGAAAAAGCGCAGTACTTGAGGGTCAACAAAGCGTTCTTTAGACTTGAAAAAACTGCCTTCTCAACCAAATAAAATGCAGAACGCATTGTTTTATGACAAAAACATTTTGTTGTTTCTAGATCTGATGGTCTCCCAACTGAACCAATAGTCCTTCCCACAGACAAACCATTCTATCTGTTCCAATATAAACGAGATGTGTGCCAGAAGGTAGCCAACATGCAGGTAAATTCTCATGCATACATTTATACAATATCAACACAATAGGGGTCGAGTGGGTTATGCTTTATTGACTAGTAATCACTAGTCCCCTTACCGCTATTGAGTTCGAAACCCGGCTACCTTACGGCAGGTCGGTGGTTTTACCTAGGTGTATGTCTGAGGTCTTTCTTCACCGTTAAAGCTGGAGAGGTCTCCAAATGACCTTAGTTGTTAGTGCGATGTTCAACCCTAGAGAAAAAAACGAACATATACGTAACTCACCGCTTAATCTGATTTTTGAAACTACAAGAAACTATTGACTTTGCATGACAACTTGGGATCGTCGATTAAATTGGAGATTTTTGGTGTACCGTAACGATATTGAATATTTGAATCAGTGGCTTTTGGGGAGGGATATAAGTTAAATAAACCACTGACCAAACAGCATTGGGTGACACAAAGATTTCCCCCAAAATTTCGCTTTTCATTGTTTAAATTCATTCTCAGGTCACTGAGGAATGGCTTAGATTTGATGATGAAGATTTCAAGACACCAAGTGACTCTGAGATTGGATCCGTACATCCAGGAATGGAGTTCTGGAACCAAGCTACCGGCGCAAGCGGTAGTGAAGTCTACTATTGTTATTACACACCAAAATAAATCTCACATAAACTTTTAGAATATTTAGAGTAAGATAGGAGTCATTTGGTCATTTATTCATCGATCCACGGTATTGTTACAATTGATCATGGTTCGAGTTTATAAACCTGAGTTCGGAAACCAGTTTTAAAATACAAGTCTGCCATTGGTATGTTGTTAAAATGAATCCAAGCTGATTTCTAAGACTGCTCTACGAACTCAGATTTATAAACCTGTGTCTATATTTAATATTCATATATTGTTCCGTATGTAATAAGTGTATCACCATGGTTACTGATCACATGTAGCTCGATGTTGTGTATATTGCATTAGTGAATGTACATTAAATATACTTATATATTATTGACTTCTAAAACATATCCGGTTTTCTTAATTATGACAAATTGTCTGGTACAGCGCTCTGTAAAAATACATTACACCATTTTTTTGTGTTGTGAGTAAAATAAAATATATTCTAGTAGACCAGATAATTATATCCATGTTTGTAGCTACACCCAATGTCTCACATTTCTCTCTCTATAGTAACCTTGTACGCTTGTTTCCTAATGTGTTTACAATAAAATGTGTAACACTGTAAATATCTTGTTTCTTCAATATGGATTCAGTGAACGTTCGGATTGAGTGGTTACGGCGTCTGACTAGTAATCACTAGCCCCCACCGAGTTCGAATCCCGCCCCGGGACCAGATAAATTTCATACGACAGGAAACTTCCCAGCTAACTTACGGAAGGTCTGTAGTTGTACCCAAGTGTACAAATTGAGTCTCCTCTATCGTTAAAGTTTGAACAAAAAAAACAAATAATCTTGGTGGAACATTCAACCCCAATTTGATAGAATAAATCACATATGATCCCAACACCAAACCAATCCCAATCACAACCCAACACATACATTTATTGAGCATGCGCAAAATAGACAGAAACATAATCCTTCCAGCTAAAATTATGTAAGAATGAATTTACTACACAAAAAAGTGGTTTAAAATACATTCTGTCATCTTGCTAAAGAAGAAGATCGCAGTTTTGGTACTGGACAATTGAACAGCTTCATACTGACCCCATATCAGCTTAGTGTTTCACCGCCTTCAGTTCGATGTTATGCAAGACTTAGTAATGGAAGCAGAAGTTTAAAATAAACTTAGTATCATTTTTAAGTGGAGATAAAACAGCTTATCTAAGGCTTTCATTTCGAGGCTTATCTCACCTTTCAAGGTTTGTACAACAAAGCGTTGGTACATGTTGTTAAATCCACACTAGTGGGTAGCAACTGCGCATCTTGACGCGAATAGCGTCTTTGCGGTAATTGTACTTTTTCTTTGGACCCATTTGAAAGTTGCATAGTTTTCGGACAGTAGGCGTTTTAATATTATGTAGTCTCTTATGGACATTAAATTTACTTTTACGCTTTACTTCCGAATTCTTGTTTTAAAAGACAAAAATGGCAGATGGGAAAACTCAGAGTCTCAAATTAAAAAAAAAGTATTGTTCAAGATGGGTTCAATTTTCTTTCGAAGTTAAATTACATAATTGAATGTCTATGTCCATCTCAGCGTAAGTAGGCATTAGTTAATTATAATCTTTTTTATGTTGCTTGGTAAATACACACAAAGCCAAGTTAAATTATAATTTAATTTAATATAATTTAATGAAAGGACTTCTACAATGAGTAGAATGACATCCCTTCGGCTATAGTTTGTTTTGTACCTTCATACAGACAAAGTTAGAAAATTATATTTCATGATTTTAGGAAAAACTGTGATTCTCGATATTTTTAAGTGGGTTGTCTCTCCTGAATGCTGAGATCTCGGCGATAACAAGCGCTGTTACCATCATTTTTATTGTTGATATTTGATGCTTACATTGATATGATAGTAGGACTGAGGAAAATTATATCTCTCCGTTAGATAAGACCAGCAGATGTGACATTAGGATTAGTTAGTCACGTAGAATGGAATCATAATGATATAGCATTACAAAAGCTCAAATTGAAAAACATTCCCTGACATCAAACGTGATAGTTATCCATTAGTTGCGTTGTTTATTAACGATGAATTGTGTCTGTTTAATTGATTTTCCATCTCCCTAGAGCATGATACAATAATATCTGCCTGAATATCAAATGACAATCGTTTAATTATACCAGTAAATGCAAATACATTGATTCAATAAATCATTCTGAGCAGTTGACGTAAAATATTCAGTAAAGGCTGAAATATGTCACTGCTTTTTGCTGTGGACATCATTATAAAATTAAACAGGCGGTGCGGAACTCTTTAACTGGTGTATTTAACATTCATATTTATATTAAATTTAAAGCACAATGCGTCAACATCTTAATTTATATTTATTTTTTTTCTGTGCAAATTTCAACGAAAAAGGATTAAATAGTGGCTCGGTTGAAAGTAGTCCGTCTACCGTGTATCAAACAACTTCTACAGAGGGGTACCCATCCACGTTTTGGACGAACCAGTCATCATATCGCGTACCCCCGGACGAACTTACTCAGACATATTACCAGTACAACCAACTTTGTGGTGATTCGTGTGTTTTAAAGGAATTTCAATTAAGTCATGAGCCTTGTTGTGAGCAGTGTTCGTGTGATTTAGATATTTGCAATCAAAATATTATGCAGTCAACATGTTGTCCAGATTTGATGAACAAGATCGATTCGTATCCAAATTATTTTCAAAAATGTATTCATCCGCTAATATTGCCATGGAAACACGGCTTGCCCCTTCGTGAAGGAACTTTGATGGTTGCTGCATGCCCTACTCGTGTTTCAGGTGACATTGTGGATAAATGTGCGAACGATTATTATGATATCGAATACAAGACACCCTACTCCGTAATTGATTTGTCAACGAATGTTACGACAACTTTCCGTAATAAATATTGCGTAAAATGCTGGCACAACTCCCATGTTGTTGACAATGCCATCAGGTGGAATTTGGTTGTGATTTGTTCGAAAGGGCAACTGGACATCGAAGCCTTTGATTTAAACCTTCTAACACGAGCTGTCAATAAAACAACTCATTGTACCTTGACTTTCACGCCTCCGTTCGTGTTATCTCCGAATGTCATGTGTGGACAAGGAGTTTCCGAGTGTAACATTACAGGGAAATGGCGCAAATTTGAAAAAATTACAGACACATTCTGCCAAGCATTCAGAGCTCCATTTCGGAATATGTACAGAAATATATTTTGCTACATATGTAATACGAAAGACGAAATTACCAGTAATACCTTCATTAATTGTGAAAATGACCAGAATGTTAATGAATCGTTTGTGATGGTTACAAGTTCGCATGTTTTTAAAACGGGAGTCAATGACGAGCCTGATTTGGACAATGCTAGATGCCGCAAAGGCGAAATTCTAGACCAAGTACAGGTAAGATAATTTAGAATTATTAATTGTTTAATCCAGTGTTTGAAAAAATAGAAAAAATACGTAAGAGGGAAAGGCACTGAATGGACTTTCAACTCGACAAAACAAGACGTCCTCTAAATTCAATAAGGGGAGAAGTCTGCATAAATAAGTGCACTCATTACTTTTTAGAATGCAACCAGTCTATTTGTTTAATACACAATTTATCCTCTTATAGTGTCATTACTTGTTTAAAAACGTCTTTGACGATATATTTGATTTTTTTTTAAAAAAAATGACAAAGTATAACGATTTACTTTTTATCATCTATCACACATCATACTAGCCAAGTAATCACGAAATAAGTGTTTTAATAATGTTTTATTCTATTCAGGATAAATGCCTGACTGTTCAGTGTAGATTCTACAAAGTGTATGATGGGGCCACAAACAAGTGTGAGACCCTTGTAGAAGCACTCGGTGGTGTTGAATTCAACATTTCAATGAAATTTATACCAATGAGGCACAACTGTTCATTACTGGAACAGATCGTCTCGTACAAGCAGACTATATACGAGTTTGTGCTCGAGATATTCGCAATGAATGGGGAAAACGTCGTCTCTGATATTCACGTCGATTATATTTCGGGAAATAATACAAGGTGCGGCTCAAGTTCCTTCACGGAACTCATTCTGAATAGCGTGGATTATTTTCTAGCTAAAATCAAAATGAGGTTCTATGTGAAAGAACAATACTTGACAATGGAAAAGCCATCTAATATTGAACATATAATCCAACATTATCACAAACGCGTAATTAAATTACAGGAGTTCGACGAATTTGTGGATCCCATAGATCTAACAGTCATTTTTGATGGACAAAATAACGATAATGGCGAAAATGACGTCACGACTCGTGTTCTTTGTGCCATGGACGTCTGTCCTCTTGTAGTGTTAGATCAGGTCTTTTACAACATTTCACACGACAATCATGGAATTTTAATTCATCCGTTTTATCTTCATACGTTTGAGTTTATTTTCGATGAAAACACGAGTCAAATTTACATTTGTATAAGTACTTTTCAGGAATTACAGCAGTTTTTCAAAAATATTCAGAAGGGGCATCAGACGTCACAAACATTTAATTTTTCTGCATATCCTGTGGTGTCTCGTGCGCCAGCAATGTCGTCTCTGGTTGTTTTCTTGACAAACATGGTTTTACTTATTGCATCGAAAATATCACAATGAATTTAAGGCCATAGATCGAGCATTGTCGTATTTACAACTTTTCACAACTTATTACACATTTATTTACTATTATCGTCCCTGCATAAATAATTGCCATGCATAATTTTTACATATTTCACAAAAAAATATTGTACACACATTGACTACAGTGTCAAGAATAAATATATTCATAGTTTATTTCAAGCACATAAGATCTGTTGACCCCATAAGTTTAGGGTCATGGATTTATCCGTTTCAGAATCTGTACAATTGTCCAACAAAACATTGAGCATGGACATTTCTTATCGATCTTGGAGGTGTCTATTCAGCACCCAATGTCTCTGTCCTTTCGACAGAAATAGTATATCATACAAATATAAAGTATTCGGATAACACAATTTGGATATTCAGGGTTTTTTTACATTGAAATGTAAAAGGAAAAAAATCGCACTAAAATTTCATTTCGGAGACGCCAGCTTTTCGGATAACCTGTTGTCAAAAAATTTTGGTACTGCTTCAAATGCCATTCGTGACATTAATGGAACAGACAGTTAGTTCTTCATGAAGACCTTCACACAAATGAACCTATCTTTTACAGTACGTACATTTTAACAAGAATGGGTATATTTCTTCCTCCTTATTTGGAATGAAATCGATGAGTCAATCCACATGTAACACCATGCATTAAGTACCACGAATGAGTTAAGTGTGTGATATATTCCAGTTGATCGACAGGAACAAGTTTGTTTATATAACACGATGTACGATATAGAAAAAAAAACATGCAATAAATTCTAAATACGTGGAATGATACGTTTGTCTTTTCGTGTAATTTTCTCCACAATAACAAGAAATGGGATTAAAATAAAAATGTTGCAAGATGAATCTGTAAACCTCTCTACCAGGAAGCACTTGACTTACATCAATGAACAAGTCTCCAATTTACTCATCTATTCGTTAAATATAAGTTTATCCATCGACAGTGACATTTGACATAGCGGAATGAACAGTCGCTCTCGATATGGGTGTTGCAGATGGGACGTCATAGTGGACGGATCCTTGCATATCTTTGACAGATTTTTTCGTCTTCAACTGAGCCACCATTTTCTTGTTCACGTCAACCAAAGCACGTGTCATCGCATCTTGTGTTCGTTGATCATCTGAAATATATATTAATTGTCAATTTTAAACGCTACTTTCTTTTTTGTGGGACGGTAATAGATTCTCAGACAGGTTGATAATGAAGTTTCTTTTCAAATATGGTAAAACTTCGTTATTATGAGCATTGATATCACGAGCACCAATCTTATCTCGAAAGGGGTTTTAAAGTTCCATCAATATTTGCTCTTAGTCGTGTATGAATTTCAATCAATAAACAAATACCTCGTTATTACGAGCACCACTTTTATCTCGAGCATTTAGTCTGTTCCAGCGACCCCTCGAAATAGCGAGGTTTTATTGTAACTAATCTAATATTTTCTTCGAAATCGAATCGCTATGCGATTATTGTCTTAAAAAGCCGAACCCGTATCTATCTCTGAGTATAGTTTGTTTCCAAAAAGACAAATGGATGAAGAAGATTTGTAAAAGCAGTTGCATACAATAGTAATGTAATGTAATGTAATACGATTTATTTACCCAATACTTTGGCTCTTGACAAAGCATCCTCGAAATGTTGGTATGCGTCTTTGTACTTCATCAGATTTACTGCAATAAAATATCAGTACTAACTTATATTAAAATCGTTGTAAACTAAAAAAACAACGTTGCTTTTATATGACTGTATGCTATTTGGACAAGCGTATCCGTCAAATTGGTCTGTGTATTTTATTTTCATAAGCAGGTCAAAACAGGACAGGACACGGTCGGTGAAGTCAAGACCAAGCGGAATAGGGCGATGTAAATACATTAATTTTATATTGGTAGGTCAGGGTACAGCACATAGCATAAACCTAAGATGAAGGAAGCATATATGGACAGTGACGTGGAAAGCGGGAATAAGGAAAGGACTCAGTAGAACGGAACAAAGAAAGAGAACGCAAATTTCTCTAAAGTGCCATGAAACAAGTCATCGTTTAGCAGAACATGGTACCTCATGACTATACTATTCAAACTAGAACGTGTCAGAGCTGGACCATGGTCCAATGTTATAAAACTTGAGATAGGTCCTCGAGCTTAAATCTCATAATATGTATTGTAAAGTTTCAATGTTATACAATGATGATATGAATCATACATTAATAATTTATCTGAATGTGCAGTAAAGCAGTGAATAATAATATGTAAATGATTATTAATTATCGCTGAACATAAACTGAGACCTGTTTCGTTACTGACTTTGGTATACATACTCTTTCTAACTAATGATTAAACAATTAAATAATTAACAGATCACCGGAGATTGATACTGGAAGTTGTTTTGTTGCACAATTTCGGATATCGCCAAATTTCGAACGGTTCACAGATGTCCTGGCATTTATATTCGTGGGGATTTGATTTAGTGCATGGACCGACCCACGAAATCCACAAAATTTAATCCCCAACGAAAATATGTGAAACCTCAGTATCATTTCAAACTCAACGCTTTAATACAAAAAAAAATGAGATTTGACTCGGAGACTGCTCTCATGTTTTGTAACCTCGTAGACTGGTCGATTACCTTCTGCCACACCAACAAGTATACTTGACTGTAACTGAAGTCTCTGGTCTCCGGCCTCCTGTGCAGCTTTCAATGACTTGATCGCGGATTCATGCGCGTACTCATAAATTTTCATCATAAGGAAGCAGTTTCCGATTTCATGAAACAACCAGGCAGTCTCCTTTGGACTTTTACATAATGGAGCTTTTCTGTTATACCTGTAATACAGATATGATTATTTAATGCCCAGGTACAGTGACAAGTCATTATGTATTTCATTAATTTTGTATAAGCCTTCGGCAAACCTCGATCGATCTAGTTACTCTTTGGATTGATGTACGGAAATATCCGGAACCTACCGAGTTTTTACGAATAATACTTAACCCAATATTACGTACTTGCATTTTAGCTTGCAATGTACATTAGTTTGCATAAGAGTTTATAAAATGTATACTTACAAATCAAGCGCTCGGTTGTATTTTTTCATTAAAACATGAACTCTGCCTAAATTGCCCAAAGCTCTTGATTGAATATCTGCGTTATTACTGAAACACAACGAAATGCACTTATACTTAACAGTTATATAAACTATTTATTTACGCACCACCGCTTCAAAATATCACAACATTAGATGGAAGATTTACAAACAAGAGCATGTACAATTAATTGGAAATAGAATATATCAAAACTGAAAGAAGGAATAGATCATAGTTGAATGGAATAAAGTAAAACGAATAAACAATACTGGAATAGAATAGAATAAACTGGTCTATATTAGACTAGACTAGACTAGACTAGACTAGACTAGACTAGACTAGACTAGACTAGACTAGACTAGAATAGAATAGACTAGACTAGACTAGACCATACTATACTATACTATACTATACTATACTATACTATACTAGACTAGACTAGACTAGAATAGACTAGAATAGAATAGAATAGAATAGAATAGAATATGATAAATGGAAAAATAGTATAAAAAAAATGGAAAAGAAAACGATAATGGATTATGATCATTGTCTTGGATTAGTACACGATTTGCATGCAAAAAATCATTATGATTATTAAAAAAGTTTCGAATTAACCTTATAAGTGAACAGTCACCTGAGTCTGTAAGGCACTTGCAAACAATCGGTACAGATTTTTATAGAAATATTACACCAAATTTTCCTTTGAATAAAGGTCAACTGTGCACAATGGTCATATTTATTACCTTTGTTTGACTTTAGCTACTGGTTAGACTGTATCTCCTATTACAACGATTTAAACAAATTCAGACTGAATCATTAATGTCAACACTAGTAATTAATCGTTATTGAACATTTGGCACGTGCTAGCGTTCCTAACTAACACCAAATTACAAATAGCGGAAATAAGATTAAATAAGTCGAATAAAAATATTGATTAAATTTATCGATTATGTTCACCTGAGCAATTCAATTAAAATTAAATTACCTGTAAAATCAAACTTGTAAGTAAACATGTTTCAAAAGTGAATCATAACCTAGCATAGTATGGAGGTGGAGACAAATAATATTTGACGTATTTTTCTGTGAGATTTGTCGTACCACCAATGGTCAAGGTCATTTGGCGACTTTCCAGCTTTAAGGGTGGAGGAAGACTTCTGGCGTACCACTTGAGTAGAACCGTCGACCTCCAGTAAGTCAACTGGATAACCTTCTCACGTGTGAATTTGGTCCCGGATGGGATTCGAACTCACGGAGCCCCCCGTTTCATATATTAAGTTCAATCAGAGAAATATGTGCCTCTGAGATGAACTTTCACGTGTCATGAACCACTCCGTCCGAGCTGGATCGACCGGTCCATTAGCGATAATAAAATATACTTTTTATATTTATCTGTAAATGTATTAAAAATAGAACAATTCTAGAATAAACTTACCACTGTTCTCCAATCATCAAGTCATGTCCATGATTCTCTAAGGCTCCAGCATAGTTCTTTATTTTCATGTCGCAGTTTCCAAGACAACTGTACAGCGTTGATAATAAAATATTTTTAGATGGAATTTCCTCCTCCGTAAATCTCCCAAGTACGTCTATGCACCTGTCTGTTCGTTTCTTGCACAAATCAAATTGTCCTTTACAAAAATCTGAGGAAACAAAAGTCTTACTATTATTTATTGCAATGATGTATCTGTCCCGCACATGGCCGTTTTCGGCATTCGGAATACCTCGACCAATTCCGTAGCGCTATCAAACTTCGGGTATACTGGGTAGCTTGATAATATCATGCGTCAATGACTTACATTACAGAAATGTCCTTCAAACCACGAGATCTTTTTCTTTCTACAGTACATAGTAGATATGTATACAACAAAACAGCAATTTGTAAAGAAAAAAAATTGACGGGAGTTTCTTTCATAGGGGCCGCTATATTTGTCAGTTTTACATCCGGGAAATTTCAAGTAGTTCCAATGCCGGCTTACCACTTATAGCCGATGTAAGGCATAGTCGGTCGAGGCTAGCTAAATGCATTTACGGATAAAAATATTTTGTTAATAACCATTGCGACATATGACAAAGCCGTTCAGAAACAGACAAAATTTCGGTTGTCGAAATAATCCTACCGAAGTCGTTTTATACTTAATGTCCCAGTTTAAATAGAAGTGAACAATTTTTAACAACATGTAAACTACATACCGATGTTGATTAGATCAGATAAGGTTTTTGCCAGCAATTTTCCTTCGTTCAGTGCAAATGGGAACAGCTAAACTGCAGGCATAATCAGGTTAATCAAGGGAGCTTAGTTATCGATTTAGTATAGAATTTCCAGCTATGAACCCATGATAAATCGAACAATTTACATTATTTTTGCGATTTATTTAGTCACTAATTTTGAAAAAACACCCCAGTTGATCTTCCGGTCCTAGCCGGTTCTGATACTTCCGTTACCATCTACTTACTTCATCACGCTGTGTGTCAGTTAAAAGTGGGACACATTGGATTAATTAGTTTCAATCAAATTGTCATTGAGAAATAACTATATTTTCATTTGGACTGAACGGTCATTCTACTGTGGTAAAGAAGGAAACATTTATGTAAATTTGACCTACATTTATCTATTTCACCAATTTCAATCTCAACAAAGGCCATCGTTTCTTTTCCACGCTTTACGGCTTCGTGTCGTGCTCTTTGTTTCTCAGCTTCCGACTCCCTCTTTGTGTCAATCTCTTCTGGTATCAACGTCATCTCTCGTAAATCTTCGTCCCGGCGGTACGAGGCAAATTCAAATTTTACTTTTTCCGGTTTTGGAGCGGGCTTTTTCTCTTTCCGTTTTCGGTAGGCGTATCTTGATGTGTAAGATTTTGCCTTGCTTGTTGATGAATTGTTACTGCGCGTTGAAAGGTCTGTGGACGATATAAACATTCTGTTGGTGCATTGATAATGATGGATGCATAGTAAGAAATTAAAACATCTCTTTAAATTATGTTTATTATACATCTCATTCCAATCGATAGGAGTTGACCTCATACAAATCAAATGCGTTTACAGAAAAGTTTACGGGAGCCTCCGTGGTCGAGAGGTTATCAGGGGCGTAGTTTGCCTAAAAAGAGAGTCTAGGTAAAATTATGAGAGGGTTCGGGGGTATGCCCTCCAGGAAAATTCTAGAACGTCGAAGGTGAATTTTACGGCTATTTGGGGGGATTTTATGACCATTAGAAATGAAAATAAATTTTAGTTTTCCTTTTACTAATGGTCAAAGATATCAATTTTCAATGAAACATTTTAACATTAGTTACATGATTCCAGATTTATTTGAAATAACTTTTCAGTTTTGGAAATCGAGTCTAGGCAATTGCCTAGTACTGCCTAATAGAAGCTACGCGCCTATTAGACTGGATTCCAGTCTAATGTTGTACTTTTGGAGCATTTTACAGCTTTAATTGTGAAGAGAAATATATTTACGAGATTAATGTGCAAATTCGGATCGCGTAACTGCAAGCCACCGATTTCTTAAGGGAAGACAATCTGAACATATTAATATCCGTTTTTTTTTCTAGTAATGGAATGAATTGACAGACCCAACACAGGAGATCTATTCATGAAAACGGTGTAAACAAGAAAATGATTGTAATGATGTAAAATGACCATAAATAGAAATATACGTAGTATAAAAAAGAAAAAAAAAAACCGAATTGACAGTGAAATAAAAGTCTCTATTTGTCACTTATAACTCGAATTCTGAGAAAAGGGCTGACATTTACATACCTGTCTTAGATGTTCCCATAGAAGTTATAGATTCAGTACTTGTGTAAAAAGACATTCCACTCTTGTTCCTTCCGATACTCAACGCTTTACGGCTTGGATGAGGGGGCGGTAAGGGACCCAGACTGTCCCAAAACTGGGTTCGTTCTTGTAAGAAATCTAATCCCCCGGCAGCTGCGTCTGCGACCTCACCTTTCCCCAACGGTGTTTTCTTGTTCTTGAAATCTATTATTTCATCAACAAATCATTCTCCTTGATATTGTTTATGAATAGAGAGATTATCTCTCATTTACGGAATTCAATAGCGTCCATGGTATTTCGGTAGTGCCTTTAAAACGATAATTATCGCGTGGTATTAATGAAATTTAATGTGGACGCTATAGGATTCCGTACTTATTTGCACGAATAAATGTCAAGTAGATAATGAAAGATAAAACACGTCTTACAAGGAAACGAATGAGATAAATGCATTTGTATTTAGAGCTCTAAGTTGAATCTCTGTCATAATTTCCGATTACTGCACTTTAATTTATCACACAAGTACACGAGTACAGTAAAACTTTGATTATGAGACCACCTTTGGGGCCCGAAAAATCGATCGATATAGTAAGGTGGTCTCATTATTAAGTTGAAAATTGAAAGCAGGCCCGAAAATAAGCAGTCGTTATAACAAGGTGGGCGTAATATTGAGATGATCGCTCTTAGAGTATTTATTGTACACAAAATTACACATGCCTTCGTATCCTAGCAGGAATTGCAAATACTGTTTGTCTTCATACATCTCGCCAAGTAGTTCCTTCTCATTTGTCTCTTCAATCAGTTTGTCCTGATAAGCCAAGGATTCCAGTGAGTCCGAGAGTAAACTGTTTAATGAGGTAGCTCGTGACTCTGACAGCATTACTGCGGGTTTCTTATGAAGGTTTGTTAAAGGATGTACAAGTCTGGAACGAAAGTTCGCACTCGGCAACATCGATCTTTTGACTTTCTCCTTTGGTTTGTTCTTCCATTCGAATTGTTTTGGTGGTGGCTGATAAATAAAAGTGTCGATTTGTTTTTGTTTTTGTATGACTCAGTAAACATACAAGCGTATCTTTAAGGCTAGGAAAAAAAGTACTGTTCGCGGTTTCTTGACTAAACAATAAGGTAGGAGAGATCTAGACCGCACAACTTCGCTATTTCTTTCTTTCTTAAACATACCTTTAATAGTAAACACGGCTGCTTTTTCTCCGGCCTTTTTGAATCCATTTGAAGTATTCATTGTAGTGTCGCAAATATATGGCAATTTTAATTATTTTGTGTGACAAAATATTGTTAAGACCGTAGATTACGTATTTAAAATTCAATAGATCCATAATCGTGCAATTAATAAAAATACCTTCGTATTTATTTATAATTTATTTGGTCGCACATTCTAATAACACTCAATTAAAATTTGAGAACTTTACCTAAACGTGTATAAATATTTAAACTAAACCAGTTTAAATCATAAATTGCATTAGGCCATTTGTAATAACTGATCGTTCGTTGTGGGGACACATATTCTAGATGCGCAATTATTTCGAGTTAAAAATATTTCCTTTGAGATTCTGGATTATGTTGTTGATTGAAACACGATTTCATGAAACATGGTCCGCTCACAGACGAAAAAACATGGCTGTACGCACACGGTGCACGAATATTATTATAAAATAGAACATTGTTTATCGAGGTTAGGGACTGGGTACAGATAACCAGCAATTTTAAATGCTGCACTTTTTGGCCTTACTTGTTTGTGTGAAGCAGTGAAGTATGATAGGTCGCCTGTTGATGTTAGCTTCATTCTTCGGCCTGAAAATATATATATAGATTTATTACACGTAAAATATTCAGTAAAGACGTGACATAATCCTCTGATTTTTTATGTACAGTCTAACCTGAGTTTGTGGTCACCTCCGAATAAAGACCACCCTGCGAATAAAAGCCATTTTTTAAAAAAACACCATTGATTATTTCGAACAAACTGACCTCCGAATAAAGGTCACCTATCAATAAAGGTCACCTATCAATAAAGGTCACATTAAGTCTTTCCCAAGGGTTTGACTATTTTTCTTTTTCGGCGGAATTTGAATACGAAATACGATAGCTTGAACAAAATATCGTATGTTTTCTTCCGGACGCTCGGAACTTCATTCTCAAGAAAATATTGCAACATCGGCACCCATAAGATAAAACCCTTAGATAGGTCATTTGATTTATTCATTCTGAATGCATACATATATGGAATCTTTTTAGTGACATCTACGATACCAAAATGATAAAATATTGAACATGTCATTTATTTACATAATTTCGCGAACCTTTCTTGCGAGAATGCGCTTCAGCTTTTGTGATTCCATCTTTAAACTCCTGCGATTTAGGAAAGCGTTTTGCTCCTTTGTGAAAGTACACTAGCGCCATCTCGTGGTTGCCCAGTTGGTCCAATGCGCATCCTTTCTGCAGCAAGGCCTGGAACATATATAGCTCAGTACATTCTATATCTTTCAATAACATGACATTTTCTGACATTGGACTTCATTTTGATAAAAACACTACATTTCGTTTGCTCCTTTTTGTTAAATACTACCACATGCAGTTAGAATAAAGAGCAGGTTTGACGTCATTCACGTGATGTAATTTTTACTAAAGTGCAGTTTACAAACATACAAATAGTATTTAGACATCTACAATAACACAAACGTATCAGTGCATCTATATATACGAATGATTTACGAATATAATTTTACGGATAAGCACAATGATACGATAAGTATTTGTCTTACATCTTTGTCCATCGGATCAATGTGTAAGGCTAAATCAACGTCATCCATCGCGCGACGTATCCTTCGTAACTTTGAATAACATTTGGATCTACCAACCAGTGCTTTGACATCGTCTTGTACATGACGTAATGCCTGTTAAGCAAAATGTAATCAGTGGCTTAAAATCAATGCAGTGTATAGATAAAGAATGAATACACAAGTGCTTCAATTTAATTGACTACAACTTTTAGCGAATTTTGGGGTAGTGATATTTTTTTATGCATTGAATCTTTGTTAAATGCAAGTTAGTACGGGGGCCTCAGAGATCGAGTGGTTATGGTCTCTAACTTGTAACCGCCAAGTCCCTCACTACTGTGAGTTCAAATCCCACCGGGACCAAATTTCACGTGTGAGGAAGCTGTTGGTCTAGCTTATGGAAGTTTGGTGGTTCTACCCAGGTGTAAGATCGGGGTCTTTCTCCACTGTTAAAAATGAAAGTCTCAAAAATGACCGTAGCTGTTAGACGTTTAACTCCAGTGAAAAAAAAAACAAATAAAGAAATACGTTAATGCTGATAAGCGTACACAGTTATGTAAAGAAATTACACGTCAATGTTTATTAATTGTGAGAGTTGAAAAGATTCTTTCTCCACAAAGTCTTTTAGAGATGTATTTCTGTTTTGCCCTGTTCTTTTGTATGTTTAGAGTCATAGACATGTATTTGTCGATTCACGCAATAAACTGTAACTGTACCTGTTGAAATAAAATATTCCACCAAGGTTAGAATACTCACCTCATTGTATGACCGCAGAGCCTTTGAGTACTTTTTGTTCTCATACTGTTCTTGTCCATCTTTTCGACTGATCTCACATAACAATATTTCCTTTCTTGTATACTGATCAGCTCCCAGCATCTTAATGGTTAGTGTTGTAAATAACTGAAAACATTGAAAGTATGATACAGTTATGTTTATGTTTACCTGTTGTTTAACGGCACATTAGACAGCTTTGGTCATTACAGAGCCGCCCCAGAGATAGGGGAGGGGATACAGGAGAACCAGGCATACTATATCCCTACTGTTAACGAATAGACCTCCTAGTTCTTTATCGCGCCCAATGTAAATCACCGATACACGCCTCGTCCGTTTCCTATGATTTTCTAAACACAGTGATGAGATCAATAGTGGAGTGAGGGACACTAGAAATACGTCAATGAAATATCAGAAGCCAGAGCCGAAATTTCTAACCCACGACCTTCGAAGGCTATCACTAGACCATCGCGCCACTCCATGACAAAATTCGTGACAAACATACTAGTTAATGACCCTAATTAAAAAACTACATAAACTATATAATAGAAACCAACTGGCTGTTTCTGGGCATATACTTAATTTATTCTTCTGTGATGAATACTGAGGCTTGTCACAAAGTCAAATTCTACCCTGGGAATGAAACATTGGGCATCTTAATACTTAGTCATTTCTTAAAACAGACCAGTAAAACTTTCTTATAAAAACTGATTTACGAATTTTGAGACCGAGAAAAATCGTTTCCGGCACCTGATAGGATGTTTTTCAGGTCCGTTTTGAATCTTACCAAATATTGAAATACCATTAAGTATAATTAAAAACAAACCGAATTAGTATATTTATGATGTTTTTAATATATAAGTTCGTGTAATAAACTGAACTTTACAAAGTGAACTTTGTAGCTGTTATACATTTAAACATTTTTACTTATAAAAATCGTTCTTTAGTAGTTCATAACACTGAACGGGTTGTTTTCTTGATGAAAAAAAATCGAGAATATAAGATCACATTGGGATTTAAACACTTTTTCATTCAAGTTTATTAAGTATTTCTGCAAAAAATATCTCAACAATATGAATAGTTCATATATATACTTCATAATTATTTGTTCTTATATATTATTTTCATAATTCATAAATGTTTCATCTGGAAATAAAACCATATCATATTTCTATGTTGTCTCGTTTTGTTTGCAAATTTCCTGTCAATACGAATTACATTAATATTAAACATGATCAATATTGATTGAAACATACAAACGACATACCTTTATAAAGAACTGACAATTTATCAATCCTTACACTGCACGAGATATGAGAAAACATGTCATTTTTTTAAATTAACACACTTTTTACTATTTGACAAGGCTTTAAATCTTAAATTATGTATAATTTCCGTAAACAATCAATATTTTTCTTAAAACTCGCACATTGTGAACGAATTCTGACGCAGAAAAATATATTTTAATCCAGAAATATTATTAATCTGGCCAAATCCTTAAACAAATGCATTTTAATAGAACCTAAACCAAATCTGGCGGTTGTATTGAATTTAAAATAATACTTAGTTGCTATTCAGGCCAAGTGGATTAATACATTATAAATGAAATGAATTTAAAATAAATAATAAAACTCGTTTGGCTTTAGAAACAAGATTAGCATATGAGACGCCGAATTTTATTCTTTTTTATATGTTATAGTTTTGACGGGTATATATTTAATTGTTACACCGCCGGACTAGATTGCCTCCCTTAAAATGGTCGATAATGGGCGATATTTGGAGGTCAGTCTGTTTTAAATAATAAGTGACGGTTTTTTAAACTATGGTCTTTAATCACAGGGTGGTATTTATTCAGAGGTGGCCGGAAATACAGTTTTGACTGTATTTCTATCAGGAATAACTTATGTCATATCAGGCGAGACAATCCACTAAAATCTACGGAGATTTCGCACCAACAGCCAGGGTCATTCATCTGGGTAGAATCACCGTCCTTCCGTAAGCTAGCTGAACGGCTTCCACAAATATGAGATTTGTCTTGTTTAGAGCGGAATTAACTCTTAAAGTTGGGGAATTGGTAATAACAATTAATAAAATAAACAGAGATTCCGGATATATCAAACTAGTAATCATTCGACCAAAGGTCCTTGATCCATGGTTATTAAACATAGAATCTAATGACAAATCTTGTTTTCCTTTTTAACCTATATATCAAACAAATTTGCTTGTTTGTCAATGTGCATAAGTAAATACGTTCATCAATTTACTAGTGTACGGAAGTATGTTCGAAATAGTAGTACATGTATAATCTTATGGTAATTAACTTGAGAATATTGACAACAAAAATTGAGACTTGAGCTGAGAGATTGATCTCAAGTTTAATAACCTCAGACCCAGTACTCAACCAAATGTACACTTCGCACAATCGATTGGTTGGAAATTTCAATACTTGTTTTTAAAATGAGCGTTTGTCTACATGAAATGATGCGCGTAATTGAGATATACTTGCAAATGTTGCAAATGGCTTAAAGCGGTTTTCAAATTTATCTATCTGTGAGCTTACATCTCGACGCAACGAGGCACTTACATTTTAAAAATTAAATCAACAACACCTGACAAACTCACTGCTTTATGGTCTAAACTTTGTAAATGTTATACGTGTATTACCTCAGGGTGACACCTGATCAATCAGAGTATTTTAAACAAAATTTTGTTAGTTTGCTTACTGTTACAGATAAGAACAAGTAAGGCTTAAGCAACACTGACAAAGATGATGGGTACAAAAAGCATCAAGGTTGGCTTTTTTAAAAACTTTTAATGATTTCTTAAGACTTTCTTTATATATTACGCTTTATGGCATGTTTTACATCCAATGTTGTGTTTAGATGTTTTTTATCTTATGAATATGTTTCCGCTGGTTGTAATCTAATTTTCATTTGGGCATGCTATCCTAGAGTATTAGATAAACCATTAACCTAACTTGTTTGCAGCATTATATGATGTAACAAAAATCATAAATGTGTGAAAATATCAGTCCGCGAATGTGTTTGTGCGAGACTTGATAATACAGTCCAACCTGTGAACAAAGGTCACATTTTGGAAAGACAAAATATGGCCTTTATTGACAGATGGCCTTTTTTCGGAGGTCAGTTTGTTAAAAAATAATCATTGATTGTTTTCAAAGAATGGCCCTTATTCACGGGTTGATCTTTATTCGGAGGTGGCCGCAAATACAGGTTTGATTGTACTTTCATTTTCAATACAAGTCAACGATAAAAACGTTCACTATTATAGTTGTATACATTTTATTATAGTATACACTCACTAAATGAAATTATTCCCATTGTGTTTCATAAAATGTTCACTGAAGAACATTATTAAGAAACCCCATGTGGTATACAACGTTTTGATCATTTCAAAAGAGTATTAATTTTGTACAGTGCAACCTCTCCAAAGCATCACCTTTTCGTAGAAGCAAAAGTATGTTGTTGTTGAGAGGTTGTTGCTCTAGAGAGGTTAAATTAATAGTTAAATCGTACAGTGGGAAATTTCGTGCTAGTGTTGAAGGGAGGTTGTTGCTCAAGAGAGGGCCGCTCAGGAGAGGTTGCACTGTACAGGAAGTGATTATTTTTTTAAAATTCAATTTTTTTTTTTTATTACAATAAAAACCTACATTTGTTGATCATATTCATGTATTTCTTAAAACTAATTTCATACAAAGTTATCGCTATGATCTTAAGACCATTCTACAGATTGCGTAATCTTTCCAAACATAGTCATTCTGTGGAATCATTCTTTGGGTAAATATATGTATGTAAGTTAGTTATTGGAGTATGCAAGTTGAGTTATAGGGTATTTTCAAAATTCTGCAACACGTGATCATTACACAGAAGGACTATTTTGACGCCATGCGTTTTATTATTTTACACGTCTTAAAATTGTACAACAAGGTCATATATCGCTGATTATATTAAATAATAATAAAATTAATAATAAAGAAAATAAATTATACTGCAGATATTATTTTTCATAGCGTATACAAACTGCGAATAATATATAGTAATGTTCTTTGAAATGGTCGTATCAATAAGATGCGAAATTAAAACAATTTAATTGTAATTATAGAACATTGTACTTATTTTAGCTATTATTGTTTTCGCTATGTTGTACAGTAAAACCTTTGAAAACCGGACTCTCTGAAAACCGGAATCTCTGAAGACCGGATTCTCTGAAAACCGGAATTCACTGAAAATCAGACGATTTTTCAAGTCCTATTTTTTTCTCTCCGATCATTAGTAGTTCTCTAAAAACCTGAGTGCTCTAAAAACAGGACTTTTGGCCTAGTCAGGAAATGGTCCGGTTTTCGGTGATTTTACTGTACTAAACGCAAGCATAATAAAAATATTACGGGGTAGCTTGTACTTACAGGAGTGTATAGTGTTGGTTTGTGTCGTATTTTCCGTGATTTCCCAGGTGGCAGGAATCCAACCTAAAAAGATATCTGGGGAAATTTCACGTATAGAGAAACTTTCTAATTACTGGAAAAACTTACGTAAGTTTTTTTTATAAAATATGAAGTTTTTCAGATACCTAGTGTTGAGCTCGCACTCCATGTATATAAAGCCGTGGCCGTGGTCCAGTCGTTAGTGCGCTGGACTTGTAACCCGGAGATCCGGGTTCGAATCCCGGTCGAGGCAGGTCATACCCTTCTATGAAAATTTGACATAGATGATTTTCCTCCATATGTGGAGTCAGTACTGGGTAGTATACAGTCCAGGAAAACTGGTTAGGTGAACCGGTCGCCGTATATAACTGAAAAAATTGTTGAAAAATGGCATTAAACCCCAGTGACAATAAGTCACATAAAAACATAACAAATGATAATAAAATGTTGGTTTGCAGTTACGCGACCGACTCATTAAAAAATCCCCGGTTCCATAAAGATTGCTAATGATTTTGAATTTTTTTTACTTGACCTTTTCTGTTTTAGTAAAAGCGTGTTATGTTGAATAGAATGCCTATCCGCAGTCAAAATTTCAGGTCGCCTAACCGCAAACTAACAATTATTTAAGTATGGCCTCGTGTAAGATTTCTTGAAACAGTGAACTGGAAAAATCATTGGACTCAATCAATAATTTACTGTCCTAATTTTTATCTTAAGTGTTAAAATACCAGTACAATAAAAATCTGTAAACGAAGGCCACCAGAAAAGTTCGTCTTAATTTCGAGATTTTACTATGGGTATCATTGAATGTATGATAAATGCGACCAGATCAGAAAAATAGTAATCATTTCGATGACTTGACCAAAAAAAAACATGGATAGGTGGATCTAAGTCACAAATCCCCTTTTTCTATTTTTTTCTTCTAAATATATTTTTTTATTCTTTGGAGGTACAACTCGTCCCTAAACATTTTCGTACTTTAGATTTTGCTGTTAGAAACTTTACAGTCGGCGTTATAGATAAAGGGTCGGTCGGGTAATTGTAAATACGACCTTTTCTGGCCTCAGTGTTAACAATTGATCGTAATTTACAATTTTGATAATTATGCGCGACAAATATAATTACAAACAACAACAACAGCAATGTATATTTTTTTAATTTATTAAATACAAATTAACAACAAATGTGATATATTTAACCAAAAATTCCCGCTCAAAATAATATACTCAAAAATGCACCTACGTAGGGCAATAAAATAAACCACAGGGCAAGTGGATATCATAAAAAACGCAATTTATGACCTATTTGTTTGTCAAGTGACTACTAGTAGTCGTTAACTCAGATTTGACTAAATTACAAGTATTTACAATGAAGTCAAACTTTGATACAAATTTACTGCTCTCTGTTTTTCATAACAAAATTTTCACTGTTTTGTACATGTATATGTATTGTCCAACCGCAGGTGTACAGCGAACACGTCATTCATTCTTTACTAGGCAAAAAGCTGCATTAAAATGCCTTTGGCCATTTACATACATGTATACAAAACAGGGTGAGCAACTCTGGCAATTTGTAAAATATTGATGTCATCAAGGCAGACCATAAAAGAACTTATTGTATTCATTACATGGTACAAAACTTAATAACTCCTCTAATAAGCAGTCAGAAATTAATCCAAAACATTAAAAGTAATATAACTGCATAATAATGAAACTTAAATAAATGAAACTGACCTTTGGCCAAAGGGCAATTTACAACAAGGAAACATTAGTCGTATATTTTGTTAAAACGTTATGTAGAGTTTGATATAGATTGAGAAGTGTTTAACTTTAGTGATTTCAATCACCGATTCAGTTGCATATACATGTGGTGTTGGTATTTTCAATATATAAATAAATTGTAATACAAGTAGTCATAAATAATTCAAGTATTATCTTCCATAAATGTATTTGTTCATCTAATAATGTCTCAATTATGTTAAATGATCACAAGCAATGTGCTCATATATTTATTTGTTGGCTTTGAGTTTTAACAGAGAAAAAACATGTAATCTGTATTTTATAGCGTTTTTCCACTTTTGGCAAGCCCCATCCGAGAATTAATATCTTTAATGGTTCTGTCACATACATTACAGCCCCAAAAGAGTGTTAGACCATTAGGCTATTGTGCATTTTTAGACGCCGCAAAATTTATTCGTTTCAGACGCTTTGCTCTCGCGCATTCTAAGGGGTTGTTGCGGTGGTCCTTTGAACTTGTTTGTTCAAAATTCGTGAGGCGGCCGGAAAGTCTTTGAAGTAATGCCGCACGGTTATCGCAAAGCATCTGCACGGGTACCGAGCGATTGTTTAAAATTCTGCTCCCTCAGGGTTTCAGTCAGACGTTATGGTAACATTATTATAGTAGTGCTTCAGAGTAGTGTGCAGTAGTTTACCGTCCTGGGTCAGCCCAATTACCGGAATACCGGTAACTAAAAATCTTTTCGTCCAAACTATGGAACTAGTGAGCGTAAGGACTTACGAGGCCGGTTCGAAGAGGAAAATATGGTGTACCTTAGTGGTCGTTGGGAGGGTCGAATAGGAGGCAGACCAGTGATTTCTCCACTCGGTGCTGGCTCGAGAGGAGATTGATTGAAAATACATGTACCAGCAATAGATACTGATCCATGCACGATGGCCCCATATGAATTCGTAATCAGCGAACTAGAACTATGGGAAAAGATCTTTTACAATTTTAATAAGCAGTACCAGATTTGCTGGGCTTCTTGTTGCGTATTCGCTTGCCATCTATGGCACAGCGTGCATGATGAAAGTTTCATCGACTAGGGTATCAGGTACTTCCCTCCACACACGAGGAGTACACAGTACTCTGAAACTATCGCGTCACACACCTGGAGAAAAGCTAGAAAGTGTCGTGGGCGGCACGGAAACAGAATGCAAGACTGTGGTACGAGTGGGACCCTGTGTGATAGCCAGCTTCATGGAAGCTTCTAGAGGTTTTATCCGCTGTTCGCTCTACATGGTCCGGAGATTAGCGTATCAGTACCTCAAACATGTTGTATTACACACAGACGTATGACTTGAATTCAAAGTGTCACTCGCGCATCAATTCTTGAATCAGGGTGTCACAATACTATGTCGCATCAACCGCGCCTTTACTACACCGTTCGTCTCCGGTGGCGATGGGCCTGCCGCAGCTCTACTAGCGTGAGTATTACAACAACATTCTTTTCTAGACGCCGAAGCCGCAACAAAATATATAAAAAGATTATGTATGCACTATTCATTTCAAGCAATGTAGATATATGTTAAAATGGGTTCAAGGACGTCTGGAGGTACTATCGAGGTACTGAATTGAAAAAAAAGTACGATAAAACATCGCCACGTCACAGGTTTCAAACATGTTCGTGTGATGCCTAACAATGCTCCAATGCCTACCTCTAGCATAGTAACAACATTTTTGAGATCGGATCATTGAAGTTACTGTACAACCACATCCTCTTCATTCCGAAGACCTGGTACTATACGATTTCTATCTCCTTCCAAACATGATAAACTAGCAACAAGCTCTTGGTTATGCTTTTTATCAGTAATTGCTTAGAATACCGAAGTCAGGCCCCCATGACGCTTCGCGGAAAAGGATCTTTAGGATAAAGTTATGCATTCCATACCATGGGAAGTACTATGAGGGTATCACATGAAACACTACAAGTATAGATCAGTTTTCAAGGTTATAAACAACAATACGCAATACATTTAGAACACCCCTTATAAATGTTTCAGATTGTTTTACTATATTTTTTATGCGTTGAGTATACCTCAGGGAAATCTTCTTTTGCGTCAACAACCAATCATTAAATCTTAATTACTCGTTCAACTGCCTCAAATTCAGTCACTCACACTATGAAATATAAAATTAATTACCCTTGAACATGGGCAAATGAGTTTTTTTGGCAAATTTTGTTCGAGGCTCAAGAACGAAACGAGAACTGAAGAAATAAACTATAGTGCAACCTCTCCAGAGCGGTCCTTTCTTGAGCAACAACATCCCTTCAACAACGGCATGATTTGTTTTTAACTGAACGATTCTGCTATCAATTAGTATACCGCGTTTCCTCGTCGAGTGATGTTATGACAATAAATGAGCTTTAAATCTGATTGGTTTAAAACATACCGCTTTGAAACGGCCAATCAAACCAATATAGACAAAAAATGCGTACAGTTGGGCGTGAGTTGTGGATTTATCGTTCCTCGAACCTGCTGACCGATATTTTGCGAGAATAGAAAATAAAATTAATTGAAGTTAGCAAATTTGATATTCTACCAATTAGTCTCGTGCATCTTTTGTTTGACGCTAAGTTCCAGCGCAAACATAATAGAAACATAAAAGTCGACATCGTTTTAGTCATTCTAATAACCATGGTGATGCTTATCGCTTGTTTACAATCCTGTATTTGGTTTGTTTGCATCTGTCAGCAGCAATTTCAATTGTCCAAAGCCATGGGGCATACTTCAGATAGCAATAATTAATCCTTAGACCCATACTATACTTAGCTTCATGAAAATCGTGATGTGGATAATTTTAGAATCGTTATTCTTCACCCATTATTTTAATGCCATTACAGCAAGACATCCGAATTTGCGAAAGAAATTCAATCAGAAACTTTATCGATTGTAATCTACAAAACACCAATAAAAAGGTTTTAAAGATTTAGGGATGCAGGTATAGCCCTCGCTGATTTGGCACTAAAATGCTCAAAATGCACAGCCTTTGGCTGTTGTAAATATGACTCCAGGGAGCGTTTTTTTGTTCAGGTTTTTGTTTCTGTTCCTCCTTCTGAGGATTTTTTTTCAGAAAAAAATATAAGAAACAAAAAATAAAAAAAAACTCGTATTAGAGGAAGATTCCATCTTTTTTGGACACACCTGTAAACCGGACCCCTTCCGGAATGATAAAAAAGTCAGGTTTTCTGTGAATTCCGGTTTTCAGAGAACAATTGATTATAGAAGAGAAAGAAATAGGACTTGAAAAATACTCCAATTTTTAAAGAATTCAGACTCTCAGAGAGCCAGGTTTTCAGGGTTTTTAATGTAAATATATGATGTAGTAAGATTATTATCATTATTATAATACAGGTCCTTGTGCTGGGCAGTATGCCTGTAGAGCGGATATAGCAAATATGTCTTCAGACAGTCCACTTCCTAAATGTATAAAATATGGACAAGTTTGTGACAGACAAATTGATTGCCCGTTTGGAGATGACGAAAAAGATTGTGGTAAGTACCAGTATCCGGTATTTGTTACTGACTGTCCATCATTACTATTCCATCTGTTATTTAATATTATCCTCACAGGATAAGGACAGCACCAAAATTGTTCGGTCAGGTAACCGTAAACAAGATTATTATTTTTTGCTGTCTTCATCTTGCATTTATTCCGTAATTAATGACTCAAGGTTTAAATCAAGTTAACATGCAGCCAAGTAACACTATTATAAAATATGACTTACCTGATATATACGTCAAATGATGACTCCAAAATATAAAATTGGCAGCATTAAAAATGATAAAACCATGATTTGTAATGGCTTCCAGATTTTTTAATTCTCGATGCTGAAATACAGACCATACATCTGAGTGCAACAAATTTATTAATTGAAGTTCTTCATAAAAAACAATTATTAAACTAATAATATGCCGACACGGATTTCAAATATTAGTGTCTTACACAGTCTTTAGTGTACAGTCGGTTTCAATTCATTCCTAAGACCGGTAGTTATCCGCTAATAGTTTGTATTCAATCGAATAAATAGTATTCATTGAACTCCACTCATTTATTGAAAGAACAAAATATTTAAACGTTCAAAATGAAACGCACAGATGAAGAATGTCGCCCAAAAGAACTTCGATGTAAAAATGGACGATGTGCCAGAATCTGTGACGGTCATGCCCAATGCCCTGATAAGGCAGACGAACAAGGCTGTGGTAAGAAGTTTCTGGTTTTTGTTATCTCCCTTGTATACTCAGCATTTTGATAGGCTAAAAAGTACGCAACAAAAGATTAAACTTTCTGTGGCCAAAATGGACTAATAAGTAATATAAAAATACATACGTTTGAAGTTATCGACCGATCTATAAAGTGAATGTACATCAATTTTAAAGTCAAGCGCTCATGTATAAAAGCGTGTAATATGGTAAGAACTATTTGATACTTAAATAAATAAGATGTGACATAGGCGTTATATGTAGCACGTATAGCATACCAATGGAATTAAGAATATTTTCCAATCCCTGTCTAGAGTTATCGTTCGTTATCCCTCATATGTATCTCTGTCAACGTCTCGGTTTTTACTAGTTTCTTGAAAAGCTAAAAACAAAGCCAAAATTGGTATAAGTTTTACAACGAAGTGAAATGCCATTCAAAATACGTTGGAGACTAAAGATTTATTAATTTACAATAAAGTCACAGAAAATATTTTATGCCCGCCGTGAAAGTGTTTGTTAACATTCGGTAAATAGGGTACAAAGTCTTGTCGCTTAAATGGAAACAACACTCAGAAGTTGGACGTAATCGTGAAAAAATATGACAACAAATACACATTAAGAGAAAAACAGAACCATGCATTGAGTATCAGATGGTAACTCGTCGAGACTAGGTTACATGTTTTTGATTACTTTTCAAACGTATGTGTAGAGATGTATGCGATTAATTTACAACAACTCTGGATAAAGATTGAATATTTTCAATGGATCACGTGATATATTCAGTAGATCACGTGATAAGGCCTAAACAAAAAATTGTTCCGGTTACATGCCCCCAAAAATATGGGTCGCTAGGTAGGGATTTTTATTTTATGTTTTTTACATGCATCGGTATGGGAAAAGTGCACTCTAATACAAATAAGTTGTGAAAATTACAATATAGCACTAAGATTAGGATACCGTAAAAACTTATGAGTCGGCAGGTAAAATATTGGGTCTGACGGGTAACCGGAAACATACCTTATTTTAGGCCTAATTTCAAATGGAATACGAGATATAAAAATACGAACTTACCACGTGATAATTTTTGTAGGGGGTTTTCCTGGCGGCATTCAGTGTCCCAGTGGAATTGTTGGTGTTGTTTGTGATGGCGCCACAGACTGTAATGGAACGCTTGACAATGGCGAAGATGAACAGAACTGTAGTATGTTGATATTGACGTATACTGTAGATCAGCAAAGACAAAAATCATGGTTCTTACGAGCTTATTACAAAAATTTATACATGTCTTTAAGTCAAGTTTTACTACAAACTGCAGGGACTTTATACAACAGTCCCCGATACTGTAAAATGAGTTAGTCTGAATGTCTGAAAACACTTAATTAACTTAACATACATTAATTTCGTATCGTACTTTGTAATTTGAAAATTAAGTTTGCATCATTTTAAAAAAATAATATTCTGATCCAACTTGTTCTCAGAAGCTAGATCAGCCAACAAAGAGGCCCCTCATATCCTTCTTGATGACCCCTGTCTGCACTTTTGTGGTCCTTTTAATTTAGTTAAGTTATAACTTCATAAGGCTAAAATGACATTTTATCAACAAAAAAGCACATCTTGACATGTTAAAGAAAACAATGTCCATATTGTGAGACAATTACCTTATTTCTGTACCGGGTTAAAAACGATGAGTTAGTAGCCCTGAACGGATTTTATACCTAGCCAATACCTGGTGCCATGTTGGAATTAATACTTACATTTAAGTGCTGGGTACCAATCTACAAAAATGTCGTTAGTCGGATCGCGGTACAATTTGAATTTAAGGAAATTGATGAGGTAAATGAACATTGAGTGGATAAAAGGATGATTTATTCTGTTTCCTCCAGTAAAGAAGTCGAAATGGACACAGGTTTTGGAGCAATTTGGAGCCAGTGTTTTGTTTAAGCGCCATTGACCCTGGATTTATGTGTTATCGGAAAAAATCAACAAATTACTTGTGTAAAATAAAATTACAAGTATTTAATTGGTTTAACATCGATACATGTCTGAATATTTATTTGTATTTTTATAATTGTTTTTAAGCATGCCCTCCTGGAACCATCGTTTGTTCGAGTGGTGCCAAATGTGGAATACGTTGTAACGGTGACATCGAATGCGATGACATGTCGGATGAGAAAGACTGCAGTAAAACAATTAGAGAATTGATTATAGTAACATTAATATCATACGTCATAATAGTGGCATGCGTGTTTGTATTTCATTCTTCGTCAAACGTTTGATTAATAGCGATAATTAAAATGCACACTCTTCTGGGCTTCGGTTATTTAATGAAGAATGATTCTGTTGTATTATATTTCATGCATCACTAAAATCATCGCATATATTTTTTTGATATTTTCATTCACTAAATAACAAATTTATGTACCTAGTTCATCATATTTATGCAAAAAGTATTATTAATTATAATATTGATATAAAATACAATATCATGTTAATTTTTACACAGTGTGTCCATGTGGCAGTCTGCGATGCCCTAGCGGTAAATGCGGAATACTGTGCAATAAAATCACCGAGTGTGATGAAGGCATGGATAATAATGATGATGAAAAAGACTGTGGTATGTTATACTTAAACAGCGATTGGTAAATTAATTTTGAGACTACTTAGAACTGACCAATCAAATGCTTGATCTTTAGACTGGTCTGCTCTAAGATGTGCTCGTATTTAGCACAGACAAGCTTAACACATTAACCGATGTAAGAATTTTAGACTGGTTTATGCCATAACATCCTACGTAAAACTGTGTACAAAGACAACCTCTTTCAGGAAGTTATCTTAAAGTTTTTTATAGAGCATATGATTTATTCACATTCAAACATGTGAAGAAAGGCCATCCTTGTGAAACACAAAATGTGGCCTTTATTGACAGATGACTTTTATTCGGAGGTCAGTTTGTTCTAAAAATCAATTACATTTTTTGAAAGATTGACCTTTATTAACAGGACGGCCTTCATTCGGAAGTGGTTGCAAACGCAGGTTTGACTGTATTTCGATATTTATTGATCTATTGTAGCATGCCCGGAGGAAATGATCAGATGTATGAACGGGGAATGCGGCACGTTATGTAATGGTATGGCTGAATGCCCGAATATGGAAGACGAGAGTACAAAATTTTGTCGTGCGTAATCATTATGACCATTTAGACAACTAATAGTAACCAATGGTTGTAAAACATTTCTCGTGGAACCTCTTAAGCTTTGATTCAAATAATGAATGTTTTGCAATGATGCATGAGGGTAAAGTATAATGCATTGAAAGTTTCTGTATAAAATGATAAATGAAAAACATCTTAAGGAATGGCAAACAAAAAATAGTTTTATTTATAGGTTGATTTCGTTATTGTCTAAGACAATGAGATGTTATTAATTTGGCCCTTTCAAGGGATGGCAAACAAAAAATAGTTTTATTAATTGGTTGATTTCGCTATTGTCTAAGACAATGAAAAGTTATTAATTTGACCCTTTCTAGGGATGGCAAACAAAAAAAATAGTTTTATTAATTTTATTGGTTGATTTCGCTATTGTCTAAGACAATGAAACGCTATTAATTTGGCCCTTTCTAAGGGTTTAGTTGAGGTTCTTGATATCATGTAATGTTCGTCTGACATTGTTATTGTCAACTAGAAATGTTCGGTTTTTTATTTGTTTCACTTGTATAGCAACTGTATTAACTTGTAGTTAGGCGTTCAGATGTTTGTTTCTGGTTACATGCTCTTTGAAATAGTGTGAGTAGGTAGGGATTTTTTTTATTTTGGATTTTTTATTTGTCTTGAAAGCCGCTGTTGAAATAATTTTTGTGCAGAAAGGTAAAAAAGTAAGATAATGGATGTACTATTCATCATGCCTAATAAAAGGTCTGGAGTCGCTGGGGAAAATAAGCGTAGGTCTGGTGACGAGAAACAAACGATTTTTACGCCTTATAGTAGATATAGTGTTTCCACTCGGAGACATTGCGCAACTTTCTTCAATGTATTTGGCCAAATGACAAAATGAGTATTGGATTGTGAATGCTTATGTATGAACTCATTGTTTTAGCTTGCCCTGGTGGGTCTGTCCGTTGTCCTAGTGGAAAATGTGGAGCGTTATGTGATGGTGTAATACAATGTGACGACGCTGAAGATGGAAATGAGGATGAAATGCAATGTGGTTTGTAAACAATACGCAGCTTCCTAGAAACACCACTAGGTGTTGGACAGTAGCATTGAAAGTTTGGTGGTTATGTGGAAATCTGAAAACTGTGTTATAAACACACCTGGATTAATACTATTGGTGTTTAACTTATGCAAGTTGAAATTAAATGCATGCACTATAACCTCTGAAAACCTGACTCCTTCCATACTGGGGCAAAAGTCCGGTTTTCTAAGAATTCCGGTTTTTTAGAGAACCATTGATTACGTAAGCAAAAACAGGTAGCTTGAAAAATCATCCGAATTCCGGTTTTCAGGGAATCCGGTTTTCATGCGTTATACTGTACATCAAAGTACTAAGACAAAAAAATATCGGGTTTCCACTAAAGTCACCCAAAGTATGGGGTAGCAGATCTCGAATTTTTCAAAAACGTATATTTTTAAGTTCAAAGATGCAATTCGTAATAAAACGTAAATATCGGCAAGAAAAAAGCGACAAACACCGAAAAAAGTCTGGGGTTGACAGAAAAGACAGGGTTGGTCGGGTTAGTGGAAGCCGGAAACTTTTTATTTTTTATTTTATGTCTAAGGTACCTTGTGATATTTGCAGAATGTCCAGCTGGAAGTATACGCTGTCCTAGTGGTAAATGTGGTGCTGTGTGTAATGGTGTACCCAACTGTGATCAAGCTGGAGATGCCGGGGAAGATGAGGAAAATTGTGGTAAGACCGCTATCGGCAATACAGGCAGATTTAAATAGTCCGTCTTCTAATGACTGAAAAATAATAAAATTGTGGTCTAAATTTGATGGATACATTAGCCAAAAAAAATTATTTGGCTGTGATCGTTTTACAGTATGACAGAAGAAAAAGTAAAAAAAATCTTGCACTTGAAATTGTTATACAAAATAGAGATATGATCCCTAGAAAAAAATACATAAATTTCGATGTTCCCATTACATGCCTCTTTAATTATCCTCCCCACCTCTAGGAATGGCCATGTCAGCATGGCACTTGTTGCATTTTAATGAAAGGAAGCAGAAAGGTTCACCTTAACGCTTACATTATGTTTTAGATTGTCCATGTGGAACAATCAAATGCCCAAGTGGAAAGTGTGGAGCAAGATGCGATGGAACAGTACAATGTGATGGTGAAGGTGACAATATGGACGATGAAGCTACATGTAACAGTAAGTAAATGATAACTTGTTGCCAATCAGGGGTTAGTCATTTATTGCTTGAATGATGTGACTCATTGTCAGCCAGTGGGATCTCACGTCTTTATAAGACACATGTGTTGATTCTTCAGAAAGTGGACATGTTAGTGGCTACATCGAGAATTAAATATTCATGAATCACATAACTTTGCGCTTATACATGTACATGAATATACATGTACAACCTACTATTTTGTATAATATGGAAATATAATGTACCTGTAAGTTATACAAAACCTGGTCATAATATACAGGTGTGTTGGCCGAATGTCTGGTAGTAAAACACGTAGTTGTATAATATGTGGTTATGTAATAAGGTCAAATAAAATACTGTTTCATTTTTTCTCTGGTGTCGCACCAACAGCCAGGGTCATTTGGTAACTTTTCTAGCTCTAAAGGTGAAGAAAAACTCCAGTTTTACACATGGGTAGAACCACCGACCTTCCAAAGGCCAGCCTCTCATGCGATTTTTTCTGGTCCCGGATGGGATTCGAACTCACAGCGGTGAACGGCTACTGATCACCAGTCAGGCCAATGTGACTATATCAGATGTCATCATACAGTACGTTGTAATATGATGCAAAGTCATAAAAGACACTGAATTGTGAGGTATACATAGAGAGAAAGTAAAAAAAAGATCTAGAAAAGTTCAGTTTCTCCAGAATAGGCAAATGAGAATACTTGTACAGTCCAACCTGTGTTTGCGGCCACCTCCGAATAAAGGTCACCATGTGGAAGGTCATTCTTTGAAAAACCGTCATTGATTATTCAGAACAAACTGACCTCTGAAAAAGGCCACTTGCAAATAAAGACCACATTTTGGCTTTCCCTTGTGTGGCCTTTGTTCACAGGTTTGATTGCGCTCGTATTTATAGCAATTACAATATGTACATGTATTATTACGGATATAACTGACTATAATGTTGATTATTGTAGAATGTCCGCATGGATTGTTCACTTGTCCTAGTGGAACATGCGCTGGACGATGTGACAAGCACGTACAATGTAATATGCCTGGTGATAATGGTGAAGATGAGGATAATTGTCGTGCGTGAACATAATTTTGTAATCCTGTATATAAGGGAGATAATCATTAAGAAGAGTTTGCGTCAACATCTCTGCTGAGATTACTTCCCTAGTCAGTTTACAAATGTACTGCTGATCGTAGGGAGAATAACTTAACTATAGATTTAGTATTCTGACGTAGATGTTAATATTTTATGATTATTATGTTGTTTGAAGAAACGTTTTAAATATCAGCCATTGGTCTAAGATCTATGCAAAAACATAATGCCAATATCAGTCCAAATTTCCAGGCATCATAGGTTATTTAATTCTGGAATCATTTTCAATACTGACTTGGTATGAATGGTCAGATTTATCCCACGTTCAAAAATCCTCTTAAATACATACTGAAAGCTTTCTCAAAATCTTTTTTACACCAAAACGTTGTCACAAAATAAGCTCACACAAATAAAGCACTCACAATACAAACTCTCACAAAACGAATTCTCACAAAGCAAGATTTACAAAAACAGCTGACTAAACAAACACTCGGAAAACAAACTTAGGCGATAAAGGCTTTCACAAAGCAAGATTTTACAAAAATAGCGTCTCACAAAACAAGCTCTCATAATGCAATGTTTTACAAAAAGCCTCACAAAGCATGATCTCACACATTAAACACTCACACAGTAAGCTGTCACTATACAAGCTCTCACAAAGCAAGCTTTTACAAAAACTCGCAGTACAAGATCTCGCTAAACAAGCTCTTACAAAGCCAGAGAGAGTGATAAATGTGTTAACAATCAAAATATGTTGCCTTCTGTTTGTAGCAAAATGTTAAATACAATGTGCGTACTAAATGAAGACTTTGAAAATAATAATTTTGCAGTGATCATACATCAAAACGTGACGCCACTGATGATTTCAGTGAATCGATGTCAGTGGTAAATAATCCCATGGATTTCACGAGTCCTTTTTGTAATGACTATGGCATTATTTAGTCCTAAACAAAAATAGGTTTGTTTCCGGTTACATGCCCAAAACAATATGGGTCGGTAGGTAAGGAATTTTTACTTTTACGTTTTTTTACATACATCGACAACACTCTTGTGAAAATTACAATATAGCACTAAGATTTGGATGCCGTAAAAACTTTTGAGTCGGCAGGTAAAAGATGGGTCGGTCGGGTAACCGGAAACAAACCTATTTTTTTACATCTTTTTGATTGTGTTTTTTCTGTCATTTAAGCTTGTGAGCCAACCGAAATTACTTGTCCGAGCGGAATTTGTGCACAACGGTGTGATGGTACTGCTCAATGTAATATACCAAATACTGCTGATAATGGCGAGGATGAAATTCAATGTCGTACGTTTAGTTTTCTTGATGTATATTCATGACTCACACCCATTTTTGATCTTTGTGATTCGTTTTTTTTTCACTGGGGTTCAATGTCGCACCAACAGCCCGGGTGATTTCGTTTTTTTTAGCTTTGACGGTGGAGGAAAACACAAGGTATACACTTAGGTAGAACCAACGGACCTTAAGTCAGCTAAGTAAGCTAGTTGGACTGCTTCCTCACATGTGAAATGTGCCTGGTTATGGAGGGGATTCAAACTCACAGTAGAGAGGAGCTTGCGACTAACAGTTGGAGACCATAACCACTCGACCACGGAGACCCCTGTGATTCATTAGTATATGTCCTGCATCAAAGACCTCTAACAGTCTACATGGTATACTATGTAATACATTATAAAAATATATATTCTATATTATTATCAATTTGTATAAGCAACATTATTTCATGCATATTTTACTTTTTATTCACAGCTTGTCCGGCTGGACATGTGTCTTGTGGCGGACGATGTGAACCAAGGTGTGATAATAATGTTGGATGTACACTTGCTGAAGAAGGAGGATTTGATGAGCATGGCTGTGGTAAAAATTGTATTAAAAAATGCATTCTTAGACTTCCAATAGTTCCAATATTTTGCATTACACAGTTTAAAAAAAACTTTATAAATGAATTAACTTCAATTATTTAATACTCACGTAGATTCATTGAAACTAGACGTAGTAGGAAAATCAAAAGTTAATTATTTTTCTAAACTTGCAAAATACAAATCAAATTAATTTGAATCAAGTGTAGCAGTGTATCGGGTGATATTTTGTGGGATTATTTCTACAAACCCGGATGCCAATTTTTCCCATTTTGAGAAAATTGCACTCAAAATTTTGAACTGCAATAACTTCACGCTAGTTAAGGGTTCAAGATACAATATACAAATATTTATTTATAGTCGGCTCATATTGCAACAATAAACATCAGCTATAAATAGCTATTTGCCGACAGGACAACATAGTAAAGAAGTAAATAAAACATAGACAATTGACATATATAGTCTAGACAATAAAAGATAATACATGTATTATAATATTTGGTACTAGACATGAAGATTAATAAAAGTGCTAGCGTTGATAAGTATTTGGTAAATGATACACTTATTCAAAAGATATAAAACTGCTTACATGTATAGGCCGGAATATGATAAAAGTAACTGCAAAGGCATTTAAAATTATTAATATAAGCATTATCATTTAGTTACAACACTTTTAAGTCATGCAGGCATATAATAAGATAAGCGTGAGAAAGTAATACATGGAATTGGAGTCAACCATTTTATGATAGATTTACAAGCAGGTTAGTATGATCATGATAAAGAGCTAATCGGAACGACGAAAATGATACAAAAATCTTAATAACGTGACATTCTACACTTGATTGACTTGTAGCATTCTTTTTTATTTCGTTTTAACGAAATAATATTTCGTCATTACAAAATAATTTTATTCGTAAATACGAAGTACTACAAACAATTCCTGGATAAGATTGAGTTTGTTATATGGCAGAAGCTAATCTGAGTCAAGTTCCTTGAGTCTGCTAGTGGCCTCTCTGAGCCTGACTTCTAGAGTTTCCTAGTGGCCTCTCAGGACCAGATTAATATTGGCTACACTGAGACTTTTAAATAATTTCTGGTGCGTGATATACGAGTTGTTGCTCCTTGTATTCAGAGGAATGTCTGGTTTTCCGAGTAACAGCTAGAAAAGGTGGTGATGTCCAAGATGCATGGCTTCATGGCTTCCATACCACTGCCGATGAAAGCTGCAGAAACACGGCCAAAGACGGCTGTGATGGACATTTCAGGGATCCTATTGTAGACCAATGGGACACACAAAATATCCAACGGGTAACTTCTGTTATATTCATTTTTAATGGATATGTACTTTTATCATGTATGTATACGTACATAGTACTATCAAATTTGTAAACTTTGACTACCACAGTGAGATACAATATAACCTTTATTCACAGCTGGTCTTAATTTGATTTATTGTAAGAATAAAAGTATGTTACGGGGTGGTTCTTGTTAGGATGGTGACCTTACCTACCCTAATTTTTCCTGCGATTCTGGACTTCTCACTAGGCCCGAGAAACTGTACATCCACTTTCCACACAACTCATAATCTCAACAGCAGCTTTCAAGAATGATAGAAAAATAAAAAAACTTCCCTACCTACCTACCTACCCACCCTATTTTTACTGAGCGTGTAACCAGAATCAATCAGTTTTTACGCCCAACTGAATATATGTACTATGAAAGCACTAGCTCCACTTTGTTAAACATTATACTGGTACTTGTCATTCAGGTGATTGTTTCCATGTATAAAGATGTTGAAGTACTCACTCTAGAGTTCAATGGTGTAAATTCTAACATAGACAACTGGTTCACGCCAGACAGACTCATTAGTTCATCAATCCCTGAACTCCTTACAGCTACCACTAAATATTTCGGTATAAATCCAACAGTAGATAGCACAACTCTGTAAGTTAAAATCTTTATATATTTAGTAATTCTTCATAATGAGTACTTATTCCTTCTATTTCTGATTGACATATACCCTACTGCAGTAAGTATTCACAATGTCTGATTGACATATACTCTACAGCAGTAAGTACTCACAATGTCTGATTGACATATACCCTACTGCATTAAGTATTCACAAAGTATGATTGACATATACCATACAGCTGTAAATATTCACAATGTCTGATTGACATATACTCCACTGCAGTAAGTATCATAATATTTGATTGGCAGATACTGCAGTTAGTATTCACCTTGTTTGATTGACGTATACAGTTGTTAGTATTCACAAGGTCTGATGGACATACACCCTACAGCAGAAAGTATTCACAATGTCTGATTGACATATACTTTTCGGCTGTTAGAACGAAGCTGATAATACATTCATATAAAAGGGTTTTATGAGTGCACTCCAATCTCGTTTGCTTAATGCACCAACCCCTGGTTGTAACCAAAATTACGCTAGCCATGAACACTCTGTATGTACTTCAGAGAAGGGGAGAACAGGAAGTTTGTGATCACGGAGTCTATAAATACTGCCAATAATTGTAATGATGATACTGTTGTGATGATGGTTGTGGACGCCTACGACACTTGTCCAGTGGATCAACAAACCCAGTATCCAGTCTTATATTATGCTATTGACAACGTGATCCAGCCTATTGGAGACCTTCTTGGTAAATCTTTTTAATTTAACCCTTTGCCTCAAAATACCGCATTTCCCCGCATCTGAAGCAGACGACTTTTGAAAACATTGTGGCAAAAGAATTCATTGCTTGTCATGGCTTCTTTTGCCACTATGTTTTCCACTCTGTCAGAGAGAACTAACCCGATTTTCTTAAATAAATTGTATATTAGTTTTGAATTTGGAAGAGTCCAAAATATGCTTAAAGGGCAAAGGGTTAAAACAGCAGAATTTGTTTTCTTTTTCACTTTTTCTGACCCCCAAAATGAATTTCATACCCAAAATGGCATTCTGCATGTATGCCATGGTTAAGATGTACTTCCAGACAGAAAGTCGTAAATCTACATGCAGGCATGAATCATGAAGTCAAATATTTGAACAAACTTGAATCGGTGTTCGTATAAAAATTGGTCAATTTTTTGGTGAAATAACGATATTGTTCATAAGCTGGTTTTTCATGAAATAAAGAAAAAATCGTATATACATGTGTATCAGGAGGCAGTTACGAAAAAAGACCTAAAACTTTAATGACTTATTAATTGAATTATCTATTGAAACTAAATGAAATGAACTTTATGGTAGTGATTTCTAAGTTAATTGAGACCTAGAAGAACAGCATGGAGTAATCTGCCATAAAACAGGATTGTAGATCCAGTAAATATGGCAATTGTACACTGTATTGTAATATTAAATACTCACTTGATTTGTTTACTGTTGTACAATTGTAAATACAAGTCACTGGATTTTTGGCGACTTTCCCATTTTACCAGTGGAGGAGGACATCAGGCTTACACCTTGATAGAACCATTAATATACCGTATGCTATCTAGACAGCTTCCTCACATGTGAAATTTTGTCACGGGTGGGATTCGAACACAAAGTGGTGAGGGACTAGTGACTACTAGTCAGAGACCACAGAGGCTCCCTAATTGTAAACACAACACAAATGTTGATCAGATGTTCACTTGACTATGTAACTGATATAAATCATGTGGGAAAACATGAAAATTGTATGTGCTTGCCATCTATCAGCAGACACTAAATTTATGACCGGCTTTGAATTACAGTGCAATCTCTCCAAGCAACACCCTTTGAGAGAAGCAAAATTATGTTTTTGATGAAAGGTTGTTGCTCTAGAGAGGTTGAATTAATAGTTAAATCATACAGTGGGAAAAAAATCATGCTGTTGTTGAAGGGAGATTCTTACTGAAGAGAGGGCTGCTCAGCAGATGTTGTACTGTACTGTGGTTTTCTTTTCAGACATGAAAATTTTGTATTGTCTGTAGTTAATTAGCAATTACTTACAATTGAAAGTTATTTCAGCAAGCATAATTTATTTAATGAAATATATGTTTATTTAACAAATCCTTTGTTAAGAGCAAGCAAATGTCCTGGTTTGAAAAATTCCATTTGTATGTTGTACATCAAAATCCAGCCCTTAATTCAGAAATGTTGAAATGAAATATAAATCGCTCAGTTGATTTGGACACAAGAATTTTTAATATTTTATTTGGGAATATTTGTTTATAGTCACTGATTTAAAGTTTACGCTGCAGAATTTCAATACATTTCTTAACGTGTTTTTCAGATGGGATTGCTGAGGCTGATGTTATGACAATAAGACTGGTAAAAAATTAAGCTTCATTAAGATATTTTAGAATGAAATGACCATGGAAATGTTGCAAAATAAAAATCAGTCAAGGGCTGTAATTCTGTTGTATTTTAGTTATTTTATTGCATAACTAAACCCCATTGACTTATGATGCACTGAGATTTATTGGCTCAATGTTTCCAGCTTCATATTCAGTCTCCTACTACATTGGTGCCGTGGTGTGTGGCTGGCCTTGGAATCCTAGAGCTAGGGTGAAGCAATGGCTGGGTTAATTTAATTGAACCTGTGGTTGTTGTTTAATTAATTGATTAATAACAGGGAGGAGGAGTGTAACAGGGCTGGATATATGATATATGTGTTTATAGTGGTTTGTATGCCAGTCAGCCTCATTAGCTCAGTTGGTAGAGCAGCTGACTTGCAAGCAGAAGATTGCGGGTTTGATCCCCGTGTCGGAACTTTATGTTCTGCCTCCTATTATGCCTCCTTGAGTACTAAGTGCCCATGGTATACTTTTAGGATAATTGGTCTGTCATTGGTTGTCCACACAGTTGTGTTTTAACATGTCACATCCACACTCATTACATGTGCATAGAAGTACAGATCCAATTGTCATAAAATAATTATGACAATAGTCTTTAAATTATGATCCAAGGCCTGATTGAACTAAATGTAATAGTTCAAGAGTTATGGCCCAAAATGTATCAATACCATTATATTTAATTCATGCTACATCCTATCATTTTAATTTTTCACTTATCTTTCTTATAGCAATGCCAATTAAATAAAAAAAAAATAAAATGAGGTGCCAGTATCCATTTATAATCTGACCTTCATAACATGAGTGATAGTACCTAATTGGTACTCAATTCATGCTTATTCTTCTACATTTATAGCTTATCTAAATGATAAAGGCTTTTAAACAAACGTTTGCATTAAAAAGATATCTGTATTATATTTGATTGCATAAAAAATTGCCCTGAGTTCAAAAAAATTTCACCAATTCAACTTTATCTGTTGAAGTTTAAAGGGACTTAACTCTAGATTGGTATATAAATAACACAATAATAGAACTAACAAAAACTGTAGTGTCATTCTTAAATGTTGATTTTGTGGGTTAGATTTTTTTATAAATTCAGTATATCTTAAAATTAATCCTTGCAGTGTATTTGTATAAGTACTACATCATTTATACCAAAATTATTGTACAATGTATTAAGCCAGAGTCAATATTTAGGAAATAAATTCATTATATAAGAGTTTCTTTAATGGCATTGTAACCATAGTGATGCAACATGTGTTTTGTCGTACAACATTTAACCAGATTGTATTATTATACAAATGAAATCAAAGGTATGTGCGTTAACACAGAGACACCATCAGAGGACAACATTGTGAAATAAAATCGAACAACACATCTTTTTTCATAAGAAATATTTATAAGAATATTATGAAAAAATATATACTTTCAGAATGTTATTACTCCACAAATAAAAGTATTAAATAGGGTAGAAAAAAATCATGTTTACAGTTACTTGACTAAAAAATATTTTCTATTTTATTTTCTAAAAATGCATTCTGTACTTCGGAGGCATGAGTCAGCCTGAAATATTTTCATATTCTGGATTTTGCTGTTTGAAACTTTAGTTGGCACCAAAAGTAAGGTCAGTCAGGTAACTGGAAACACAAGTATTTTTTTTCTGGCCTTAACAACATAAGAATGTTACCTTTATATCTTTTCATTTGGTCCAAGGTAATATAGTTTGAGATTAGTCACAATATACTCAAAGCTAAAACTCATTGTCAAATTTTATCAATTTTGTATTTTGTTGAAATGTTGAATTTTGTTATACATTAATCTAAATATTTCAAAGAAAGAGTTAGAGATTTGTGACCAATCTCAAGTATTATATTTTCAGAAGTCAATTACTATTTATCATACATTTCTGTTGGGGCTTAAGTTTGATTATAACTCCTAAATCAATCTTAAGAAATGTTTTTAATTCTAGCTAAACAGTAAAAACGATAATTTTACATGTACATAAAAATCTTAAAAATACAGAAATATTTTGGAATAGCAGTAAAGACAATTTTCAGAGATGGTTCACATTATCAGAACCTTTGTGATGAAAAACATGAAGGGTGCTTCCAGGGCCATTTGATATTACATTTTAATTCAACTTCAATACCAGCTTATGAACAATTTACAATTACAACCATAGTATACAATAGTTTAGTCAAACAGAAAAACAGCAACAGAATCCTCGTCCCGATATATAACTTAAATACATTTGTTACTTTATTAAGAAATTTGCTGACATAAGATGTCTTGCATATTGACCTGGTTTTGAATTTAAGTTCATATCAATGCATTTGCCCATCCTAAGTTATGTTCATACATGCTCCTATACTGTAAAATAGGAATTTTTAAAGTGCGTATTAAAAGCATTAAAATGTGGCTATGAAGTATATATACATCTAACTGCTTTATATACATGATGAAATATGACATTGTATAATTATGGCATAATATTATATACAAGACAGTAACATGAAATACATATTCACATTATATACAAAAAATAAAAAAGGATAAAAACGTTTTACAAGGGAAAACAGATAAAAATGAAACTATTCTGTGATCTAGACATTACAAGTCAAATCATAATTGCAGTACATATACATAAAATTTGTCATCAAAATGATCAATTTTGCTTATTGATGATCACTGCTAATTAAGTCAATTAACATACAAAATGAACTACAATCACACACAAAATATTTCCTGAAATCACAATGAAACAATGGCTGAATGAGGTTGACAAAGGCATATTGTATACTTCTAGCACTTGTTATTATCAAACATTATAATTTGATAAAGTTGATGAGAAGTCACCATTTCTAGTATGAGAATAAAAAAAATGTTGTTTCCAATCTGATCTATAACTACATTTACTGCTGTTTACACCTCAAATAAAGGCAGACAAGCCTATCTGATTAATAAGACCAAAAAATGAGATTACAAAAAAGAGTTAATTGATTATAGAATAAAGAATATTTAAAAAAAACAAGAAACACAAAGATGTGATTATTATTCAGGTAGTAAAGAATTTATAAATGAAGTTATTGAATGAAAATGAGCTACACTTTGAAGTGGCTGTCCACCAGTGGTATTTATTCTAAGACAATAAACCAGTTATCAATATTGCAAGCATTTATCTCACCTAGATATCAAAATGTAAACAAATGCCAAAAATTGAATTGAAAAAATCAGGTCCAAATATATGGGTGTATATAAAAGTTGGTTCAAAAAGCATAGTGTGATTTTTATTTCCGATTAAAAAATACCTGCAACAGTTGCAAAAAAAATGAACAAATTTCATGAAAATAAAGTTTAAATGATGAACATCCATAGCATAATGTAGATACTATAGATACAGACTAAATAACATTAAACGTGCTGAAGTAGTGAAATTGAAGTTTTATATTGAAAATAAAACTGTATGAATCAATGCATGAAGATTTTCATATAGAGTACACAGAAAACAGCAGTCATAAACACACAGTGTTATTTCAACTTTAATACATACTTGTTTATAGAGCACAGACCCTCACTTATAAGTGGTAAGTGTAGGTAATTGGGCTGTTTGTTTTAATCATCACATTTTCATTCATATATATATATATAATTTTGCATATCACGAAAAGTTTTTTTTCCATATAAGAAAAAATCATGTATGGAAAATTTAAATGATTAGTAGGGATTATATATATGTGAAGTTAGTTTGTAAACAAGCATGTTTTAATGGTGATATAATTTCTGAGCTTAGATCACAACCAATAAATGTCATTAAAGTCCAATGATTTTTATTGACAGTTGTTTAACAACAATGTAGTACTGCAGTGACAAGTAACATAGCGATTGTTGTTATGCTGAATGTTAACAATGAACCGGTGTTATATCCAACTTGTCTGTCAGGAACATAATTTTGTGATTCTGAAATAAAAATGCAGTTGTAGTTAAAGATTTAGTTTTCAGTTTTAAACATATCTGATTAGATCAATAATTTTTTTTTCAATATTTTCAGAACTACCTTCACCTAACTTAAAGGGGAAGATATTGTGTGATTAATCCTGAAAAGGGGAAAATTTAGTGGAAAAATGGCACTTTAAGGAAAATATAGATTTTTTTGTCTTGGGAAAGTGCTTGTATTCTCCAAAAATTGCACAAATAAAAATCACTGATAATTATCAATTCATAGCAGCCTAGATTATGACTCACTGGTAAAAAACAATCTTAATCAAGTTCTTTAACTAACTAATTGGATTAAAAGAATTTTCAGATATTCAAGTGAGCTTGTACGTCATCTAGATTTAGGCATACTCAGCTGCAGTAACAATGGCAGAATTGCATTGTTAGGACCATACAAAATTTGAAATATCTGAGTTCAAAAAATATGATGAGATGAACAGTAAAGTAAATTTAGACAAAGAGTTATGAATTCAAATACAGAGACTTGACTTAACATACAAGCATACAATGAAACAACTGGTTATATAACTATAACATCTCCAGAGAGAAACACTTGTTCAAATATCTTGGAATTTTGCCTCAATTCAATGCATTAAAAATAATATTATGAAGTAGTAATGGTGAGCCTTGTTTGGTTGTCAAAATTACAAGACAAACCACAACAAAAATTAATGATGTAAGAGTACATAATCTTCATAAACAATATATAGATACATATATACAGTAAAACTTAATGAGACCACCTTCAGGACCTGAAAAATTGGTTTTGATAATAAAGTGGTCATATAATCAAGCTGAATTATAGGAGAATTACTGAAAGCTGGTTTGAAAACAAGTGGTTGTTATATCAAGGTAGTCATAATATTGAGATGGTCTCAATGTGAGGTTTTACTTTACAAATGTATATTTTACTTGAACAGCTATATTTTTTTCATCAACTTACGTCTCAAAGAGACTGTGTTTTGTCCACTGCCTTCAGTATTTTCTGCATAGCATCTATAATCCCCATAGTCACTTTCACTAATGTCCCTGATAATCAACTTCATCAAGACGTAGTTGGATCCAAAATAATTTTCTTGTCCATACCTATACAATACAATACAGAATTAATAAGCATGTCAATCTAGTATTACATTAACTTGGCCCAGGAACCTACCTTCTATTAAAGATTTTGAGACAAATATTTTGTGAAAGACTCAGCCAATAATATGACCTCCTGGGAGTGAACTATGTATCGCTCATGGATATCAGAGGATGTACTGTAACTTAGTACATATCTTTATACTGATATTACTTAACAGAAAGATAAATTCAACACAAAGTTTTAGATTTTGCAACATAATTCCTTTCTTTGGGACACACAACTGAATTTAATCCAATTTGCTTGTTTTTGCAGGACTTTTTAATTTGACTGTACTAGCCATGATCAGACAAATAAAACCTATATCAATTCTTTAAATGTATACCATTGTTAGGAAATCCAACACTAAAATGTGTTATACTGACCATTAAACTCCAGGTAAGATGAGTAAAATAATTTAGAGATGAAACAAAAAGTGTCTATAACATGTATATCTCATTAAAAACTTTAATAAGGTATTACAATACATTTTTTGACAGAAGGCTTCAGAAATATTATATAAATCATGCTGAAAGGAGAAGCACTTACTTGTTCACATTATCAAGTTTTGCACCAACACCAGTTTTTGACCAGTATATCTGATCATCTGTTGGAGGGGGATTACCATAGGCCTCACAGGAAAGTTCTCTGTTGTATCCAACAGCTTGGAACAATACGTTATTGTTCACAGTGACAGTTGGTGGAACTGAAAGATCATAGATTAATGTAAATCAGTTTTAAGACAAGTGAATGGAATCTTGCAGTGCAATACAGATGGGTAACCCAGACCTTAGCTGAATGAACCATGTAGGTATGCATCAAATTAATGTCACATTGATGTCATAAACAGCTTCATACCACAGAATTACAACTTATATATAGTTTACCCACCTATCAGCTATCAGTATGCATTATCTAAACGGACTAGTTAACTGATCAAATCTGGTTTGTTAGAAACATGCTTGAAATGTATAGATAAGGCCATTCATGAAAATGTTGGTTGGCCAGTACCGTAGCCAGATCCATATTTGAACCAAGGCAATCTAGGGGGTCCAGGTCCGGGGCTGACCTGGAAATTTTTTTTATTGTGTTGACAGTTACACAATTTAAACATATAACTGTAGGTAGGTAGTGCATTTTTGTTAACATTGTACTTGACACAAAAAGCTAGAATAAGAACAAACAATTCATTGTCAAAATCACTAAAAATTTCGGGGGCCATGGATTTTTGAATGAGGTTTAGTGAGGAATTATAACACATCAGAAACCCTACAATCCAATGCTACAATACTTACATCTAACACTGAGATATATATTTCTTACGTCAGTACCAGCTCTATTCTGTGCTATACATTTATATGCCCCCCTGTGTTCTATCTGAACACCATTGATCACAATACTTTGAGACTAAAAATAAGAAACAAATTATATATGAAAATTTAGAATTAAGGATTCAAAAGATCCATCAAATAATGAACTATTTGTCTTACTTTCTTACAGTTTTATACAGGAACAAATTGACTTTCAATGATATTTTACAGAAACCATTTTCACCAATGCAAGACAAAGACCTGACTCTCAACAAGACCAACCAGTTTTATCATCCGTTACATCTTTGATCATCAATACAAAGGTGGAGTATACACAAAATTGTTGAGTATAACTTCAGTTTTTTATGCAGTACCTTGATAAATATAAGATATCTCGCATTTTGAACCAATTCTCTTTTCAATGTCTAATTTAAATCGACTAATACTTACAACTATAACGTAAACAAAGCACTTAGAAAAGTAAATATAACCAAGAGAAGAATTTACCGTAAGTTCTCGCCCACCAGTTGGAAGAATACCACCTCCTGCCATTCTCCATGTGATGATGGGTTCTGGTATACCGCTCGCTCTACAATTCAGTTCTACTCTATCACCAACTTCCTTAGTTGTATCTGAACTGGTGTAGATATCGATAATTTGAGGCTTCTCTGAAGATAAAATCAGGATCAAAATGAGCATAATTTAAGCAAATTTCTCATCAAATATTATACATTCATGTCCATACGCAAACACAGACAAAACTGACATATGTATAACAGACCAATGACAAAGTTACAAATTCAGATCCGGACAGACATGTGAACTAATAATTAGATGGAAATATCTAGAATAAACAGCGATCATGAAGAGAGACAACAGACCAGACAGGTCCTTATTAAAACATACTTACGAATAACACTAATCATCCTACTGTCATTGGCATTTTGTTGACCACCAAGTTGAACTCTACATATATAGAGTGCCTGATCAGACTCCTGAACATTTTGTATCTTAAGTCTCCAATTGTTGGCAGCTGGTTTGTCTATTTGATATTTAAAGGCATTCTGTGTATCTGTATCCGTGGAGATGGGAATAATAACTTTGGAGTTAAAGTTTTGTACAAGCCATTGTACCTAAACAATAAAAAAAAACAGCATTGAAAATGGAGTTCTAATATTACTTCAACAATGAACACTCAGTGGGCAATGCTTTTACTTACAATCTGGCCAAATACCTGGTGGTATATAAATTTAAAAAAAGGTCATGTGTACTGTTGCAAGATAGACTGGCCTTATATCTTGGCTATGACCCTAAAGTTTCTAAACGCAAACTCTAAAGTTTGAAAATATATGGGGGACAAATCATACCTTGTATTCTCATGAAAGGTATATTTGGACATAAACTTTAGCTTTTCAACCTACCTACCATGATCTTTTGATTTAAGTAGCAGTAAACATGATTTTATTTTCTAAGCCTCAACAGACTACTCTCTTATGACCTATTATGTCTTAAACATAACGGAAGGTTGGTGGTTCTACCCAGGTTTCTGCTGGAGACTTCCTCCACTGTTACAGTTAGAAAAGTCGCCAAATCACCCTGGTTTTTGATGCGATGTTAAACCACAGTAAAAAAAGCTATGACTGAATTTATAAAATTGTCTCTTGGATCTTTGAAAATATTATATAGACAGTGGGGATTCTTTTAAACATTAAATTTCATTTCATTAAAGTATTTCAAAATACAATTTAAGCTGACCTGATTTCTTCAAAAACACATCTAGTATTGACTTAAGATACCTTTTTATGTGCTGGTTTATTGTCAACAACACATGATAAGAAGCTATCCTTATCCTTTTCCACAACAACTGTCTTGTAGTTGTTTACAATGGTAGTGTTGGGGAATGTATGCTTCAAAACAACTTTTGGATCAGCACACCAAGCTGAAAATATAAATAAGGCAAAGGTTTTTTTTACAATCGGCTGAGTGGCAGGATGTCTGTACCCTTTGATCAGAAGATTCCTTCAAAAATGTTTCAATGTGTAATAAGCCGTCTAAATTGTCATGTAATAATGGACAATTATAATGCTGTTTGCTTGATCCTCAAATATTCAAACAGTAAGCCGCCACTTTAGCGCTTACAAGCGCAATAAATTTTGTCATATCTTGGAGTGTCATGGGTTATTGAACACGCATAAATCCAAATGATGACACGGTGATCAACAGTATAACCGTGCCGCAAAGCGGGATCACGTACATCAGAGGAAGAAGTTTGTTCGAACCTTACAACAGGTAAAGTCAGGTATTGATGACGCCTGAAAACAAAAGTGTTGTACAGGTGTAAATAATTAAAGGTCATGAATTCCTACCTGTGTGTACATAGAGCACCAAAACCAAAGACAGTTTCAACATCGTTGACATAATAGCGGCGTTAACTCGTCATTTACAAAATATTTGATTTGAAGCTGATCACTCTACAAAATAAGGAAGTGGTTTTACGCATGCGCAATGACTCAAGTACAAGAAGAATTCAGGTGTTCAGACGAACATTTTTAAACAAATTGATCCGTAAATAAAAGTCAACCACATATTTTCATGAAATGTATATTATAGGATATATTTAAAATACGATGTCATGTTTTTTAATATTAAATGTAAATATCGGCAAATTTATGTTCATTAAAAATTTCGACCAAACACTTTTCTTATAATACCTGCCATACCTGAGGTCACGTGACACAGGTGAGATTTGTAAATATGGTTGACAATTGAGTCAATCCGGAAATGCGGTGATAACGGAGCATTATTTGGTCCGTATACATTGTCTTTATTGCGACAAGACTGGGTTTATTTCATATCTGTAATAGTACACATAAACATGGCCAAGTTTCGAGAATTATTGATTGTTGTTGGGATCGCCATTCTTATAAACACAGGTGAGTATATTACCTTTTGAACTACAAAATGGCGCCCGAGAAATAAAAAAATATTTGCATTTGCATCGCTATTGAATTTCAATCATTATTAAGGCTGAATGCTATGAGGAAAGGTAGGACTTTATGACGAGGATGCCTGATCGAATGCCTGAGATCTACAATGTCGGGTCAAAACATCGCTTCATTGAAAAGTTGCTGTTCGTTTTTCGCTCGACGCCTATGTCTCAGATCTGTGGAGTGAGCGATTTATCATTTAATACATTAAGTTATTTGTTAAAATGGCCACTTTGATGTACTATACTTATGAAGTGGTTCCCTTTTCACTGGAGCTTATGTCAATACCAACTGCTAGGATCATGGTGACTTTCCAGCTAATTGGACAGCTTCTGTATTTGTGAAATTTGGTCCTGTGTGGGATTTGAACTTACACTACAGCAGTAAAACGTTAGTAATTACAAGTCAGAGACCATAATGACTGGTCAATTGAGGCCCTCTCTTTCACAGGGTTCAGATAAAATAATTTCACTTGCTCCTATCAAATTATCTTGTGGTTGCCATCAGCCTTTTTAAATTTAATGAACTAGAAATTAAAGTAAAATTTGAGGCTATCGTTTGACTTTTTTAACATTGTAGCGAACTGTCAGCTAGATCCAGAGATTGTTGATGAAATTATCCCTGAGGTCACTTCACAAGGTGGACAGGCTAAATTGAATTGTACCGTTGTAAACAAACAGTCAGGTCATACGGTAAGCAGTCCACTGTCTTCTTTCTTTCTTTCTTCAACCATCTACATTAGCAGTCTTTACACTAACTCACTAGCCCAAAGTCCAAGGCTAGTTACGACAATTTCTATTCTGGCAAGTGAACATTCTAAATTTGTGTATTCAGGCTAGTGGTAAATTGTTTTTTTCAATAGCCCACTTATAATTCGGCCTAAAAAATTAGGTTGAACGCTACATTAGTTAAAGAAAAGGGGATGAACACATGATTTCCATGTATTATATGTTCCAATAGTAATGTTATAAATGCCTCATATCTTCTTGTCCACTGTGGATAGCATTAGAAATGGTAATATTTTCTCCTGAGAGGAGTGTAATATTTTCTAAGTGTCATAATTCCCTTTTATCCTTTTAAAAATATAAATACTAATAGAAATAGCCTGAATAGATGCACTTTTATTATTTTACTGACAACATGCTGTTGAATCAGGAATACATATTTCATTTATTGTACATTTATTGCTTTAATCCTGAGTGATGGTCAACTCGTATTTGATTGTGATTGTTTTCCTATTTTAGGTAATATGGACTTTCTTAGATGCAAAATCAGGTGGTGAAATCATCACAAATGATGAAACAATCTTCATTGAGAACATAGAATGCTCCGAGGGAGTTAAGAAATATGAGATCATTAAACGTGAATTCAACAAACGTATCACATACATGCTTGTAATCAATTGTCTGGAACTGGTAGATGTTGGTAGTTACAAATGTTACATTCAGATTCAAGGTGATGGCTCTGCCTCATGGCCATCAAAAATTGCATCACTAGTTGTACAAGGTATGATTTTGGTTAATAAATGGTGTACATGTGTATCTGATAGAAAAATACTACTCATGTCCTTCAATAAATTCAGTTTTCTATCCTGTAATGTTATAGAAAATTATCTGTTGTTAAGATACTCATCTTCTAATGCACTTCTTTGAAGCTACCAATCCTGAAATTCAATGATCTGATCACCTTTTTCAACCATTTCAAATAGATTTGCTCAAACTAACGATGCATGAAGATTCGGCTCTCCATATATTCTATTAATTGAAATTTTATGTCATGCTGAGTATATCTTAGTCATCCTTCCGCTAATAAACACACATGTTGAGGTGTACAAAAAAATCATCTTGATATTTGAGTCAAAATAAAATGGTTTAAGCAATTGCTCCACAAACTTGACAAAAAATCTGAAATGAGAGTCTTTAGTGGTTTATAATGGCACTGACTACTTGAGGACAAATTTCTCACTTTAAGGCCTTTGTCCTACAGTTAACTTGCTCTACCATATCATTTAATGCGTGTTTATTTGTAGCCTTTGATCACATGTCAACCATTACTTGAACCTGACTTTAACTTTGTTTTTATGTGACATATTGTCACTGGGGTTTAACGCCGTTTTCAGCAATTTTTCAGCTATATACGGCGGACGGTACACCTAACCAGTCTTCCTTGACTGTATATTAACCAGTACTAACTTACCCTTCCGCAAGGAGCTGGCAACTTCTCCACATATAGAGGAAAAGCGACAGTTTTGTCAAATTTTCATTGAAGGGTATGACCTGCCGCGACCAGGATTCAAACTGGGATCTCGGAATTACAAATCTGTTGCACTAACTGCTCGACCACAGTCGCGGCCTGACTTTAACTAAATTCAGCTAGAATTTGTTTTTTCCTTCAGTACCACCAACTATTACAAGTAAGAATGTTGCTGTGTTGCAATTAGATGTTGGTCATTCACATGATTTGGAATGTACTGCAACAGGTGTTCCTTATCCCAACATCACATGGGTCAGATCTGATGGTGGCCTTCTCCCTAGAGGACAAGGAGCTTTGCTTAGGGTATGTAATAATATCTTCTATGATTAGTCAAACATGTGGATGATTTTGATCAAGTTTATTAAGATTAGAAGAATTTGTGTGGTATCAATCTAATTGGATTTCTAATACTCTCCACTGTTGAAGCTTTGGGGCCTCCATGGCTAAGTTGCTTTGGTCTCTGACTAGAAATCACTAGCCCCTCAATATTGTGCATTCAAATCCCACCGGGACCAAATTTTACACGTGAGGAAGCTGCACACCTGGCTAATTGAATGTTGATGGTTCTGCTCAGGTGTATGCCTTGGGTCTTCCCCGCCATTAAAGCTGGAAAAGTCCCCAAATGACCCTGTCTTTTGGTGTGACATTAAACCCCAGTGCGAAGATTTGAGGTAACTACTTGATATCAGTGCACAATATATATGTAGCATTCATTGCATACAAATAGTATTCTTGCAATGTAGTGTAGTGCTTTCAGCATGCAAATGGACATTACAGCTGAATTCTTTATTGAGGAGAATTATGTATTCTGACTATTAAAGAATATTTTAATTGCAGGAATAAAGTTTAAGCATATTATTTTTTCAGAATAAAACCCTGAGGTTGGTTAATGTATCCAAAGAAGACCGTGGATTATATAAGTGTATAGCAGACAACCAAGTGAGGCCACCAGACGTGTATCTTGTATCTGTTAGTGTATTTTTCAAACCTGAGACATTAGCTGTGCAGAATACTGTTGGTCAAGCACAGAATCGACAGTTTAATGCTAAACTGGAATGTCGTGTGTCAGGTAATGAGTCCTTTCACTGAGTTTAACACTGTTTTTCAACAATTTTTCAGTTGTATATGGCAGCCAGTTCACCTAAGCAGTTTTCCAGGACTGTATACTAACCAGTACTAACTTACCCTTCCATAAGGAGTCAGCAACATTCTTTATCAAATTTTCATGTTACCTGCCACAACCAGTAATGAATCTATGCATTTAATTCCTATTTAGGTTTCAGCGAAGTGTCACTAAAATATTTTCATGTCTTTGATTTTTTGTCTTATCTTCAACATTTTCTGATTATTTCTTCATACCATGTTTATTAACTAAAGTAGTTTGTTAAAATCTGTTGAAATTAATTCGTATTATGTACTCTTACAGGTTACCCGGAACCAGAAGTGGTCTGGTACAGAAAACCTGTACGAAGTGATGGGGATACACAACTGGAGAAACTGAATGACAATCCAAGATATGAGATCACAAAACTTATTGCTACAACAACGCTTCGTTTCCAAGAGGCGTGGTATGTGTTGAATATTAAAAATGTCTTGGCCAATGATTACACAGATTATTTTTGCGTAGCAAAGAATAGGATTGGCACAAATGACACTACAGTCATTAAAGTGTTTGGTAAGTTTTGATTTGTTTTTGTGGTCTTAAACCTTTTGATGTATGTACGCACATAGGTTCAGTCTGTCATTGTATCAGAAACAAAACATGTGCGAAAGATATGCAATGTGTGTCTGACAGGACATCTTAGTAAAATACATGTCATTTAAAGATATTTTACAATTAGTGTTAATGGTTTCACTGGACTATGTACATATTTTCCAAATACCGATATTTGAAAATCATACTGCAATGTCATTTTTAAAGGTGCCACGATAATTTATATTTCTGTATATTGCACACCCCTACATTCAAGTGACTTACCTTGGCATATTTTTAGTTATTGCTGCACTGGGGATACTGTACTGATTGTGTTTCATCATCCCTTATTGGAATTAAATTCATTTTAGTTTCTTTTCTTGTTTTACAGAAACTATGGAATGTCAAGGAGCCAACTGTCCATCATTTGCTGCTTCTGCAACGAGTGTTTGCATATCATTTTTGTCTGTTATTGTCATGGCAACTGTTGCTAAGCTGTTGTTATAGTGCTTGGATACCATATCTGACATTTCTGAAGGAAACTATTGAATTTATTATTATATTATTGTGTAAATAAACCTTAGATCTAATAGATGCATATCAAGTTTTATGAAGGCAACAGATTAAAAAAGCAATCCTATGTTTCATAATCTATGCAAGTGTTCATCTTTTATCATTTATTGTGTAATACTAATTTAGAATATGCCTAAACAACTTAATATGTACATATATGCAGAACAGATTGTATCAATTATTAAGGATATAGCTTCATAGAAATGTTTTCAAGTGTGATCCAGATGATGAGACTTTTTTTTTAGTCAATACCACATAATGCTTATATTATCCATAAGACTTTACGCATCATTTCAGAATAAAGTGAAGTATTGATTTTATAGTTTTTATAGTTTTACCTACTTGTACATTTTTTAATTGGAATTGCCTACAAATCCTATTTTGTATGTAAGTGAAACCAGCTTCAGATCACAAACCAGACATGTAGATTTTATTTTTTTTATTATTCATCGAAAATTTGTATATATTCATTGTGAAATAACATGAAACTGGTAGCTTGTATATAATATGTATATAGAAGACATGCATTTTTTTACATTTTTGTATCATATCTAGAGCAAATCAACTTTTATAATTTATCTGGCTTAGAATGTATCACACATTTTGATCAGGACTATTTACTAGAAAAATATTAATGACACAAACCTTACCTTCATGTACCTAGATACTAACTCATAGAATTTCTAGGAGTCATTTTCTTAGTTCAAAAGATTTCGAGTCTTTTATGTAAATGACATGTGACATTGACACATGAAACATGCAGGTGTGGGTACAAAAGTTTGGCTAGACTCAGCTGCAATACATCATATTTTTACAGACAAACTGATAAATGATAATGTATATTATTATATCATTGTGTATATTATGTGGAAAACCAGCTATAGATTGTAGCTTATTAATTTTTCATGAACACTGCATTAATAATTCAGAAGTATACTTGAGTGTAGATGTAAAATTTTGGTGTAAAAATTCTCATGTATTTTAACATTAAACAATATATTTCTATTTGTGTTTGTTCGTTTTTTTTTTTAGTAAGGCCTAAAAAAAGGTTGTTTCTGGTTACCCTACTGGCCCAATATTTTACCTGCCCACTTCTAAGTTTTTTACGGTTATATTGTAATTTTCACAAGTCATTAACATTATGGCGCACAGGTATTTCCATACAGTGTTGCTGGTATATGTAAAAATAAAATAAATCCCTACGTATCTACCCATATTTTTTTGACATGTAACTGGAAACACCCCTTTTTTAGGCCTAATGTCCATATTTTTGAAAGCATATTCAGCCAGTTGCAAATGTTAAGGACAGAAAAAATAGCCATGTTTATGGTTACCCTGACTGATCCTTCTTGGTGCCAACTGTAATTGTTTCTAGGAACAAAATTGAAGGTACGAAAATATTTGAGGACAAATCTTAACCTACAAAGTATAATAGATATGTTTAGAAAAAAGAAAAAGTTTGGCAATCGACCTACCCTATTTTTATAAATACATTTTTTCCAGCCTAAGACTGAGAACACTTCCAACATTCTTAATAATCTGTATTATATAGTTTAAAACACATATTTCATAATGTCAGATGTGACATATCTTTGTCATTCACTGCATATTTAAGTCAAACAAGTTGCAGCCACTGAAAATGGCTGACCACATTAAGACTAGAAGTTGCCAAATGGCAATGTCGCGCCAGCTAAGGCACTAATTATCCATCGCTTTTTCAGGGAATGATCTTGACATTTTGAATGGGCCCTCCAGGGGTCATAAGAAAAAGAAATGTGTTAAATGCCTGACATAAACCAAAGTGTGACATTGATCTTTGAGATATGGACCTGGGTCTTGCACATGACGCACCATCTTATCATAGTGAACAATTGGTCAAGTTATTTTAAAATCCATTGGTGCATGAAGAAGTTATGTTCCGAACAAAATCAGGCATGCTAAAATCTGACAATTTTGGCCTTCTAAACCCTAGGAGTGACCTTTGACATTAAAGACATTGATATCTCATCAAGGATAATAATTATGCCATGTTTTAAAACCAATCCATGCTGAAGAAAGTTGCAATCCGGACAAGATAAAACATGCCAATACTTGCCTTTTAAACCCCAGTATGACCTTGACCTCCAAAATATGGTCAAAGGTCTCATGCATGACATACCTTCTCATCATAGTGAATAATTGTGCCAAGTCATGTTAAAATTCATTGATGCATAGGGAAGTTATGGTCCCAGGAAAAAAGATCCTTTAAACCTTAAGTGTGACCTTGACCTTTGAGATATGGACCTGGGTCTTGTGCATGACACACTGTCTCATTATGGTGAACAATTGTGCCAAGTTATTTTAAAATCCATTGGTGCAGAAGTTAGGGTCCGGACAAAGTCGGACACACTAAAACTGGTCTATCTTGGCCCTTTAAACCTCAAGTGTGACCTTGACATTAAAGATATGGACCTGGTCTTGTGCATGACACACCATCTCATCATGGTGTACAGTTGGGGCAAGTCATTTTAAAATTCATTGACGCATAGGGAAGTTATGGTCCAGACAAAGTCAAGTCGGACGGACACACACAGACTCACATACACGGGACCGCCATTTTGACAATTATGTCAAGCTCATTGCAAGCGGGCTCGACCACAAATACTAATAGGTTCCATTTCTTCAGTCAGTTGTGACGTGGTAAGCCAAGCATACAAGAGCTTGCTGACAATACTATTTTTGACAACAGTCAAACCTTTTCATTATTTGGATGCATGAATGCAATAATAAACACAGGCATGTAAACAGATCTGTACATTTATTTAGTATGTACAATAATTTCACATAATTATAAATTCATATAATAACCATATTAAATGAAGCATTAAATGTACAACACCCTCAGAAAAGAAATAAAGTTACAAAACCAAACATTTTATGATAATTGACATTTTAAGGCCAAGAAAATCTCGTATCCTGTCCTTCGAACTTTATCCTGATCAGTAACTTTAAATTCAGGTACAAACAGAATATTTTGGTCAATTTTAAATTTCTCCTTCTGCAAATCAAGCTGCAAAAATAATTTCCCAACTTTCTGAGACACAAATAAATCACTAGCTTTGGCCTGTCTCAAAAGTATTATTAAAAAGCGACTAATACAATGTGATTGTGCTGTGTTAATGTTAAATGCTAAATTAAGGTACAGTATACATGTCAACAGTATGCACTATCTTAAAAGTAGTACATCTCTCTATGTACAAGGAAGATCACACAAGAGATAGGAACGAAATACGTATCCTACTGTTCATCATTTACTAGTGACTTCAGTAGCACAAAGTTTTCTTTTCTCAGCTCAAACTTACACATTTTCTTATAATAATAAATACACACTATTAACTTGTCAAGTATTGACAACAATATTTTTCAACTATCACAAAAAATAGCCAACATAGCACTTCCTTATGACAAAAAAATAGTAATATAAGAGATATATTTAATTGGTTGATTCTGAAAGCAGCTTGAAATTGACCAATCAAAAAGTTGCACAAATCCATATATATAGGTCATAAATAAGTAGAGCCAAGCTCGGTAGATTATGCGTCTCTGTATTTCACTTTGTACTGTACATGATATTATGTACTTAACCATTACACCTTCAGAACTTAATGTCAAAAAATTAGTAACCAAATGCAAGATGCATTTTGTCAATTAGAAATGGCCATAAGTGATTATCAATTAATTACATGTACAGTGTGTATGCCAGACTATCGTTAAACGAACACAAAATGAAAAAAATGTTGAACAAAACAAAGTAAATCTCACTTCACATTTAAACATTTATGTAACCAAAATGATATTCATTCAAACAATTATGTGATGTATTCAGCAAAAACAAAATTTTCAGCAAATTATATCCAACTACCGCAATGCAGAACAAAATACAACAATTAATTTTCAGTGATGTTTAAAAGAAGTTTTTAAGAACTATAACTTCCTGACAATAAATGAAAGATGAAACAAATGACAAAGAAAATGAGAAGACTTATACAAAATAATGTAATTACATTTCTATCATTATGAAAAACTATGACATTTCAGTCCATGTAACAATTTATGCAGCTAAATGTAATATTCACCAGTCCACGTAATTAACATAAATAATTTTAAAACGCAAACAAACAGGTATCAACATTTACACGTATGAGAAATTTAATGTTGTCCAGTTTATGATAAATATATTGCAAGAAAAAACCAATCACTCAATAGTCGTGACAATTCCCAACCATAATACAAGGAATGCCAGCAACTAAGACATTTGTGTAATCCTTCATATTCTCATATCATGTAGACCAGTTTTCGATGAGTCGACACAGTAAAGTGGACATTGACCTGGTTACAGTCTCGGAGAGACTCCAATACACACTGGCTTCAACTCTTTTCTACATCACCTTGTCAGCACGATTTAAATAACTGGGATACTGACACTTAGAGAAACCTGAGATGTTTTCTATCAATAATTTTGATGTTACTATGAAAAACAACCAGTCAATAAATTTTCAGAATTGAATCATGCTAAATAACTTGAAAACGTATGGTTCAAGTATTTTAACAAAACTAATAAATAGTCAATAAATGTTCTTGCCTCTAACAAAAGAATGTAATTGAGATTGACACAGCATTGGATATAAGAGAAAATTTGATTTCTCAGACTTCGTGATGATATACAAGATATTCAATAATGCTTTTCAGTAAGCATAATCTTTTCAGTATGCTGAACTTAGTTCATTTTTCAGGCCACAGTCAAAAACTATAGGTCAATGTTGAGTCATCAATCACTTGCATTTTACATGAACACCAGTCTTTGTTTATAATATACTTCAACTATCACATTATCTGAAGAAGTTTCAACACAAAACTTAAGACAATGCTATAATTTATTGGTACCATATGTTGAATGTTCTATAAAAATAAGTTCCATATTTTAGTATATGTTACACTATCTCGTATTTGTCCACATAAAAACAGACTTCAGATGAATATTTAGCAGGAGAATTGTCTTCTAATAGTTTTATATCCACAAGCTGAAAAATGTAAGATACATCAATTAATCAAAACACAGTACACATCGATGTATGGGCTGGCAAAATCAATTGTCTGAGATGCCTGAGTTGTACATTTGTGGGTCTGGAGAAGTAAACTTTTGCATTTTGTTGCCCATGGACAAGTAAAAATTCAGGTTACGGTCAGATCTCTGAGAAATTCCAAATTAACGGATGTTCAAGAAAAGCAAAAGTAGTAACAGAATTTGTTTTATTTCTTGAAGTAGGCTGTATAACTGATATGAAGTCCTATGTTATTCTCCATATGTCGGTCATCTCGGGAATTTAGTAAAAATTTAGAGAAAACCATTGTTTCTTTCCAGTGCAATTGTAGACAAAGTTTTTGAGGTATTTTGTGCAATGCACCTAAATTGCCTATCACTTCACATTTATTAATGCTTTTTGCTAGATGTTAAATTATACTAGATTTTGTGAGAATCAAACCCAGTAGTTTCTCTTTTATTTATGTGCCAACAGAAAAATGATAAATATATATTTTATGATTCACATACCTGAACATCACAATATGATTTCTTAGATACAAATGACACATTTACAGGGAAGAAGTCATCAGGGTGTCCACCAACACTGAACTCCATACTTCCTGACTTGTTTGAGGCATCAATAACGGTAAGATTCCACAGAAGTACATTCTTACGGCTGTCATAATTATATTCTCCATCACAGTCACCAACAATAGGGGCTCCAACACCCGATCTGTAGAAAACAGAAGTTCTCTTTTTATCATGTTAAATTCACAACTAACAATATTTTTTTCAACATCACATCAACAGTCAGGGTCATTTAATGACTTTTTCAGCTTTAACAGAGGAGGATGGCCCGAGGTTTACATCTTCGTAGAACCACCGACCTACTGTATGCTATCTGGACAGCTTCCTCACATGAAATTTTGCCCCAGGTGGGATTCAGACTCACACTGGTGAGGGGCTAGTTATTTCCAGTCAGAGGCCTAACCACTAAACCATGGAGGCCCCACTTACCAAATACAGGTAAATTGGTATAAGTACAAAATAAGGAAAATCTAATTGAATGGGAATAATTTTCGTGCAGAGAAATTTCTGAAGATACAAAATTATTCTAAATAAACAGCTTAATGACAATCGTTAAAAGTGATCTTTGATTAAAGTACATTTATGTCAAAAATCAAACACTGTCTGAATACAGGCATGTGTCAATGTCAATTAGAATAAATATTCAATAAAACCTCTCAAGATTATCTACAGAAAAACACAAATTTTTTAAACACTCAAGTAGATATTTGGACATGTTTTTGGAAATATTCATAAAATATTCATACATCCCTATTTTTAAATGTTATGTTTCAATAAATTGTACAGAGTATATTCCCCCTTGACTATATATTTAACATAAATAATAAACTTACGGTATTGGTATAGAAATAGTGACATCATTTAGTTCAAGATTTGGTTGTTCAAGTTCGTATTCAATGTTGACATCACATCCATTACCACTCTCATTTGGCCAGCAATTAACTACAATACAGACAATCAAAGGATTTAATTCACATCGAATGTAAACAAGTCTTCACCATTTAATACTTAAATTCAATTTCTTTTGATAACTACTAGAACTAAGATAACTGCTTTAGTGCATTAACTTCTACCAGCAATAAAGTTTGATCTATTGTGATTTTTACCTCAATCTATTGCCTGGATCTTAAATAAATCTCACCAAAATTTAACCTGTACCTTACTTCAATCTAACCTAAGTCTAACCTATACCTAAAATGTATCTTACATGAATCTAACCTGTATCTTACCTGAATCTAACCTGTACCTTACCTGAATCCAACTTAAAACCCCTCATCTTTCAAAAGCAGCCTATAAGATACTGCATGCATCAGAGGAGGGAGAAATATGACCGCAAAAAAGATTATCTTTGATCAAATTTTCATACAGGAACATGCACTCTACCTGGTACTTGAACATTTTGATCTGCAGTCATGTACTCTACCTACTAAAGCTAATAAAATTATGGGCGGGCACATTATAGGCAAGCACATAAATAATATCAGCACAGATATAAAGTATAGAGGGTATGATCTTACTTGACAATGGCATATAGGATTCATCTTGTGTGTTAAATCTCCACTTGAGAACACCAATATCTTGTCCGACAGGGAAAGGTTTGTCAGCATTTTTGAGGCCAATTAACGACTGAGATGCAAACAGTTTCTTATCAATGTTTGGATGTGTCTGCAACAGAATTGGAAATATTATAAATATTCTGAAGTGAAACAAAATTATATCAGAATTTTCAGGAACATTTTGGCATTATGGTGTCATGTCATGCAACACAAAGGATAGGGATTTTTTTACATAATGCAATAGGTACTGGAGAATAGATCCATTTCCAATCCAAAATATTGACAGTTTTTTCCAAATTTGAAACAAAAATTCCCAAACAAACAAATTTTCAAAAGAAATGTTCAAATATAATGCTCGTGATTTTACTGCAATACATTTTTGCGACCCTTTATGAATTGAGGAATTGTTCCTTAAACACTGAAAAATTACTGATTTTCATTTTTTTATCACATATTGTGATTTAATGTTATGAAGGAAAATACATAACTGCTGCCTGCATTAGTGTAAAAAAAAATCCAATTTCAGATGGAACAATCAACTTTTCTAATTCTGTTGGTATTGGCGCTTTTCCAAAATGTGGAAAAAATCCCTGGACATATTATGGTTGAACAATCATACTACACATTCCAAGCTAACCTGTTACAACTGTATCATATTCAGAAATGACACTGTGAAATAATTCTGGTGAAAATATACACTATATATCATCTGACAAACTAAAGTTCAGCCTACCTGCATTTGAATTCCTTTTTTGTCATTATTAACCACTTTAAGTACAGCTCTGGACATCTTCTCATCATTAATTTTTAATTTCACAATGCCATGTAATTCAAGACTCTGTAAGCCACCATCTCTGCCAGCTGTAACTGAGATATTTTCTTCAGTTCGTACATGAATACTGTAAAATAAAAAAAAGATACTCATATAAATAGAGAAACACAAGCTTAATTATAACTGTTTTAACTTTATCATGATCCATAACAGATCATCAAAATAAAGAAAATGAAAAAAATAATAATTTAGCCAAATCAGACAATAGATTTAATAGGTTGTAAAATAACTAAGCTTCACTTTCATTTGCCTAGTAGAATGTATGTTTCAAACAAGTTTTATAAAATGATAACTAAATAGGTCAGTTAACAGATTTGTGTCAATTCAACAACCACTTAAACGGCATATTTCTACAAAATTAAGGATGATTCTCTTGTCTGATGTTACTATGTAAGAAATACCAACCCTTCTTGGTCAACAGCAGGCGTGGCGACTTTAGCCAATGCTTTGTTTGAACTTGATGAGACGGTTGTAACTTCTGTAAATATAGATGTTAATACACAAATTATGCTCAATACTTCACAATCAATTTATAAACTTATCATCTCTGGGGTATAATGTCACATCAACAGTAAGGGTCATTTCGTAACTTTTCCAGCTTTATAACCGCAGGCGCCTGAGTAGAACCACTGACCTTCCACAAGTCAGCCGGACAGCTTCCTCACATCAGAATATTTTCCGGTCTCTGCTGAGACTCGATATCACAGCAATAAGGAGTTTGTAAATTACTAGTCAGAGACCATTACCATTCCACCAAGAAGGTCTGGACTAACCATCACTACAGATGTCTGTAATATTTGCCCAAACATTTTAGTAACTCTTTGAATTAAAGACTTGAGAAAACACATGTCCTGAAATTGTAACATTAATATTTCGACTTGACAGAATGGAGATTACTTCACAAAACTGCTCTGATTTCATTGCTCTTGTTCAGGCCAAGTAGCAGTCAGCAATTAACTTGAAGACCAAAAAGCCTAAACAGTTGAATACACAAACTACACAGTAAAATAATAGGTAATGTCTGACATTGAAATAGGAATTCATGATACATTTAGAAGTGTAAAAGAATGCTACTTACTTTCACCCTCAGACATGAGTTGTCCAACAAAAGAATCAACATCTTTCTTCTTACTTCTCAAGTCCATCGCTTTACCTTTACCTGCTGGTCGACTAAAATAGACACAGAAAATATCTAGACTATTTTTAAAGCAGACAAATAAAATGTAAATAAATTGTCCTAATTGATATTTAGTAAATTAGTCTTGGAATTTCACTTGATAAAAATCATACGTACACTTGATTTAGTTCAATGAAATGTTTCAAGCTATTTAGCCAACACATGTTTTCAATGACAATGTTAAAAATGAAATAACGCTAAATTAGCTATTTGACTGATGAATTCAGGGGCAAAATATAAGAAAATCAAGCCAAGGCTTTCATCGATATGAAAGCAAACACAATTGCAACAGAAAATTCAATTAAAAGCTAAATAAATTTGCATGAGTTTAGGAAGTAACAATGAAATGCCAAAATCTCTATGAAACATTTAACAATAAACAAATGCAGGACTTTTTTTCACAAGTAGGGGATGGGGCCAATTTTCTTAAATTTGGGGAAAATAAACACAGTATTTTTGCAAAATGGGGAAGAAAAAACTTGATGTAAACTGAATTTTAGGGAGAAAACTGCATGACTTTAAAGATTTTTCCTGAGGGAAGACAACTATAAACTGCCCCTGCTATAGAAAGAAAAAAACTGACATACCTAGGAGCAGTATAGGAAGATTTTGTAGGTTCTGTAGGAGTGGTATCGATGATAGAAGAAGAAGAATCCCCTCTACTGTAAGAAGAGCTTCCAAAGCCACCGCCACCGAAACCTGATGAACTTCGTCCACCTTTCTCCGCCTCCTGTCTCTGTCTTTGCAATTCTTTTGCTCTTTTACGCATCTGATCTTTAGCTTCTTTCTCTTGTGTCTATAAAACATTAGGAGCAATAAATCAATCTTCATAGTTATCATCAAAGCAAATTTCAGCATTTTAGAAACATCATTTAAGTTATATTCAGTGAATATCTTAATGTTATTGTCAGCGAAAGAAATGACCAAAGTTAGCCTGAAGCATTTCACAATATTTCAGGATTACTTTTACCATAACACATTATTACAAAAATGCACACACAAAAAATTGATGATTTTGTGATTGAATACATTACTAATTATTGATCCAGTCAAGGAATTTGATTGGTAGGTAGCGATACAGGAATATCTTATCAGCATAAATGACTTAAATCAATCTAACAATTCTTACTCACTTTCATACAAAACACACTCCAAAGATTCTATAAACACTTCAAGAGTGTTCTTAACTATACTATCCTTAAAAACATTACTTCAAAAAATTTACAATTTTGATCCCTCTGTATTCTCTACCAAATTTAGTTTAACATTTGTCATAAGATACTGTCATAATGTAAATACATTAAGAACTGTAAATATTTGATGCACATACTTGTCGAACAGCCAAGAAGACTTTCTCTTCATGTGAATCCATTTCAGTAAATGTTCTGATTTGTGCAAGGTTAACATTTTCTCTGTATCCTAAAGCTACTATTTCATCAAATGCAAATATAAGTTGAAATGCTTGATCAACAATGTCTGACTCCTCTAAATTGCGACAATATTCTGGAATCTGTAGAATAAAAAGAATATTCATATTATATATCTATTTCAAGTTTAATAATCAATATATATATCTAACAAATTTGTTACCCTAGTCCCTTTTTATACAAGCAACGGCTAATTAATTGTCATATGTATTTAAATTTATTTAATAGTGATATATTTTACAATTAAGAACAAACTTAACTTAAATGGAAATAAACCTTGTAAAACCATTTGCAGCAAATAAAGATAACATCAGATGTATGCTAAGATTTCAAACTCAAAGATATTTATTACATAGTATTAATCAACATCACCAGACACCTTTTATCAATATAATTGGAATACAACTCACCACTCTAGCAAATAATCGAAGCGTCTCAAGATCCTCTAAAATGTTGCTTGCTTTTGTTGTAATAAGAAGCATGTAGAGTTTCTCCAAAGGTTGATATACATATCTTACACTCTCAGTCTCAACAAATGTGTGTTGTTTTCCGGAGTTCATTAGCTTTGGAAAGGCAGCTAACAAACCTTCAATTCTCGACCTATTCATTTCAACAAACTGACGAGAAATGATGGCTGAAAAGGTTAAAACAAGAATACTATGGTGTTGATATTAAAACATCCACAATGACTGATGTCTGGAAAATATGTCTTCATCCAAATGAGAAAGTACTAACAGCCTTTGATTTTCTAAAAATGAATGACAAGTCGGCTGGTTGAATACATTTTGAGAACTGCAAGAGACTATCAGCTTAAATCTAAAATTCAATTGATCAAATTGATAATTAGTTCAAAATGTTGTCTCTTTGAAAGAAAAAATAGATCTAGATAAAGAACACTGCAGTTTATTAATATTAGTATAGAGACTTGATGCTTACCTTTACCGCCTTTGTTACACACAGCTGCTGCAAGCAGCACCTGTAAATACATAAAAATTCTTTGTCAACCAGAATTATAATTGAATCTTATATCATACTACCATTATAAATGTTTTTTGTCCCAAGATTGAGGGTTTGACTTTGAAATGGTCTGAATATTGTCAGGAAACTGGCAAAGTGGGCATTGCACTGTTTTGTCTGCTTTAATGCCACATCTACAGTCAGAGTCATAAGAAAACATCCAGCTTTTAATGGTGGAGGTAAACCCTAGGTAAATAATTGGGCAGAACCACAGACCTTCTGTCAAATGTCTGCCAAGATATCTTTGTCATGAGTTTTATTCTGAGACCAGGTGGGATTTTCAGATAGTGAGGTGCTAGTAATTACTTAGAGGCCTTAACTAATCAACCATGGAGGTCCCTTGAATTAATTAACAAGGGTCTATTTATATATATATATAAAATTAACTATGTAAGCTTACACATACATTAAGTATAAGTACAAATATTTAGACAATTAGATATTTAATCAACTAATTAATATTAGTAATAACTTGGTTTGTTTCTGTAGGCATAACTTGATTAACACTTTATCCATAACATTTCCCAATATGTCACCATTAGTGCGAAAATTGGTTTATTGAGACTGAAAAGCAAAAAACTATGTGTATGACATGCTCCAATTGTCAATTCAATATGAAACGTTCGTTATTTGCTCGAACAGGGTTTGACAATTAACAAGAACATCTCAAAATGAAGTAAGCATAAAAAGAAATGCTCTATATTAGAAAATAAATAATCAAACCACAGACGTTGAAACGTCATTATAGCCGTATAGGATGTGTTGTCTTTGTGACATTAAACTGGGCAACATAGCAAGTTGCGAAAATCGAACAGTGACAGTCAGATTGACGTTTCCCCACCCACCATTCTTCGAACAAATTGTTGTGAATTGCAACCAATAACAAATATATCTGTAACAGACAGTGTATTATTTCGACACTTAATAATGAAAAAATACACAAACATAATAAAATCAATTCAAAATATTACCATTTTCCTTGCTTTATGCGAATGTTGTGTATTGAATTAACTAAGCCGACACTTCACCAAGCCACGTCAAGAAATACTCATATTCTTACGCACTGAAAATATGCTTTCGGAAAAATTGAATTACGATAACTTCAAATAAAATAGAAAAATAAATAATTGAAATGAAATTTTAAATAATTCTGATTATCAAGGCATTATTCTCTTCAATTAATATTTTTTTCTTAGAACTATTTTCTTTTGTAGACCGGAAGAAGTTGCGGAATCCACCGTGTACCGGAAATCGTTGTTGTTGTTTCGAATTTGCGATAAAAATTAGTTTTCCGTTCCATCTATCACCACAGTTACTTCCCTTGCTTAAGTGACATGGTTTTAGCCAATTTTAAAATCGAATAGCAACTAATGTCAAAAGAAAATATTTGATACATTTTTTATTCATTCCGTTATTTTTTGTCTAATCATTTATTTACTATTTTTTTTAAAATCCTTACGGACAGCAACCTTTTTAGGAGGTCTGTCATTAACAATTCTTGGGTTACTTCTGAGAATCTATTTGAGTGAGGTCGTAATTCTTCCTGTGATAAATGCAAAAATCAATTCACTCAATTTGAACACCCAGTGTTTTTGTATATATAACGTCTATCCATCTAGGAATTAAAGCAATATTTTTTTTTACAATAGTGTTAAAACAAAGACCTATAAACATATAAAGTAAAACTTCAATAATAAGACCACCTTCGAAACCCGAATATTCGGTCGTAATAGCCGCATTATCAATTTGAATTATAGGGGAGCTATAAGTGGCCATTATAGCAAGATGGTCGTAATATTGAGGCGGTCGCTATTTCAAGTTTACTTTATAGTAAAGAAATACATAGTACAGGCCTTTGATTAAAACAAACAAATGGAATCTAGGATATTTCTTTTGAGCGAATATATACTAAACCAGATTCACCTCAAACAGTTCCATCTCAAACATTCTTCGAATGAATCTTTACTGGTGGGCTTTGTTGACCATATGAAATTATGGGATATTGACACTTAGTTCATTAGAAATTGCACCAAAGTAGAAAAATGAATGGTTGCCATTAAATATATGTAAATAAACCACTTGCCATTGTGGATCACGTTTATCTATTAACCAATGTTAGCAATACCTACCTATTTACCAATGATAAATAAATAGAAAATCTAGGGGACCTGAATTTATAGTTGAGAGCTTAGGACATTGATTTATTTGGGGCTGTAGAAACTCGTGTACAGAATTCATGATTTGCATTTTCTTTGGTATCGTAGTCAGTCTTCAGGCTACATAAATTTACAAAATGATAAGAGAAGAATTAGATGACACGAATGAGTAGTTAGTGGTTCAGGGCATTGATTTGGTATCTAGAAACTCGCACATAAAATACATGAAACGCATTTCTTTAAATTTGTGATTTCAATTAACAAGTCTGTGTAGTGTTTATTTCTTGTTACAGTTTACGTTGTTAGTTCTGAACCTGTCAACCCTTTTGTTTGACACACGATGAACGTTCCAAGTATACTTAACGACCTTTTGTGTATTTGCCGTTTTTTACCATTGAGCTGGAGATATTAACACACCAAATATCTTTACTACATCAAATCTTCTTTAAACAACCCTTCTGTCAATGCAAATCAAGAAAATGGGCCGGAAATGCATCGGGCACTTGTGCAGAATGACACCATTAAAGTTAAGCATGGAATGGACTTTACTTGGGAAGAGAAGGCGAGGTCGGCCCAGAGAAACTTGTGAAGGATCGTTAAATAAGGAAATTCAAGCAGTATGATGGACATAGGGACAGATGCAGTCACGATGGAAATCCATACTAGCACGAAGGGGATTAGGAGAGTGGATGAGCGAGTCAGTGTGTAGGTGAGTCAGCGAGTCAGTGTGTAAGTAAGTGAATGAGTGACCAAGTAGGTAAATGAGTAAGTTGTTGAGTAAGTATATTTATTGTAAAAAATCAATAGCTAGATAGTTAAGTATTCTCTAAATAGCAGGTTGCTACTATTTCAATAGCAAAGCTTTCAAAATGATTGCTAAATAGTTGATTTCCCCGATTTTTACGTATATTTAGGGAATTATATATTTTAGTCAGTCAGTGTGACATTGTGCAAGCACATATACCGCATGCAGTACCATAATGGTTTCTGTGTTTGATACATATCACCCAACAAACTAATGAGACGGATATGCACTGGGTAATTATTGAATCTACTACATGTGTATAAAAGTTTATTTAGAGACCAGTAGGCACTGAAATCCGCGTGAATATACAATTATATGCATGAAATTACTTTGACGTGCCAAAAATGCATGAATACAAAGTGGATGTCAATAGAAACATTGATACGCCGAGACATGTCCCAGTCGAACATATTAATGTTCATAGGTAATGGCGTTGTTCATGCTTTTGCAAAACTGTACAAAGATTGTTTGAGAGGCCAAACACCATGAGGTCAAACAGACCAGATGAAGATATTCAAATAAGTGCACACAAAATGTTTAACTGGAAACGTAATTTTAAAAGCAATCACAAGTTATAGGAATCTGTAAGTTAAACGTAAAAGGTTCCATTTTAGACAAATGTTCCAAATACCAGCAGTTTATGCTTAAAAGCTGTAGCAGTTCAATAATATATTGCTTGTTTTCTGTTCATTTCTCCTTCCCACGTCCTTTCTCGTTGTTTTGCAACAAGAAACACAGCATTGTCGTACGTTCTAATATCATTTCGTTCTGGAGATAACTACGACTCGTATCGATATTGGAAAGTCTAACTTCAGCCACCTTAATCGTGTTGGTATATAATCAATGCCCAAACTCCCCCGCGCTGATCTATAAATAGAATTATTCTGCAGACAATCAATATCCCAGAAATAGCTTCTACAAGAAACAACCAATGCAGAACAAAAGTATTGTGTATATATATATTTGGCCGAATGGAGCTGGTCTGTCTTCTATTTCATGTTCTATTTTGATTTCTGATAATTACAGAATATTTATTCGCAATATGACAACAAATTTCATTGATATTTGTTACAGGCCTCTTGGCTTTTCAAGAAATAGTTCTTGGAAAATAGTTTGAAATGAACTTTGTATCATTAAACTGTACTTAAAATTGCAATAATTATTATCAAACATCACAAAATAATCTTACGAGAAGATAACGTATTCAATCAAATGTAAAAAATAATAGTGCATTAAAATGTAAGCCCGCTCGACCACTTAGATTAATCAAGGCAGTTAAGTTGATTGAATCACATGTTATGATGCAATAAAACACAATTAAAATGACGTCTTACTCAAATCCACAATTTATGAAAATGTTCTCATGGACGCTAATGTGAATGTTTAATATTGTCAATTAGGTCAGGGCTAATTCTTCCATTCATAAAACGAGTCTTTAAAAGATGTTCTTGACAACAATGAGGATATGTTTTCATGTACGAATTCTCTTATAGTAACAAGACACTAACTGCGTCACTTCCGGTGATTAAATCATCGATTTTACAATTGATGAATTGAGAAAATGTGGTTCAACGGCACTTTCAGAGCTTTTGTTAGCTTTAACTTTCAGTCCAAAATACTCAAGCCGAGAGTCTATGAACGAGATTGCTCCGACGTGAAATCGATAAATCTGTATTCACTGTTGTTGAACTGGTACGCATAATGTTTGTACGAGACACTTCAATATACTGTCGCCGGATATAGAGGCGTGGTAATTTATTCGCCTGGAGATTCCGTAACTGTGGCGTGTGGGGGTAGATTGGTGGGTGATAAACCTAATGGAATTAAACTTATTAAGTAACCTATAACATAAATATAGTTACCCATCAGTGCAAAATAGTACACAAGTTCACACACAGCAAAATCAAGATCACGTAAGTATCACATAACTACACAATATCAAATCACTACTAGTGTCTCATAACCACCGTAGTATCATACGAGCACGCACAGCAACAAAAGACCATACACAGCAACACAAGTCCACACACAGTATCATATGACCACATAAGACGCGCGACGTCAACATAGTTTGAGCAACATAAAATCATGATCCCATAATCCATGACCATCGGATTTAACGCGCTACAAATGTCAATAGGCGACTCAGACACGTGTTCTAAGCTAATTCATGCGTTATGGTAGGTATACGAGTTACTAACAGAGCAACGGACTCCTGTTTTGTGGCCACCAGTATATTTACTTTGTGGCCAGTTGTGTCTATTTTGTTGACATGATTACCAGCATATTTTGTCGAAATGAATTCCAATTTCATTGCCGCGAGTCCTTGCTTTGTGACTATGCTAGCCAGTATTTGGATATGAGTACCAGCTTAATGAGTACCTACTATATGGGTTTTAGTACCTGCTTTTTGGATATTAGTACTTGCTTTATGGACATAAATACCAATTTTATAGATATGAGTACGGGCTATAGTACCTGATTTGTAGACATGAATACCTAATTTGTGAATATGAATACCTGATTTGTAGACATGGATACCTAATTTGTGAATATGAGGACCAGCTTTGAGAACACGAATGCCTAATTTGTGAATATGAGTGTTCGTGCTATGTGGACATGAATTTCTAATTTGTGAATATGAGTACCTGTTTTGTGGACATGAGTACCCAATTTGTGAAAATGAGTACCTGTTTTGTGGACATGAATACCTAATTTGTGAATATGAGTACCTGTTTTGTGGACATGAGTACCCAATTTGTGAATATCAGTACCTGATTTGTGGACATGAATACCTAATTTGTGAATATGAGTACCTGTTTTGTGGACACGAATACTTAATTTGTGAACATGTGTACCTGTTTTGTGGACATGAATACCTGTTTTATGAATAATGAGTGTGACTATGAGTACCTGCATTATGGGTACGAGTATATGATTTGCAGATTCGAGATCGTATTTTATGGATGTGAGTTCCTGATTTGTGGATGTGGGTACCAGAGTAATTGATATGAGTACCGACTTTTTGGTTATGAATGCCTGTTTCGTGAATCTTTGTAGTGACGGTTGGATTGTTCATCGACATTTGCATATGAGTAATGTGTTTTGTAGATATGAGGGACCGGGTTCGTGATATGGGTACCTAGCTTATGGCCATGCGTAATTAGATTACTTTACTTCAAATCGTTCAAAAACATTCCAATCCTAGACACACAAGTCATCTTTGTGAGCTTTATGTAGTAGAAATACGTTGTCCATATCAACTCTCTGACACTCCAAAACTGCCTTCCAGAATATCTACAGTGATGTGAGAGACGTATAGATTTTTCTTCCATTCATAACCTCGCCATTGCGGAATTATTAGTAACAGACATAACAAGAACTATACTGAAACATAACTTTTCACTGTGAAGAAACAACTCTGTCTATGTGCGAACGTGGATTCAATGTACGATGTCCAGTATATAGATGAGGACTACATTTAAACACTGTGTGTACAGTGCAAAAATAGAATTCTTGGAATACGAAGCGCGACATGATTTCAGGAGAATTTGCTTAACTACGCTACAAGACAATCCTTGTATAACTCGCTGTTTTAAACTATTGGAATAAACGAGTGTCTTTCTGAGAGCATTATCATGTGTTAGATGGATTTATCAATTATATTTCATTGAAACAAGAATTATCTCGATCTATTTATAGCGTATGTGTTCGGAAAATATTGCCCTCGACATTATTATTTTATTGTTGTATTTTATGCCCTGAAAATACTCGTGTAGTTGGAACATCGGAGTTAATATCGATACGAATGGAATTGTTATATAATCAATATAATGGTACGTAGTGATGTTGTGATTGTCTGAAACTGGCTTTATTATCTCTGTTACAAATTGTGATAATTTATTTGCATTACATTAATAATCTATTACGTTGTACATCGTATATTTCACATTTATGTGAATGGGATTAAAGTCCATTTTCGTAAATTTTACAAGATCTAATTGTGGATTGAATATGTATTAATATTATATACATATTAATTTATCAACTACTGTACATTGTTTTAATAATTCTAATAAGCATGCTATATTAACGAATATATTGTTAAGTATTTAGTTTTGGCGTTGTAGCACAGGAATTTCTTTCGACTTTAGGCTGAATGAATGGCCTCGGCTGAGTTTCCAATATCTGATGAAATGCTTTGATATCTTCCACTAGGTATGACGCAATTGTGGTTTATAAGAATATAATAAATGTCTAATATTTTTAATGCTACCGCAGATCAATACATCTTACATTTATATCGATTTGTCGTACTTGTAACAACCGATTGTTCTCCATAGAATGTAGCATTGAATGTATAATCTAGTCTCACGTTACCCATTACACAGAAATCAATTATATCTGGTTTTATAATGAATTTATAAACTGTGTCTGAGTTAGATAATATCACTACTTGAATAACAAGTCAATTATAACCACGTGACTTTGTCAAACTTTCAAAGTAGTCTCTTAAGAAGCTTATTTGGTGTTGATTAGTAATTTGCTTATCTTCCATCAATGGCGTTGATTCATTGGATCTGCTTCTTGTTGGTGGTGGTCATTAATTTGTTGATGAGTTAGGCATTGATGTGTCATGATTTCCAACGCTTTGTACATTTATGATGCAATACAAAACACTATAGACGCAAGTAGAAGCTGACGGTCATATTTCTAAGGTTAAGAAATAAAATCTTGAATATGACTTCTGTACACGTAGTTAATGAGATAAAGCTAGACTCTGACTAGATGACTAGTGTACACGTAGTTAATGAGATAAAGCTAGACTCTGACTAGATGACTAGTGTACACGTAGTTAATGAGATAAAGCTAGACTCTGACTAGATGACTAGTGTACACGTAGTTAATGAGATAAAGCTAGACTCTGACTAAATGACTAGTGTACACGTGGTTTATGAGATAAACCTGGGCTCTGACAGGATGACTAGTGTACACGTGGTTGATGAGATGAACTTGGACTCTGACAGGATGGCTAGGTTACATGTGGTTGATGAGATACAGTTGGACTATGACTCGATGACAAGTGTACACGTGGTTCATGAGATAAATCTGGACTTTTGACAGGATGACTCATGTTCTCGTGTATGATGAAATAAACCTGGACTCTGACTGTATGACTAGTGTACATGTGGTTTATGGGATCGTGTACACGTGATTGCTGAGATAAACCTAGACTCTGACTGTATGACTAGTGTACATGTGGTTTATGGGCTCGTGTACACGTGATTGCTGAGATAAACCTGGACTCTGACTGTATGACTAGTGTACATGTGGTTTATGGGCTCGTGTACACGTGGTTTATGAGATAAACCTGGACTCTGACTGTATGACTAGTGTACATGTGGTTTATGGGCTCGTGTACACGTGATTGCTGAAATAAACCTGGACTTTTGATAGGATGTCTGATATAAACGTGGTCGATAAGGTACTCCTGGACTCATGTGCTATGTATAATTAGAGGACTCATATTCATTAGGTTGAGAGATAATACATGCATGTGATTTGATTTCTTACATGAACGTGCGTGATGTGGAAAAGACAAAACCATGATTCCATGAATAATCTTTGTCACATGATACTTGAACATTATTGGATGACTCAATGCTCATTGTTGATTTTATAAAACACGGACTGTAATGAGATGACTATTTTGACACACAGATGGTGGATGAATTTAAGTTAAGAAAATAATTTAGTGAATGAAATACAAGTAGTTGATGTGATAAAGTAAAGGATATATATTTACAGTGTAATCCCTGAAAACCCGGACCCCTTCTGGACTGGACCAAAAGTCTGGTTTTCTGTGAATTCCGGTTTTTAGAGAACAATTGATTATAAAGGAGAAAAAATGGGACTTGAAAAATGGTCCGAATTTCCGAGAATGGTCCGAATTTCCGAGAATTCCGGTTTTTAGGGTGTCTTCTTTTCAGGGGTTATGCTGTATTTAGAATATGCATAAGCTCAACATGATGATGTTAAGATACTGAAAAAAGAGTATTTGTAAACATTTTGACAAGTGGGTTAATGCTTGGTGATTTATAATAGATCTCACTGAACTACTAAATATACTGAAAATGTTCTTAAAATACTTTTGGTTATTAAAATCGTTTATTTGGGTCAAAGCTTTGACTGGCAGTTTATGTGCGTGTATGGGAAATGTAGGGATCTACTTCGTCTATCAAAAACATTCGTAAAATTACCTGTGCATCACACAAAATAACATCAGGTAGTACATAAATTAATCAATTTACGACCACCTACATAGAACGACCACCTCAATAGAACGAGCACCTTATCAGAACATCCATTTCAATGTAACGACCACCTCTATATAACGACCACCTCTATATAACCATTGCCTCAATATAACGACCACTTAGTTTTGGACTAGTTTTCTGTATTTTCTGTTTTTGGGCTTGATAATAAGACCATTTCAATATTGAGACCGCTCTTTTCTTGTCTAAATGGTGGCCTTAATATCGAGATTTTACCGTATATATTTTAAAGGAGTGATGATAAGCACAACTTCCTAAACGCTCGATATTTGTTTGTGGTTGTATTGATAGTCAAGTTTATGCCAATAATTCGCCCCACCCTTCCTAATGTCGTAAGTCCAATAATGCATCATTACACTAGAGAATTACGCAGATCCAACAGTTTCCATTTATTTACATAAATACATTTTATAACCAATGTTTGAGACCAATACTGTTATAGGAGGCAAAGCTTTGTGAGATGTCTGAGTAAATCCAATACTGGGGAATGGTGAACATACACAAGAAATCGATGATCTAAACAATATATCTTTTGTTCTTACACAAAATAAATTATTTATGACTAAAGTGCATCTATTGAAAATTACACAACATATCATGTTTAAACAGTTTTATCTTTACATAAATTGGAGACAACTTCTCACTACTGAAATCATTTGATCCGGTTTCCAGTTGTATATCCCTGTTTATGTTTCCAGTTCTACAAAAAAGTAATTACTTTCATCACCAATGTCCTGCTTGTTGTCTCAATCGTCGTAACTTCCATTATAGTCAGCCTCCACCTTTCTTTGGTGATGATGGTGGTATTGGTGTGTGGCGGGAGTTCCCTCGATTTTTTACTCAAGAGACGCGGAGATTCTGTCACCTCCGAATAAAGATCACCGTGAATGAAGGTCATTCTTTGAAAAAAAACCACCATTGATTATTTAGAACACACTGACCTCCAAATAAAGGCCACCTGACAATTAGGACCACATTTTGTTTTTCACAAGGATGGTCTTTGTTCACTGTAATTATTCTATATTAGCGTTTAACTGGTGCTACACTAGTACTTAAGCTTCTTGTAGGTTTTCAATGGAATAATTCCGCCTTTTTGGCTATTGCTAAAGAATCCTTCTCCCTGATGGAATTCTTCCTTACGTCTTCAATATTATAATTGCTGTGCTCTACCATTAAAGTAGCATCTAGCTGGAAATCTTTGTACAATATCAATATAAAATCATCCATTCTAAACCGCTGATTATGCAACCAACGACTCCCATTCTGGTAACTACTCTCTGGATAATTATCATTTCTTGGTATTTCGTTTATAAATTCCTTGCATAATCTATATTTTGTATATTCATACGCACTTAAGGAACTCGGTTATTTTATTTACGTAATGCCAGGATTACTTTATTAAATTATGCGTTTGTGTGTGTATATGTGTGTGAGTGTGTGTGTGTGGGGAGGGGGGCTCCGTGGTCGAGTAGGTAGAGTCTCTGACTTGCAAGAACACGGCTGTGAGTTCGAATCCCATGGTGACCAGCCAAGTCAAGTGTTAGGACGCTGTTCTGCTAGCTTACGGAAGGTTGATGGTTCTACCCACGTGTGCATCTGGAATCTCCCTTCAACGTTAAAGCTGGAAAAGTCATTTAATGAGTCTGACTGTCGGTGTGACGTTAAACCTCAGTGGAAACAACAGCAACAACAAAAAATGCATTTACGTGTACGACCTCACGGTGATACGTAAAAAGCTGCACAAAAATTGTGACAGTACATGCTTTGTATTGAAAGGTCATGTTTATGATATTCAACGTGCGTTAGCAAAAAAACAGATGGGCCTGGACCTGGTCCAGAGATAGGGGTTCAAACGCCGTCTGTGATTAGAAATCGACCATGATTTCCAAATAGGGATGGGGGGGGGAGGGACAAGTTCTCGAGTTAAAAGCACAGGCACCGTTTGCTGCCCAGATCTGCTGTCATAGAAAATGGTTGTTCGACATTTATTTCAAAATCAATAGAAAATAAATGAAGTCAAAGCTAAATACTCAAGATTGCTGTTGAATGCGTAATCACTTCTTGTTGTAACGCAATAAACAAACAGCTAATATAACCAGAAATAGCAATTGGATGCCATGTATGGTGGTACTGTAACCTAAGACGAAAATAACTCAGAACTAATGAAAAATTCAGTAGAATCGATATGAAGTATACTATGTTAAGGTAGCTATACAATTAATCAATTAACGTGGCTGTTACAACACGCAGGTTTGTTGCAGACAATCACAGAAATCAAGTACGGTTAATATCATAAACAGTTAAACCTGTCTTTGCGGCCGATGAAGATCACCCTCTGAATAAAGGCCATTCATTGGAAAACGTCACTGATTATTTAGAACAAACTGACCTACGAATAAATGCCATCTGTCAATAAAGGTCACATTTTGTCTTTCCAGAGGGTGGTCTTTGTTCACGGGTTTGACTGTATAATTATGTACACAATTGTAGCAAGGAATCAAATTGCTCACATACACTACTCGAAACGAATATCTGTAATTTAATTGCGTTTTCCATTCGTAAAAGATTAGTAGTTAAACATAAAGATTCCAATGAAGAGGTTTTAGTAATGTTCTTTTGGTAAAATTCATTCAATAGATTTGTACAGTTCACTGAGTAGTGTTCACTGAGTAGTTTTGAATACGTGGTTTTCAATGAGTGATTTTCAATGAGTAGTTTTCAACGAGTAGTTTTCAATGAGTCATTTTCAATAAGTCGTTTTCAATAAGTCATTTCAGTAAGTCGTTTTCAACAAGTAGTTTTCAATAAGTCGTTTTCAACGAGCAGTTTTCCATGAGTCGTTTTCAATAGGTCATTTTCAATGAGTCGTTTCACTGAGTAGTTTTCACCGGGGTAGGTTTCGATGAGTAGTTTAGTTTTCAATGAGTAGTTTTCGATGTGCAGTTATGAGCAACGTTGAGTTAAAAATACATGCACCTTTGTGTTAAAAATGTTTTGAAAAGGTACGTGGAGCAATCAATGAGTAGTGAACAACTTAATGAGTGAACGGGATATACATGATTCAATGAGTTGTGATCAGTTCAATAAGTAGCGTACGGGAATAGTGAACACTGAACATTGTTAAATGAGTAGTGTTCCGTGAGCAGTATAAAGAGTTACAATCCAAAGGTTCGTATTCCAACTGCTAAATCAGAGGCAAAGTGGTGTAAGCACTAAATGGATTATTACATTTATTTTCAGACTGTTTGTAAACAATACATTGATGTCATGCCGAGCTATATGGGAGTCCATCTCGAGTCCTAACCTAGTCGAAAACACGGGTCAATGGCAGTCAATAATGTACTTGCTGCGACGCCTGGTGCCCACATCGACCGACGTCAGCGAACGGAAGGAGCAGGCTGAAGCCTCCAAACTTATCCGGAAGTTCGGTCGAAAGGGCAAGGGAAAGGGACAGTTTAACATGCCTACAGGGATAGCCGTGTCCAAATCTGGTATGTTCAGGTTCCAAAGATTAAATGATTATGACCAATTTATTCATCAACCCATCGTTTTATTTTAACTGAATCAATATGCATTGTGATTCCTAGCCACTTTGTCATATTTCTTAGTATTTTGTAACGTATCATACTGCTTTATAACGTTCCAAACTGTTTTGTCAATTTCCATTCTTGGTAAAATTCCATAACTTTCTTTCTAGAGTACTTTATGATTTTCCACCACAGCTTTGTAAAGTGTCATACTGCATTGTAACGTTTTATGTTGCTTTGCAACTCTGTATGCTGCTTTGTGCCTTTCCATACTGCTTTGTGTCTTTGCATACTGCTTTGTAACTTTGCACACAGCTTTGTGCCTTTGCATACTGCTTTGTAACGTTTTATGTTGCTTTGCAACTCAGCATACTGCTTTGTATCTTTGCACACTGCTTTGTAACTTTGCACACTGCTTTGTGCCTTTGCATACTGCTTTGTAACGTTTTATGTTGCTTTGTAACACCCCGCACTGCTTTGTAATTTGGTATACTGCTTTGTTCCTTGTGACGTTCTAGACTGCGTTTATGTTGCTTGGTTACATTTCATATTGCTTAGTAACGCTGCATACTACTTGTCAACGTTCCAAACTGTCCATGAACGTGTTGTGCCATTTAATGATGAAAAAATGTTGTTTCCTTTTCAAGACGTTTTGCATAGTATTTAATTTACTTTCAGGGGATGTTATAGTATGTGACACTGAGAATCACAGAATACAGATATTTGGCAGTGAAGGTACATTTAAACACAAATTCGGAACTCGCGGCACAGACCCAGAAAATTTATGTTATCCAATCTGTGTCGCTATGACAACAGATGATTGCCTGGCAATCACAGACAGTGTGAATGCTTGTATTAAAGTATTCACACAAAATGGCGACTTTCAAAATAAATTCGGTAACAGTACATTTTTACAGTTTCCTTATGGTATCGCGATAAGTCACGATAATTTCATGATCGTCACAGACATATGCAAACATTGTGTATTTGTGCTGTACCCTAGTGGAGGAATCTGCAGTGCTTTCGGCTCATATGGAAGTGGTCTAAAAGAATTTGACCATCCGTATTTTGTTACCGTAAATAAAGAGAAACAAATTATCGTATCTGACTCTGGAAACAGCTCAATAAAGATCTTCCAGTTTGAAGGTAAATTGTTAAGAGTGTTTAGCAACAAAGATTTTCGCGTCGGGGACAGTTTTTGTGCATTACAAGGTCTATGTACCGATTCTCACGACAACACGCTTCTTATATGCAACAACACAGTGTACATAGTAACTAAAAATGGACGTCTTTGGGAGGTGCTCACATCAAAAGACGGACTGAACTATCCGAAATGCGTCGCATTTTCAAACTCCGGAAGGCTCATCGTATCTCAATCTGTAGCTAGTGATAAACATGAAGCTTTGATACTCGAATACAATGCTGAAGATTTTAAATCTCTCAATTCTTTGTTACTTTATGCAATTTCTGTATAATATACTGTTCATGAAAAAACTAACGACAATTGTATTGTATCTGTATCTTCGTAACATTCATTTATTTTATGAATAACTAATTATATGCATGCACAATACAAATGTAGTAATACAATATATAGTCTTGTAGATCAATATATCGTAGAATTTCACCATATTTGAACTAGAATACTCGTAGTTTTCATATTTTATCTAATTGTACTCACATTGTTCACTTAATGCATCTCTCTTATGAAGAGTTTCACCTTCGTACAGTCTCTATCCAGAGTTACCGTTCCTACCCTCACATAATTCTCGGAGCGAGCAAAAGGACGACTCTGGATGGGAATCGTTTCGTATTCACAAAATTTCATGCTTTTGTAAACCTCGGAAAAACTCGGTTGAACTTTCAACTGTCCTCTTCATATTTAGGGACTTGAAAGTTAGACTCACTACTGAATGAAATATAACTTTTAATATCAATCAAGGGGGTCACGAATCGTCCGGTATCGGAATACGTGAAGTCCTACCAAAGGTTATAAACCTATGTTTTCAGATCCGTCATTGGTTAATTTAGAGCCAGTGCTCAAAACCAACCAATCAGACACTTAGATTTATTATTATATAAAAACTGTTGAGCACACCAATTTTAGCGAGTGTTCATAAAATATATTTGTAAAACATATCGACTCGAGTGTTTGTTGTTCAACCGGTGAAAAATAATTGTTTTCGCATTTTTTTTCAATGTAGAAAGGTAGCTCCAGTTATTCTCGTAGACAAGCTGGTTTTAATGAAGTATTCAATTTCTTGTTGCTGTTTGTGTGGACGGTATTTTGTTGCTAGGTCTTGTCTGAACAGTAGCAACATAGAGTAAGGACTTAATGTAGTTATGATGTTAGGAAATGTATGTAGATCTAGTTATTGTAAAAATCATCATCATGCATTCGTATACAGTGACATTGAGGTAATGAAGTGATTGTATTAAGATAATATTTGACGCAGTGTAATAATCGTGAAATCAAATGGGTTTATAAGTCTAAGAAACAACATTTCCATCTCAGTCAGTTATGTGTAGGTACCAAAGATTTACGGAAATTGTTCATGCTAATTTCGTTATATACAGACACATTTACAATGTATAACATACATGTATAGCGTATTCTGAAGAATTTCTTGCTTAAATGTGATTTGACGATGATTTTTATTGGTTATTATCAAGTGATATTTTGACTGTAAAGTCTCATGTTGTTACATTTTTATTTTTGACAAACAATTCCAGTTAGAAAGGACATAGATGTTACGTGTAATATTTGTGTAGACAGATAATATTCAATATATTGACATATAGCTGTAATGGCCGTTCAATGTTTCATACCACAAGGAAGAGGGGTCGACACGCCCTATTACCCAAGCCTAAATTGCTTTGCTCCCTTCACAGCGATGGGAAGTGAATGATCAAAATCTTGGACACTGGTATATACTTTCCATCAGGCCATCCTTAAAACAATGTTAGTTTGCGGTTACGCGACCGAAACTTAAACTGAGGGAAGGAAAGCATTTCTTCTTGTTAGTATTATTATTATGTTTGTACTGAAACGAAAAGCTGTACTTAAGAATGTAAGATGTCAAAATAAAATGAAAAAAGGTCAAATTTGCTCAAAATATTTTTAAAAGGGTTGACCGTGTAACTGCAAACAGTTTTTTAAGTATGGCCCTAATAAACAATTTTATTCCCAGATTGACCCATCTGACTTTTTCTCCGACAGGTCGTTCTGTCCAATGCCGTCTCAAAGCCTCCAAATGCTTGTGGAAATTTGGGCAGAGCAACTCATAGCTAAGTGACTAATTAACAGCATTTCGAATGCTTTATGTTAAACATCATTTGCCATGATAAATAAAGTAGTGTTATAGAATTGTTATGTTTATGTATACTGTTCCGTAGTTACATAATGTAGAAATGCTACGACATTAAATAATGTATTGTATGTTTTTAATGAAAATAAAATAAAAGTCATTCTGTAATTGTGATGAAGTATATATTACTGTAAGCATATATTTGGTAGCATGCATGTTGCACACACAATTTGTTAATATTTCTGTTTTACAATACAATACACATAAAACTCTATGGTATGTCACTTATTTGTGTATAAACATATAAACACACAGTCCCAGTCTTGAAATACATTTCTGGGTAACATATTATTATATCATAATTATATTACCCAATAATATTAATTTTATTATATACGTTTGATTGTCACTAGCAAAGAATATGTTAGTTTTCCTGGTAGAATGTTTGCTCCTAAAGCGAGAAGTCCCTATCTGTACTGCATTTTTACCGTCTCTGTGACGTATATTTGGTGGTTGTTTATTATTGGGTGAATAGGTTTTTTTGTAACGTGTTTTTGTTGTAGGAATAATTTTCTTAACAATGTTCTAAATTATATAAATGTGTTCAGGTTTTAAATGTTTTTCGGGATTGTTGATATCTTCCTCCGCATGAAGACATTCATAACAACCGGAAAACATAAAACAATGAAATCTGCCATATATATTCAATTCACTTTATTACTGGTACCTAGCTGTATTTGGAGAATCATAGAGGGGACACTTAATGTATACTTACGAAGGGAAACAACGGGAATTCTTCCATGGCTCATAATGCAATAAGAAAACATAATAAACTGAGTAAGCTATATATTAGAAGTTTATTTAATGAAAGAACGCTATAGAAATATTCAGAAGTGTCAAACTTAACAGTAGCACCATTTTAATTACTTTAAAACTACTTATTGTATAGTATACGGTGTTTAGTACAGCAGAGACTCTCTTGGAGTCACAAGGATGACGTCATCAGCAACTGACAGCAGACGACAAGAACATTCTAGATGTATCAAAACATATTAGCAATACAACGAGAAATATTAAAATATAAGAATGTTTACCTAATTATTCTTTCGACATAGTTTGATGATCTTTTGAAATAATTGAGGGATAAACCCGAACATCTCCGAATTTCTGAAATGTTTCACGAAGCACGGCTGAATATAAATCAATCCCGATGACGTCACGAAATATGTCGTCTGCATGACAGAAGTGTGACGTAAAGGTTTATGGACATGTCTTTGATTGCATGACGCACCGTTTTTTATCGTCATCCCATTTAGTTGCTTTTGCGCACGGGCGTTTAGGGTACATGGATTCCCACACGCATGTGACAAAGTACTCACATCCGTCACATGACTGGTAGTCACCATTTGCACGATTCTTACATGACTTAATACAACCACCTGAAACATAAAAACATCCTGTGTCAGTTTGTTTGTTTTTATGTGACATTGTCACTGGGGTTTAACGCCTTTTATCAACAATTTTCAGTTATATACGGCGATCGGTTCACCTAACCAGTTTTCCTGGACTGTATACTAACCAGTACTACCTTACCCTTCCACAAGGAGCCTGCAACTTGTCGATATATGGAGGAAAATCGATATTTTTGTCAATTTTTCATAGAAAGGTATGACCTGCGGCGAGCGGGATTTGAATCCGGATATCTGGTTTACGAATCAAGCGCACTAACCACTGGACGACGGTCGCGCCCCTGTGTCAGAATAGAACTGTTTACATTTACAAGTAGCATTTTCGCGGTAAATAATAGGAGGCAAGAAAAAAAAGATAATAACAGAAGTTCATACATACATATATATACACACAAACCAAAACTTCGTTATTATGAGCATTGATATCCCAAACGCCGACTTATCTGCCGGAGTTATTAAAGTACCATCAATTGTGTATAATTTGAAACCCACAAATAAATACTTCATTATTACGAACACTACGTTTATCTCGAGCAGCTTGTCTTTTCCGATGACTCCTCGAGATAACGAACTTTTCCTATCCATTGTATTGAACCGTGCTTGAATAATGATCACAACTATATTGGTGATGATATTGAAGACGATGTTGTTGAAGATTCCATCGCTGATGATCACGAAAATGATTGTTATCATGACTGATCGAAGGTTTCTAGTCTCTTACGAGTAATTACTTGCCCCTAACCGCTATGAGTTCGAATCCCACCCAGGACCAAACAAACGTAATATGTAAGGATGCTGTCCAGCTAGCTTACGGAAGGTAAGTTATTTTACTCCGGTGTTCGCCTGTGGACTTCCAGAACAATTTAAGCTGGAAAAGTCGCCAAAGGATCTTGGCTGTTGGTGGGACATTAACCGCAGATAAAAATAACAATGATAAAAAATAACAGCAATAACTATGTATATATAACTGACCTTTTCCACCACCCACGTTTCCATTGTTTCCAACTTTTGGTGTAGGCGACGAATCTGTATTGGAAAATGTTGATATAGAGATATTGTTAGATAAAAAGTAAAATAATTTATGTATTTAAATACTAGATTGAAATTTATGATCGATGTTCGATGCTATTGTAGCATATTTCTCACATTTTTTAAACTTCTTGAAAAAAAGGCATTGTTGAAATCGGAATTACGCCGGACTCAGGATTTTTACGTGGGACGTTACCGTATTGTGAAAGTTTGTTAAAAGGAGGTTCTTGCTCGAGAGAGGGCCGCCCTGGAGTGGTTGCACTGTACAATCATATGAATATATATGCTGCTTGATCATCAGGACTTCGAGAACAACAAAGACTTTCTGATAACAAGGCCGCGGCCGTGGTCCAGTGGTGTATGCGCTGGACTTGTAACCCGGAGATCCGGGTTCGAATCCTGGTCGCGGCAGGTGATACCCTTCTATGAAAAATTGACAAAAATGTCGATTTTTCTCCACATGTGAATAAGTTGCCGGCTACTTGTGGAAGGGTAAGTTAGTGCTGATTAGTATACAGTCAAGAAAAATTTGTTAGGTGAACCGGTCGCCGTATATAACAGAAAAATTGTTGAAAAACGGCGTTAATTCCCATTGACAATAAGTCGCATAAAAACAAAACAATCTTACTTGTAGCAATGGGTGTTGTGGTCGACTGGGTCGTGGTTGTGGATGTGGTTGGTTTCATTGTAGTTGTAGTTGCTGTTGTTGGTTTCATTGTAGTTGTTGTAGTGGTTGTTGTTGTGGATGTTGTTGAAGATGTTGTTGGTTTTGGTGTTGTTGTTGGTGCTGCAGTTGAAGTTGTTGTCGTAGGTGTTGGTGTCGGTACTGTTGCTCCTTGAACATCTGAAATCACACGATTGTATTTAGTTGTTAGGGAAAATAAATCTGTACTGTTTCAGTACAGTAAAATATAACTTTACATACTTTTTTTCTGGTTTATGTTCACGAAATTTTAATCTCTTTGTCTCAATTCTCTCGGTGATGTTGTGTCTTCCAGAGAATATGATAATGACAAGTGCACAATTGTACAGTATTTTTATTTGAGGAGGGTCGCGATTAAGCTTATACGATAAACGTTATTTTTGTGTCGTCAAGATAAAAATACAAATATGAAGCTTTTTTAGCATTTGTGGCAGTGTTAATTGAAGGGATGAATGCAAGAAGGTTCTATATGCATTTAGACAAAAATTGATTCACAGTAAAACCTCGATGTTGAGACCACCTTCGGACCAAAAAATCGGTCGTAATAATGAGATGGTCGCATTATCAAGTTGAATTATAGATGAAATTATAGATTGAAAGCTAGTTTGAAAACAATTGGTCGTTATAACAAGGTGGTCGTAATATTGAAGCGGTCGTTATTTGAGGATTTACTGTAGGTACCTTCTTTCACTCACCCCTTATTTCACATTAATCTTGATTGTTCATCAACGTAATTATGAGTTACGAAACTGACTGATGCTTACTTAAAGGACAACCAACTAGTCCAAAACGCATTGCAATGTTACCATGCCAACCAAGTGGGTTGATTCGGATACATTTTGCCATGACGGGACAATAGAAATCGTTCTTGACTGGGGTATCTTCGTCCTTGTTTCCATTGAAAAACTGACAGAAGAGAATTGTATTAATACATGTACATGTGATTATACACAGTTATTCAAAAATCAACTTCTTTTATTGTTATGCGTGTTAAGAGTGAATTTGTATATAATGGAGACGCTAAAACATGCATTTAACTTTCTTGTCGTGACATCACTTTCCAGCATCAATCTTGATTTTACACTAAAATCCTATTCATTCTTATTTGAAAAAAAAAACTGAATCAATTCATAAAAATTCCACCAAGTATAAAAGTAAATGGAAATTCCCAAATTTGTTCCCAAAATTTAGCATCGAGGTACAGTTAACAAAAAAACTTACTGACAGGTTCTTATGAAAATATGAGGCATCGTGGTCTAAAGGTAGAGCGTCCTAACTCTGATCCGAAGGTCCTGAGTTCGAATCCCGGCTTCGACGGTTTCGTTCATGAACTTCCCAATCCCATTTTTCAAATGTAGTACTGGTGTAGTGTCCAGGAAGCGGACTCGAGCGTGATTAATATATTAAGCAAAATGGCTTGTTTCGCAATCGAGCTAAAATAAATTTCCATAAACTAAGCTAAAAGATGACTTGATTGACTTACGGCATCTGTTGTATTGAATCCACCAACAGTGTGCCAGTGTTTGCAATCTTCACTGTATAAAACTCTGTATTTAGTTGTCCATTGTTGACAGCAACCGTTTCGTCCCTGGGTAATAACGCCACGAATCATGGAAGGTTGTTTTAGCTCGACCTATTCATAAATAAACATCATAAATAAATATGATAGAACCTTGTTATGACAATTTTATTGGACAGATAACATACCCCGTAGTCAGTCCACAATATTAGAATATTGCAAAATCAGAGTTTTAGATAAGGTTTAATTCACTTAGTGGGTAATTCGTAACCATGGCAATTTATAGAAATACTAAAATACTTCCAGGCTGATGTAGTATGAATGTAGATACAGCAGACTCTAAATCTTTATATTATTCCTTACTGTAATGATTCATCAATATATTTTGATTTAAACCAAGGAATCTACTGAAGAAATGTATTAAAAATAATAAACTTATCAAATTAGTATTCGTGATAGACTGCCGAGTAATATTGACGTATAAAACCATATTTACTTGAATCCATTGGTTGAAGTTGTTTTTCTCGGCAAGCCAGCCTCCCATCTGTGTTACACCACTAGGGTCCTTTACTTGTGTCGTGTTAAGCAAAGCACGATTTGGTCCGTAATTGTTTGATTTATCATTTGGGGCGAACTGACTCGAGGACGTGATGGCATTAGATAAAGTGGATGCCAACTCATCCGTACACAGTCCTATAAATAAAACAATTGTTTGCCAATGTGAATTTCAGAATTTGGTTCGATGAGATGGACGCTATGTCTCATAAAATCTTTTCTATATCATACGTTGATATTAACAGTGGAATAACACCTTTAAAATCCGTAGTATTTGCTTTCTAATAAGTTTTATCAACTTTAATATCATTTATATGCTCGTTAATTTCGCGAACAGTTGTTGAAATTTATGGCACTGACCGAGAATATATCCAAGTACGAATTTCATAAAATTGCCTCAGAGCAAAATAAATCAATTTTAAATTCTGAACCCAGACTCACACTGCAGAATGATCGCATCTTCCGAACCAACAGTAAAGACAGGGAATGTTTTCATTGGGTTAGAAAAATAACCGTGCTTGCCGTAACTTAATCAAAAGATATGGGTTAGGTGGGTCGCAAAACTTGTCTTTCCTATTTTTCTGGCTATAAATAGGCGTGCATTTCCTAGTTTGGAGGTACGATTTCGTCCCTAAATATTTCCGCATTTTTGACTTAGCTTTAAGAAACTAGGGTAGGGGCCAAAAAATGGATCGGTGAGGTAACTGGAAACACGACTGTTTCTTTCCGTTCTTATCTTTATTTCCAACCTGAACAATACTATTTGCAGAAATTTAATAAATGATGGAGTATTTTAGATTTATCCGAATACAATATAATTTGAATCATTTTGTTTAAATCACTCGCAGAAAAAAAACGACTCTAGACACTGAGACATTTTAAAGCCCATGAAACACTGTTTTTTCACTTGGGTTTAAGCGTTGTTTTTCAACAATTTTCAGTTATATATGGTGACCGGTTCACCTAACCAGTTTTCCTGGACGGTATACTAACCAGTCCTAACTTATCCTTCCACTAGTAGCCGGCAACTTCTTCACATATGGAGGAAAATCGACATTTTTGTCAAATTTTCGCAGAAAGGTATGACCCGCCGCGACTGGGATTTGAAACGGTCGCAGCTTTTGAAACATAATTATTGTGATCACAAATTTCTGGTCTTGGGAAAAAAACCGTGACTACGGTATTACCAATTGCTAGTTTATCGAAGGTTACAGTTACTGGACCGTTTTAATGTGATGTACATCACAAACAACCTTTGTTTCTACTACACACAATATCATGGAAAGGTAACGATTTTACTGACAGACTAATTGTGTGATAATACGATTTTCTGTTAATTATGTTATTTAATAATAATATAACGCAAACACTTCTATTTATATCACACATGTGACCTTCACCAAAACGAAAGTAGACGTATCCGCTGGCTAACTGGATTATCGTATATTAGGTAAGAGTGATTTTTTAAGATTAAATTAACCTGTATGCTGTTTAATGATACTTATTGTCGGTTCCTCAAGTCCTTGAGTTATTAAGATTTGTTGATAACTACACATAAATGTTTCATTTACACGTATAATTAGGTCATCGTATGCAGTACATTACACCGAGAAGTGTAAATTCATCAAAGTACTGACAGTACATAAATGAAATAATTAGGTTATCGTATACAGTGCATTACACTGAAGTGTAAATTTATCAAAGTACTGACAGTACCTAAATGGAATGAAGTTACGAATTATAAAGACGACGATGCTTCTACTCAGACACTCATAGACCATGTTTGACTGGAGATACTAAATGTTTTACACATATTTGAGATTTATTCAAGTCAGTTGACATTAAATATTTACAGGATTATTATTATAAGGATTACATTATCAGGATTATCATTATAAGATTTTCTTTTGATATTTGGTTGTTTCAATTGGATTTTTTACGTGTTTTGAGCCCGATGGTCTCGTTCGAACTCATCCGTATTCAGACTCTTTGCAAGGTTAACAACTAATGGCGCCTTCATGTTTCAGGATCAAAATAAAAATGAAGCTAGCGTCAATAAGACAAATGTCATAATCTAAAATAGCTATTAAAAATCTTGGCATTGAAATGGGTCTTACGCTATTTGAAAAGTAAAATATGTTTGTTATTGTGATGTAAATCAGTGCATGATATATGTATGTAGGGCTGTCATCGATACGATACGATCAGGCGCTTCTTTTACATTTTTATTAGCGGATATCAGCGAATGAAAACACAAACTTCATGTTCAAAATGAATAAATTATTCGAGTTTCGAACCAACAGTGCAATTCTTCAGAAAAATTCTTCTCAGAAGAGCTATGCATATTTACAATGACTAGCAATCTTGGAAATTGTAGTTTCAATTGCACTTCGCGTTTATAAATATGAGGTAAAGAGTCAGAACGCGAAGTGTTTCTTTGTTTTCTAATATAAAATGCTGTCAGATTATTGTTGAATTTATGCAGGTGAAACGGAAAAAACCAGAAGAATAAAACTATTTGATACATTTGTGTTGCATGCCCGTAAAATTCACTAGTGATTTGTATGTCCGCACCGTCTATGTCCATATGGTGAGCGTCTACGTTCTTTCGTTCACTAAGACATACATACGTTTTTACGGCAATGTGTCTGTTCTAATTGCTTAATGGTTTAAATAACTAATTTAAGACTCATTTGCGAACTTTCTGTTTTGAATTCTCAGTCTTAGAGACGGTCATAACGAAGAGAATTCGTCGGGTAAATCACGTTAAATATTAGTGTGTCCTTGTCATGTGATCAAGAAGGCGGGACTATCTCTCATTGGGCGATTATTCAATTATGGTACTGTAATTTTATCTCATTATGACTTATCAACATTTTACAGAGTCATTAAATACATCGGTCGTAACCCTTTCTAATCTGTTTGAAGTAGTGTATTAAAATTAAAATGAGCACGTTGGCACCCACGGGCGGTGCTTAAGCTTAAAGTATTCAAACTCGTCAAATAAAACAGGAATCTTGATGCAATTATCACGAACCATACAGATATATTGTTATGTAACACTTTCACTTCACATTTATCATGAAAAAATCGGGATTACGCCCCAATTATTAACTTTATTCGCGAAATAACATTATTTTTCAATAAGCTTCTGGTGTACTTTGATATACAGATCAACATGGATCAAGCGCTTATTAAATTGTGTACCTACTACTTACAGTATTGACTTAAGGTGCTGACAGTATTCACCTTGTTTAACTAAGATAACAACTATTTGAAATAAGTCGACGAAAAGTCGTTGTGTTTAACTAACAAATAAGAATTTGATTCAAGACAGAAGACTTCACTGTAAGTTCTCACTTTGAATAAAGAAAATAAGGATGTTTATGTAGTGAACAAAATAAACAGAATTCGCAGATAAATGAATACTGAGCACAATTTAAATCTACGATGACAGACTTTACATAATATAATCTATCTACGGAGAAATGTTCTCTACTAGTGCTTGAAACGTTCTCACGAAATACTTAGATACTCACATAAAGTCTGACATGAAAGAATAACTGACATTTGAATGTACAAATGTTCAACGCAAGTTGTCGCGGGAACTGACGATACTTTGTCGCAAGTTTGCTAGAGATATTGCCACTAAGAGAACAGCTCGTGAATGCGAGAGACATGCCACTTATATCACAATTTGCTCGAGAAATGCTCCTTTTGAATGTTCTTGAATGATTCTTCTCGCAGTTTACCACAGAAATGAGTTATGAAGTATGATGGAGTCACTTAAAGTTAATTACACGTTTTATGTCACACGTAACATATTTGCACATACATGTCAGTGATTATCAAAATTGCCCTAAGCCAGACAAGCCGATGCATGTTATTCTCGCTTGAGAAAAGGGCTGTTTGCTAAAATTTCTGAGTTGCTTTGCATGTTTGCAATCCATATATATGATTTTATTTATAGTCATTATAGAAATAGCTTTGTTTGGATAATCGCAAGATCTTCCGCTTATTTTAAGACATCCACTTCATAGCTTTGTGTATGTTCTTTTCAGAGATAGAAACCAACTTATGTTAAGATGTCAAGTGACATAGGACTAATCCATTTTTTGTGCATTTGTTGGGTTTGTCTAAGACCTACATGCGCTTTAAGTCTATTCAATGCATTGTCACACCAAACAAATATAAACACGATTAACTTCAAGGAATTAGAAGCTTTGCTTATCGGAGAGATCAAGACCGAACGCGCGCTGCACTTCTGCGACCCCGAAAACAAGTATGACTTCGCAAGTTTGAACAGTTGTATGTTGAAATATTTTAAAGTGGAGATATCTCTTCCGTCCTCTTCAATACAATGTGTAAACATACAACTGATTTCACAAACTGATCAATTTACTCCGGAAGTTTGTTTCGGCTTGTCAGGTGCATTCTGGTATGGTGGCGCTGAATTACAATATCAACGATGGCCCATACAGGACACCGTACTTCCTATGCAACCTTTTGTGACGAACGACATTGTTCCACTGAATCAATCGTTCGGAAATGTGATTGACAGAAGATGGATTAATTCATTAGGTTATAGTATAAGAGTCGAAGAAAATGTTCCTTTGTCAGTTAGTTTTAACAGTAGTCAGAATGAATTGTGCTTGCAAGCTTTCAACGATTTCTATGTTCTAGATCGCAAGTCACCAAGACATGCAAACTTGCAGTTCGAAATATGTAAGTCCAATAACATTCTTAAAACGTTCACACATTTAGTCAGAAAACCTGGTGGAATACCCGACGCACGTATGTTCAAATCTCCAATATGGTCAACGTGGGCAAAGTATAAAATACATATAAATGAAAGCAAAGTTCTTGAATATGCAGACGAAATTGTTGCGCACGGCTTTAGTAATTCTCAGATTGAAATTGATGATATGTTCTCATCCAAGTATGGAGACTTGGATTTTACAACGGAAAAATTTAAACAACCCACCGAGATGGTGAAACAGTTGAAAGCCAATGGTTTCCGGGTGACTGTCTGGATAACCCCATTCGCTAATTTAGATTCACAAGCTTTTGTTGAAGGGTTAGAGAAGGGATATTGGTTGAAAGACGTCAAAGGTAAAGTACCCGCGCTAGTCACTTGGTGGCAAGGGATTGGGGCGACCCTTGATGTGGAAAATGAATTTGCTGTGGATTGGTTTGTTGAAAGACTGAAAAGGATGAAGGAAGAATATGGGATTGATTCATTTAAGTTTGATGCTGGAGAAGTAACTTATTTGCCGGCATTCCATGAATATTCTTCAACATGGACTGATCCGTCAGAATACACCACAAAGTACGTAGCTGCCGTGTCTAAGCTTGGTCCTATGATTGAGGTATAGTTATCCTTTTTTCTCATCAAATCCCTTTTCAACTAAACATTTGCTTAATGTTAGTTAGAAATAAGTTAAAGAATAAGTTAAACTAATTCAAATACATTTTGTTTTGTACTAAAATGGCTTGTTTGATATGTAAGAGTTATTTTAATTGTTAAGTGTAACACATCTTGTGTTTAATAAGATTTTAGCGTTAAATTAGGGCGTCCATGTTCGTCTATTCATTGAAAGATGGTATATACATGTTTATCATCAGTATCCGGTCTGATTTGTACGAACCAATGCAATGAAACTAAAATCAGACGCACCGTCTCAGGACGCAGTCATTTTATCAGCCGAATGCATCCAGTCATGGGATTAAGTCGTGGGACTGGTGTTCGAACTCAGTTATATTCAGACCGGGGTTTGTAATTATTAATTTTAATGACTGTATTACTTAAGGTACGTTGCGGTTACCAGACACAGAAATACCCGGTCTTTGTTAGAATGGGAGATAAGGAATCCAGATGGGGCTACGACAATGGTCTAAGGTCAATCATCCCTACAATATTAACTATGGGTATTATGGGTTATCCATACATATTACCCGACATGATTGGAGGGAATGGTTACGTGTATGACGAAGAGGTTGACAATCCATTTATCAACACTGAACTACCAGAACGGTAAGTTAAAATGTTTTCACCGTTAAGGGATTTTATTTCTACATTTTCTAGTCAGAGACCTAACCGCTCGATTGCTGTGTCCCCGAAACGTATTCAAAACACAATTTAATGACACTGGATTCTCATTTTAAAACTAGTTAATAAAAAACACGTTTAATGGTACAGTCTAACCTATGTTTGAGGCCACCTCTGAATAATGGCCACACTGTGAATAAAGGCCATTCTTTGAAAAAAAATACTTAGGACAAACTGACTACCAAATAAAGACTATCTGTCAATGAAGACCACATTTTGTCATTCCCAAGGGTGGCCTTTGTTCACAGGTTGAAAAATAATTAATGTATTTTTTACGAGAACGCGCTGTCAATTATGTCTTACATGTTTCTGATGGTCACCATACCTGTGAATTAATTGTACTGCTTTCATACATTGTCATGAATCTTGCATGAAAAAAAGTGTCAAGATATCACCAAGACAATGAATAGAACGAAATAATTTGGAGAAAATATCCGGGACAGAACAATTCTTCGTATATTTATGTCTTTTGTTTGTTTGTTTTTATGTGACAATGTCACTGGGTTTAACGCCATTTTTTCAACAATTTTTCGGTTAAATACAGCGGCGGCCGGTTCACCTAACCAGTTTTTCCTGGACTGTATACTAACTAGTACGAAGTACCGGCAACTTCTTAAGATATGGAGGAAAATCGACATTTTTGTCAAATTTTCATAGAAGGGTATGACCTGCCGCGACCGGGATTTAAACCCTGACCGCCAGATTACATGTTCAGCGCACTGACCACTGGACCACGGCCGCGGCTAATTGTGTCTTTAGCTTAATCCCTAAACTTTATTCTTATATCTAAATTGTGCTACAATAGGGAATTGTACATACGATGGTTAGAATTAACTGCATATCTACCAGCCATGCAGTTTTCATTCGTACCCTGGCAGTATGATACCGAAGTAATACGAATAGCGCAAAAGTTCGTTGATATACATGAGAACATAGTCACCCCATTGATCCTCGATGCTGCAAGCCGGGCTCAAGAAACAGGTATAGCACAAGAAATCGTTGAACTGGTGCCTTAATATCTAACTTTCTCAAAATAACACGCTGAATTAACAAATTTTATTATCATGACCTTTTTTAACAAAAATTGATCTGAGGATTCCAAAATGCATGTGTGACCATTAAATGCCGGAACTATATTTCACACACCTCGGTTATGTAGTATAAACATCCTGACTCATTTAATCGTAAATGCCCGACATTTTTGGAGATAACTTACATGAAAACATTAATACACATGCTAATTTTACCCTCGAGACTCTAAACCTTTAAAATCATTTTTATCAAACTTTGCCTTGATTTAATCTTTAAGTTTTGCTTTAATCTATTCATGGAAAGTTATTTCACAATGAATCATTGATAGAAAGAGGGTGTATCCTGATTTTTGAAGCCTCAAAACATAATTAATCATACTATACTACTTGAATACCGGCCTGCAATAACTGATACAAGGCAGCACGCATACACTAGTAGTGAAATTTAGTGGTAACCAAATAAAGCTAAAACCACGCGTTAGATGATCCGGACGGTGTTTCAGTAAAAACTTCCGCCGAAATATATAACTAATATATTTATTTGTAATTGTATTAACTGATTTAATATACATAATTATACACGCATTCGTTAATATTATTATAATTATTATCAAAGTGATTATCGTTCTGTAGTTATTATTATATTAAAAAATTAGACTTTTATTCATCATAATCGTACTTAATATTATATTGCATCACATGTTATTATTATTGTTAGAATTATTCTAATGAGGCCGTCATTAAAGAATTGTTAGTTTGCAGTTACGCTACTGACAAATTCGAACAATCCTCCGAGCCAAACAAATTTTTAGCGATTTTGACCAAAAAATCATTCTTCATTCCATCCTTTCATTTTTGCTACACGCTTATAATGTTAGGCGTAAAAATAGGTTTGTTCCCGGTTACCCAAGGGACTCATCTTTTACCTGCCGACTCAAAAGTTTTTACGGCATCCAAATCTTAGTGCTATATTGTGATGTTCACCACAGTGTTGCCGATATATGTAAAAAAATACGTAAAAGAAAAAAATCCATACCTACCGACCCATATTTTTGAGGGGCATGTAACCGGAATCAAACTTTTTTTGTTTAGGCCTTATAAAAATAATCGCTCATCTATCCACTGTTTAAAGTTTAGGATGCCTAACTGCAGGTTAACACTTTTTCAGGATGTCTTGATTGCATTTTTTAAAATTTTTATCGTCATTTTTATGATTATAACAGGTACCCCGCTAATACGGCCATTATGGATGCTATCACCTAATGATATCAATGCGCTAGAATGTGACTCACAATTCCTTATAGGGAACACCCTACTGGTGGCCCCTATTTTAGAAAAAGGGGCATTATCAAGAGATATTTATATACCAGAAGGCACATGGGAAGATGAACAGAGTGGCAGTTCTATACAAGGTCCGACATGGTTGTATAAATACAAAGTTAACATAGACGAAGTCCCGACCTTTAGATATTTACTTTAATTCTAAACACATCTTATTTTGTGTTTGAATGTGGCCATCTGTATACTTATATCTCTCCTTTTAATAGAAATATTTTTGAATGAGTTAACGCACATTTTGACCAGCCCGCACCTGAGATTGCTACGCCGGTCTTTTTATAAAAAATGGAAAAATGTTCAAATCGACAGTAGGATGTTGTTTGTTCGTAGTTTTAGGTCTCTTGTGAGAATTTATTATTACTGTATATAGTCATACATTTTATTGTAATATTACTGTATAAGTGATGTTAAATAGTTCAAATGATTGAGTCGTCACATTGTATGTCCGGACTATTTTCTCTGACATTTTAATTGATATCACATTGTATGTCCGGACTATTTTCTCTGACATTTTAATTGATATCACATTGACATGGTTGGATTACTTTTAAATCATTTTGAAGAAAAAATAATTCGATGGCAGATTTATTTTTTATTGCTTCTATTTTTTATTAATTGAGTATCAATAAAATATCGTATACGTGGGGCGTCCAAAATCTTATGCTACTGAAAAGCAACCTTTTTATAAGAATATATCGTAATAAATTTGTGATTCAACTTTATGGGGTTATTTTAAGGTCAGTGAGAACGATATAATTAATTACGTTGACTTAATAGCTCTACATATTTTTTTTCACTCAGATAACTTTTTTTACATCACATAGCACGTCAAAAAGGCGAGTTTGTGTGATAACAGTCATATTAAAAACTTATTAAAACCATTTTGGAGTTTGCGAGCTTTTTATAAATCATTTATACCCCGGTAACACCGACCCTTTCACACTCTCTGTTTGTTTTCTGTGTGATATTAATAAAATTAATTGGCGTGTAAGTCTTCAAATTTTTAAGTTACTGATATAAAAACTTACTGATGTATCTAGGTCCTTCAAATTTAGACAAGCTTGACCGTTCTAGTTGTTTTAAGGCTTAGAAATATTAATGACATTCCGACGTATTTTAAGAACAACAAAAAAAGAAATGTATTTATCATTAATAAGGCCTATATAATTATATTAATTGCCTGGACATCATCCATTTTTTTCTTAAAAACCGAGTGAGTGAGTGGTGGTATAGGGGGTGTTTTTCGTTTTCTTCCCTACGATCTACGACACATACATGTATGCTAGTATATAATAAAACAACATATGCTACTTGTTATTGTTGCCGTTTTGTTAAAATTACCCGCCATGTACTCGTTTCTCAACAACATTGATATATGGAACAGAATCCCGCTCATTACTAGATTTGTTTTTATTTTGGATTTTTTTTTATAAAATGGGGTTGAGGCGTGGATGATAATCTAGCAATTAATTTATATTGCCTGTTGTGGACTTTTAATAATAAACGTACAAAAGTATTCATTCATAAGTAAAATTAAGGCTGATACATGAATAGCCATTTGCTAGCGATTTAGACATAAGTGTTTTTTCTGGTGTTGTGTTACAGTTATTGTTAAACATTTAAATGTTTTCGTTTTTAAAGGATATTATTTAATTGTATTTTTAATTGTTTGTATATAATTCTTAACATATGTATGGAGAATTCAATAAACTGTTGTGCTAATAAATTCATATTAGCCTATTGACCAGACTCGAACTTATACAAGCACTGGTGATGACGTAGTCATGATTTCAGCGTGACGTCGCCTTCATACATCATACAAATGAAGTCGTATTAAAGTTACTAAGTGTCACGTCACCATGCACGAGTTGAAGGAATATAGTAGCCATGTTTGTTACACTGATGCCTTGTGTGTGCCACAGAACGGAATTTAAATGAAGAAAATTTTTGGTTCTTTTTACTTACACGAGAAAATAGATACACATCGTTAGTTTGAGATTACTAATTTTTCAAGCCTGCCCTTCGTCATGTTAGTAAATTCAGAGATTTGCAGAAAAATAATCTACCAAGTCTAACAAATATCGGTTTGCTCATTCATAAAGACTGCGTCAATGCATTTATCATATACTTTAACGTTACTTTAATAATAAGTTGACATACATCTATCGCACGTATGTCTCCACAGCCTTGTATCACAATACATTTAACAATTATAAATGTAAATTTGAGTAATAATTTTATAAATTCAGAAAATCACTATATCATTGACCATTTCGAACCAGAACGACTAACCCTTGCCTGTTGATAAAAGTCTAATAAGTTCTCATTCTGATATGCAAATATACAGTACAGTAAAACCTCGATAATGAGACCGCCTTCAGGACTCGAAAAATCGGTCGTATTAACGGGGTGGTCTCATCAAGCTGAATTATAGGGGAGTTATTGGAAGCCGCTCCGAAAATAAGTAGTCGTTATAACAATGTGGTGGTAATATTGAGGTGGTCGTTATGTGAGGTTTTACTGTAAATCTAATATCCTGCCTGTGCTTACAGAAAAATACATTAAATTTCTTTGAGTTTTCTGATTCTTGTCTTTAATAAAAATGTTTATCAATATAATGATAAATACGCTAATCAATTCAGGCTAAAAATAATTTTAAAAAACCAAGCCATGTCAACAGTTACTACAGTTACAAAAAATAGATATGGTAGGTTGGTCGCAAACCTTTTTTTCATTTTGTTTCTAAACATGCATTTCGTACTTTGGGCGTAAGTTTCGTCCCCAAATAATTCCGCATCCCCCCAAAACAAGGTGTTGGGCAACAGTAAACGTGACGATTTTTTCCAGCCTTGCGTATTTATTATAATGTCTTAATTATCGGTTGTTATTTTGTACATAATGTTGTAGATTTTGTTTGTATGTTTACATTCAGTTTACAGAAGTGGCAAACGTAGATGGTTGGTTTTTTGTTTGATTATAAAGACTGTACGTACCTGTGGCTGGTGCCGAATTCACGTGTGAGATGGACCACAGTCCTGAAATAGAAAAATAGAAAATATTTGGGGAAAATACAAAATATTGGGAAAAATACAAAATATTGAGGGAAAATACAAAATATTGAGGGAAAATACAAAATATTGGGAAAAATACAAATGCGGTCAAATAAATCAAATTGAATGATGTTGTTTGATATCATAGTTTTTATGTATCAATTATATATAATATATATACTTTGCTTTAATGTATATATCATATATAATATACATATAATAATTCTGCGATATATGTTGTTTTTATGTCACCTCATTCCAAGATGAGACTTGTAAAAATCTAAGTGTGCTGTTTTCCAAATGTCTTTCAAGTATAGTATATCGTGCATTATATATATACAATAAAATAGCGGTATAAAAGTTATAATTATAAGTTAAATGAAAAAGGACAGAGAATAATTCCGTAATTAATTAATCATTTTGTATCTGCAAAATGATGTGTTCAAATTAAAAATTGTAATTTTTGCCAAATCAGACAAATATACCTGTATTAAATTATTCCGATATTACTACAATCGAAAAATGAAAAAAAAATATTTTAATATTTAAATGTTTTCAATTAATATTTTCATTTTTTAAATGCAATTAACACCAAGTACTTGCTTACCTAAAATCAACAAATTAACCAATTGCATCATATTTGGTAAAATCACAGTCCAGTCGTGCGAAACACTCCGGCTGTATAATGTCGGTATGCTAGTAACTTCGTTTCACGTCGTGCAATTTATCTACCCAACAAAATTGTGGTGATATTTCCACAATTCAAAATATCTGCAAACGGTCGAGATTCACATCCAGTATGGCGATGTTTGGTCGACGGAAATTTGAGTTCGGAAGTTTTATCCGTGTTTTGTTTACTTTTGAGGAGTGATGTTATACGACGTCGTTTAGGAATGATGGACAATTATCGTAGTCTGCACATAAAATGATCGTTTGACAAAATCATTTAATATTTAATCACAACTCACTGAATGGTCCTTTTATGAATGTTATCGAATGCCTCCGTGTGAGGGATTAAATAAGTACCCGGATTATGAAAGAAATAAAAGGTTGTTGCAACATGCACGGATGTAGCAATACCGGACCTACATTCCAGGACTGATGTATCACTACGCGTGGAATGTGCGTGAAATCAGACTCACATACTGAATTTTTGTTTGTTTGGTTAATTTCCAACGTCGTAATAGACGCTACATTTATAAGATTTAATGTGTCAAAAAGGTTAAAAGAAGATGCCCAACGTTTTTATTAACAATTCAAGGTATTAGGTCCACCGCGTAACTACAGAACTATGTTTTGTTATGGGATTCATACTACAGCGTGCTGTAAAAAATCCTTCTAACTACAAGTGTCTCCTATTAACGATTTTGACTAGATGTAGAGCATGTTTATACCAGTATAAAATTGTGTTTCAGGGTCTTCCCAAGCATGTTTGGTATAAAGCAAGCTCATCTTCAGGAAATGCCGAAGACTAAGTAGAATACAATAGAGAAATTTGCATTACGCAGCTTTAATTTATTTTAAACCCCCTTATCTTAATGTTTTATATACTTGTTTATATAAACTTAGGTCAAAATGTTTGTCTTTCTTCACGCTAAAACCATGTCAAATCAGAAGTCAACACCTTCGTAAAAATGTTTCTTGGTTGCGGGATTATCAATATTGCTTTTGTTTAAGTTTGTCGAAGCCGTCAAACAACCGATTCTACCGCAACCACTTGTTTATAACGAACCATTTCTCACGCACCTGCAATGTAATAGTTCCGCACACTGCCCATGCAGTCAGGCAATGTGTGTTAACCTGGTTTATTGTGTTAGTATGCTTGGTGTAACCCTTTATATGAGGCATGTGAAATAGTCCCAGAGATTACAGTTTCGAATCTGGGGGTCGCTAATAATGAAAAGGGCACAAAAAGGCAAGCAAACATGAGAGATAAAACAGGGCTGAACGAAGATACTTGATGGGAACAAAACACGAACGCACATCCAAAAAATATTGTACACAAACATCACGAGAGACTTATCAAAGAAACAGACACATAACGGTAAAGAAATTGTAAAAAAAACACAAGACAACAGCAAAAAGTAACATTTCTGATTAAAAGCCACTTGCGATTTCCCGGATCTACTGTAGTTTGTTTTTCCCTCATTTAGAATTTTTTCAAGCACTTTATATCGTAATACTTCAGATTATTAAAATGACTAACACCTTATCGGTTGTTCAAATTAGATCTGACGTGTAAACAAGTTTATTTGATTGACACTGATGTTTTAGGGTGTCGTATGTTCTTTCTTGGTATTCGTTCACACGATGAAGAACGGACACTTGTTACGTAAGTCGTTTGTTTCTCCATTAACTGGGTGTTACCATGTTTATTTACAAGTACTGCGTATATTGAGACGATCGTGTTATCAATTATACCCACGCGGTTTTCTTTTGTTGTTATCAATATATTTATACATTCAGTTTTAATCAATTACGATATCTACACCGGGAGAAACTGGCATGTAATAAATATTTAATTCCAAATCACTTTTCTTGGATTATCAAATTACGAACCACCCACTGATTCAACAGTTAGAACGTTGACTACATACCGAGCCTTGAGTCTTACATATCACTGACTCATAGTCCCAATGTTGATGGTAATTTATTATATTTGTTAGTTGGGAATTATAAATTGTCTTGCGGTATGTTGATGTTACAGTCTTTGACAACACGAAGATAACCGTTCAATAGAAATAGATAAATGCTTAGACCCATGTATCACCCAATCCTTAAGGACATTTTTAGTTCATCTAAAATGACAATAGCATGGAAATGATGAATATATTTGAAAAAATTAAATAAATGTTTAAATAGTTTGTTTGTATCATTAGTTTCTTATTCAATATGCCACAATATCGTACGACACACCAAATTGCTATAACATACTCTATCAATACAATTTCGTGATGCTTGTTAAGATTGGGATTTAAGAGATCCATTTCGTTGTCATTTTATTTAGTATTAAATGAATGTACAATGTAACCCCTGAAAACCGGACTCTCTGAAAACCAGAATTTTCTAAAAATCGGACGATTTTTCAAGTCCATTTTTTCTTGAAAGGAATTTTGGCCCAGTCCGGAAAAGGGACATGTTTTCAGTTGTTTTACTGTAACATGAAAAACTGCAACAGTGGTTTTCTCCAAGAGAGGTTTAGTCCGTCCTCCATTTCAAAACCAGTGTCTTTTTTGTACATTAATGTCGTCCCCTTTTTGTATGATCTCCCATTTCTGAGATTTGCCCCTCCCCCTGTCTCTAAAACAAATGTCTGTGTTAAGAGACACTTCTTTGTATGTGTCATAACTGATTTCTTTCAATTAAATGTAATATGTAAGTAAGTTTTACGCAACATGTTTGTACGAGTTAGAAAGCTTAACATCGTACGATAGATAAACACTGGTATATGTATCATTGCTGTATATGGAGACTGTCTGTTCTACATTTGTATCATTATTGCGTGTAATTATCGCTCATTTGCGTGCAAACAAGCCTTTGCTGGGTATAAAAATACCATAATTAAGGGGTAAATAAGTCGTTATTAACATATAGATAGGAGCTGCTTATCACTGGAGTTCGAGGCAAAATAACATGTCAACTAACCGGATCGTGCGATTCGAAGATTAAATAAGAACATGTTCAAGAAGTAGGTCGTAGATAAATGGTGTGTTTGTTTTATTGTAACAAACTTTGCATAATTAATCAAATAAATTGCTTGCACGTGACGAATTTGTAATTCATGTCTTTTAATGTCAAGGTCAAAAAATGCAACCGTTTAATTTGTCATTTGAAACACTTGTTTAATGTTCACGCGTTCATTTTCATCACATATTTCAATAGTTTCACACGCATCTCCTCAATGACGGATTAAAGTAACCTTGAACACATTTGTCCATTCTTATTGTACGTCCTGTATCACATACTATATAGTTAGATGTATATAGCATATTTGGGTTTGCGTTCAGTCCATCTGGTTTCCCCAGGCAACTTGGCTTACGTTGGTCACATGGTATACACGTAAAGTCGCCTGGTTTACATTTATTCTGGTCGTAATCACCTGTTGTAATAGAAAAAAATATACATCAGGTACTTGTTGATTGTTTCTCTATTTGTACTCACGGTGTTATAATCACTGTACGAATCATTGCGATGTGACATATTTCAAATTCTATTATTTATTGCGATCACAAGCATCTGCTACTTCCAATCACTGTACGATTTATTGTAATGCTATTTAACTCAACTTGTACTATTTACAGCGATTACCGGAATTTGACTCGTTTTATACACCATTTAGACACACTAGTCCAAACAAATAGCAAGTTGACGTTAGCTATATAATATAATTTACATTTTTACAACTTGCTTTTTAACGTAAGTCTCGAATCTGTATTCATAGTTCACTCGTCGTGGCTTTTATTTGGTTTACTTACGTTTTACAACAATTCGTATGATTCAGAAATTCCTAAATGTGATCATTGTCACGCGTAGTAAATAATTGCTAACAATCTGAATCATTAGAAGCTTTACTACTACTTTGCTACTAATACATGAACGTAATAAAACATGCTTACACGGAGACACGGGTTCGACTCTTTGACCACATTGAACATTACTGAATGGTTTGCAAGTGTCATCTATCGTGGAATACAATTGCGGGTATGTGCATTCCTTCAAATTGTGCACGTGACCATTGACGTCATTTCCGCATTGATAATACTGTGCACAGTGAGTAACACTGGGTATAAGTGTTAAAGGATGGACTTTACAGTAGGCATCAATTACATCTGAAAATAATGGAGAAAAAATGATTGATGGTCGTTGATTTAATTATAATTGTGCAGAGAGGGAACGACTGGATCATTTTGCTTAGTTGCTGGCTTCCAAAGTCAGATGTAGCAGAATCAGAATCACCATTATATATTATTCAACATATGTGGCATGATATATATAATATAATATAGTATAATATAATATAATGCAGTGGAACATTTCCAGAACGGCCCTCTCCACAACATCCCTTCAATAAGCGTATGATTTTTTTCTCACGATTTTACTATTAATTTAACTTCTCTAGAGCAAAAATCTCTCAACAACAACGCAAAAAGGGTGTTACTTTGGAGAGATTGCACAGTATTATGATAATATGATTTTCATTCCATTAGAACAGTATAAACCAAAATTTGACTTTCCATAATTATAATGGTTTCGTCTCTAAATTATACTGACAAAATTGCCTGTACAAAAAGTAAACATTTTTTAAGTACGGCCTTACCAGGGTCAGCTGGGTCGGTGCATCTGCGTCTTATAGGATCTAATACTTTGTTTATTATACATAATCCTGTTTCTATTACTCTTCCATGATCACACACTATATAATAAACTGTCATTTCTCGTCCAGGATACGGATTTAAGCCGTCCGGTTTACCAACACATGACGGTGTAGTTGATACCGTTGTGATTGGAGCCGGTGTTTGGGTAACCGGATTTATATATCCAGTACATCTTCTACAATCTATACCAATACATTGGTACAGTTTGTAATCACCTATAAAATAGATAAAGAAAACAAATATTTAGTAATAATGAAAAAATTGAACGCAATCAATTTTTCATTGAAGATTAAAATGATTGGGATTAAAATGAAGTCGCATTTAGTCTTCAACTTCACTTCCGGTCGTATGATCATATGGCTTTGAAGATTTAGTGATAAAACATAGAACTGTTTCTTAACATGATTACATTGTCTGATAATCATGTCACCTTAGTTTACGCAAACATGCTTACAAATCGTGTAACTGCAATCACCTTAAGCGAGTTACGGGTTTGTGGAATTGAAATTAACCCTATCTATGACAGATCGACATGCAGGTAAGTATGATCATTGTGAAGAACTCTTCGAGACGAAATGTCTGATTTTTGTAAAGCAAAACTATCATACTATCATTATTCTGCTGTATTAATAAAACTGTTGCTAATAAACCTATTACTTAATTATAAAGTAAAATGAAATCTTATTAACAGCCTTACATTCTGATTGTGGAGGAGTTCGTGTGCCACAATGCACCATTGATTTATCCCTACACGTCATAGTGACGTCATCAAATAACTGCGGATATGGACATTCCATCAGGAAGTTCCCCAATGGAGTATTCATTGTAGAACACTTGTAGTATTGTGCGCAATTCGTAGGATTGGCAACAACACTCGTAGGATGAGACATGCAATATGAAGGAATGTTACCTTTAAAAGAAAGTACAAAAGAATCAGTAATGCCTACAGAAACCGTCATCAATGATCATCATGGATGTTATTTGCGTTTGGTGACCCGAACGCCGATAATAAGACCATGAAGCTACATTGATAGATTTTATAAGTACATTCTATAAGATTTTACGTTATTTCATATCAATGAAGGCAAATCAGCTTGTTTCTCTTTAAATGTAAATCCAATATTAAACAGAGAATTCAACGCCTCGAGTAGTTCGATGAACTAAGAAGTGTGTGTGTGAGAAATTAATGTGAAGGTATATTAAACCCAAGAGGTTCCTGTGCAAAGAATTATAGTAAGAGTAGATCTAATCTTTTGTCTGCATCAGTCCGCCAGTATGAGACATTCCATTATTTCATGCGAGAGATCATTGTTAACCCAACGTTCCAAGAGGTTACCAGTCATAAGGGGGGGGTATTTGTAACAGATAGCGTACAGCCACACTGTGAAATGACGCCTGACGTCTGATGCTGTTCATGTTTAGGCAACAAGCGAACTAAACTAACAAATAATTATACCTCGCGGTAAAAATACAATGTGAAAATTCTGTCAAAAGTTTTAAATGAACTGAACTGATTGATGTTTGTGTACAAATATTTAATAGCTAATTGTATACAAAAATACAGAGATTTACATATCAATGTTGATACATACTATAAGGAGCAAGTGTGGTTTGAACTGCTTTACAGCTTTGACTGGCCACATCAAACAAACCATAAGTACATTGTTCGGTTGCTATGGTCCTGTTCCTCTGACATCGGACATACTTCGTTTGTTGTCCTGGGTACGCGTGGTTGCCGTCGGTTAGACCAACACAAGATACTAATCTATCCTTACATGGTACACATCCTGCCCCATGACAATTGTTTGCCTCATACTCACCTTCAAATGAAACAACATAATGTTAGTTTATAATATGACAAACATCAAATAGGATATATTGGACCCGCCCCCTCCAAATCCATCCTATCAAACGTCTCCGTTTCAATCTTCACTATCGTATAGACAATAACCGAGAGAATCACGTGGTGTGTATCAGATAGACAACCAATTGATATTGTCTGTGTAGGTGTCTTCGCTGTTGCTCCTATTAACAGTCTATATTCTTTGACTGGTCTTCTTTAAGGCTCATGAAGCTACCCATAAATGAATTTGGCCATAAACATTTTTTTCAATGTAAAACTGATCCTATTTCGAACACCACGTTATAAATAACGTGACCTGTTTCCGAAGGAGAATACTGATATATTTGTTTACATTTCATCTTGGTCATATCTGTAATAAGATAAACGATAAGCGCTGTGGTCAGTGTCTCACGTCATCTCCATATTTGTTGAAGATGACATTGCATTATTGTTAAATACAAAACAATTGAATTTCTGAAAACTCACACAATGAATGAAAAAATAAATGTTATGAACTTACAAGGGGCTTGCGGTTCATAACGATTTCCACAGTGTACAATGCTAAAGTCTGCGCATGCGCGAATGATTGGATGATACAATAACGGGTACTGACACTCTTTTGGTGTGATGTTACTAGTAGTGAAGATGTCTCGACAATCATAGTATTTAGCGCAGTTTGTTGAATCTTCTAACGTGTCATACGGATGAGATCTACAGTACGAACTTGGACCTGGAAACAATGTTTATAACAAAATAAATTCAAAGTGTTCTGTAGATTCCAAATTAAGTATTACGGGTCTAACAAATTCCATCATAAACAAAATTATATGCACCAATCATGAGATTGCAGTCTTGTGGTTGGTCAATTCTACGAGTAGACAAAACCAATTAGAAGTGTGTTGACAAAGCATTATTATATAAAAGACGACAATAAATGCCTATTAAATGGCTTATAATGTCTTTTTAGAAAAGTGTTTCAAATAACTATAAGCTCAAGGTTACCAGAGGCAGCTGTTGTTGATGGTGTTGTTTTTGGTGTTGTTGTTGGTGTTGTGGTTGGTGCTAACGTTGGTGTTGTGCATTCTCTTCGGAAACGATCGAAAATACCAAGAGGACATTGGGACACTGCCATTGTACGACCTTTTAGACATGTCATATAACTGGGCGTGTCTTCACGTCCTGGGAAGGTGTGATTTCCATCAGATAAATTAATACAAGATGGCAAACGTTGTTGACACGGCATGCATGTTGTGTTTCCAATGCTGCATACATTTTGTTGATATTCACCTGGAAACGTCAAGCACAGTATTGTAATAAATAATAGAGATTTATACACTGGTATCCAATTAAATGATGAAGAAAATGAAACAGTTCGGACAAAGGTGTTAACTTAGTCCTTATTTTATGATAAACAAATATGAATGTTAGTATTCAAATAAAACCTGGGCCAATATCCGTGAAGCATGACGTCTTATTGTTACCAAAGCTACGTCCATACACAACTCGAGTGGAGCTAACATGATCGAGTGGTTATAGCCTCTGACTAGTAATCACTTGCCCTCACCGCTGTGAGTTCGAATCCCATCCGGTACTAGACATACTTCATTTGTGGAAGCTGTCAAGCTTTTTTAAGACAATTCGGGCGTTCTGCAAAGGTATACAATTGGCGCCTTCCTCTACTGTTAAAGCTGTAAAAGTTGCCAAATAAAACTGACTATTGGTGCGACGTTAAAACCCCAGATAAAAAACTCTATAATGTTTCAAAATGAAGCTAATTGTCTTATTATTCCACATTCTTGAAGCGTGTAAGATGTGCCTTGACTCATTTTATGATTAAAAAAACAAGGTCATGAGAAATAATCGGCAAACATCAGGTCCTTGTTAAAATAGTTATGTTGTCTATCTTACTTCAAACATTGTTTCATGAATTGCTTTAAACGTCCTGGCCTTTTTTTACATAGATATATCAAATACGTTTAAATAAGAAACAATATACTCATATTATTAGACTTTTTAAGTGAATGTTTATGTTTGTACCGGTAGTTGTAAAAACGCATGTTGATAATCATGTTATAAAAATATTTAAACATTAATTTATCGGATAGTTTATGATTCATATCACCATACATGGTTGTTTATATTCCGGTCGGCCATTACACGTGACTGACCGGAAGTCGTCACATCGTAGTGTAAACTGGGAAAACAATTGTGGATAAAGACATTCAGCGAGATAAGGTGGTGATGGTTTTGTGCAATCATAATATTGTCCACAATGTTGAGGGTTAGGTATCAACCGTCCACGATTGTATGTACACACATCATAGGCTTTAGCTGAAATAGGTAAACATTCTAATTGTTACTTTCAACATACACGTACAGAAGTTAACAAACTCAACAATGTTTTGGTAGCAAGTAAAAAAACATTCAAACAATGTCTGTAAACAGGTTTAGGGTTTTAACAACATGCAAACTGGACAAATTGTTCATTTGTGTTTTGTCCAAAAGGGTCTTAACACATAGATTCAAGTATCGAAAACATTAAATTGTTTATTTCCTATGTATATAAGTTTGCTAAGGTATCTTTGAAGTAACCCTCGTCTGTGATATTGCATAACATACGTTATGATTTTGTAGCCTTGTACATTGCTTTGTAGATTGCCTGTGTATGGGTTTAAGAAGAATTCGGCGTTACCCATGTGTTTTTATGAATCTGTGTCTCTTTGCTTGTGGTTTCGGGTATACCGCTACAGATTTAATTTCATGTGGTCTTGTTATCTCAGTAGTAAAAAGGACTTTTTGGCATTTCTATTCTTACTTCAATTGGTAACATCCCAGTCTTGTCGGAGCTTGCCAGAGTTGTTTGCAAAGATTATATTTTCAATACTGTTAACATTGTAAGAACATACTAAAGACACTTGCCAAGTGCTAAAATAAGAAGTAAGAATAAAATTTGAAATATTTTTGTTAGAGACTATACTTACTCGTAGCGGGTATTGGAGACGTCGATGGTATGGTAGGCAGTGTTGACGCATGCGCAACTGTTGTCAGCACGTTACATTGGTACATATTCTGTGTACATGTTTTATAAGACATCGTTCTATTTACAGAGCATTCCGCTAAGTAACGAATACCATAATACAAGTTGTTGATCACATTTTGTCCGTCAGGAAGAGTTTTGCAGCTTGGTATTCGGTTTGGACATGGTGTACATCCAGACTGGTTCGGATTACAACGATTCTTGAAGTATTCACCTGAATATTAGACAATCAAAAAGGGAGATAAGTATTTGAATAATTCATTATTAAATTTTAATCTTATTTTGAAACGTATGAGTCAGTTGATACTAAATTATTGGCAAGTAATTGAACGATTGTAAACATACGTAAATCATGGAAGTTTCATTTCTTTAATGATTTTAATGTAGATTTCTCATAAACACACACATTTTATCAGGGACCTTTCAGCTGATACTCGGGCAAGACAGTCCTAAGCCCGCAAGCATTGAGTCTATTGGTTTACAAAATCTCATTTATGATAAAAGAACTTTTTCTATGATGCTCAGATAATTTTTAACTTGTAACCCCTACACGCACCAGGATATCACATACGTCCTATCTCGTTTGATCTATTTTTCTCGAAAGCTAAAGTAATTAAAAATAAAGATCTTAATACCGGTATGTGTTCTTACGAACGCCTTATAAAATAAACAACGCGTTTCAGATTAACCCAAACTTTAGTACATGACACATATAGAGAATTATTAAAAGAACATAGTGTCGCTGACAAGGATACTGTTTTCATTGAAGTTTGATTAAATAAGATAACCACATTCAGAGCCAGCCATCTGTACTCATTTTCCAATCACTATGTTTAATTGGAAAAAGATGACTGTAATGAGAACGATTCAGTTTCCTACAAATCCCATTGCAACGCTTTTTTATCAAAAGCTAAAATTCGGAATGCCGAACATGACTTAGTGCGTTACAGCAAAGTTCGGCACTTTCAGTGAGTGTCGGCAAAGTTCAGCACATTTCAGCGAATGTCAGCAAAGTTCGGCACATTTCAGCAAATATCGACAAAGTTCAGCACATTTCAGCGAATATCAATAAAGTTCTGCACATTTCAGCGAATGTCCATAAAGTTCGGCACATTTCAGCGAATGTCAACAAAGTTCAGCACATTTCAGCAAAGTTTGGCACATTTCGATGTGTGTTATCAAAGTTCGGTGTTACGGTACGTTATAATGTCGGAACGAATAATCGCAAACATGTTAAATTAGCCGTTTGCTATGTGATTAAACAAATTATGTTATGAGCACCGTTATATCTGTATTATATAAATTATGTTATGAGCACCGTTATATCTGTATTAAACAAATTATGTTATGAGCACCGTTATATCTGTATTATATAAATTATGTTATTCTATGAGCACCGTTATATCTGTATTATATAAATTATGTCGATTTATCGAGAGTTCTTTTTAAGGTATGCCGAACCCACCTCAAGCCTTTTCATCTAAAAAACGATTACTTTGAAAAACTGGATTTACTTACAAGGTGCTTGAGGTTCAAAATGTCCGCTACAAGACACTTGGCGGAAGTCCTCACATCTCATCGTAGCACTAGAGAACAACTGGGGATACGTGCATTCCTGAAAGCATTTTCCCACATGAATTTAGACCTTTTAATACTGTATAATGGTCTTAACACGTGACTAATGACAATGCTTACTTAATGCGCAAATATGCTCATATACCAGAATTTTAGTTACAAGTTAATATGTGATTCAAAAACACTTTTAAATTAGAAAAGGATTCTTAAGAACACTTACAAAAACATCCCATCTTCCCAAAAACATTAGTTTCCCCAAACCCCCACAAACCCCAAATGGACCTCGTACAAAATTACTTACTTGCACGTATTCGATATCGAATGGATAAACACTTTGCAGAGTGATATCATGAACCGAACAGTTATAATACCACGCGCAATTCGTGCTGTGTGGAAGTATGGCTGTCGGATTACGTTGACAATATGGCGGAATGTTTGCTGTGAAATAAATATACAAAATATTAAACAAGTAAAAGTTTGAAAAGTGTCACTGTGATATTTCCAAGAATAATCAGTTGTCATTTCAATAGCTGATTAAATAATAAGATATTACGAACAACGGAGTGATACGAAAATTGGGGGGCAAAACATAACATCCCCAAGAGGTTCTGCCTTGGAAGGTCTGTACCAAAGCTATGTGACAGTTGCCGTTAAACCTATCAGGAAAATGAAGAAATGGTGAATGTATGCAAATATGAATAATTTTCTTTCACATTGTTTGGTTATAACGATTATATGTTACTCACCAGAATTGATTTTTGTTACACAAATATGCAACCCTGGATCAAAGAAGCCACTAGAACAATGTTTTACTGACATTGTACGATTTTGTTTACAGTCTACATAGATATCGGTGTATTCCCTTCCCGGAACAGCCATCTGACCATCCGGTAAACCGATACAACTAGGAAGTCTGGTGTTACATGGTGGGCATGATGTATCTCCACGTGGACATAAGTTTTGTGAATATTCACCTAAAACAAAGTTGATAACGCATAAATATTTCCATACACATGTACAGAATGACTCGCTAGGGTGAAGTTTGAACACTGAACAAAATGACACAAATAACCGCACATGAGTGTATAGTAAAAGTCAAAACAGTCGTAGAGACAAAAAGGTAGAGACATACTTTTAAAATTTACGACCATCTATTGTTGTCAAAAATTCATGTACACAAATAGCTTACATGGTGCTTGTGGTTCAGCACGTGAATCGCATGTTACCCGGGTGAATTGCTCGCATTTTTTCGTGATTGATGAAAACAGATCCGGATATTTACATTCTTGACTAACAACTTTGTCGCCTGGTAGAGACACGCCAATCCTGAAATCACATACTTTATTTGATATAGTTATGTATATATACGTGATGATTTGAGTCAAACTATCTAAGTCACTCTTACAATGCTACTTTATATAGAGATCAACGGTACAGAACAGTTGGAGTTATCTATCAATCAAAAGTAAGTTCATCCATTTTTTACACATATGTTAGAATTAAATGTTTCTACGAAATACCAAACCTCGTCATACTCTCTCGGCTCCGGCTTCTGATATTTTAGGAACTTTTTTCAGTGTCTCCCACTCCACTACTGAGCCCAGTGTGTACTGTGGTTAGAAAAATCACAGGAAACATGTATCGGTTCTTTCACCAGGCACGATAAAGAACCTGGAGCTATATTCGAAAGAATAGGGATACATATGCCCGGCTCTCCTGTATCTTGTATCCCCTGAATTGACGATAGCTGTTGAATGGGCAGTTAAACAACAGATAAACAATCGTCATACTCACCTCACAAATGTTTTGGAACAGTCGTAATATTTAGCACAATTGTTGGAGTCTGCAACTTTATCTCCTGGATGTTTCTTACAATATTCGTCAATATTTCCTGTAATACAAAACTGTCATTAAATTCATTTCATGCATCATCGTACTCAATTCGTCAAAGCATTGCACAATGACAGAATAATCAAAGCACTGAGAGGATTGTTGTTGGCTGGCTTTGCAGTGTTGTAAGTTCTCTATGAATTGTATTGTTATATATCAAATTCCTTGAATGCTAACATTAGCTTACAGAAAAACATGCATTTGACAGAATGCTTAGTTTAGCAGAGCCAGCCAATAAAAATAAGTTCCTTGCAGCCAAGATGTAAATATGAGTATACATGTACATATGATAGGATCCCTTTTTACAATATGATACACTTCAAAGCACATGAGTGATAAAATTGAAACAAAACATACATGTCTGATTCAGGAACATTTATTATACTTTTATCATATAATTGTCTTAGCAAATACATTCCATGCCATTACTCAAAGCACTTAAAATTCGGTCAAACACAATACATTGTTAGCAAAACCACTTGGCTTGTTAGAAATATGAAGTTCGTGATAGAATGTTTCTTATCACTTACCATTATCCACACCCACATCACACTGCCGAGTGTTTGGGTTAAATATACTATTTTGACATTTCTCCACTCCAAGTGTGCGTTCTTTGAAACAATGAATGTATTTCTCAGTCCAATATTGACCATTAATGGGGTGGTCACCGTCGGAAAGACCAATGCAGCTTGGTAGACGTTCTGGACAAGGTACACATGTAGCATCTGTTGGATCACATTGTTTGGACAAATACTGACCTGTATGATAGAAAACAGTTGTTTAAACAATTATGTCACAAGAGCAATTTTCATGCGCTTTAGACTGACTTAATCAATCATATAAAACAAAAACACCCTCCTCATTTTTGCATAATGAAACAAATAAGTATTTCATAATTATTGTGCAATGTAAAGTAGAAAATTGATACTTTGTTTCTTCCTGAAATTAGCAATAATTTTATGAACTAAAGTCAAAAGCAAGATTATGAGATTCAAACAATTTCAGTTTAAATCAATATTAATGGGTTAGGCGGGGGCATCAGAACGAACATTCGAAAAACGCAGATAACTACATACAAGGGGCTTTCACTTCATGTCTGTTGTCGCATTTAACAGATTGGAAGTCCATGCATCTTTGATACACCGTCGAATAAAGATCCGGGTAATTACATTCCTGTAGAATAAAACATATTTTCACTTGTACGCCAGAAGTAGTGAGGAAAACGTGTGGCGTAAGTCTGAGAAAACATTGTCAGTCTGTACAACAGCAACTGCGTGTGAGATGATAAAGTTAATGCTTGTTTTCAGAATTGTTGCCGCTTGGAATTTGATTCAAACAAAATATTACACGCGTTTGAAGACAAAAGATGACATTATTTTAGACAACAATAATTCTATTGGTATAAAGTTATACATAACGCAAGAACACTAGTAAATAATAGAGCGATTTTGGTCGACGAGGCAACGGGAAAGGATTAATTTGATAATTATCATCTTACATCTAACTGGACTGGGAGAATTGGTCCAAATGTGGCTGTAGATTTAGAACAATTATAAAACAAGGAACAGCTTCCAGGATGTGGTATCAACTGATTTGGATTTAATCTACATCGTTCTGGTATTGTCGCTGAAATAATAATTTTGCAGTATAAATACAACGTGAGTTGAGTTACAATGCGTATTGGATAGGAGTACAGGCCACTTACAACAGCTCTACAAATAACTGCAGCGTTTTTACTAGTGACCAATATGTTTTCAAAGCTAAGAAAATGTCTATTGTCAATAAACGTTATTTACAAGGAAAACAGATGTGTGTGAACAGAATGAATAATATGAAATATCTTGTCTATTTGGTGCGTAAAGATCATTGTTGCTGGAATAAAAAGCACCCTTTGATGTAAGAAATGTAATGGTGTTACCTGGAGCTGTCTGTGTTTTACATTGTCGTTTGTTTGGATCAAATTGTCCATTGTTACACGTATTTGTGCTCATGGTTCTATTCAGCTGACACGTGACATAGTCAGGTGACCATTGTTTTCCTTCTATTGGGTTAGGGCCATCTGGCTGTCCAATACAGCTGAACAACCTTTCTGGACAGGGTTTACAATTCACGTCTGTAGGTTTACATCTGTTACGTTGATACTCACCTGGAATAAAAAATATTTTTTGTGGCCGTGTAGTAAAAAAATACTAAAATTAAAATGGTTATTTAATGCAATAAACAATAAACAAGGCCATAGTTAAAAACTGTTGGTTTGCAATTGAACGACTTACTCATTACTCAATAAAAAAAACTCATTATTTTAGCGATTTTGACAAAATCTTGTTCTTCGTAGCTTTTAGTTTTTGATACAAGCATACAATGTTTACAAAAAGCTCATCTATCCGCTCTAAGTTAAAAATTTGGGTCGCGTAACCGCAAACAAACATTTCCTAGGATTTCAAAATTTAAATTTCATGATATCATAACTAGTAACATACTACACGACTTAAAGAGAACAAATTATGATCATTAATTATGTAGGGAGTTCTGTCCCTTTACTAAATACACAACTGGGAGTCTCGTGCCATTTGAACTTTCGTCATCAACGCTGAATATACCCAGAAGATGACGTCATCGCCATGGATGACTACGTAGATGTGATTGGAGCGCAGCATAAAAGCAAACCAAGTAATTACGAATTAAGAAAATAGATAAGAAACATGCGTAAGGTTTTATTAAACTAGCCAATATACTACACATACAAGGTGCTTGCGGTACGGGTCTCTCATCAGGTGGAACTGTCGTGAAATCATTACATGTTAAGGTGATGGTGCTGAACAGGTCTGGGTAAGTACATTCCTGTAGATATGGTACGCCCAATGGTGAGCTGATGTTCTTACAATCATAATATTGAGCAGCGTCACTGGGATTAGGCAATATCGCTGTGGGATTAGATCTGCAGAAATCAGGAACGTGATCTGTAGAAAAGACAAAGACAAGTATATGATCAACGTATGCAGTAAATCCGGGTTATAATATTGTTCATAACTCGAGGCAATGCTAATTGTTATAGATAAGCCAAATAAAACATAGCAACAAGTTAAAAATGCTTCAAAAAGAGTGTTTGAAAACTCGCGTGTTTATTTCAAATTCATAGTAACGCATACCAAAATTGTTATTTTTTTAAATTTAATAAACACTGAATAGTTCATGTGATAATATATATATGTTGTAGAAAAGGGTGAAATCAATGACATTATATTCATAGCCATCATAGGCAAATAGGCATTTTATCAACTTTCCAGCTTTAACGGTGGAGAAAAGCCCCAGGCTTACCCCCGAGTAGAACCACCAACCTTCCGTAAGCTAGCTGGACAACTTTTTAACGTGTGAAATTAGGTCCCGGTTGGTGAGGGGCTAGTAATTTCAAGTCAGAGACTAAAACAGCTCGGCCACAGAAGTCCCAGGTCAAATTTTCTATCTTATTATCAGCAAAATATAAAACATACTTTGATCAACAGATTTGACACAATTCTTGTCAATTGGATCAAATATCATGTTGTTTGAGCATTTGTTTGTTTTCATTGTACGATTCTGTAAACATTCCACGTATTCACTCGTCCACAAACGATTCATGTAGCAATTGTAGCCATCAGAATTTCCCACACAACTTGGCATCCTGTTTTTACACGGTACACAGTTAAACGTACTCACACATTGATTCTGCGTGTATTCACCTGAAAAGGTTTGTATGCATGCAATGGCACAGTAACAATGCATTTCCGGTGTAAGACTGGTGAAATGGAACACGCTGAAACATGTTATATCATTACCATCTCTGCTAAGAACAGGATATATTAATAAATAACGTAAATGAAAGTCATTCCACAAATAATAATATAATCAAATTATTACAGTTTGTAATCATGTCAGTGATTCTAGCGTAAATATTGTCTCATGTTTCCCCACCTAAGCCATATACAAAGAGGTAATTCTTGAATTCGTCTTCCGTCCTCAAGACAAAGAAAGATAAATGATTCCATGGAAAAGAGACGCACCAACCGTTACATTTCAGATAACGCGAACAATTGAAACTAAACTAACCAAAACTTTCACGAGCAACTTGCCTTTTTTCGTTCTTCCGTCTAGAAAGTCGGCGTAACTATACACGATTTTGCAATATCATTACACGAAGATATTGCATAAGATGTAAATTAAGATATATCTTAACAAATGTTTGTAAAATTATGGTACGCTACACTATATAATAAAAATATTTGACAAGAAGCCAGGAAGCGTAAGCAGTTTTGTTAGCAGACGACTTGATGCTTTTTGATGCTGACCGCCAATGTCGCCTTCCGGCGACCAGTATGGGTCTGGACTTTAAAGAAGTCTACAGACGTTAGTGAAGTCTGCATGTTTCGCGCTCCTGTCTTCAAACCATGTGTGTGACACATGATCTCTGTGACGATTTGGTTGAAGACAGCAATATCCACCACTAATCCTAACAATTCATGCGGAGAAGTTTGCAGTTACATGCGAAGGACAGGGTAAGAACAATTAAGAAAATACTTGGCGCTGAGAAATGAGTCTTATCAGAAATATGGTGCCGAAAGAGTTAACCGTGTACGTACATGGTGCCTGAGGCTCGGGTCTGTCTGTACATCTAACAGATGTGAACTGTTCACACGTTTGTGTTTGAGTCGAGAACAAATCTGGATAAGTGCATTCTTTTTGGTACAGCGTCCCTCGTCCAAATCCTTGTGTAGCACTGCAGTTGTAATATTTAGCGCAGTTTGTAGAATCTGCGAAGACTGCGTGTTGGTCGACGCTACAAACCACGCCCACCTTACCTATAACATAGATATGATTAATACATAGAGGTTCAATAACTTATGTCACCTACTTATGTCAATTGTGCATAATAATATATCTATGAAATTTGTACATTATTTACTTAACATATTCCTTTTTTCACTGGGGTCTTACGCCGCACTAACAGCCAGGGTCATTTTGGGATTTTGGGATTTTCCAGCTTGTGAGCAAAGTGGAGGAAGAGCCCAGGCGTACCCGTTGGTAGAACCACCAACCTTTCGTAAGCTAGCTAAACAGCTTTCTCGTATGTGAAATTGGATCCATTTAGTGGGATTCGAACTCACAGGGGTGAGAGACTACTGATTACTACTATTAAGGAAACCATAACCACTCGACCACGGACCCCCTTCTCAACATTAGGGCAGAACATTATGATTTACTGTGGTGCCCGCTATATCAATATGTACAATAATTTACAGTGGTACCCTCTATATCAATATGTACAATAATTTACAGTGGTACCCTCTATATCAATATGTACAATAATTTACAGTGGTACCCTCTATATCAATATGTACAATAATTTACTGTGGTACCCTCTATGAACAAATGTGCAATGATTTACTGTGGTACCAGTCATTACACTATATAGCACGGAATTTAAAATCCACAATACGTATGGCATGATTGTTTTATATTATACTTACTGGGGTCCACATATTTGGTACATCGTCTTAAAACTGGATCAAAAATTCCAATTTTACATTTGTCAGTTACTAATGTTCTGTTGCTGAGACACTGTATGTACTGACTGGTCCAGAGATGGTTTGGTACAGGGTTTATTCCATCAGGTAAGCCTTTACACGAAGGATGTCTCTGATCACATGGGACACAGTTTACATCTGTTGGGCTGCATTGATTCTGTGTATATTCGCCTGTAATTAAACATTATGTATTGATACAGATTTTGAAAAACAAAGAGGGCGTGAAATAATTTAATTTTAATCTGAAATTTATGCAAAACAATATTTTTTTCGGAAAGTTGTGGAGACGTAACAGGGAGTTGCTAGCTTCTGTTTTTTGAAAACTATTTTGATAAAATCCGGTTTTCAGAGAACTATTGATCAAAGAAGACAAAAACATGAGACTTGAAAAATCGTCCGATTTTCAAAGAATTTTGGTTTTCAGAGAGTCCGGTTTTCAGCGGTTTTACTGTATAAATAGACGTTTGACATTACATTTGTCAAAATGCAAATACAAAACATTTTTTGGAATTTGTGTATTTATAGTTGTTCTGCGAAGTGTTTGGCAGATTTTTAAACGTGATATACAGTAAAAAAGTTTATAGTGAACCCAGATACGACAAAGATTTTATTTTGCCCCAAGCATACGTTTTTTTATTTCATTTTAAATGAAGTATGATATACATGTAATGAAATAATTATTCGGGTCCAAATGAATTCACTACAAACGTGTTCTACTGTAACCTGTCAGTTTTTTTCAGTATTTTGGGAACATGACCCGACCCCAGAATTGGGAATTTTCGCGACATTTAGAACAAAATTGGGAAAAAAGCCACACTGTATAAAAATAACTGAAATATTTGAAGTGGGAATTTTCGGCTTGTAATTGGGAAAAATACTTGTGCCATTTAGAACGCGACCGAATATCGGTCGTCAAAGTGCCCCCCCTCAATAAAAATACCCTACCTGTGCTGAATGCTAACAATACAATAAATACATAAACACTTACATGGCGTTTGTGGTTCTGGACGTTTTCCACAATAAACAGACTGGAAGTTATCGCAGTGTTTGGTTTGTTCAGAATACAACATTGGATATTTACATTCTTGTTTATAGTTAAAACCAGGCTTACTGCAGTCAATGTATTTTCCACAGTTTGTTGTGTCGGCGATAACCATTGTTGGATTAGATTTACAAAACTCGGGAATATCCACTAAAATACAGTAAAAAACAAGAAAGCCATTAGAATTTTTGCCGATTTAGGATATAAATGATTATGTAGAATACGTATATTTCACGCATTGCCATTTCGTAATGTTAATTTTTCGCTTGAAATTATATAAGTTGTTTCTCATAGTTGGCAACCATCAATAGTTTTAAATTATGTCGTTAATCTTGTTGATTAAAACTCTGCGATTTTCAAATTTTACCATATAAATGCAGTTTTCTTTCAACCAATAAAATACCCGACCTCTTTTCTTTTTTTCCGTTTGTTTGTCTATATGACACTGTCATTGGGTTTAACGCCTTTTTTCAAAACTTCTAGTTATTTACGGTTTCCGGTTCACCTGACCAGTTTTCCTGAACTGTATTCTAACCAATACTAACTTACCCTTCCACAAGGAGTCGCAACTCCTCCAAATGTGGAGGAAAATCGACATTTTTGTCAAATTTTCATAGATGGTATAGCCTGCCACGACCGGGCTTTGAACCCGGATCTCCGGGTTACAAGTCCAGCGCACAAACCACTGGACCACGGTCGCGACTTGGCCTGTTTTCGACCTAGTAAATTTGAGATAGATGTTTAATTTCAATGAGACCTTGAATTCAATAACTTAAAAATTCCATACCAGGATTTATTGTGTTAGTACATGATCTAGACGCAGCATCAAAATGTCCTGTAGGGCACGTATGCTTGGATAATGTCCTCTCGTTAGAACACGTGATGTAGTCACGTGACCAACCTTGACCTTGTATAGCATTAATTCCATCAGGAAGACCGATACAGCTTGGTAGACGAGTCGAGCAAGGTTCGCATGTGTTGTTTCCGGTTGGGCAGATATTCTGGAAGTATTGGCCTGGAACAAAAAGTGTGAAAAGATAATAAATATAATATGGTCGAATATGCGAGAATGTATTGTATTCTTAAACATCCAAATGGTAATCTATATGTGGTTTGTCAACTTTTGATACTATCCGATTTTCCGGATACTATGAACTCATATACCATAAGTATATCATAAGAAAACTTTTATCTTCCTATTACTTCTTTATGAATAACAACGAGCATACTAGACGTTGACATCTTCTACAAGTATTTGTATAATGTAAATATTGCAGAAAATCTTAATCAACATAAATGCATTAATTTTAATCCTTTGCCTCATAATACCGCATTTCCCCGCATCTGAAGTAGACGACCTTTGGAAACATAGTGGCTAAAGAAGCCATTGCTTGTAATGAGTAATGGCTTCTTTTGTCACAATATTTCCCACTCTGTCAGAGAGAAATAACCTAATTTTCTTAAATTAATTGACGTTTTGTATATTAGCTGCTTTGAATTCGGAAGAGTCCAAAATATGCTTATGAAGCAAAGGATTAAAACAATAAATACTCACATGGTGATTTAGGTTCAAACTTTGATGTACATTTGACTGATTGAAAGTTTTCGCATCTCAGGTTTTGTACGTCAAACAGTTGTGGGTATGGGCATTCCATCAGGTAATGACCATATTTGGTATTCGACTTAGAACAATCAAAGTATTGCGCACAGTTAGTAGGGTGCTGGAGGATGGCGCTTGGATTTGCGAAACACAATTCATTAATATGTGCTGAAACAGAATGCGTTCATGACTCATGATATCAAAGTACTGAAAGTATTATTTGGATACTCAGCAATGGAATAGTTTTTTTACGCGCGTGTGTTAAATTTCAGAAGGATTTTATACTTACAACATATTTACGATTTAGTTTGAAGAAACTTAGTTTGAACAACCTTGGTATAACAATTAAAGATGGATTTCTTTTGTAACATGACGTGACCTTATTATATATGTATGAACAGTCAAACTTGTGTTTGCGACCACCTCTGAATAAAGACTACCACATGAATAAAGGCCATTCTTTGAAAACCCGTCACTGATTATTGAGAGCAAACTGACCTCCGAATAAAGGACAGCTGTCAATAAAGGCCACATTTTGTCTTTCTCAAAGGTGGCCTTTGTCCACAGGTTTGACTGTGCATCTCAAAGAATCTTATCTACTTACTTGGATCAACGTGTGTGCTACAAACACGTATATTAGGATCAAACACGCCTTGTGAGCAGCGTTTTATTTCCATAGTTCTGTTTGTCAAACATTTTACATAATTGATCGACCACAGCATGCCTGATATACCATTGTCTCCGTCACTCAGCCCTTTACAATCCGGAAGTCGTATATTACACGGAACGCATGCGCTGTCGGTGTGCGGACAGAGGTTGTGGTCGTACTGACCTACAATTTAATGATGACAATGTTACTGATCATTGTTTACTCTAAGCTCCAAAGAACACGTACACAAATTGCATTATAATATACTAAGATATTAAGACAAAGTTGTAAAGCTGCAATGACAGAGATATGAAATATGTTAAACATGCATAGACAGTGATTAATTACAGCAAACATCAAATGTGATGTAAGAAATATAAAGGTTTCAATTTTCATACGTAGTGAAGGTAAATTATTGAATTAAACGTGAAGTTTTTTTCAAATACATAAAATATCACGTGCTGACTTACACGGAGATGTTGGCTCTGGGCGTGTTCCACATTGTACCCGACTGAATGTCATACAAGTGCCTGTGGATGTTGAGAACAAGTCTGGATATGTACATTGTTTACTATGGGTGACTGAGTTACATTGATAATACCTTGAACAATCGTCTGGATCTGGTATCACAGCCGTCTGATGTACTTTACAATAATCAGGTATATCCACTGAAATATAGCAAAATCATTTTTTTGTAGATCCGAAATCATATAACGATGAACCAACGACATTGCAACCTCTCCAAAGCAACACCCTCTGGGAGAAGCAAAATTATATTGTTGTTGTTGAGAGGTTTTTGTTTTAGACACATTAAATTGTACAGTGGGGAAATCATGCTGTTGTTGAAGAGAGGTTGTTGCTCCAGAGAGGGCCGCTCGGGAGAATTTGCACTGTACCATGTGCTGCTAAGTGATGTTGAACTCAGCAATATGTTCTCTGTAAGGTGGGGTAAGAAAAGTGTTTCGATATGATAGGGTCACAGACTCTAAACATTTTAATATCCGTGAAAATGTGTTACGTTTGGTCTACTCCGTCGATTAAGTATAAAATAGAATGTGTTACATTTATCAAATGATGTTCTTGCACAAACGTATCTAAATGATTTGAAAATTTTAATGGTTATACATACCTTTAGTCAAATCCTTTACTTCTACGCATTTATTTGTATTTCTGTTATAGATACTTGTTCCTGGACAATTTTCAATCCGTGTTGTCCTATCATGGTCACATACAACGTATTCATGTTGCCATTCACGTCCCGGAAAAACGTGTTGACCGTCAGATTTACCGACACAAGATGGCAATCTGGACGGACATGGTTGACATAAAGTATCACCCAGATTACACTGGTTCGCCTTGTATTCACCTGGTTCGTGCAAATAACGACATGCAATTACTTCATTCATCTGATATATTGGTAAAGGTGTAAGACAAATATATTTAATTGTCTTCAAGATATTTAGGAGGCAGAAACTTAGTTCAAACTTGCTGACTATTCGGTGACATTGTCTGATCTTTACAAGTTAATCACTTTGTTAACATTTATGTATCAAACGATATTTAAAACATGTGGTTTACTTAAGAAACAATAGCTCCACATTATTCTGGGATATTAAAGACCCAGATCCTTCAATACATATTAAAGTCTCAAACTAAATGTATTTTCAACACAGAATGTTTCTTAATAGATAATTCTAATACATTTTTATTGTCTGTTCCATTGAACGAAATACTGTCAAATACGAAATATTTGTTAGTTTTGATACATGCAAAACGTACATAATTAAATAAAGAAATTTCAACCAACTTACATGGTGCCTTGGGCTCATATCTAACGCCACATTGAACATCAGAGTATTGTTTACACGAGAGTGAAGCTGCATCGAACAATTGTGGGTATTTACATTCAACAAGTGCGCTTCTGCCAAATGTTGACGAAGAGCAATCATAATACTGAGCGCAATTTGTAGGGTGTGGACGAATTTCTGTCGGATGTGCTCGGCAGAAACTGACTATGTCAACTAAAATATGTGATTTAAAGAGCGTTAAGATTATAGAATGATACTGTAGACACCAAATTAAAATATCAGATAAAGTATTGAGTTACAAATAAGGCCATACATTAAAAAATGTGTGTTCACAGTTACGCGAGTGACTCATTCGAAAACCCGTAGGATCCACAATTTTTTAGCGATTTAGGTAAAAATATTTTTTCATCCTCCATTACAGCTTTGTGTTTTCAGTATGTTCAATCGTGTAATGTTAACAAAATGCCTACCTTCCCACCAACTGTTACGAGTATGAGTTGCGTAACCGCAAACCAATTTTTTTACGTGTGACCTAAGATCTCATAACTATATGTAGTAAAACATTGCAATGATCAGATTTTCTAAACATATTACATCTTTCGGTATAGATCTTTTTAGTGATAGTACTATCATGTTCAACGACAAGTGCTCCTTTGCTAAGAATGGGTTCCATTTGCGGTGGGCTTAACTCCTGACATATTTACGTGCTATATAAAACACTAATTAGACCAAATATTATCATTTAAAAAAGCTCAAATACCTGGATCAATATTCTGTGTGCATTTATGAGACGTTGGGTTGAAATAAGAACCGCGGGGACATTGTTTGACATCCACGGTTCTGTTCAGGTGACATACTATATACTGATTGGACCATATCTTTGTACCAAACGTTTGTAGACCGTCGCTTAGTCCCACACAACTTGGTAATCTTGCCACACATGGTGTACACGTGGCATTATTGATGGCACATAGGTTTTGACTGTATTCACCTAAAATGTACGCGTAAAAGTAAGTAGGATATTATTTCTTGATAAAGACTGCCAAGCGTAACTTATACAAGTGCTCAAGCAATAATTATCAGACGATTTTTCTTTGAAATAAACCATCATTCTATTCCTAAGCAAAACACGTATTACTCGAACATACAACTGGTCAAGAATATCAAAATAACGAACGGGAAACACTCGTAATTAGAGATAATTATGACAACAGAATTGTTTCCAACTAGTATTAAAATACCGTTATTTCGCTAAAAACGATTAATAAATCAGCCATCAATAATAAAAAAAATCTAACTAATAAACCTACAAGGTGATTGCGGCTCCGTTCTATCTGTGCATTGTACATTTTGGAATGATTCACATCGACGCGTTGTTTTATCAAATAAATCTGGATAATGACATTCTTCTGCTTGAAGACGAGAAGTCGTCAGCTTTGAACACACATAATACTTGGAGCACACTGTAGGATGTGGCAATATTTCATTTCTGTGCGCCTGGCAGTATGGTAGAATGTCAACTGTAAAGCAATAAAATATGGACATGGTCATGTGACAATGTCGATCACGTGATCATGTTTGTCATGTGATCTCTGAAGAAAACAGAGCAGGCTGGTTGCCTGACTTCACACACTGTAATTTTGGTGATGGAACTTAGTATTACACGCCTTAACCAGAAAAAAAAAACGCCGAAGGTTATGAAATATTTATTAGGATAAATGATATTGTGGATTTTTTTATTCTTACAATATAGTATTTTTGATTATGTAAGTTAGAATAAAGTAGTCAAGACAAAATAATAAAAAAAGTAATAAAATAAATAAAATACTGTCAAACCTGTGAACAAAGTCCACCCTTGAGAAAGACAAAATGTGGCTTTTATTGACAGCTGGCCTTTATTCGGAAGTCAGTTTGTTCTAGATAATTAGTGAAGGTTTTTCAAAGAATGGCCTTTATTCACAGAGTGGTCTTTATTCGGAGGTGGCAGCAAACAAAGGTTTGACTGTATACATGAGTAGGTCATAACCAAAGAAACAATACGATCAAAGCATTTGAATGCAAAATTTACATAATGGAAAGCCATTCTTACCCGGACTTACTGTATGATCACATGACCGTGTTCTTGGGTTGAAGAAGCCATTGGTACATTTCTGTGCAGATATTGTCCGGTTCTTCAGACATACAACATAATCAGGGCCCCACAAGGACGCGTCCATAGGGTTGTTTCCGTCAGGTTTTCCTTGACAATCTGGAAACCTTTGACGACATGGTGTACAACTTGTAACAGCGGGATCGCATTGATTCTGTACGTAGTCACCTGAATTGTGCAGTAATTTGATACTTAAAGCTGAACAACATTCGCAAACAATACGCATTTTATCGATTATTATAAATTATTATTATCACTTATTCAAAACTCATGCAGTATTTCAATTTTCCAGTGGCTTTTACTACAAAAACATTTAAGTGCTTTAGTGTAAATCTGTTCACGAATCGGGGGGTGGGGGGTGGCAGTGCGGTTGTCTAGTGGTAACACGCTTGACTATCAATCGAATGGTGGTGAACTCGAATATCTGCTCCGGCGTCCGGTATTTCAGGGACGTTTTTCAGCTTTCCCACTCCACTACCGAGCCAGTACTGCATGTGTTTAGAAAATACAGTAAACTGGCCAGGCTTTTTACGGAAATGTTTACATTCAAGAAAAATATATTAATAGTGTTGTACTGTGGAATATGTTTTATATATGATATATTCTACATAGTTTACAATTACATATCAGTGTCTCAGACCAATGGTCGAAGTTAAGACTGGTTTGGGTCATAATAAACTAATCATAAGCAAGCTGGAAGAAACAATTCAAAATGTGGTGGTCAACAATTTTACAATATTTAAAAGATTAAAGGCACACTTACAGGGAGATACCGGCTCTGGTCGTTTCAAACAATCAACAGATTCGAAATTAACACAAGCTTTTAGCGTAGATGAGAAAAGGTCCGGATAATGACATTCAAACTGATAGGTTCCTATTCTTGATGCACTTTGAGAACAGTTGAAGTATCGCGAACAACTTGATGGATCAGCCAAGATATCTGTAGGATGCGCTGAACAATAACTGATTATATTTCCTGAAACACAAAAATACGTTGATCTATGATAATCTCAACTTCCTTGGTCAAGTGGTTATGATCTCTGACTAGTAAATTACTAGCCACTCACTGCTATGAGTACGAATCCCAACCGGGTCCAGAAAAATTTCGCATGAGATGAAGCTGCCAAGATAGCTTATGGTTGGTGAACGCTTAGGGTATTCTTTAATTGTTGGAGGTGTATTAAAAGGCCACCAAATGACGCTGGCTAATGGTACAACGTTAAACGCCAATGAAAAATTGCATCAGAATATTTATCAATATGAAAACTACAGTGCAATTTCTCCAGAGTGTCCCGCTCTTGAGCAACTACTTCCCTTCAACAAGAGGTCGCATTGTAAATGTATTGTACATAACACTAATCAGGTGAGTTGGAAGGGAGACAAGCGGTAATACCGTAATACTCAAAGTCAAGACAGGTTTAGTTAACTTTCCAAGGTCGATGTCAAACTGTACCTTCTCCTTATTTTACACCATTAGTGGAGAAAACCTTTCATGAACTGTGTTGCGTCTTAAAATTTAATAGTATTGACCATTGTACTGCGGAATATTGAAAAATCGAAGTAAACCTTGGTTGATTTCCTCCAAGCAAGAACGAAGTTGTGGATGGAAATATCCACGTTGGCATTTATCTACTGATATTGTTCTGTTCTTATAACAGAGGATGTAATCGGGTTGCCATGAACGACCAGGGTAAGGTTGATGTCCATCCGGTAATCCTACACAACTTGGTAATCTAGTCTGACATTGTATACATCCCGTGTCTTGTGGTAAACAAAGGTTCCGCAGATAATCGCCTGGTGTATAAAACATGCGTAAGTCATGTTATACATGCAACAAATATCACAGATAAAAAACATAATAAATGTGGTATCTGACTGGTAATTACTAGCTCCTCATTGCTGTGAGTACGAATCCCATCAGGTACCAGACAAATTTCACATATAAGGAATATGCCCGGCTAGCTTACGGCAGGTCAGTTTACCCAGATGCACATCTGGCGTCATCCGTCACCGTTACAGCTGGTAAAGTCGCCATACACCCCTGGCTGTCGGAAATACATTACCCCCCCCTACACACACACAAGCCTCACACACCAAAAGAATTTGTAATTCAATATTAGGTTATTCATTTATATTCTTGCAAACTAAATACGGAACACAATGCTCTTATCATAAAACAGTTCAGCTCTTACTTACATGGGGCTTGTGGTTCTCTCTTAGACTGACAACTAGCGGATTCGAAATTCACACAACCACTGGCTGATGACGAATACAACTTAGGATAGTCACATTCCATTAAATATGGTCCTGACGGTGAACCGGGATTTGAACAATTAAAGTACTGGGCACAGTTGTCAGGGTGTTCCTTAAGAGAATGCGTGTTGTATCGACAGAAAGACTGAATGGAATCTGAAATAAATGCAAACACTGAAATATGTGTCGAGCGTTTTGTAGTTATAAAAATATGTCTCAAAGCTTTTTTAACTGTGTGTTACAGTAGAATTTTAACTGTTTGCCTCATTATGCCGCATTTCCCCTAAACTGAAGCAGACGACTTTTGAAAACTTTATGGCAAAAGAAATCATTGCTTCTAATGAATTTTTTTAATAAATTGATGTTTTGTATATTAGCTTTTAATTTTGAAGAGTCCAAAATATGCTTATGAGGCAAAGGGTTAAGGAATACACGATACTTTTACATATGACTTTACTTTGTTTTTGGAAACTGACGTTACTGAATGGAAAACAGTTCTGTGAACAAAGGCCACACTTAGGAAAGACAAAATGTGGCCTTTATTGGCAGATGACCTATATTCGGAGGTCAGTTTGTTCTAAATAATCAGTGAAATTTTTTCAGGAATGACCTTTAATCACATGATGGTCTTTATTCAAAGGTGGCTGCAAACACAGGTTTGCTGTTATCTGTTTATAATATTTTAAACTGACGTCACAACGAATCACATTTGAATCAGAGTTATCGCTGTGTCTTGTATTGTTTGATAAATATCATTTTACCACGTATGTTAAAAGATTTATTCATTAAAACACATTCACATATTATTACTATAACTCTATTTATCATAGTATGACCTCACTTTTATCAATGTTGGAAGTACATGACAGATCTATTGAATCAAACACGGATCCTATGGGGCATTTATATACAGCCATGGTTCTATTTTTGTAACACTCTATGTAGTCCTGTGTCCATTCCCGACCAGGATATGGTCGAGCACCGTCTGGTTTCCCTACACAGCTAGGTATACGCTGTGGACATGGGGTACAGCTTGTGTCTCCGGAGCTACATGTATTCTGTGAATATTCGCCTGCAAACGTTGATAGAAAGATATACTTCAAATCAAATAAGGCCTAAAAAGAGGTTTATTTCCGGTTACTCGACCTACCCAATATTTTACATGCCGACTCATAAGTTTTTACGGCGTCCGAATCGTAGTGCTATATTGTAATTTTCACAACAAACTCATTAATATTACGGCGCACATATTCCCATAAGATGTAGCGGATATATATAAAAAAGAATAAAATAAAAAAAATCCCTACCTACCGATCCATATTTTTTGGGCATGTAAGCGGAAACAAACCTTATATTTTTAGGCCTAAATGGCAAATAAACAGCAAGTACACGTGTCCGAAGATACTGGTTTTTCATGAAATATAAAACTCAACATAGCACGGTTCAAAATGGAAGACATATCCGCGCGTCTTTGAAATAGTTGGAAAAAACACACTACACACACATTAGCTATGTAAATCTTAAAATTTTAACAAACAAAAATCGACACTCGTAACAATACTAACAAAAGGAAAATGGACCTCCTTGGTCGAATGGTTAAAATCTCTCCTTAGTAATCACTAGTCCCTCATTTCTGTGAGTTCGAATCCCTCCCGGTACCAGACATATCTCAAATGTGAATAAGCTGAGAATTATCAATGTACTCTGAGACTGTCAAATTTCATCTGAATTTTCATATCATTTATTTGCACAAATTCACACCAAATACGCGTTTTATGAAGACCAATTGTGTATAAAACTTACAGGGCGCTTGTGGCTCCATCCTTTTGTCACATAGTACTCTAGTAAACCTCATACATGATAAAGTTGTTTTGTCAAACAAGTCTGGATATTTGCATTCGTGTATTTGTATTGTGAGTGAAGTATTTTCCGAGCAGTTGATATACTGAGCGCAATTGTCTGGAGAAGGTATCACAGCATCGGGATGGGCGGAGCAATAACTGGGTATGTTTGCTGAAAGGACAAAATGATTTTAGTAATATTATAACCAACAATTTAATGGCTTTAATGAATTAGTATGTATCTCTTGCTATACTGCGTTATTATCTTATATGAATAAGCACATACGTGTTTGGACAGCTTCAGCTACATTCTTATTGTCAATGAATAAGATAAAAATCTTCTGGCTGAAAACCATCTATGGATGCCTGAACGTTCTTTTTATCTAAGCTAATACATAAATAAGAAAACACAAAGTCTTTTTTTACCTAATCGACGTCAATTACTTCTGTTTCACGGGGAAAGAAATAATTTTGCAAAAGTAGATATTACATTTGTTACCAAGGAAACCATGACGACAAACACTCACATTTATCGACATTGGAGCCACATTTCTTCAGTACCGGGTTGAAATATCCTGTTTTACACACGGAAACATCGACGGTTCTATTTTGACTACAAGTGATATATTGAGAGCCCCATTGTTCATTAGGGAACGCATTGTCCCCGTCTGGTAATCCAACGCATGATGGGAGTCTGTCCACACAAGGTGTGCATCCCACGTCCAACACGTCACAAAGGTTCGCCTTGTATTGGCCTTAAAGATACCAGATAATATTTATTATACCTCATCATCCACTCGCTGAACATTTTATCTTTTGCTTTAGGTCTACAGGATTTGTGAGGTCCATGTCTAGACACTGTCCATGTTTTTCTATGACATTATACTGTACACTAGTACTAAAACTTGGATTAATTTGCTGTGACTGTTTGTCAAGTGTGTTCATACGCAATGATTTGTGTAAGAGACAGTGCTCCAATATGTTTATGTTCAATTGGTTTGACGTTCATTGACGTTAGCGTTTGGCCAGTCGGTATTGTAAACGCACTATTATTAAATTACGGATCTCATTTAGAAAAATGACTAAATATTAAATTCAGTAATTGATACTTACATTTGGGATAGAATATTAAGAAATATCTAGTAATAAAAAATTATCATTTAAGATCAATAAACATAAAAATGAATGGACAATGTCATAGAATATTGAACCAAAATTGGAAGCTTCTATTTTTGTCCATCTAAACATACAATAAAGGTCATTGTCCTAAGATACAAATAATAATTGATATATATTACATACATGGTGCCATAGGCTCAGGTCTCGTCTGGCAAGAAACTTGAGTAAAGTCCATACACGTCATCGTTGTGACGTCAAATAAATCCGGGTACCTGCATTCCGTTTTATGCTCGGTATTTGTGGATGAACAATTAAAATAAACAGCGCAATTATCAGGGTTTGCAATTATGGCATGTTCGTGGATTGTACAATACTCAGGAATATCAACTGAAAGAAAGAAAAAGAGGCTCTTTTAATACCGTTATTTACATGATTACAGATCTGTTAAAATGCTGGTGTTAACCTGACGTCATACCCTACTGAGATACAGGCGTTACTATATGTATTTTCAATGTATATGAGCAAATCCTCGATGGTCTTATTATTTTAAAACAAACATAATTATTTTAATTACGTACATAAACTCATGTATTAAGCTATTTTAATAAAAACAATGTAAATGTAACCTTGGGTATGTTGCATTGAATATTTTCGGAATGAGGACAAAACACAGTAACTTGTACGACTCAGTAGGATCTTCACAACAAATACAGTGTGACCTCTCCAGAGCGGCTCTCTCTCTCTTGAGTAACAGGCTCTTTTCAACAACAGCGTGATTTTTTCTCACTGAAGGGTTTAATTATTAAGTTAACCTCTCTAGAGCAATAACCTCTCAACAGCAACATAATTTTGCTTCTCCCAAAGGGTGTTGCTTTGGAGAGGTTGCAATGTACTTATAAAACAATGTCACATACCTGGCTGTATTTTACTTCTACATTGATGGTCACGTGGATGAAAGTAAGCTCCATTTGTACAATTACGTACAGCCATTGTTCTGTTTGAGAAGCATTCTACATATTTTTCACTCCACAGATACGTGTGGTGTGGCTGGGCTCCATTATTTAGACCAATACAACTTGGTAACCTTTCTGTACAAGGCTGACATTGTGCATCATTAGGAGGACATCTATTTTGTTCGTATTGACCTATCAGTGATAAGTAGCAATAATTATTCTATCAACATAATAGAATGTTAAACTTGCAAGTGTCAGAATATCTGGTTACAATTTTATTCAAATCATTAAGATTTTGGCCATACTCCAAGATGTAGTCATTTCGAACGAGTGTCATAAAGTCAGGAATCGTTGATAAATAGACACATAATTCTCCAACAGATGACACTTATAAGTTAAGAAAATGAAGCATATCTAAGTACAAACAATAAAGATATGAGAACAGAATAAATTATTCATAATATGAACGTACTTTGGCACAAATTCGATTTAACATTGACGAAAATTCTTAAAATAGATGAAGATATATCCTACAATGGATTGATAATTGAAGCACAAGCAATTTAAATCAAGAGTGATATAAAACAAAATCTGAATATTCCGATCCGTGTTCAAATCCCGTGGGCGTCTCTTGATGAAACACAAAGTATTTTTCAAATTATACAACTTGTATTACTTTACGGATCATCAAAATTTAGGTCTAAATATAAAGTATGCCGTTTATGCCGGAAACTCCTTGTTTTATGATATTAATCCTTTGCCACATAAGCATACTTCGGACTCTTCCAAATTCAAAGCAAATATACAAAAATTCAATTTTTTACGAACATTGGATTATTTCTTCTCTGACAGAGTGGAAAACTTTGTGGCAAAAAAAGCCATTACTCATTACAAGCAATGGCTTCATTTGCCACGATGTTTTCTAAAGTCGTCTGCTTCAGATGCGGGGAAATGCAGTATTATGAGACAAACAGTTAATCTATAAAACGAACATATATTGGAATAGCAAAAGTAAATGAGAAACTTACAAGGTGCTTGTGGCTCTGGTCTTGTGTCGCAGAAAGTTTTACGGAACGATGAACACGTAAAGGTGAAGGTCGAAAACAGATCCGGGTATTTACATTCATTTATATAATCACCAATTTGTGACGCTTTCTGTGAACAATTGTAATACTGAGCACAGTCATCCATGGCCGGAATAACGGACGTTGGATTATGTTCACAATATGGCGTCACATCAACTGCAAAGAATGTATTGATTGACTTTATGATAATATTATATGTACAATAAACTACCGCAAATGATAATCAGGTAGCAATGATTAATGTTTACAATTATCGTTACAGAAAATACGCACTAATTATCTAATTTTATGATCATCATTGAACATAACAGAAATCTTTGTGCTTTGCGAGTGTTGCTAGACCAAATTGGAAGTCTTTATAGTTTGTGTACATACAATGGTATTACCTCTCTGGACTGATTCAGTGCACTTCTTCGTAATCGGGTGGAAATATCCAGTTTTACATTTCTCGACAAGAACTGTTCTGTTTTTGTAACATTCTATGTATATTGATGTCCATTCTTTCCCAACAACAGCATTTACACCGTCTGGTAATCCTTCACACGACGGAAGCCTTTCCTGACAAGGGAGACAACTCGGGTCGGTTCCGTTACACAAATTCTGCAGATATTCACCTAGAAATATAGACATAAAATATTAACAGTGATATAACAATAAATACAGTCAAATCTGTGAACAAAGGCCGCCCTTGAGAAAGACAAATTGTAGCCTTATTGAAAGGTGGCCTTTATTCGGATGTCGGTCTGTTCTAAAAAATGAATGGTAGTTTTGCAAAGAACGACCTTAAATCACAGGGTGGCATTTATTCGGAGTTGGCGCAAAACACAGGTTGTAATGTTGCCTGCACCATATGAAATAGATGTTTAACAGTCCTATTATAAAGTTGTTGATTTTGTATAACCTAAAGGGTAGATATCTGAAATGTAAGGAATGCAAATTTAAAGTTACCACGTTCATATTATAAACACCCAAACCTCATAACAATCAGCGTCGGGTATAAATATACATAACAGCCTTGGCAAGTTTGGTACAACCAAACCATCTATTTAATGGAAAGCGAGGCAAAGCCGTTGCCGACAAAGTCTACGACAAGTATATTGTATTTATTCATTCGTTTAGACATTGTCACTGAGTTTAACGCCGTTTTTCAACAATTTTTCAGCTATATACGGCGGTCGGTTCACCTAACCAGTTTTCCTGCACTCTATACTAACCAGTACTAACGTACCCTTCCACATATGGAGGGGAGGAAAATTGACATTTTTTTTCAAATTTTCATGAAGGACATGATATCTGCCACGACCGATATTTCCGGGTTACAAATCCATCGTACTAAGCACTGGACCACGGTCGCGGCTTCATCTGTTTAGAACTACAATACACACACTGTTTAAAGACAGGATACATCAATACAGTTCTCTTTACTCACATGGCTTCTTTGGCTCATGACGCACACCACAAGGTACAGTTTCGAACGGTTCACATTGTAAAGTTACCGTAGAAAACAGGTCCGGATAGTGGCATTCCTGTAAGTACGTTCTGAAACAAAGGGAGGTAATCAATATATAGTAAAATACGTGAACGAAGACCACCCTTGGGAAAGACAAAATGTGACCTTTATTGACAGATGGCCTTAATCGGAGGTCAGTTTGTTCTAAATAATCAAAGACGTTTTTTTAAAGAATAGCGTTAATTCATAGGGTGGTCTTTATGCGGAGGTGGTCGCAAACACAGGTTTGACTGTATTTATGATGTGAATCAATATTTAGAAAGATTATATTTAAAACAGAGATTAAATATAAGCAAGAAATTCATGTAATAAGACTTTGAGTATTTTACAGCCATCAAAAAAAGTCCTTTAGAATTTTTTCCGTGTAACATGGTAATATGAAGATATGACCATTAATAAAAGACACCATACTAAGAATGATGTATTTCTATTAATTTAACGTCACACCAACAGTCACGGTTATTTGACGATTTTCCCAGCTTTAACGGTGGATGATTACCATGAACAGCTTTCTCGCGAGTGAAATTTGTCTGGTTTCAGGTGGGATTCAAACTCACAGCCCTGTTCCCTTTTTCCACTGGTGTTTATCGTCGGGCCAACAGTCATGGTCATTTTGGGGATTTTTTTCATCGGCGGAGGAATACCTCAGGTCTACACCTGGGTAGGACCACCGACCCTCTGTAAGCTACCTGGACAGCTTCCGTAGTCAGAGACCATAACCACTCGACCGCGTAGGCCTTTCAGTGTAAAATAATGTATATATGTACATGTATATGCTTAACAGATTTTAGATACCCCGTCCTGGGTTTTCTCCAGTCTATGGACTAATATTGCGGTATACATACTGAGACGTCGAACTTCTAAAAGTCTATCTTGTAAGACCTGATTCTTTGAAGAAACCAAATATGTGAATTAATACTTATGTTTTAACAATATTTACAATATATTTAACCAATGTGTGTGTTTAATGATTTTATTCAGTGCAAAAATACAAGATAGACGTCTGGAAATTAGACTAAGTGTAGTGTAGAGCACAATATATAATTACTTACCCATCATGATAGTTGGAACAATTATAATATTGAGCGCAGTTTGTGTCATGTGGTTTGATTTCTGTCGGATTGGCTTGACAATATGAGGAAATGTCGCCTGTTAATTATTGATAGAAAATCTTAATTCAAGATTTAATTAAGAAAAGTAATTATTTTATCGTAATTAAAACAATCAAAATTCACGTATCGATCGTTTAGATGAATGTGCATTTTTATCTTATAATATCGAAGTGAATTTAAAATATGACTGACGTTAATTGTTATAATAATAACATAAATCAAGATTGTCTTACAATGGTTTGTCAAAATTATGTATTGAATAACATGATTTCCGCTGCCATTAATTACTAACCTTTGTCTATTTTGGAGACACATGCCAGTTTATTAGGATTGAACACAGCGCCTGTCGGACAATGTTTTACGTCAGTTGTTCTGTTTTTATAACAACGAACATACATGTCCGTCCATAGGTGCGCCGCGACTGGCTGGTCACCGTCTGGCAGTCCTATACAACTTGGTAATCTCTCAGGACATGTTACGCATGATGGGTCACCGGGTTTACACAAATTCTGCTCGTATGAACCTGTAAAGAAATAAATAACGTTAGGATCCTTAGAAAAAAAATACACCAAAAAAATCCTACCTTCTCTATAGATACACTTCAAAACCCTACCACTCACATATATGATCATACAAAAAGTGCCGGATAAAACGCAGTTTCCCTAAGAGTACCGTCCTGGAACGGTCTGTACCTGCTGGGTTTAAACTAGTTTTGTGGACCCATCCACACACTTACCCTCGGGATAACAAAAAAATATGTCATAAAATAACAAAAGTAAGTGACACGCGCAGGTTGTAAACATAAAAATTGGCGATATGATTAACAAGTCATTTGATATAGAAAAAAACTAAAGATGTCAACGAATATTTAAGTGTTCGAATGATCGAGTATTTGAATCTAAAATCGAAATTCTAATATTCGAAAACAGTAGTTTATTTGTAATCTTGAATCATACAACCATATTTTTGATTCATGCAAGTCGATCAAGGTCGATAAGCGTGTCATATTGTATACTGTATAAGTATGTTGTTTTTGGAAAACAAAAATTTTCTATATTTTGCGTGACAAAGTCCAAGATACTGAGTTGTGATGCAATCATTGTGTTGAGGGACTCACACGAGTCGTGTTTTTCCTCCGGTCCAATGCTTATTTACATATGTATGTATATGTGTATCATCGGAATAAAAATATGTTTAAATTATCAATGATGGGAAGTCACTACAAAATACGCATAAAGGTTAGATGCATTAGGAATAGTCAACGATTGACGATATAGTGAAATACTTGCGGATTCAACTTATGGTACTCACAAGGAGCTTGCGGCTCGGGCCGCTTATCACAATGCACGGTTGTAAAATGTTGACATGTCATAGATAGAGTAGAGAAAAGATCTGGGTAGTGACATTCTTGTATAACTTCTTGTCCTAAAAGTGATGCTGAACATTTGTAGTACTTGGCACAGTTCGTATCCATGGCAATGGTCTGTTGAGGATTCGCTCGACAAAACGGGAGGGCGTCCGCTGGAGAACATGAATAAAATATTCATAAAGCTACATTAACAAAAAAAATCACTAGAACATATCTATATATTATCAAAATATGTGCGTCTTACGCATTAAACAACGTTATCTTAAACTGTTTTGTGCATATCTTTCGTGACTATTAAGGAATACACTGATTTGCTTAGAGTGAAAATCTTATTGAACTGCACAAAAGGTAGTGCTTAGAAAAATGACGCTTCGACCTTATTGTAGTGTTAAATGGAATGAGAAATCATTAAACTTTCAAAATTTTACAGCATCATAGAATTTCTGTTCTAATTTAAGAAAATTTTGATCAGCCCTCATATTCGTATAAGGCCTAAAAAATGTTTGTTTCCGGATACCCGACCACACATCTTTTACCTGTCGACTCATATGCTTTTAAGGCATCCAAATCTTAGTGCTATATTGTAATTTTCACTGTTGCCGACATATGTAAAAAATAACATAACAGAAAAAAACCTACTTACCGACCCATATTTTGGGCATGTGACCGGAAACAAACTTTTTTCTTTAGGCCTAAATAAATTGCATAGTTGTAGTGTCTTTCTTTTCCACTTACTTGGAGAAATTTTGTCCAAACATACGTTCTGTAACGGATGGAAATAACGTGTGTTGCATTTCTTTGTCGGTATAACTGTTCGGTTTTGATAACACGTTATGTATTCGGGGGACCACAATCTGGAGGGGAACGCGTGATTGCCATCCGGGAGCCCAACACAACTAGGTAAACGTTGGGAGCATGGTACACACATTGGGTCAGTAATCTTACAGTCATTCTGTTTGTATTCACCTGAAACATAAAATTGTGTACAGAAGATTATTTATCTAACAAGGGCCTCGGCACGACCAACCTGTTCTTCGGCCAAAAAAATAAAGTCGTGTTTCTGGTCACCTGACAGCCCCTGCTTTTTGGTGCCGACTCTAAAGTTTTTTATAGCAAATCAAAAGTTCGAAAATATATGGGGACGAACTGTGCCTCTTGAGTACGAAAGCTATGTTTAGAAAAAGAATAAGAATAATATTTTTGCGACTAAGCTAACCCTATACTTTAGGTCAAGTAAACGGAAACACAACTATGTACGGCCTTACTCGCTTTCCCTTTCCTATGTGATTAATGTGCTTATGTGGAATAAAAAGTGGTGAGATAATGCCCGGGCGATTTATTTTTACTTATTTTAGTACAAAACGATACTCTAGATTGATAACATGAAAATAATATTTTGATTGTAGTAATTACTAGCCAATCACGTTGTGAATTCGAATCCAACTCAGGACCAGGCGGACCGCACACATGAAGAACCTGGTTTATGTAAGGTCAGTGGTTTTACCAAGATGTATGCCTGGGGTCTTCCTCCATCGTTAAAATTGAAAAAAAAGTTAAATGACCCTGGCTATTTGTGCGACCCAGTGAAAAAACTTGGTGAAATTAAAGGCTTAGATTTAATTCTATATACGTACAAGGAGCCATTGGTTCTTTTCTTAAATCACATGACACAGAGGCAAAATCTTCACACATCATTGTTTGTGTTGAGAACAGTTGCGGGTAGTGACATTCTTGTACCGGGTCTGATAACCTTCCTTTCACGTAAGCGCTACAATTTATCAGCTGCGCACAATTGTCCAGGATAGGTAGAACTGACATGGGGTTGTATGTGCAGAAAGATTTAGCGTCGGCTAAAAATATGAAACACACGGATAGAAAAAAACGCATTAAATTGACTTTAAAAATGATATTGAAAATAATATGGAAATATTTGATTACAAAAAATATTACAAGTTATAAATCCTATGATACTAAACAAACGCGTTAGTAAAATAATTATTTCGAATTCGCATGTCACAAATATTATCATGAGTCTGTACAATTTTACTTCGCTTTCGACTAATATTTAACTATTCCTTAATTACAGAGATTTGAACAAACCCAGGATATAGACCAACCATAAGTAATAGTGTTAGAAGATCATTATAATAATAAAACATACGCTTTGTCACATTTTCCTGACAATTCTCGGTGATTGGGTTGAAAAATCCCTTTGTACAATTTTTAACAGCGATGGTTCTCTCTTTGTAACACGTGATATACTGAGGTTTCCATAATCTTCCCGGAAAACTATGGTCACCATCTGGTTGTCCTACACAACTTGGTAATCTATCAGGACACGGTTCACACTTTGTGGCTGTCTTTTTACAGATATTTTGATCATAGTCACCTGAAAAAAATAACTTACGATTATATTGAAGATATGAAATCGGACAACAGTATTAAACTGTTGCATAATAATGAAGCATATTTCAGCGTTATAAACAATACATTACAAATATAATACACAACACACCAAACCTTTATTTCAAATAATTTTGAATATAAAAATATGAGACGTGCTAAATGTTACAAAAAATAAAAATAGCAACAACAACGTCAACAACATCAACATTAACAGTAGCAACAACAACAACACAATCGTCAACCAAAATGTGATTCAAAGTCGATTTACTGCCTCAAAAAGAAGAATATGCAAGCGTCTGTTCAGGAGTTCGTGGACAAATCTTGTAAAATAAACACTATCCATTGAATTCTTATAACTTTCACAAATCGTACTTACATACATACATACATTTTCCGCACAAACAACAGTCCATCAACCTACGAAATTGCAACAACATAAACAAAAGTTTCGTCAGGAACTACTTACATGGTGCTTTTGGTTCTGTTCTGGTGTCGCAGTTGACGGTTTCAAATGAAGCACACGTTAAAGACGTGCTGGAGAACAGATCTGGATATTTACACTCTTTCATATGTCCAGTTAATGTCGAGTTATCCGAACAATTGAAATATTTAGCACAATTATTGTGGTCAACCTTGATAGCTTTTGGATTCGCCTGACAGTAACTATCCATTTTATCTAGAATATAAAATTAAATACACAATGATAATGGGAAAAGTTTAAGGAATTGATGAGAAGAAAGAACAGAGAAGAAACCATGCTTGGAAGGTCTTGCCTGTTTGTAAAATTAAAATCTACATAAGGTTTGACAAATTGTTGATTGAGTATATTTTAGAATTAATTTAGACATATAAACATTTATAAATGTTGAATTTTTTTTTTGTCTGTACATTAGTGTCCATCCAGAGCTCCACCCCTTGTTACAATGGTAGATCATTGACTCTCTTATGCGCTCAGTCAGGTTTAATGTACATGTATATCTCATTAAAAAGAGTTCAAAGATATACGTATACCTGGTGTACACCTTTAATACCAATGTCACTGGGACATCCGAGTTACTATGTATACAAACAAATTCTACAGTATCGTAGCAAAAGACTCTTTTCCTTCTGTTTCAAAACCCTATTTTTAGTAACAGAATCATTTTCAATATAGCAAACAAAAAGGATTATTCCTAATATCCAGTTAATTTGAAATTCAAATAAGCCGGAAATATGAAATAACTTACTATTAGGAACATCGGAAACACAGGAATGATCGATTGGATCAAATACATTCCCTGGTGGGCAGTGTGTTATCTGAACCGTTCTATTTTTATAACACTGTATATAGTTAGAGGTCCACAATTTTGTCGGAAATGGTCTCGCACCATCTGTGAGCCCGATACAACTTGGTAGCCGGTCTGGGCAATTCTCACAACTAGTATTTCCCGCAGGACATAAATTCTGATCATACTGGCCTGTAAAATTTATAATAATGGAATTACTTTGTGAAAATTGGGCAAATGTTATTTATCAATAGTACTTAAATGATGTACACAGTCGTGACATTTACCGAATATACCAGTGTTACCAACAAGTGCTAACCCAGTCCTCCGCCTAGAATACCCTCTCAAAATGAATTGTCTTTTAATTTTAATAGTGATTAAATTGTAACATGATATCATTTTGTTACTTTATAGGTATGAAAAAATAATATATGTGTAACTACGCGTCGATACACAAAAATAATTACATTCTACAAACTAGGATAGAAATAAAGTTTTCAAAAAAATATGGCAAAGATAAAAACATTTAACATATGTGATATAAACTCTTATACATACATGGGGCCATTGGTTCCGGCCTGAGGTCACATGTTACCGTTGTAAATGCTTCACACGTCTTTGTTACACTGGAGAAAAGATCTGGATATTTACATTCACTCACAGTATCTGATGACGTTGTTGACAGAACACTTGCGCAGTCAATATAGTGCGCACAATTGTTGGTCATTGGAACAATGTCGTTTGGATGTGCCTGACAATACGGCCTTGCGTCAACTGCAATAATAAGTCAGACTGAAAATAGTTCAAATATCTACAGATTCACATATGTTAAACAGTGATTTTTCTTACGTAACAGTTATTATAATTCATGAATTTGATGTCAGTATTGCGACATGATCTTTTGTATTGTTTACTTGCAGTACGAATATATATGAAGTAGTATGTATCGATAGACATTAAGCCAATTGTAAAAATGTTATCAGCATACTTGCACAACATTAAAATTGGTCTAATATAACAACTTTAAGCAAAGTAATTATGCAAACGTTGTGGATGGGGTAAAGAAAGCATGACTTTCATTGACTGGTTAATACGTGTCCTGTCATCTTTAGATACTCTTGGATTTATATTTGCTTTCTATTCTCATGTCAATATCGAAAAAGAGTAATATTTCTGTGCATATATATTCAATACAGACGACCAATACCTTTTGTGACGTCATCGGTACACTGTTTAAGGACTGGGTGAAAGTATCCGTGGCTACATGTATTCAGAGGTAGGACTGTTCGATCTTTGTAACATGTGACATAATCACGTGACCAGAGTTTATTTGGGAATGGCGTTACACCGTCCGGTGATCCGACACAACTAGGTAATCGGTTAGGACACGGTGTACAAGCCGGGCTATTTGCGGGACAAAGATTCTGATCGTATTCACCTGAAAATGAAAATAGGTATCCATGGTAACAGAATGATACTACATTAGGCTAGAAAAAATATTTTGCCTCATAATCATATTTTGAACTCGTCCAAATTCAAAACAAATGTACAAAACATCAATTTATTTAAGAAATTTGGGTTATTTCCCGGTGACAGAGTGGAAAACTTTGTGGCTAAAGAAGCCATTACTCATTGCAAGCAATGGCTTCTTTTGCCACTATGTTCTCAAAAATCGCCCGCTTCAGATGCAGGAAAATGAGGTATTATGAGGCAAAGGGTTAAACAATGTATGATATATGTGTAATTACAAACCTCTGATCTCATAATTGATTAAAATATTATTATTGTATAATGCATATACGTACATGGTGCTTTGGGTTCCTTTCTTCTATTGCAAGAAACTGACTCAAATTTTTCACACTTCCTGCTTGATGTCGAGAATAGATCCGGATAGTTACATTCCTGTATAGCATTGGGTGATGTACCAGATATATACACTGTACAGTCTATGTACTGAGCACAGTTATCAGACAACTCTATGATACTGGTAGGATTGGATTGGCAGAAGTTATTGGCGTCAGCTGAATAAAAGTAAGTATGTATGAAAATTTACGACAAGGATTCATACACGCGTACAAAACATACAGACTTCCCTAAATACTACCTTGCCCAAACACCCCAGCCCGAACCCCATTCAGCACATAGGGCCATAGCAAAAATGGAGGACAAATCACAGGCTTCCGGAATGTATCGTCTTGGAACGGTCTGTGGCAAGGCTACTAGGGTTTGAACCAGTTTGATGGGCCTAACCCCACACTTACCCATGGGGATCCGGGAATACAAAAACTAAATTACTGAAATAAATGAATGATCTGACTGTTCTAAATACATGTCGGACAACATCATATACTATCTTATAACCAGATAGTGATGTCTCCTTACAAAAACGATAATTCTCAATTCTGTATAAGTTACGCAGCATAAGAAATATATTCCGTGGCAACAGCAAACTAGTTATATTTGATCGAATGATTTAAACATGTTGTTGAACATAATGGTACTTGGGGAAATTCGTCGCCAACAATTTTTTTCCTTTTTTTTGTGCCGAGAACGTATTGATGTATATACGTATAGTTTACAATGTCAATAATTTTCAACTAACGTTATCTTAGAAATAAAGTCATTTAATTCCTTTTAAAGTTTTGTACTGTCTGTAAGAATCAAAAAGCCCCAGAGACGTTTTTTGTAGTCCAAATAAAAATGACAGCTTTATTAAATTGCAAAGAGATTATTGTCGCTACATTGTTTTCATTATATTTATTCCCCTTTTTCCGTACTTACGTCGTGGAACATTGTTTGTACACATTCGTGTGTTTGGGTTGAAATATCCGCTGGTGCACGCTGTGACCTTCACTGTTCTATTTTTATAACACACGATATAGTCCGGCTTCCACATTCTGGTTGGGAACACGTGGTTACCGTTTGATTTACCAATGCATGAAGGTAATCTGTCCGGACACCGTACACAGTTAGGGTCCGTGGTTGGACATATGTTCTGCATATATTCACCTGGTTTAAGCAAAGAAAATAATATACACGCAGTTCCATTATTTTTTTTTCATAAAAAGATTACTTTGGGTCGTCCAAAAATTTTGGTTTGCAGTTTCGTGATCCATATTTTTAACAGTGATTGGCGGAGTAAACATTTTGTGTTAACGTTATCTGCTGGTACTGAAATCGAAAAGCTGGAACGTGAATTTTTGGAGGGGAAATCAATCATAACTTTTGGGGTCAGGAATTTTGAATGAGTCGATCGCGTAACTGCAAATCAACATCGACATGGATAAACTTACATGGTGCTTGTGGTTCAGTTCTGTTAGAGCACAGCACATTTTGGAACCGTTGACAACTCATTGTTGCCGTAGAGAACAGGTCAGGATATGTACACTCTTCCAGATGGTGCCCATACCGTGCTGCGGGGTCCGAACAGTTGTAATACTGGGCGCAGTTCAGAGGATTCATCTTGACGGCATTCGGATACGTCTGACAGTAAGAATCGATGTTTGCTTAAAATACGAGGAAAGAATATTATGTAAGCTATAACTACCTGAAAGGATGGCGTCTGTTGTGGTTGGTGACGTTTTGGTGAAAAGATATATATATATATATAACACCCATTTGGGTGAGAGATACCATCGTGCAATATAAGTGATTTAAACAATTAAAACTGTGCGTGCTATAAGGGCCTGCCTCCAAAGAAATGGGGAAAAAATCTTCTAGATTCATAATCAGACAACAACTTCAACCTTGAGAATACCAACATGGGGACTTGCTAAGAAACAAAGAGCAATAAAGATAGTGGAAATACCACCGAATGTACGAAGGTCATTAAAGTTCCATTTTGTTTTAAATAAATCACATATACTTGTTATATGTACAAACCTTTATTGATTTTCGAGGTGCATTTTCTGGTGTTCGGATCGAAAACGGCACCGGACGGGCATTTATCTACTCCGAGCGTTCGATTTTTGAAACAATGGATAAAAAATTCGGACCATAGTTTAGAGGGAAACACATGATCGCCATCTGACTGAGAAACACAACTTGGTAAACGGTCAGGACAAGGTGTACAACCTGTCGTGTTCTTACACAGATTTTCATCATATTCACCTGAAAAGCAAACACAAACATATAAATTTATGCAGTAAGTAAAATGTATGAAAGCCGCGAAAGTGGTCCAGTGGTTAGTGCGCTGAACCGGGTTCAAATCCCGATCGCGGCAGATTATACACTTCTATAAAAATTTGACAAACATATTTCCGGCTCCTTGTGGAAGGGTAAGTTAGTACTGGTTAGAATACAGTCCAGGAAAATTGATTAGGTGAAACGTTCGCCGTATATAACAGAAAAAAGTGTTGAAAGCAGCGTTAAAAACCCTTTGACGATGTCACATAAAACAAACGAAGCAAAGTGAAATGTTTGAACAGCGGCGGAGTGAGAATCAATACTAAATCTAGGATTGTCTACATATCACCATTCGAGGAAAGTCCTCTTGTACAAAAATGATACATATAAATTATCAGAATTATGTTAAGTTATGGACGTCATTTTGATGTCGGTACAGTGGAAACCTCTTAACCGATTCCTCTATAAACTGGTTTCCCCTCTAAATCGGCCAAATGTTCTGGTTCCAAATTCATTACTGTATAATTCAAAAATTCCTTCTTAACCGGCATCCCCTCTAAACCGGCCAAATGATCCTGGTATACTTACAGGGCGCCATAGGCTCAGGTCTTCTTTTACATTGTACAGTTGTAAAATTCTGACATGACTTGGTTATGGAGGAGAATAGATCTGGGTAGTGACACTCTTGTACAAGGTTTGGTGTCGTGTTACAGTCTATATACTTCGCACAGTTATCGGGTAGTGGGACAACTTGGGTAGGATTTGCTTGACAGAACGACTTTGCATCAGCTGAAGGAAAAGAAAAACAACGGATTTTACTCTAGTCCTCTATCTATAGAAGCATAATTATGATTAAGAACGTTAGCGGGGTCTCCGTGGTTGAGTGGTTACTGTTTATGACCAGTAATCACTACCCCTCATCGCTTCGAGTAAGAATCCCACTCGGGACCACATTTCACTCATGAGAAGCTGTCCAGAAGGTCGATGGTTCTATCCAGGTGTAGGCATTGGTTCCACCGTTGAAGCCGGAGAATTCGCCAAATGACCCTTGCTGAAGAACGTTTATGATACAAAATGTTGCTCTGAATCGAGTACATAGAATTAAATGTCGTGTACCGTGCTGTATTGGGTATGTGTTCGAAGAAATAAATTATAAAATGCATTTCCAAACGGGGCTCACTGACTGTTATTGGACTTAGTTTGAAAGTATTATGTATGTGATTCACTCGTTTAATACATACGTTGTGTAACGTCCTCCGTACATCTTCCTTTGATTGGATGGAAATAGCCTTTAGTACATTGCTTCGTTGGTAGAATTGTTCTATTTTTGTAACAAGTTACGTAGTCGGGTTTCCACATTCTCGCAGGGAATGCATTGTCACTGTCTGGTTTACCTACGCAGCTAGGTAAGTTGTCAGGACACACGCATGACGTATTTCCTGGAGCACATTTCAACTGATCATACTCGCCTGAAAAATAACAATAGTAAAATAAAAGGGCGTGACGTAATGGGGCCTCAGGTTAATTAGTGTTTCTATCTGCCATGCATGCTTATCGGATCGGTTCGTAAAAGTTCAAGCGCGGTTATTAAGCTTAAAAATTATGGGGTGGCAGTGAAAGTAAGTTTAATATTTGGATGATATGATCAACGGCGTTCAAGTGATTATAGATGCAGTTGGCCAGTCACTTTGTAGCAATGTTGATGCAGGCCAGTTTTTTTTATCCAAAAACAAAAATTACTAAAATATTAGTCTCATAAGTTATTAAATAGTTTCATGGATATGTCCACATTTATGTACTCATGACGGTAGTTTAAAGTAATAAACAGATGTACATGTACATACAAATACCACTTTGGGTCTGTTAATAATAACCATCGTTTTTACGGTCTGTTCATAAAAATGCATATTATAAACATCACACTCGCCGCGATGGATGACGTCATACTTACATGGCGCCTGTGGTTCCATCCTTGTGTCACAAGTGACTGTCGTAAAATGTTGGCACGTCATGGACAATGTTGAGAAGAGGTCTGGGTATGTACATTCCTGTACAGGATCAGCCGATGAACCACCTTGGCTTACAACGTTACAGTCAATATACTGAGCACAATTATCAGGCATAGCAATGACGACATTCGGATTTGCTTTGCAGTATTCCTTGGCATCCGCTTGAAATAAACATTCGAAAGACTGAATATTAGTAATACTTACATAAGATTTTTAAAAAATGTGAATGAAACCTAATTAGCATGTATTATAAAATAACCTTTTTTGTTTCATGACAGGAGTACATTCTAATGCATGTACTGGATAGCATCCAAATATAGACCGAAAATGGACGTCTTTGCGTTTTCTCGACCAATATTTTAATAACGGTATTGAACTCTGGTTTCTCTGTCCACATTCCACATTAACAAATATTTGATTACCTTAATGACATTGAAATTGGGGCTCGAAGTGTCCCACTATAACGTCTGTTTTAAGTAAAATTTTAAATCTCTCAATATCGCAAAACGTTCAGTAATACCATTCACGTCGAGTCCAAAGGCATTTTATGTTCATTTATCCAAATATCACGTGCTCTACCATGTTATACTTGTTTTTTGTTTGATTAAATCAAACAATTCTTACGTTTTGCTATATTCCTCTTGCACATTTTTAGAACCGGATGGAAATACCCAACGCTGCACTTATTCGTTGGAATCACTGTTCTATTTTTTGTACATGTGACGTAATCGGGCTTCCAGGTGCGCGATGGGAATGTCTGGTTTCCGTCTTGTTGTCCAACACATGATGGAAGGCGGTCTTTACATGGTATACAACTAGGGTCCGTCATATTACATTGATTCTGCTTATATTCACCTAAAAAACAAAATGAATATTAAGTTTCATTCAAGATTTCACCTTACACCAAGTCATAATTGAAACAAAACATCTGCTACGAAAAGCGGAATTATATACAATATAATAAAAGTATTTTCAATTTATTTAAATAAATGGAAAGCATATCAGCCAATTATATGTCACAAGTTCTACCAAACAAATATCGTTTCCCATATCAGTTAAATAAACATCACAAGTTATGCGTACAAAATAATAATTGTTTTCCCTGTCGGTCAATTGAATAACGCATGCTAAGCGAACAAATCAACGCACGAGGCTATGAAAAGTAAGGTGGCGTAACAGATAAACTTCAGAAACCTAATCACTACAAATTGTATTCTTACACGGTGCCTGTGGCTCCTTGCGCTTGTCACAATTTACCGAGGTGAAAGTAGTGCAAGACATAGTTTGTGTAGAAAATAGATCTGGGTATTTGCACTCTTGTACTGGGTCGGCTGATGGTGTTAAAGTATTAATGGCGGAACAGTTTAAGAATTGTGCGCAGTTATCAGGCATCGGTATCACATCCTGAGGATTGGACTGACAATATTTTCTAGCATCGGCTGAAAATGATGACATATACTTCTAAGGCCAGATTAATATAAACACATATTGAACAATACCCTTCTGAAGTTTTTATAGTACAAGTGTAAAGTAAAACAAAGTTGATCATAACATTATTCAAAGATATTAATCACGATACGGATCTTTAGCACATACCTATTTTTATTTGTATTTATATAAAAAAATGCAATAGTCACTATGTGTATTTCATAGCAAAGAATCGTAGAAGTTCTTTTTATCAATATGGCATTACTATAATTTATAACATCTTCCTCAATAGTCTATTAACATCACTCGTTTTTTAACTATCTCAGATAAGATTTCAAATTATATTGTATACAATGTATTATATTGTATTTTTCGCTGAAGTTTTAACGTCGCGCCAAAAGCCAGGGTCATTTAGCGACTTTTCACGCTTTAACGGTAGAAGAGTCCCTCCCAGACGTACACCTTAGTAAAACGATCGACCTTCCGTGAGCCATCTGGATAGTTGGATGTAGAACTTGTCCCCGAGTGGGATTCGAACTCACAGCAGTGAATGGCTAGTGATTACCAGTCACAGATCATAATCACTTAACAACGTAAGGCCCCGGTATTATATTATATACAGTGTAACTTATGGATGGATGCAAGTACAAAACGGTTCATAAGACAAGCACTTACTTGGCACCACAGTTAGCACACACTTTTTCTGAACCGGATGAAAGTAACCATGGCTGCATTTATGCGTTGGTAAAATAGTTCTATTTTTGTAACATTTGATGTAATCCGGTTTCCACATTCTGGTAGGAAAAGCATCGTCACCGTCCGGTTTACCAACACAACTTGGTAGAATGTCTGTGCACTTGCATGACGTATTTCCGGCGGCACATTTATTCTGGTCATACTCACCTATTCATCAGATTTAGGTATGAAAGAAATGCGCATATTATTTGTGTATTTTTATGTTTTACAATTAAAGTCAAACCTGCGAACAAAGGCCACCCTTGAGAAAGACAAAATATGGCCTTTATTGACAGATGACCTTTATTCGGAGGTTAATTTGTTCTAAATAATCAATGATGGTTTTCAAAGAAGGTCTTTATTCACAGGGTGGTCTTTATTCGGAGGTGGTCGCAAACATAAGTTTGACTGTATTATGTAAATTTGCAGCGATCAACAATGATGGAAGTTAAATTAATTTAAACTAGTATGTGATATGGCATTACAAATTTTTACAGCAAATATAAAAATCAATTTTGTTTTCAAAAATGCATGAAAGGTCATCATTATGACGTCATTACAATTTGGTAAACGTCATCAGAACATAACAATATAAACAACATACACGGTGACATCGGTTCTGTTCTGTTGTTACATTGGACGGATTCGAAGCTCTCGCATTTTCCCGTTACTGACGAGAATAAATCGGGATATTTGCATTCCTTCATGTAAGTTTGTGACGACGATGTGCAATCGATATATTTAGCACAGTTGTTGGGGTCGAGAAACACCATTGTTGGGTTCGCATGGCAAACATTTGTAACCTCATCTACAAATCAGTACATCAAATATGTCAAAAACGTTTTACTTTCATAAAAGAAGTTAACTGAACCTAACAGTTTCTTTTGACTTCTATGGATTTTTGTCTCATTAAGTAATTGTGTTTTGATATAATTAAATAGCTAAATGTTTCGTTCCGGCGAAATTGATTTTTATATAAAGTATGAGTAATTCAAATGTTTAAGTAGTTAGTTCTCAAATTTATCCATTTCCCTCATAAGCATATTTTGGACTCAAAGCAAATATACAAAACGTCAATTTATCTAAGAAAATTGGGTCATTTCTCTCTCTAAGAGAGTGGAAAACATTGTGGCAAAAGAAACCATTGCGCATTACAAGCAATGGCTTCTTTTGCCACAATGTTTTCAAAAGTTGTCTGTTTCAGATGCTGGGAAATGCGGTATTATGAAGCAAAAGGTTATTATTAATGAATCAAGTTTGTTTCTTTTACTATCTTTACTTACTGGGCTTTATTGTTGATGTGCACATCTTCTGAACGGGATGAAAATATTGTCCTTTAGGGCACGTTTTCTGTGAATCTGTACGATTAAGTCCACAATGAGCGTAACTTGTCCCCCATTTCTTCCCAGGCCACGATTGAAGTCCATCCGCTAGACCCCTACAATCCATATGTACATCGGGGCACACGCATGATGTATTAGATGGATCACATTTATATTGATCATATTCACCTAAAACCCAAACCACAAACATGTTACTTGCATATCAAGGTCCGTAATACCTGTTCATAATAACCCCTGAAAACTGGACACCTTCCGGATTTGGCCAAAAGTAAGGTTTTCTGAGAATTCTGGTTTTCCGACGAACTATTGATTATAAAAGAGAGAAAAAACGAGACTTGAAAAATCATCCTTTTCGGAGAATTCCGGTTTTCAGGGATTATACTATACATAAAAGTTTATATAGACAAGATATGTACCAGCATGTATCACAAATGCAGCTAGTCCTACAATTGAAAGCTAAATGGCATAACCGATTATCGCCTGTAACGCTCCAAAACAAGCTTAGGCAAAAAATGCCTTGTTTCCACAAACATCCCCCAAATATTATAAAGCCGTTATGTCGCCGAAACATTTTTAAAATACAATTTTATGTTCTGAGATAATTATACTTCATATGAAAATGGAAATATAGACAAGAATAAAGTATGGAAAGGATCCAAAGTCTGAAGATGAAATAGGATTGGTCGAGTTAGGGAAACCGGTACTTATAGTGCATGCCTTATGCGCAGTTAACTCTGGTCAACTGCCTTTTATACACCACGATTCAAATATATCTAATTCAATCACAGACCATCAGGAAACGATGTTTGCTTGTGGAAGACAGATCAAATTGATAAAACAGAAAAACTATAAATTGCTCGCAGAATTCTTTCTTTCCAGCTTTCTACAATAACTGCAAAAATAACCAGTCGAATAAGATTTATCAAACCACCTACTGACCCCGGATTCCGTCGGTCAATATTACTTCGACAGGTCAAAGGACAAATCATACTGACTTTAAAAAAGTCGATAAATGTAATCGATAAAAATCCGACTCCAGTCAGGATGTGAATATGATTAGGCAATTGGTTAATTCTGTACAAATTAGATCAAGTTCCAGATAAACATACATGGTGCTTGAGGCTCCATTCTTTTGTCACACTGTACTTTAGTAAAGTTGTCACATTGGTTGGTGGACATAGAGAACAGCTGCGGATAAGGACATTCATCTGTTTTCTCTGCCAGTGTATGCCCTGGTTTACTACAGTTGTAAAATTTGGCACAGTTGTCCGGTATCCCTATCAAGTCAGTTACATGTTGTCGACAATAAAACCCGAGTGGTCCTGTAATATCATGTACACAATTTTATTTCCCATGTAAAAATGGTCTTGTGTTTCTAAAAAGACTTTATGATTTATCTATCAGATTTTAGTTCTTATCACCGAAGTGGGAGGGAGACTCCGTGGTCGAGTGGTGACGGTCTTTGACTTGTCACTACTAGCCCCTCATCATCATGAGAACGAATTCCACTCGAGACCAAATTTCACACTTGAGGAAGCTGTCCTGCTGGCTTACAAATGATCAACTGTTCAACTCAGGCTGTAGATGTGAAGTTAAACCCCAGTGAAAAAATATCGCAAGACCATTTCTAGTATTTGATGAATATTCATACAGTTTACTAAGTGATTTAAATTACGGTCCAATCACAGTTTTATAAATGAAAAATTTACCTGCTGAAAACGGCATACATTTGCCTAGCTGTGGTTGAAAAAAACCAAACTGACATTTATCCTGACTGATGGTTCTCTTGCTGTCACAGTCCTTATATTCAGGAGAAAACAGACCAGCGGCACGACGTCCGTCAGCGTCATTCACACAACTGTAAAGTCTTTTTGTACACGGGATACAATTCGGATCAGATCCGTTGCACAAATTTTGTTCGTATTCACCTAATTTAATGATAAAACTTGAAATAATTATAATACATTATACAGTAAAACCCCTGAAAACCGGACCCCCTGAAAACCGGAATTCTCTGAAAATCGGATGATTATTCAAGTTCCATTTATTTCTCTGCTATCAGCAATAATTCTCTGAACACCCGAAATCTTAGAAAACCGGACTTTCAGGCCAGTCCGAAAGGGGTCCGGTTTGCAGGGGTTATACTGTATATGCCCATTGGTAATGGTATTTCATTTACACTAATTTTGTATACTTACCACGATGAAATATTGAATGAAAATCAAAATGTGATATACTCCTATTTTAACCACAGAGTAATATATTAATAATCGTGAATTTAATGCATGCTAAGCAGAATTGTTTTAATGTGGTCTTCGTTTCAGACTTCGGAAGAAGCTAATAGTCATATGAAAGTTTTTTTTAAAAAATATCCATTGCAAGTACTACAATCTACAGCATAGTGTAAGGACAGACTGGTTCGCCTCACGACGGAACTACCTGGGTTTTATAATACAGATCAGCCGCGACCATGGTCAAAAGGTTAGTGCGCTGGACTTGTAACCTGGCTATCCGGCAGGTCATATCCTTCTATGAAAATTTTCAAAAATGTCGATTTTTCTCTGTGTATGGAGAAGTTGCAGGTGGAAACAATAATAATAAAGATCATTCGGACGCAGAGCTAATTAATGTTAAGGAACTCATTCAAATTATACAAACGTGTCACTTACATGGAGCCATTGGTTCGTGTCTTCTACCACATTTAACATTGTGGAAGTCCTCGCATCTCAACGTATTGTTATTAAACAGTTGTGGATACGGACATTCAAACAAATGCAGTTTTCCAAGTGGCGAAGTTTTCTTACAATCATAATACTGTGCACAGTTTAATGGATTGGCTATGATAGCATTTCTGTTAGCGGCACATAAAGCCGCTATGTCCACTGAACATACAACAAAAAAAAACAGGTATAAACATAATTTTTTCAACTAGGCAGTCACCTGTGTGAGTCTGATTGGTCGAGAGCTTATGGTTTCTGACTAGTAATCACTAGAGTTCGAATTACATCCGGAACCATACAAATTTCACATGTAAGGAAGCTATCCAGCTAGCTTACGGGAGGTCGGTAGTCTTACCCAGGTGTATTCTGGGGGGGTCTTACTCCACTATTAAAGCTAGAAAAGTTATCAAATGACCATGATTGTATGTGCGATGTGAAATCCCAGTGAAACAAAATACATGTATATGTTTGAAGTATGCAATACCCACGTTTTGTCCGGTAAATAAAATCATGGAATTCGTGCTTTACAGATTCGCGATCTCACAATTCTTTGCCTTGATATGAAATTTGCTATAATTGGGTAGTTTAAAACATAAAATTTCGTACTCATCATGTATTGAACAAATAATTCACAATTCAATTTAAAAAACATAAGAGCCTCGACCGTGGTCGAGTGGAGATCCGGGTTCAAATCTCTGTCGCGGCAGGTCATATCCTTCTATGAAAATTTGACAAAAATGTCGATTTTCCTCCATTTGTGGAGACGTTGCCGGTTCCTAGAGGAAGGTTATGTCAGTACAGGTTATTACACAGTCCAGGAAAACTGGTTAGGTGAACCGGTAGCCGTATGTGACTGAAAAATTCTTGAAAAACGGCTCTAAACCCAGTGAAAAAAAATGCAAGAGGTTTTGATTTCATGAAACTTGTATTTCATATATATTTCATATTTCATAGATGGGCCAATATATATACATACATGTCAAGGTTTGGAATGACAAACGATATCAACGAAACTTTATTAAAGAGCTATAATAATTACTCACGGCCGCATGGTGTTCCGGCGTAACAAGATTTAGTCTCGTGATCATTTCCGGAACAATTTTTCCCGCCAAATTTTGGTACCGGTGAATCACATTTTCTCGTTCTCGTTCTCACACCATCCCCACACGTGACTGAACACGTGGAACTCCAGGGACTCCATTTTCCCCAATTGCCGTCAACTGTAACCATAGTTCCAGTAAATGTTTGTTTATCGGATATATGTCATCGGGTAAGGTTTAGAGATTAACAAATCCGTACCCGACCGTTCAACGATATTTTAAGATTCGAGACCGTAATAATGGGCCGTATTTTGAAAATTGCCGACCGTAATATCGAGACACACGGCCAATGAATTAAGAACGAACAATTCGGGACCGGGAAAAAGTGAGCGTAATATGCGGACGACCGTATTTTTGGTGCGACCGTAGAATGGTACTTTACTGTATAATAAATAACTACATTGTATTTCATAATTATGGATAGAGTGGTTTAGTTACTGGCTGCACTCTTTGTTTTCAAGATACAAACAGAATCCAAAGCGAAGGAAATTGAAAATCCACTTACGAATTGTATAAATATTTTTAAACAGAGACAAGAGGTGACCAATCATATTTTATGACTAGTCTCCGACCATAGTTTTATAACACAATGTATTATTGAGTCATGTTTGCATTATGAAGTTGAACATATTCACGCGGAAACCAATTTTTCAGACGATCGGACCAAGAAAAAACAGACAAGTTTACGATCACTGGGCCAAAAAATAAGGCAGGTAAGTCGCAAAACTTTTTTTCGATATTTTCAAACATTTCGTATTTTGGAGGTACGATTCGTCCGAAAATAGTTTGATACTTCGTGTTTGCCGTTAGAAACTTTAGGGTGTGCGTCAAAAATAGGGTAGGTCGAATAACCGGAAACACAGCCGTTTTTTCTGGCCACTTTGTCTTATTGTAAGCTGTGATAAAGGATAACTGTAATGCTCGAGAAAAACACTTACTAGGAAATGTTCTAACACAATCTTCATCTATCTCACCATCACCGTCATCATCTGAAATAAATTACAGATTTATTCCCTCTTCACTTATATAATAATTTTGTATCATCTTTAAGGCACGTGAAAACTGTTATATCGTTTTATGATGTATTGGAATTGAATTATCTCGGATAATTTTTAAAATTAAGATAGTAGCGTTATTTTATCAACGGCAGATTAAGTAACAAAGACATTTTGGTCAGTTTGCTCGAGTTTAACTATTATAACGCATTCCTAATGGGGTAACTAGATCGACCGATAGAAAAAAACGTATTAATCTTACTCATGAAACCGACTTCAAAGTTCTTGTATACAAATACGATTACTAATACAATATAACCCCTGAAAGCCGTACCCCTTTCGGGCTGGGCAATAAGCCCGGTTTTCTGAGAATTCTGGTTTTCAAAGAATTATTGATTATAGAAGAGAAAAAAAAGGGACGTGAAAAAAATCATCCGATTTTCAGAGAATCCCGGTTTTCAGGGAATTCGGTTTCCAGAGGTTTTACTGTATAAAAAATTCTATATAACAGCAAGTGTGGCTGACAATACACACCTATGCCATCTGGACATAATTCTTCGTCTATTTTATTATCACAATCATTATCAATACCATCACCTACAACTGACGGAGTTCTTGTACAATTCTGAGAAATAACGACAAACATGATAGAATATTACATATTTAAGTTCTCCTTAAAAGATGTTGGTTTTTGCAGTTATGCGGCCAACTCATTCGAAAATCCCACGACCACAAAAATTCTTTAGCAATTTTGACACGCTTTTCATTCCATTTTTTCATTTTCAATACAAACATGTTTTGTAAACAAAGCAAAAATAAATAAATACCTACCCACTGTTAAAATTCGGGTAACGCAACCGCACACCAACAATTGTTTAAGGATGGTCTAGGGTATTTTTGCTGGGAATTAACGTAGCACTAACAGTAGGGGTCATTTTTCGACCATTCCCGCTTTGACCGTGTAGGAAAACATTATGCTACACCTGGGTACAAGCTGACTTAACAGCTTCCTCACATGTAAAATTTGCCTGGTCCTAGGTGAGATTCGAACTCACAGAGGAGAGAGGCTAGCGATTGCTTGTCATTGACACAAACGTTTAACCGTTTATGTTATACAATACTAGTCCTGCAGGAAGCGGAGTATGTACTGATTTTAGTTGTAAAACTAATAGGACGACATTAGGTAAGAAATTGAAAGTAACCCACACAATTAGTACGTGTAAACAAAGTGACTTGACGTAGATACGTATTATATATGAACAAAGACAAGTAAATTGGTTTGACAGGAATCACAATGTAAGTAAACCCCCGAAAACCGGACAATTTCCGGACTGGGCCAAAAGTACGGTTTTCTGAAAATTCCGGTTTTCTGATAACTATTGATTATAGAAGAGAAAAATATAGGACTTGAAAACTCTTGCGATTTTCAGAGAATTCCGGTTTTCAGGGTTATACTGTATTATACTTTTATACGTCAAACTAAATCATGACATATCATGTACCGTATTTTCAGTACAAGTCACAGAGAGACTTGACAACATTTTGGCATATGCGATCATTCCTTCACACATTTTTATACGCAAACAAGTATAAAAATATCAAATACACTTTAAAACCAATTCGATTATCTTACAATTATAGCAGTCACTTGTCTGTATATTTGTGTACAGCCAGGCCTGTGAACAAAGGACACCCTTTAGAAAAACAAATGAGGCCTTAATTGACAGATGACTTTATACGGAGCTCAGTTTGTCCTAAATAATCAGTGACGGTTTTTCCAAAAAATAGCCTTTATTCATAAAGTGGTCTTTATTCGGATGTGGCCGAAAACACAGGTTTGACTGTATATAATAAAACATGACAACAAACTCACCGAGTATATGACTGCAGTCCTCATTCCTGTCGGGAAGCCGTATGATTCATGGTAGGCGTGGCCATACAAATACCCGCCAAAACTTGACAATGGATTTGAATGACGAACAGTATGTGGACCATGCGGAAGAGTGACGTAAGATCCTACTAGATTCGTGCCGGGAATGTCCACCCAAGTAGTCTGCGGAAATGGTTTACCGTCAAGTAAAAGTCCTTGGACATCTGATTTCTTGGTGACAATCATGAATTCGTTTTTATACCTAAATGTTGGATCATTGCCGTACTCAGGGTGGGAATATTCCGGAGTCGTAAACGTGTAATCGGACCCAAATTGTTCGAATGGTGGAATCAACATCATGGATGGGTCTGCTGGTTCAGTGGGTGATTGTTGACTTTGTACAAACTGTGCAATCATCACTGGTTTGTCTGATGTTATATACGAGTATTGATCTGATGGTAATTCAAACCTACCCACTTCTCCTTTCTGTAAGGTGATCGGGGATTTTCCGGGTATCTGAACAACGGTGTTGTCTTCACGAGCAATTACCTTATACACATCACCAACAGTACGGCCTGGAATAGGGGCTGTGACGAATTTCTCTCCCCATCTGTCAGAGGGTAGAAGTTGTTCGACAAGGTGATCTTGAGATGTACCTTTACCAACATTAGTCTTGATATTACCGCTAAATGCGGCGACTGGTTTGTTGGTTTCTATATGCGCACCTAGTAATGTCCAATCACAACAAATATCAGTGAGTGGTGTTTACATACAAGCAAATACATGCGCTTTAAATAAATAATTACTATATAAATTCATAATTTAAAGAAATATCGTCTTGTGCTAAATTATTTTGTCAGCATATGTATCTAATATTATGTTGGCTTTAAGGCAGGAGATTGTTTATAAAATTATACGTGGATTACCTGAAAGGTCGCCAGTACTTTGTATCTGTATTGTTTGAAATTGTTGAAGCTGAACATTTATGCTGTCGCCAGCATGATACGTTTTGCCTTGGAATGATACATCTACAACCCCGTTATGTGTTGGCAAGGTTATCTGTGAATGAAATATATACTCAACCTGCATTTTTAAAACCTTGAATGATAGTAGGCCCTAATATTAGTAACCATTAGTTTGACAATAGAATCTGAAACAATTTTGATTTATTTAAGCACCGGCCTACTTATATTTCAAGATATGTTTCCAAACTTTGTTGTTAGCGTAATATATAGTCAATATCAGCCAAAGATTCAATGCCAGCTATACGTCTGTGTGCCCTAGTTCGGTCTTAAAACGTTCGTAAACGTGTGTAAGTTGTTTAAAACCTTTGGTGTAAAAAATCACCAGTTTTTGTCAAAGAAGAATGGCTTAGCGATATTATGGCATAGAGGCTTGTTTTTGTTCTAACTACAATTAGGTGACTTATATTGTTTGATTTTAATTCTAAAATATTTATCTAGTGAGCTACTTTGTCTTTCATATATATTGAGAAAATTGTGTTTTTATGTGATATTTGTCACTGAGTTTAACGCCGTTTTTAAACAATTTTTCAGTTACATACAGCAGCCGGTACACCTAACCAGTTTTCCTGGACTGTATACCAACCAGTACTAACTTAACCCTTCCAACTGCAACTTCTCCACGTATAGAGGAAAATCGACATCTTTGTTAACTTTTCATAGAAGGGTATGATCTGTCGCGACCGGAATTTGAACACGGATCGCCGGGCTACAAGATTTTGAGATATAGAGATACCGGAAATAACAAGTGTTAATTTGTACAGTTTAGTACATGTATTTAACTGCTGGTACAACTACTCCAGTATAAAAATACCAATATTGCATACAGTAGGTAACATAATAAGCACCGCGTACAAGGCGTCGGCTTCAAAGACATTGGACATCGATAAATTGCATAACTATCATAAAACAGAACATTATATCTGACACATCGTCCCACATTGATGACAGTTTTATCAGTAGCAAGACTCAATCCATTTTTTAATATGAAATAATATCATCAAGTACTTTGGTACCCGTGTTTAAAATAAGATTATCTAAATATTGGTCGTCACTATCTGGATGAGCGGCTATAAGCCGGGGTGTGCAAATGATAAAAGACATAAATAATATGTAACAATATGTAAAAATATCGGTGACTGAACTTAAGTCATGTTATTTGATAATATATCAGGTGTGACAAGACAAAGGATAACCATCACCTTCAGACAAATTCACTTATATTGCCCGCTATAAAAAGTGTCAAAAATAGAATTGTCCCACACAGAAAGAAAATTTGGAGAAGAAAATTACTATTTTAACCATTTTTTTGCACAAAATATCTAAATTATTCACATTTCAGATGATAAAAAGCAGTTTGAATGTAGATTATCATGTGAGTAATAATTATCATTAAGCAATCTATTTAGAATGTTACAATGCTTATTGAGGCTGGAAAAAAAGTTATGTTTACGGTTACTTGACCATTAAAATTGGGTTAGTAGGTCGGAAAACTTTCTTTTCTATTTTTTTGGAACATATCTTTCATGTGTGTATGTGGCACCGTCAATTGTCGCATCGCCGTCAAATGTTGCACTTACCGTTACGTGTCGCAACGTTGCCGTTAAATGTCGCAACGACCGTTAAATGTCACGAAATCTTGTACTGTTAAATGTCGCAATTTTTTTCTGCCGCAAACCTATACTGTCAATCATTTTCAGTGTCACATTATATTCACTAGCTACAAAAACCAAAATTAATCGGACTGCAAATTGCAAATTTGGTGTGGGCCAAGAAACCCGAGATAGCGACCAAAGTGACCGCCACTTAGATTTCTAATAAGCAGATTTAAACTTTGATACAAACGGAACATTTTTGTATTTAATAAGAAGCGTTATTACAAGCCGGAATTAGAATTCTTTATAAATATATCTCCTGAGAACATAGTTGCTTCTTACCGCTGTTTGTTTGTAAAACTTAACATCTTCATCCATGTTTCATGGTGTAAAATTCCTAGTTTTCAGTTTGCATTTCATGTACATATAATATAATTGTTCAGCTTCTCAATATTGTTGATGTGTCAGGGGGTCCATGATTGAGTGTTATGGTCTCTGACTAGTAGACAATAGCCCCTCACCACTATGAGTTTGAATCCCACCAAGGATAAAATTTTCAGGAAGCTGTCCAACCAGCTTTTGGAAGATTAATGGTTCTACCCATGTGCAATTCTGGGGTCTTCCTCCACTGTTCGAGCTGGAATTCTCCAAATGACACTGGCTGCTGGTACGACAGTAAACCCCAGTGTATTTATGGGTCAGTTTCAGATCTAATTCTATGAATACATTTATTTCCATAATTTATGATCAAGTCATGTGCTATGCATTTTATTTCTTGCCTGTCATGAAAAATAAATGATATGTAAGTTATGTATTTGTTTGTATTGTCCTCAGTGTATTATCATACATTGGTTTATCCTTAGGTACTGATTTTAGAGATTCTTTTTCGATACATTTCATGCAGGCTATAATAATGCTATTCAAAAGTAGGAGACTCCATTTATAAGCAAATCATAACATTTAATAGAAAGACAAAACCGCATGCTTACATGCATGCAAAAGTACTTGTAGTTAAAACGCGAACATATATAAAACAATACACTTTAAGAAAATATTTTACTCATGGTCCTCATAATAAAATGCTAATGGAATTCATGTTGCAATCCAGACCTTTTACAATCTATAACATAAGCTTACCGAATTTTATAATTCAAACAAGACAAGGGGTCAATATTTCAAAATATTTCATTACCAGCAGACAGATGAATAAGCCTCCGTTATTCAAAATTTGAATTCATTTATGAACTAAATATTCACAAATATGCCCCCAACGATTAAAGCACAAATTCCACTTACTACTTTGAGTTTCCCCTGAAAACACGCACTGCGGAATTTAAAAGTAGGGATGCAACATTTAGCGGCAGAAAATATAAGCGATATTTAGCGTTAAATTGCAACATGTTACGGTAGAAGATTTTGCGACACTTAGCGGCGGTTGTGCGGTTGCAACATTTAACGGCAATATTGCGACTCTTAACGGTAAGTGCGACATTTAATGGCGATGCGACATTTAACGGTGCCTCAGTGTACGATTCATCCCTAAATGCTTTGGATTTTAGAGTCGGCACCGATAAATGGGGTCTGGGTAGGCTTACCGTAAATACGACCGAATACGGGCCACAAACAGCAAAACCTCGATAATGAGACCACCTTCGGTACCCGAAAAATCGATTGTAATAATGAATTAGCCTCATTACAGTGTTCCCACTCACGCAAAATCATGCGTAAATCGCGCACCAAAATCGGTATTCACGCAACACATTTTAAGCGGGTGTAAGATCGCATACGTACGAATATGTTTAGGGACGAATCGCCGATTTTGTGGAAAAAAACATTAGAAAAAAATGTAGAGGCGCCGTGATTTGTGCGTTGCTGTGACGTATACGACAAACCAGGCTGGTTTAGTTTATTCTAGACAGCGACTATGTTTTATGTTTAAAATCGATAACTTTACAACTTGACGACTTCTAGATTTCTAGAGTGAAGACGTGATAACCTTTCTAGTTTGCCCGAAACAATTGTATAAAAACATTGAAATCTAAATCTTCTGTACAATGGTACAGCTGGCGCTCTGTTTTTTAAATGTTCATACCCCTCAAAATACTTCTCTTACCCTCAGATTTTTTAAAACCTTGGGGCTAAGCTTACCCCCAATTCTATAAGTGAGTGGGAACACTGTCACTATCAAGTTGAATTACAGGGGAGATATCAAAAGCCAGTCCGAAAGTAAGTAGTCGTTATAACAAAGTGATCGCAACATTGAGGCGGTCGCTATTTGCGGTTGTACTGTATAAAATTTACCTTAACATTCGTGCCATCATTAGGTGCTGCAATGCCGAGTTCAGTCTTAACAGATGCTGGCGTATAAGTCACGGCGTAATAATCCGTACCCAGCGCGTCTGTAGGTAGTCCGAGGTAGACATCATTTGATAAAGTCTCTTTATTTGCCCCGTAGCACGCGACTTCTGCGTCAGATTGGATAAGTATCGCCTTGGATGAAATAGTACTACCAGACATTCGGAAAGCTTCATTAATTAAGGTTTTGTGGACTTCACCATCAGTGACGTTAAAAGATTCGTCTACTTTTGGAGAGCTCCATTTAGGTGACGTCACACGTACATGGACTGGTTGCTTTTCTTGCGTTGTACAGTACAACTCTAATGGAAATGGCTGAGTACCCAACTTTTGGTTTTCCATAAACATTACAACAAATTCCAATCCCTTATTGTCCGGCGGAGTCTGTGCAGCTGAGTGAACTGGAATTATAAAACAGTTTAAGTATTAAACAATCAAAATCATACTAAATGTAAAATTTGTTATTCGGTGTTATTTTGTGACCGTGAGTGATAAACCTTGCTGTTATGTAATATGAACGACTTGGTGTCGGAACCCCCATTTTGTATGCTTGTTGTTTGTATACACAGTTATATATGAATTAACAAATTGTTATCTATAGACCAGTTTGGTCGAGTGTGAATTATTTTTTATGCTCCGTATTACACATATGACTCTTAAATAAACTACATGTATTTATTATTATTATGGTAACTTGAAAATGCCAGAAAAATCAGCGGCCTGTTCCATAGACATATCTTTGTTGAGACAGCAGATTTTAACTTAAAATTCTTGCTGATGGTACACATTTCCGACATTTGCTTTTAACAGGCGACATTACATCCCCTACACAATTAGTATTATAAAATGCATTCACAAATAAAAGATTGTGCAAGATTCATAAGTTTAAAAACTAGGATCTTAGCTTAGATATGTCTTTGAAACGAGCCCAAGGTGACAAATCATATGTGAATTCTATATGTAAAATACAGTCGAGCAGGTTCATACTTGATAGCAAAAAATAATTGACTGTCAATTAATTTCTATTCGTTAATGATAGAAATAATTGACTACCAATTAATTTGTATTCGCTCATAATACAAATTATTGATTACCAATAAATGTGTATTAGTTCGTAATAAAATTAATCGACTACCAATAAACGTGTACTAGTTCATGACAAAATTAATTGACAACCAATAAATTCATACTAGTTCATAATACAAATAATTGACTACCAACAAATGTATACCAGTTCATAGTAAAAATAACTGACTACCAACAAACTTGTGCCTGTTCATAATAAAAATTACTGACTGCCAAATAACGTGTACTTTTTTTAATAAAATAATTAACTGCCAATAAACGTGTACTAGTTTATAATAAAAAATATTGACTACTAATAAACGGGTACTTGTCCAATGTAAAAACAATTGACTACCAATTAATCTTCATAATAAAATGTACAAACCTGTGCTCAGCCGCTGCAGGAGAAGCGACAACAGTATAAAGAGTCGATTCTTCATAATGTCTGTAAAATAATAATGTAATGAAATAAAGAGACATCAAAATATGTAAAAATTCTTCATAGAAATACAACATAATCGAAATATTTATTGATAGACGATGCATACGTCTTAAAGCAATTACTAATTAAAGTACATTTATTCGTATTTTATTTTATTAATTTCAAAATTATGTGTATATTTTTACCCGCTTTTTACTCCATTGCAGATTAAGTAATATCTACTGATTGAATATTTTGTTTGATAAAATGGTTGTCAATAGCTTCAACACTTTGTTTTGAAAATAAATTTGCGGCGGCGAATCAGTTAAACGCAAAGCTTATAAACAATGATCTTCATATCTGTGTATTCTGATTAAGTTTGACACAAAAATCCTGAAATTTAGTATTATATCAATTTAGCTACCTACCATTTCGCCAGACACGTCAATTATAAAAGTCCCACACGCAGAGTCGTAATCTTCTACCCTGATAAATGTGAGCCACGAAAGGTGTACGATCTGCGCCCCGGATGCGCGGAAATTGACGGAAATGTACAGATAGTAACGGTTATGTCTTAATGGTATTCAACGCCTTCCAAATAGAATAAATGACTTCTTTTGATGACAATTGTATTTTAAGAATGACAGAGATACGTATGAATTTCATCGAGGGGTTCTCAACAAATTGTCATGATTAAAACTTAAACTGTACTTTGAGTGACTACCCATTGAAACAAATGGATGGTCCATTCCGATGTGTGTCCGATACAATGACCGAAATTTTGACCCCGTCACTCGGTGCTTGTGAGGGCGTTTGACTCGAGTGAGCGATACATGCGTTCGATGTTCGACATCTAGAAACCGAACTTGATAAAATTGTGTCATAAATTACATTTGGCACTTGAATGTGTGTTCTTTTTCTTATGTCACGTGACCAGTTATATGATCACGTAGCGAATACGCAATGAGATATGATCACGTGACGAATCTGCTGTGTGATGTGATTACGTGAAGAATAAAAATGCGATGTATGACAATTTCCAAACCTGAAATGAAATCGCATACCTTAATGTCTTTTTTGTTGCAAGTAAATGCTTAAATCCATGAAGGTGTTATTTTGAAGGTTTATTTTTTTCTGTGTTTGCTCAATTTATTAGACACGCCAAAATGAAAGATTACGAACACCCTTAAACCGTCCGGTCGTTCCGGAGACCTGGTCTCTAAATAAGAATTTGTAAGATCTTCAATATTTACATAGCTGTTTAAGTCAATATACAAACATAGACCGATTCCGACGATAAAGGGATTAAAACGACATGTCATCTGATTATACTGGTTCAAATAACGGAAGTCATGTCCGCCATGTATGTTTAGGAAATGTACTTAAAATGTACTAATGTTGTATACAGCGTGTTTTAGATTAATAATGAACTACTGTCTGTTTACATTAACCCTCCATTTGTGAATGACCGCAAGTTTATATGGGTGTCAAATGTGTCAAATATTACATTAAATTTTGATTTCATGTTATGATATCACTAATGGTTCTTCTAAATTTGATCAGGAGAATTCCTAAGATCATAACATTAAGCCTGGGACTAGCCTAAAAACAAGATATTTGATTGGTTAATTTTTACACTATATTTAAAGCGACCGATGGTAATGCAGCATTTTAAACTCACGCCTAAACTCATTTTATACCTAACGCTATTATTCGTCCCCAATTATTTTCGTACATTGGATTTGTGAGTTAGAAATTTTAGGGTCGGTACCAAGTACAAGCGTTTGGGTGACCGTAAACACGGTTATTTTTCTTACATCCAGTTTATAGAAAAGGTTTGCATACATATAAGTCTAATATTGTCAACTATAAAGATGAAATTTCAAAATAAACTAAAATCATGAATTCAGATGTCGTCAATTGTGGAAAGGTAATACAAGTGCCTTACGTAATGAAGTATCGTTTTGTTTCTTTGGTGATCTCAGCCATTGATTGATTATCTCAGTAACAGATTTCGATAGGTAGACATCATGCATTGTTGTTTGGATTTTTGCTTCTTGTGTTTATACTTTTGATTTCTGTATTTTCTCAAATTTTATTAACCACGTGAGTAATTACGTCGAAGGTCATGGGTATGAAATATGACATCTTCGCACAGGGACCCTGGAATATGAATTTAAATTTGAAGTAGTAGTAAAAACGGGTGAATTTGAGAAAAAACTAAACAAAACAAGGGAGCGATAAAACGATTAAGTTGTTTGAGAGGAAAGTTGTCGCTGGAAGTTTCCGTAACTATGGTCAATCTGAGGATTTGGTTACCAACAATATAATGTATTTGCAAATTAAATATGATCGTGTGATACAGTAGCAGTGTTGGACTACATGTATGTATGAATTGTTTATCTGTTTGTTTTGTTTGTTTTTGTGTGACATCGTCACTGGGTTTTCAACGCCAGTTTTTGTCAAAGAGGAATGGCTTAGAGATATGATGGCGTAGAGGCCTGTTTGTGTTCTAACTACAATTAGGTGTCTTATATTGTTTGCCTTTAATTCTACAACATTTATCTAGTGAGCAGCGTTGTCTTTCATATATGTTGAGAATATTGTGTGTTTATGTGATATTTGTCACTGAGTTTAACTCCGTTTTTTAACAATTTTTCAGTTACATACGGCGATCGGTTCACCTAACCAGTTTTCCTGGGCTGTATGCCAACCAATACTAACTTACACTTCTACACGGAGCCAGCAACTCCTCCGCAAGTGGAGGAAAATCGACATTTTTATCTGATTTTCATAGAAGTGTATGACCTGCAACGACCGGGAATCCAACCCAGATGGGTCCAGCGCACTAACCACAGGACCACGGTCGCAGCTCCAATTGTTTAGCTGATGAATGGTTTATTGACAGCGTGAGTATCCCAAAGCGAACAATATGTACATATTTCGCCCTCGTGTTTGTCTCTTTTTTGCAACCGTCTCATTTTTTGCCACTCATAATAAAATTGTTATTTTTCGTTCACGCGATCCAAACAAAAAATCATGAGTGGGTAGGTAGGTGCCTATCTTTTGTGGTTGACAGTACAGTCGAAAATCTCTAATCCGAACCTTTCTAATCCGGAATGCTCTCCAAATCGAACACTTCAGCTGGTTCCGATTTTTATTGTGAATTTAATGCTTAAAAAACTTTGTGTTCCGAAAACCTCTCTAAACATTTGTCTGTCCGAGCAAGTTCGGGTTAGAAAGATTCTACAAACGAAACCTGGAATAAAGGACGAAAAAAACCTTTTTCGGGTCGGGGGATTTTTAATGCATAGTTTAACTGCAGTCAACACATTTTTAAGGACTGCTTCGTCGTAAATATTTTGGTTTACATAACACAGTAACTGGACGAGGTGTTGAGTTTTGTTATGAAGTAAGGATGACTTTGCTATATCCATAAAAAGCTTATAATCCATCATAACCCAGACATCATATCGGTGAAACGTTTATATGAACTCAAAGTAATGAGATAGTACTAAACCTTGCGTGTATGATTAGGAAAAGTTCGAAGATAAAAAAAAATCGAGATGACGTGATGTCCCTCGGTTGTCAGGTTCTTTTGTAATGTATATAACCATGTTTAACATAGCCTTACAACGGAATGCATAACATACGGTAAAACCTCAAATAGCGACCGTATCATTATTATGACCACCTTGTTATAACGACCAATTATTTTCCGGCTGTCTTTCAAATAACTCCCCGATAACTCAACTTGATAATGAGACCAATTTATTATTATTACCGATTTTCAAGTCCCGAAGGTGGTCTCATTATCGAGGTTTTACTATAACTAGTCCGTCCATATCGTTGGAAATAGTCCATGTGAAGAAAACATCGATGTAACTTTTATCACAGTACTGTAAGACCACAGTTTAACATTTCAAGTGTAATCACATAATTCATTATGTATTGGTAATCAAACAAATTCGGAACACACTTTGAGACGGATTTGGTCGATGCCGATTTTAACTTTTTCAACCGATTTTAATAATTCATATAGAAACGGGGGGAAACATTTTGGGTCCAAGAAAATCGTTCGGATTTCAGAGGGTCTGGAATTCACAAGTTACCCTGTACTTACGCAACATAGACATAACGAACTGTTCGGTATTTTAACACTAAGTTCTTACACATCGATGAATGCATTCTTTTACGTAAATAGTTTATTCTTCCAAGCAGCCATACAAATGTATGGAATGTTCACTAAATGACCGAAGTCAAACTGTTTCCAATCGTTCGCGTCGCTCTTACATACACACTGAAGAATCAGGCCAGTGTGATAAGGGTTGTTCTATAAGGAATTTACGTAAGTGACACATTGAGGGTTGTTCCAGGCCAGTGTGAGAAGGGTTGTTGTATAAGGAGTTTACATAAGTGACACATTGAGGGTTGTTCCAGGCCAGTGTGAGAAGGGTTGTTGTATAAGGAGTTTACATAAGTGACACATTGAGGGTTGTTCCAGGCCAGTGTGATAAGGGTTGTAGTATAAAAAAGATATAAAAATTCTACCGGAAATACCAGCTGTTACTGTTTCGAAGGGGCCCCTAGGTGTGCACCTATGAAGAACCATCGACCATGCGTAATCTAGCTGTACCGTTTCCTGGCGGCAGAGACCATAACCATTCGACCACTGTGACTAAGATTCGAGACCTTGACATGACATAATTATGCGTTTCTGGGTAAATACTAAACGAAGACATTAAATACATGACAGACTCACACACACGTACAGGCACTTGAAAAATTTAACACTTACTTACCAAAGCAGGATCAATTCATCGGGTTCTACAAACCCGTATGTCTTTTTCTCCCATTTTGAGAAAATTGCATTTGAAATTTTGAACTGCAATAACTTTAAACGAGTTACGAGTTTGTGGAATTGGGATTAAGCTTATAATAACATTCATGCTATTGAGTATCGAACATAAAGCTCTTGACATCATCACTAGTTTATATACAAACGATACTCGTGTTGATATTTATATTACAAACATAATTATGTATACGATACCTATCTATTTATTGAACAGTTGCGATCTCAGTTTCTTAATATCTTTTATTCATGTTCAGCACCATCGAAGATCGGTTTGTGTTGAGCGTAGTTCCACCAATCCGACGGCATTGTTACAAAAAAACTTAAAATGTAATTTATAAAATGGGCTTCATATGGCTACGAAGTCCCAGGCTTCTAAGTGTATAAAACAACCAAAACTTTTCTTTTAATTAGTGTTTTACTGTCAAAATGTACCGGCTCGTCACAAGCCGCGGCCGTGGTCCAGTGGTCAGTGTGCTGGACTTGTAGCCTGGAGATCCGGGTTCAAATCCCGGTTGCGATATTCATACCCTTCAATGAAAATTTGACAAACATGTCGATTTTCCTCTATATGTGGAGAAGTTCCTTGTGGAAGGGTAAGTTGGTAATGGTTAACATACGTTCCAATAAAATTGGATAGGTGAACCGGTCGCCACGAAAAATTGTTGAAAAACGGCGTTAAACCCCAGTGACAATAAGTCACATAAAAACAAAACCGGTTCGTCACATGTCCATTCTTAAAGTTGTAAAACGCAACCAAACTGTCCGAGTGTTTCCGAACACTACAACAGACTGGGACAAAGTTCATGTACGAGAAGTAATCGGATGTAAGTAAGCATGTGCTAGCATTCATGATGGAAATAAATCTCTATCCAGAGTTGTCGTTCGTTACCCCTCACTCACATCTCTGTCAACGTCTCAGCTTTTTACAAGATTCTTGTAAAGCAAGAAATAATTAAGCCACAGATGGTACAAATTTTACAACTCAGTGAAGCACTTTCTTTCGCACAATACATTCGAGACAAAAGATGTAAAAAAATTATCCGAAAATCACAGAAATTGTTTTATTTATCAAGCACACTATTTCCCGACGGAGAGTACTTGTTTACTTTTGGTAATTTGGTCACAAAGTTGAATCTCTTAAATGGAAACGAAGCGCAGAAGTCGACAGAAATCTTAAAAATTGTAAAATGTACATTAAAAGAGAACAAAAGCATGATTTTGTGCATCGGTTAGAATCCAAATGAGACTCGGACACATGTTTTTGAACTACTTTCCAAACGTTGACAGAGATGTATGTGATGGATAACTAACGACAACTCTGGGTAGAGATTGAACTAAACTGGTTCCCGTTGACTCTGGTTGCACCTTTGTGCGCTACAATTTGGAACGGGGACAAGTTTAAGATTGAACGAAAACAACAGAAAATTAATTTAAAATACCGACATGTGACTTGACGTACGTGATTTAAATACTAGGTCACCAGTGAATGTTTTAAAATACATTCATTTGGTGTATCTTCATAAATCTGCTTTGTATTTATGAATTCAACATTTATCCCCCTGTCTTGAATTGTATACATGATAACAATGTCTAAACTATATACAAGTATGATACAGAATGTCTATATAAACTATTTTTCATGGTGTATTTCGACGAATTTACGTTTATATAACGTGCACTAATGATTTATTTACCTTGGCGCGTGACGCATTTTTGCAAACATTGTTACGCTAATACCTACTACATGTATTAAACATTCGCATTTTTTTAAATGTGGAAACTATAATTATTACTGTTTTAATTGCGGGATGTTAACTTTTATATGTCGACATATTGTTTGATGTTTATTTATGTAAGTTTCACGCTATGTTAACTTTGAGTGATAACAATATTGAGGTTTTAGTAGAATTGTTTTCATTAATATAAACGTTTTATAAACATTTTTGTCATTAGATTTAATGCTGTTTTTCAACATTTTTAAGTTATATACAGCGGCCGGTTCACTTAATCATTTTTCGTAGACTATATTTACCAGTACTAAATCATCCTTCCACAAGGAGCCGGCAACTTCTCAACATGTGGAGGAAAATCGACATTTTAGTTAAATTTTCATAGTAGGGCGTGACCTGCCACGACCGGGATTCGAACCCGGATCTCCGGGTTACAAGTCCACCGCACGAACCACTGGACCATGGTCGCGGCCCGTTTTATAAACTAACAACAAACAACATGGCACGATTTTGAACCGGCGAAAATGTAAAATATGACCAAGCATACCACAGATTTATTCGGGAGTATGAATCGTTCACAGTAAAATCTCCGTATTAAGACCACCATTTGGACCCGAAAAGCGGTCTTAAAATCGAGGTGGCCTGATGAGCAAGTTCAACTATAGAAGAAATATAACACACTGGTCCAAAATTAAGAGGTCGTTATAATGAGAGGTCGTTTTACTGAGGTGATCGTAAATCGAGATTTAACTATATTTCTCATTCACTTAACCACCACGGTCAACACTTAATTTGTTTATTGAGATTGTTAACGTAAAGCTTTGTTCCTATAAAACTACATGACAGTGAAACCTCTCCAAAGCAATACATTTTGGAAGAAGCAAAATTATGTTGTTGTTGTTGAGAGGTTGTTGCCCTAGAGAAGATTAATTAATAGTTAAATCGTATAGTTGGAAAAATCATGCTGTTGTTGAAGGGAGGTTGTTGGTCAAGAGAGGGCCGCTCTGGAGAGGTTGTACTGTATTCCCCGTATAACGTTACTATTATGAATTATGCACGTTTAAGACATTGTTTTATCGCAGTTTATTATTTACGTGACGTTATAAATATGTATTGTGACATGTGTATGTAAAATTATAAATAAACGACTGTCAAATGTTTGTAAAATGTATGTCTAGCTCTGTTGTTGTCATCTTAATATCTTAGTTTATGTTTCATAAATGTAAATACAATCTCATTTCGTGTCAGTTAATGATTTATTATTGTTACACATTGTTATGCTATAAAACATTGTTTTGCTAGTTTTAGTTAAATTATAAAGTTTTAATCCATTGGTTTACTTTGCACCACGTGGTACGTCTCATTGTCTGGACAACTTTGTCAAAATTACAGTCGACATATAATTGTCTGATTACCCAAAATGTTTCCAAATTTAATGGAGTCTGTACTTGTTTTGTCCTCCATTTTTTAGTCTGTTCCTTTGTATTGGATTGGCTTTTGGGTGGAGATTTTATAGAAGATGCGATTTTTATTTTTGTACGTGTTGTTCTATAGAAATCTTTTTCTTATACAGTCAGGCCTGTGTTTGCGGCCACCTCCGAATAAAGACCACCCTGTGAATAAAGACCAACCTGTGAATAAAGACCACCCTGTGAATAAAGACCACCCTGTGAATAAAGGCCACCCTGTGAATAAAGACCACCCTGTGAATAAAGACCACCCTGTGAATAAAGACCATCCTCCGAATAAAGACCACCCTGTGAATAAAGACCATCCTGTGAATAAAGACCACCCTGTGAATAAAGACCACCCTGTGAATAAAGACCACCCTGTGAATAAAGACCATCCTGTGAATAAAGACCACCCAGTGAATAAAGACCACCCTGTGAATAAAGACCACCCTGTGAATAAAGACCACCCTGTGAATAAAGACCACCCTGTGAATAAAGACCACCCTGTGAATAAAGACCATTCTTTGACACACCATCACTGATTATTTAGAACAAACTGACCTCCGAATAAAGGCCGCCTGTCACTGAAGGTCACATTTTGTCTTAACCAAAGGGTGGCCTTTGTACACAGGTTTTTGCTATATATATTCTAAATAGCATAGATCGTTTCATTTAGAAATATATAAGACTATTTTTCTGACCTTCTCCTGAACCAAAATAAATAGCTAAACGTCTCATCATCGGTGTAAAAACGTCCTATCTGATTAGTTGTGTACTAAAACATAGACGTTCCAGTCCTTAACTTATGTTGCCGCTTTTCGATCATCTCTTTTTCATCATATCATTTTTTATGTTATTCTTATTCTTACGTCGTCTCTTTTTAGTAAGTTATGTCTGTACTTTATTACTTTGCAGTCATGCAATGACTGGTATTATATGACTTGGTTAAGAAAAAGTTTACCATGAGTTTCCACGCGTGAAAAACATTGATAGTTGTTGTTACAGTAACTGATCACAGAACAGAACAGAAATTTATTATTCACGTGCAGGTATGTCGTTTATAACATATATACATACAATACAATATTTATGGTCATACAACGACACACAACATATACAGTAAAACCTCAATAATGAGACCACTTTCCCGAAAAATTGGTTGTAATAATGAGGTGGTCTGATTATCAAGTTGAATTACAAGACAATCTGAAAAGAAGTGGTCGAAATAACAAGTTGGTCGTAATTTTGAGGTGGTCGCTAATCGAGGTTAATTTGTACATCATTTTAGTATTTAATTTAATTTAAACAAAACATTAATTTGTGTATATATAGATGAGGGACAAGGGAGAATGAGTGTATTTCATTCATGATATTTGTCACTTGCGCATTAATTAATAAAACTACTTAACTACTTGACTGCTTAACTACTTAATAAATATTTTACATGACAAGACAATTATTTTATCAATTACACGACCTTAAGCAGTCCTAATTAAGATTGATTGGATAATGGAAAATCGCAGTTAATTGTTTAAATGTGAACAACTTCATAAGTCCATAATATTATACATTGCGTCAATGCATAATTTCACTGTTTTTTTATTTTGTTGTTGAAATTGTTGTTCAATAAATACTTTCTAATTCACACGGATTAAATGTCACTATACTCATTTTAATATGGAGCTACATTTCAATTTTTTATTCTGCACTTTAATTTGATATCATTCATCTCACAGGAACATGCGTACAGAGATATTTGTGTCGTGTTGTAGTCACGTGTGACGAAACAAAAACTAAACATTTCACGTACACAGTAGACCTAAACATCAATAATAATCTGTTGTTTTAATCATTTATTTTAATAATGTTCTTATCTAAAAAACAAAACCACAGAAGCCTTTAAAATGCGTTTTAATTACGTTTTATACATTTTAATGCGTACATAGTTAAATTGTACACAGTGTAATCATACGATTTCTGTCTTCAAACAATTTTTAAGCAGTTAACTACTTGACTATACAATATTGCTGAAAATCTGAAAGAAACTAAGAATGATCTCTGACTTGTAATCACTAGTCCCTCGCCGTTGTCGAATCCCTCTCGGGACCAATTTCCACATGTGAGGAAGCTGTCCAGCTAGCTCACGGAAAGTCGGTGGTTCTACCCAGGTGTACGCATTGGGTCTTCATTCACTGTTAAAACTGGAAAGTTGCTAAATAACCCTGGCTGTTGATGATACGTTAAACTCCAGAAAGAAAATAATGCAATGTGTTTTTTTCGTAATGATAAACACATTAGTTACCACAGAGTACCTCCGTCTATGTTTCATGGTACAGTAAAACCTCGAAAGTGAGACCACCTTCGGAGAAAGAAAAACGGTCGTTATAATGAGATGGTCTCATTATCAAGTCGAATTATATGGGAGTTATTAAAAGCCGGTCCAAAAGTAAGTGGTCGTTATAACAAGGTGGTCGTAATATTTTGATGGTCGTTACTTGAGGTTCTACAGTACTGGTATATTTGAATGTCCAGATTCTCGGGAAGAAAGGAGTTGGCTTCGATAGTCTGTACAGACAAACTGATACGATAGCACGGAAAAAGAACATTATTTTTATACTAATACAGTAAAACCTTGTTATCTCGAGGGGTCATGGGAACAGACTAAATGCTCGAGATAAACGTGGTGCTCGTAATAACAAGATATTTGTTTGTTGGTTGAAAATTATACACGACTAATAACGATGAAATTGAACGGAATTTAAAAACCCATCGAGATAAGTCGAGTGCTCGTGATATCGATGCTCGTCATAACGAAGTTTTACTGTACATATATAAAAATTGTCCGGCAATTTGTTTACGATCGTCGATGACTGACACTCCACATCGAACTTAAGTCTGTTAACAATCAACGGTGTGTAAAGGGTAAATCATTTCAGTGAGGTTGTACATCAAGTCCAAGTTATCCGAAAGCGAGTAAGTCTTATTATATGACACAATACAAAGTGTGCTCTGGAATATAATGGTGAATTCAAAGTATCGGTGAATAGATACTACAACTCAACAGGTACTTCAGTTCTCACGCATCATGGATTATCTTGAACAACCAACACTAAGGTATTAACTGTACAATTATGATGAAAATCTAGGAAGAACTCTAATGGTTACATTACATATGGTTCGAGCCTGGTTAAGAAGGGAGGTGACAAAAGTACCGAATCTTCAAACGACTTCTTAATCCCAGAACTTCAGTACGGCTGTACAATCTGGCGTGGGAGGGATGTTGCTGAAGTAAAGGGGAAAAATAGAAATATGTGTGAACATATTATTTATATACATGTAATGTAATATAATTATAGCAAAACTTCAATAATGAGACCACATTCGGGACCCGAAAAATACGTCGTATTAATGAGGAGGTCTCATTATCAAGTTCAGTTATAGGGCTTTTATTTAAAGGTGGTCCGAAAGTACGTGGTAGCTATAAAAGGTGATCATAATATTGAGGTGGTCGCTATTTGATATTTGACTGTAATATTTTTGGAAACCTTAAAAAGGGGGTTATGACGCCCAATGACTACTGCTGGCCCCGCATTTCCGCACATGGAGCACGTCTAGGTGAACATATCTCACATATTTAATTATGATCCTGTTTTAAATGAGCTCATATGTTTCAGTGGTTTCTCTGATTTTCATTGGGAATTCAATTTCGTGGACTTTGTGGACCGAATTACCACGAGATCAAATCCCCTCAAATATAAATGCCGAGATATCGGTCAACCATCCGAAAAATAGTGAATACCGAAATTAGGTACAAAAAAAATCCGGTATGATCCGAAACACAGAAATTAATATTTCTGTTCAATTTGATTTTTAAGATAAAAATCCTTGAATTTACGTCCTAGCGAAATAACCATTTTAGTAAAAACACTAAAATTAGTAAAAACACTAAATTTATCATATGGTACTGTTTCAGGCCGTTTAAAAACTGAAAGCGTTGATCGAGAAGTTTTTAAATTTTTGAACGCTGACCGATGTAAAGAGTTCATCATCCCTTAATGAAGAGGTTGATAAATAGTTATAATGTCACTAAAATGCCTATTATCAGAAAATTCAAAGCTAAGCTTACTTTTTCCGCATCATCTGGCATATAAGAACTGAAATCATAAAAATACAGATATGTATGAGTGTATTTATGAGCACAAACAAACACAAAATGAAGTACAGTGCAACCTTTTCAAAGCAACAACCTTTGAGACAATCAAAATTATGTTGTGTTTTTGAGAGGTTGTTGCTCTAGAGAGGTTAAATCAATAGTTAAATCGTACGGTGGGACCAAAATATGCTATTGTTGAAGGGAGGTTTTTGTTCAACAGAGGGAGAGGTCATACTGTACAGTACATTGTTTTAATAAATTCTAAGGAAACTGATGTAACCTGGACCTCTACCAATTGGTCATTATTTCTAACCAGTATTGCACTAATGAGGAAGATTTTTGTCTGCTAATACTTCTGTACTGGCACGTTTCCCTCGATGCATACGCGTGGTCCTAAGCACGTGCAGCAAGATAATTTTGAATGTAAATTAATTCGCGTGACTTTTTCCGTGGAATAAGAATATTTCGTTGCATAAGAAATAAGTGTTCTTATGTACGCATTTCTCTCATTCTTTGCTATTAGTTTCAATAAAAACTACCTTTGGGATCTATTTTCTTGTCCGTGGTAGCTCTTTTTCCGCGTATCATTCTTTGGTAAGCTGCTTGTTTTGCAATGTTGCTTGGAGTACTAACGACTTTGTAATTCAAATTACCCATTGTCATCTCATGCTTAGTAGCTGTCTTGAGCGGCGAAATAATTGTGTCCGTAAGAAGCCGACTGTTGCCTGTATCTGCATCGATGTGTTCTCGAGCTGTTGCTGTGTCTGTTTTTAGCCGGTATACATCAAATATGTCTGCAAGTGTGAATTTAGATCCCATTTCTACAGCATTAAACGCCACATTTTTTATGTCAATCTGACGGTCCACTTTTAATTCATCCAAATGTCGACAATTACCTGTTGTTGATAATATCGCAATTAAAGCTATCGAACAGTTTCTCAAATTAATTTTATGAGAATACATCGTTAGTCCAGTTTCTCTAGTCATTTAATAGAGCGGCCACTGTTTAATATTGTTTTTACGAACCGACGTTGACCTCACCAAAAAATATAAAGTAATTGAACACAATATTCCTTATGGTTAAAAACATCAACTTCACGGACGAATATCAACAATGCTTTCTAATACCACAACACAATGCTAAGCGATATTTACGCGACTTCACACGGCATACACACTACATCAAGTTAACAAATGGTTACAAAATGTTTTTTCTTTGCGACAACGATTTCATTATCATTCTCGAAATAACATGCTTATGGTATAACAATAAATTACGTTAATTGTATTTAAATTACTTGCACTACATCAAATAACCAGTCCTGTTTCAAACGTTCACTTGTTCTAGCAATCTACGTTTGTGTATACGTTTGTTTTATGCGTAAACTAGTGAAACAAAAATAACATCTACGGTTTAACCTGAAATAGCGACCACCTCAATATTACGACCTCCTTCTTATAGCGACCAATTATATTCGGACCAGCTTTTAATTATTACTTCATAATTCAACTTGAAATTGAGACCACCTCATTATTACGACCGATTGTTTAGGGTTCCGAAGGAGGTCCTAATATCGAGGTTTTACTGTACTGTGTGGGATTATTAGTAGATGACTATAACATTTATTTATCTGTCTAGTCTGAACAAACCAGTTGATTGCAGGGGCAGGTTTTCATGTTATTGTGTTACGTGATCACTGAGTAGTTTGGTCTACTGATCACAGGCCCCGAGGTTATAAACTTGAGAACAGTATCCAAGCTAAAACGTCATTCCGTTCTCAAAGTATTATGGTTGAAAAGACTGAGATAATTAATGTAATACATATTCAGGTCAATTATGCTGTCAAAATAATGTATCAATATTATCGTTATTGCCTGATCATAATTGATTGTGAACATTAAAAGACAAAATATGAGATTTGAGCTTGGAGACCAATCTCAAGTTTTAAAACCTCGGGCCAAGAGCATAGATTTACAGTTCATTACGCTATTGCGATTCTGTGAGCCAATGACATGTCTGCTTTTAAACAATTACAGGGCGAAGATCACTGAATTATAATATTCGAGTCAATACAATTTCGGTCAATGCGACGATGTTTTGTTATTTATACGTGAGTAGAACATTCCTGAATTATTCTTTTGCGCTGGATCAGTGTATTTTGGCAATATTTATTGTTAGCACGCGTTGGCAATCCTGTACCTGGTATTTAATGTGTATTTAGTACGGTAATTCATATTGATATGATGTTGTGTCCGACTAAAAAAGGTAACGATTTTTCGTTGAAATGGATGAAATATCAGCTTCGTTGTTTTAAAATGGATCTAGTACGGAATCTAATAGGGCCAACACAAATTTCGCTAATACCACGCGATAATTATCGTTTCAAAGGTAAGAATTAGGGTCAGGGCAGGTATAAATGTCTCTGATTTCTTAATTTGATGTGGACGGTATAGGATTCCGTAATAAAGTGCTTATTTAATGGTTATGTGTAGTATTATTTATTAGCTATCTGTAGACACCAGTTATCAAAAAATTGAATATTTTTTAAAAATTCATGCGGCGTTAAAGTACTGGTGATTTGGTGCGGAAACAGTCATTTCGGAAGACGTAAAAAGATAAATATGTTTTTGGTTATGTTTCCATTTTAGGCCTTATTACACCATTGTACACCATCCCTTATTACACCATTGTACACCATCCCTTATTACACCATTGTACACCATCCCTTATTACACCATTGTACACCATCCCTTATTACACCATTGTACACCATCCCTTATTACACCATTGTACACCCATCCCTTATTACACCATTGTACACCATCCCTTATTACACCATTGTACACCATCCCTTATTACACCATTGTACACCATCCCTTTTACGTCTTGTCTCGATGATTTACTAGCAGTTGGTGAGTTTTATTTCAGCTTCAGCCGGTCTTTAGATCATATTAGTATAAATATTTTTATCTGTAGACTTTATCTTTTTGTATGGTAGGCTTTAGCAACATCATACAATATAGTGAGTTTTTCATCGCGGCGATTCCGTGCAAACCGAATAACATGAGACCAATTTTTGCTTTCGCATCAATTTTGCAGAATTCTAAAAACACTATAGCATAGTTTGCATTCCATTATGAGAGATGTGAATGAGTGGTGTGGTTTTTAGTATCAACGTTGTAGGCATAAAACCTTTTTTGTACCGAGTAGTGTTGTTCAATAGTATGTATTACTCAATTGATTTGTCTTGTTTAATGTTTGGGTTTTTTTCGACATTTTTTATTTGAATATTCTATCTGTAATTAGTATCACAACAATTATGCCTTTGAAGACACATTTTCACTTAAAAAAAGTATTTAAGTGATTATTTGGCGTATAATTTAGTTTTTAATAGTATTAAGAATATTATAAATGAATAAAAAACAGAAATGAAGGTTGGATTTTTCGCGGAGAAACAGCGTTTTATGACTAGTCGTGGAATGAATGATTTTGTATGTATTCGGCTTCCCATTTCATGCAATGCATACGGTTTAACCGTATTTTTAAAAAGTGTACACTATTTTGCACTTGCATGTTTTACCGGTCATTCGCAAGACACGAAATGTTCGAGTAACTTTTTCATTAAAATGGAGGTCGGCTGACTCGGGGTACACTCATGAAAATACACGTTCAAACTACCCTGTCATGGAAAACCTTATTCAAAACTCCTATTTGGTACTAATGTGAAATTAATTGAAACATACGACAAATAATCAATGTATTACGTTCCTTACATATTTTCGAGAAACAAAAAAAATTCACTGTTATATTTTTCACAGATTTTAATGGACAGGACCCATTTAGAACCAATATATTGGTCCCAGGACCCACTCACAAATTTAGGCAAAAACACAAATACCAATACATGTATATAGATAGTTTATCGGCAAAATGCATATATAATATGATAACACATACATACATACATACATACATACATACATACATACATACATACATACATACATACATACATACATACATACATACATACATACATACATAAGCATGTTTAAAATATCTTAAATTAAATGTTTAAATTAAAAGAAAACTTTGTTCACAACATGTATCTGACCTAGGCTATTTTTTCAGTCAGTTACTGCAATGAGTTTTCATGCCTCTCTTTTTATTTTCAGGCATAACTTAAAAAGCAGATCACCTGTTTGTAGACAGTACTATAACAAGACAGCTTCCCATGTGTGTAATTTGGCACAGGTAGGAATTCGAACTCACAGCGGTGAGGAACTAATGATTACTGGTCAGAGACCATAAGCACTCGGCCACGGCGACTGACTCATTTAAACATCCCCTGACACAGAATTCTTTCGCGATTTTTGACAAAAAAATCGTTCTTCATTCCAGCTTTCGTTTTCAGTTCAAGCCACTGACGTTAACGAAAAATTATAAACATGTATGCATGGAGCTGAAGAGTTCTATATAATGTAGGTTATATTTCTGTTATTGATATTGTTGGATGGCTTGTCATAACATTTCTTAAATAACAACAACAAGCGACAAAAGAGTTGGTGAAACAACACGATCACTATACACTCTTATCCATTTACCTCAGAAAACCGCATTTCTTCGCATTTGAAGCAGACGACTTTTGAAAACATTGTGGCAAAAGAAGCCATTGCTTGTAATGAGTAATGGCTTCTTTTGCCACAATGTTTTCCACTCTGTCAGAGAGAAATAACCGTTTTCTTTTACATATATTGATGTTTTGTATATTTGCTTTGAATTTGAAAGAGTCTAAAATACGCTCATAAGGTGTTAAATGTTATAAATATGTATCACTACATCATATTCACGCTTTCAAAATTTAGTGAAACACAACAAAGTCGATACAAATTGATAAATTTCTTCTTTTTAAACGACACGCTTATGGTGTTCTTCTAACAAAACTTACGAGTCAACAGAATATAAAGACTGTGTGCACACACAGTGTGTTGATCAACAAATGATTGTGTGCATGCTGATACGTATCGAATGGGTTCTGCACGTTGTTAAGTTTATTAGCAGCTAAAAAGGGTTGTTCCAGATGTACCGTTAATTCGCAGCAAATACGATTTTTAAACCTCATTTGTTCCATTGTTTACCAATATTTTGAATATTTTTAGAACTTTAAGTCGAGATGTTATTGTTTCAAATGGACTGATACGGAATTCAGTACACGAAGAGGGTTATCCCAAATGCTCCCGGGTTTTAAGACCGATCAGTGAAATTGAGGGTTGTTTCAAATCTACTGAGAGTCTAAATCAAATTGTTTAAGACCAGAAATCACTAACACTGAAGCATGCTCGTGGTAGAGGAAAGCCTGTCCTGAAAACAAAACAAAAGAAATTTTGCACATTTTTGCAATCGTAAAATATACATGCATGATTATTAAAGCATCGATAAATTGAATTCGAACCCGGATCTCCGGGTTACAAGTCCAACCCACTACCAATGGTCCATGGCTGTGGCTAATATAAATCTCTACTACACGTATTAGGTTTTTATAAGCAGGCTTCAGTATTTTCTACGGACTAATATACCTAGCAAAGTGTTAGAAGATCCGTTTAAGGTACAAGCCCTGTCATTGGCTGATATCAATATTTCGCCTTAAAACAGCGAATCAGAATTTTTAGCGCAAAATATTGTACTTTATTCTCTGATTCGTTAAATCAGACCAAGGCGTAATCGGCATGTTTTTGTTAACATGATCCATCACTTGGTAACACGTGACATTTTCATAATTGTTCCAGTCAAGTTCACATGTTCTGTATAATACAACGTTATATTGAAAGGCAAACAGAACCGTTGCTGTCCGCAAGTTGTTGGCACCGGTTGACGAATTCTACTTTTTGTAGATTTGTTTTTTGATTTTCATATTTTCACAGAGAACACATTTTCATATATGACAGAAAGAAAAAAGAATTGATTGTTTTATGTGACATTGTCACGGGGTTTAACGCCGTTTCTCAACAGTTTTCAGTTATATACGGCGGCCGGTTCACCTAAACAGTTTTCCTGGGCTGTATACTAACCAGTACTAACTTACCTTTCCACAAGGAGCCGGCAACTTCTCCACACTTAGAGGAAAATCGACATTTATCAAATGTTCATAGAAGGCTTAGACTTGCTGCGACAGGGCTTTGAATCCGGATAGCCGGGTCTCAAGTTCAGCGCACTAAAAACTGGACCACGGTCGTGGTGGCAAAAGAAATTGAATGAAAAAGAAAATCAGAATGTAGTGATAGTTACGAAAATTTGCAGCATTTTTATAAAAGCTTAAATATGTACTTACATTCGCATCAACTTGCACCTGGTCAGTAGTTCTGCAGATTCTGAAAAATGGAGAAATATTTTAAACAGGCGGGACTCCACATTGAGAGATAATATACGCCCACAGAAGCGAAAACGTCTCAGAATTGTGTCTAGTTTTCATGTTGTGAAGTATGTTTATATCTAAATACTTCTGTAGCTATTATATAACAGAACAGAATAATTTATTTAACAATATACGAAATTAAGTGTTTACTTATCTTTCATTATATCCTTTTTTAACAAAATTCAAATTTTACATTCATTTAACTACATAATTTGTATGTACATGTATAGATTCATACATAATACACAGTTTATGTTAATCAAGATCGTATTGTTGATTGAAGTTTAAATTTTATAATTATGACTAAAAATATCGGACGATAATGATGCATTATAAATAAACAAAATAAGTTACATACAATTCCCGGCATATTATAAGATATTTGTGCGTCATTACATATCATGTCGTTAGTCGGTCACATGTTAGATCATTGAAATCATTCTCTACTATACTTCCCATGTTGACCGCGACCATGGTCTAGTGGTTAGTAAGTAAACCGGTGATCCGGGTTCAAATCCCGGTCGCGGCAGGTCATACCTTTCTATGAAAATTTCACAAAAATATCCAATTTTTTCCATATGTGGAGAAGTTGCCAGTTCCTTGTAGAAGGGTCAGCTTGTACTGGTTGTATACATTCCTAGAAAACTGGTTAGGTGAACCGGCCGCCGTATATAACTGAAAAGTTGTTTTTTTTGGGGGGGTTCTTTTTATGTGATTTATTGTCACTGGGGTTTAACGCCGTTTTTTAAATAATTTTTCAGTTATATACGGCGACCAGTTCACCTAACCCGTTTTCCTGGACTGTATACTAACCAGTAATAACTTACCCTTCCACATGTGGAGGAAAATCGACATTTTTGTCAAATTTTCATGGAAGGGTATGACCTGCCGAGGCCGGGATTCGAACCAGGATCTCCCGGTTCCAAGTCCAGGGCACTAACCACTGGACCACGGCGGCGGCTGAAAAGTTTTTGAAAATGGCGTTAAAAGGATTTATTCTACAAATTATTGAAACGTAACCAGCTTTAACCATCATATTTGTAAGAACACAATCATGCAAAGTTAATTGATACAACTTCTAAGAATCCATAATAATTGGTCGATTATTTACAGTCAAATCTGTTTGTGGCCACCTCTGAATAAAAACCACCCTGTGAATATAGGTCATTCTTTGAAAAACCTTCACTAATGATTTAGAACAAACTGACGTTGGAATAAAGGCCATTTGCCGATAAAGGCCACATTTTGTCTTTCCGAAAGATGACCTTTGCTCACAGTTTTGACTGTACTTAATATGCGCTAGCATTATCAATACCGTTTGATAGAATCCTTGTCTTCGTCGTCGTTAATTCTTTCTTGATCCTGGTTTTATTAGTGACTGGAGTTTCAGCAGTTGTAGACGTACCACTCGATGTTGTATTTGGTTTCAATGGTGTTGTAGAATTTGTTGTCAACAGAGGTCCAGATGACGTCGTTGATAGAAAATCTTCTGTCAGGACTTTGTTGTTCGTTGTTGTGGCTGCTGTTGTGGCCGCTGTTGTTGTCGATTTTGTTTCTGCGGTTGTTGATGATGCTGCAGTATTTGTTGTTGGTTGGGTTGCGTTTATTGATACAGCATTGCCACTCGTTGTACTGGGCGAAGCTTTCGGAATAAGCAGAGTACTAAGCTTTGATGTCACGGTGAATTTCTCAACGTCTGATTTTGCTGTTGTTTCGGGTTCTTTTCCACCAGACCTTTGCTCTCTTATTGTACCTGTCACCTGCTGACCATTCACATAGTCTTCCAGGAGACGTTCTATGTTCAGCACTGTATCCAAATGAACCTGATCATTAATTACTTCATTCGAATTTCTTACTGTAGTTTGTTTTTGTGATATATCGTAAGGGATTTGACCATTACAAGTAGCGAGAAATATCAAATGTATTATTAACGTATTATATCCAAGACAACGTCCCAATGAATACATTTTTGCACACATTCAGCGCTAAGTACTCTCCTTAACTGTCAAATTAAAACTTCACCGTCGAATATTAGTGTAAATCCAACTCACATTATTTATTCTTATATTACGACCATTTGTTTTGGTTGTTGTGTAGTGTAGAGTATTTTAGAGATGGAAAGCGAATTGTACTCCGTATATATGTATATTTCGCTACCAACCTATTTGTAAACAATTTGAGTCACAAAACTTTCATCGAATGAGATTTCGTATTTTCTTTGACGAAAATGACACCGATGATACGATTACCCAAACGTAACGTCAATGCTCTCGCATGATTTACATCACCTACGTGTTAAACGCTTGTATGGTATACTTTAATTTGATATTCATATCACCAAATATAGTTATATAAGTCAACTTAATTTATAAATCCAACATCTGTCTATTTAGAACACAGTTATGTAATTATGAGTTGATTGTATGTACAGAAATTTAACCAGGGCTTATTATACACAATGTTGATATGTTCCTGGCTGTATATACTCGTACAGTGTTAAAATTACGTACAGGCAAGCCTCTAGCGAGATTTTGACAGGTGTGTCGATAAGCAAAAAAATATATGAAATGTTCACGCAAAAAGAAAAATATATTTTGTTCATATTTACGCAAGTGTAGACTGTAAGCCGTGCAAGATGGTGTAATGATCGACATAGTGCCCAACATCGCCTGAGGGAAATACACAGCTGAGTTGTAATTGAACTTTCTATATTTTAGCATTATCGTGGCTATAAGACTTAAGTTTAAATACAAATTCGGACGTTCTTAAGTTTAAAATTAATCAGTGTTTCAATTTTGAGAGTTCTGTATTCCCAAGTCGATTGTGATAAGACTATGTAGCTTTTAATACAGTATTCCATATAGAAATCAATTAATCAAAATATTTATTTACGCAGTCCACAATTTTTCATATCGTCCTGAAATAAGTTGAAAACGAAAATAAGATTACACCCGTGAGATCGATCCGAAATCTTACAACCTAAGACCCAAATTTCAAATTTTGTCAAATTTTCTCAATCATATTTCAAATATTTCATATTCGTAATTGAAATAGCACACGTCTGATAATGAAAATACCAACAAAACATGAAGTAAGTTTTTCCAAACTTTTTTTTTCGGCAAACAGTTTTTCGACAAATAAAAATAAAGAAAATACAAACAAAATAATAGGCAAAATAAAAAAATCAAATCCGGCTTCGTCCTGATGCATACAGCATTTGATTAATCCATTACCGCGAACAAATAAAACGCTATTCTTTATACTTAAACCATTAATTTAGCACTTAGGCCTATCAATATCGTGTGTAATTAGTTACATTTTTCACCATTAATTACATAAACCTTCAATATTGCATTTCTGATTAGCCACAAGGACTTCAATTATTCTGTGGTATGAGATATAAATGCATTATGCCAGCGTCACAGTGAACTCTTATCATAAATTTAACAGACACGTTTATGTACATATGTCGGTGCAACATACTGAAAACAGCTGAAGGGGCCAATTCATCATTTCTATTTTACCGTGGGTGGGCTTAAAACATTTCCCCAACTGTTGTAAAAGCACTTTTATTTATGATTGTCGGAAATTGACATCAGAATATTTAGAAGAAAAAAAATACAAACTGTTCGACAATGATTTTCCTCCAGCGTTTAAATTGAAAAAAAGTTCCGGATGGCAAATATGTAATAGTAACACATTCAGTGACGACTTAACTATAAGTCACGATTTTAGTTCGTAAAGGGATATTATCAAGAATATATGGAGAGTATATGCTTTAATGCTGATGTCTTTACAAAGTGAAGACCGCGACCGTGGTCCAGTGGTTGGTGCTCTGGACTTGATTCGGGTTCAAATCCCAGTCGAGGCAGGTCATACCCTTCTATGAAAATTTAACAAAAAATCTCGATTTTTATCTATAATTGGAGAAGTTACGGGCTCCTTGTGGAATGGTAAGTTAGTACTGGTTAGCATGCAGTCCAGGAAAACTGGTGAGGTGAACCGGTCGCCATATATAACTGAAAAATTGTTGAAAAAACGGCGTTAAACCCAGAGAAAAAACTAAACAGGTGAAATCGATTGGCTTCATGTCATGGCATCGTGTGTTATTGTTTAATAGTCGCAATCCATGTCCATTTCTCTCAAACACATTTATCAGTTTCACCGGAAGTGCACTTCAAGGTACTGACAACTTTTCCAATTAATGTAAGCCAGAATTAGTTTCTGGATACGTCATGGTTTTATTTTCTGTCTGTGGACTCGAACTCCGTGATAATATTATGTCTTCCTATGTCCCAGGATTAATATCGTATTACAGACTATTAAGTACTGCCCATTTACTGAGTACAAATATGTTTTTACAACAGAATCCTATTCCGTGCACATTAAATTTCGCTAGTTCCACGCGATAATTATCGTTGTAAAGGCGATAATTATCGCCCGATGGGCGAAATCAGAGACACTAATACCTTCCCTAACCCTAACCCATTAGGCGATATTTTTCGCCTTTACAACGACAGTTATCACGTGGTACTAGCGAAATTTTAATGAGGACGAAATAGGATTCCGTATTGCACAATACGTGAGTTGGGTCCGTGTGTGAATGGGAGTATCTTGTTTCATTTTTTTTAAATTTGCATACGAAGTGTTAGAGTTGTAACATTTTAATAATAACACATTCCCCATTATTTAATATCTCCACGAAAAGTCATAATTTAATCTTTTCACGTCCGCACATACACCGCAACAAACACGCAGCACAACGCCTCCTATTGTAACGAGTGAAGCACGTCTTCCGGTTATTACTTATTTTTATGTCCATATGTCAGCTTTGGGTGGATTCAATTTCCATTTGAGTGTTTGTGCAGCTCTGTATAAGTTAATCCTACCATGACAATATATATTTTAAAATTTTATTAACATATCTATAAAAAAATGAATAAATAAAATCCAGAAGAAAACTGATGAAAACGGTGCGATCTCTGCGTAATACGGTACGGTATTTGTCGGACTTTAGCAGTATTCCCGGTGCAGCAGAATAGTGCTGCCGTTATTTTCACAATAAAAATAAAAATATCTTTAGAAGATATTTTTTTGTAATTTTGCAAAATGACAACCGAAGTTGAATGGAGGAGGAAGTGGAAACCAGGATTGGAAGCATTTCCATGGCAACCAATTAGAATTAAAGATCATACATACCTTTTGAAATATCAGTTTACTACTGATAGTTACAAAGTTTTGTTTACTGATCTCACGAACTTTTGGAATGAGGAACTATCAGATCAGTCATTATTAAAGAGAATTAAGGTAAAACTATATCTAATATTGTGCCTTACATTCTCAAATGCCTTATTTTTAAGGATACTCAAACTGCATACGTGCTGACTTGATACAAACCCCTTATAAATTTTTATTTACACATTTTTTCAAGTCTATGTCCCCAATAGAGCCTTATTAGAGGCTTGTCTGATAAAAACAAATATTGCTCTGACAAAAACTTCTTTTTGTTTTAGCTATCTAGAAAAAAATGAAAAATTATGTGATTCTATCAAACTGAAAGAGATCTATGCAATACACTTATTTGTTTAGATGTTTATTTATTTCAAAAATTGAGTTTGGGTTGCTAATAGAGGTTTGACTATAAGGGAGAAAGATGTATTATCCATACAATTATTTTACACTGCTTCAACATCTGTTGCTTTAATGTTTCTGCTGATACATAAATCACCTCAAGTATAAGTCAGATTAAGTGCACATTCTGTAACACAAATACTGTATGGTTTCTAATCAATGCTCCTGTCATGCAAAGTGCAAAACAGGGGTGCTAATAAAGAAAGACATTAGCATGCCATTCTAGAAAGTTTCATGTAGAATATAAACAATAATCTAATATTCTGCCACATTTTGAACTGTGTGGACATTTATAGTTATTAGAGTAAACATTTTTGCTACACTTCCATGTATACTTGATGTAAGTATATATTTACTTCAAACATGGTATTCAGTTGATGAATGGGATATCTTTCAGTCTCAAAAATTTTGTTTCATGGTCCGATCAAGCCAATAATGAACTTTGTTGTGGAAATTAGGCACGTTTGATAGATATGTACATTCCTCGAGGTAAGAATTTGAAAAAAGAGACATGGATGGACTCTAATCAGAGGGAAAGTGTAAATGAATACAATACAGTATACCACTCACCTATGTAGGTCATTTAGTATTCTTGAATAATATTCTTAAATTGTGGACTGTAGTTGTTTTTTATATTTATATTAACGTTATGCAATATTTTTAGGAACTGAATCCTGGCATTGAAGCACCATTGGTGCGAATTTTGGACCAAATCAAAAGTGTGCTGGATAAAACACAAGATGATCCTAATACCTCAATCAAGGTAAGTCTAAAATGTTACATTTTATAAGCTAACTTAATGAATTTCTGATGTCACTATGTGTACTATCAACCACATAGCTCTCATTTGGAACTCCATTTTTACTGCCAACCCTTGAGAAATTTTGTCTTTTTCACATACTACTGATGAATATATTCATTTTTAGTTTTGCTTTTTTGTTCAAATGTTTTTTTTTTAAAAAAAGTGAGTTGTGTTTACTTTGAATTTATTGCTATGAAACTTACTTAAAGAATTAGTAAATATTTTGTTAGGCCTAAAAAAATAGGTTTGTTTCCGGTTACCTGACCGACCCATCTTGTACCTGTCGACTAAAAGTTTTTACAGCATCCAAATCGTAGTTCTATATTGTAAAAATGTAAAAGAAAAAATCCCTTCCTACCGACCCATATTTTTTTGGGCATGTACCGGTAACTGGAAAAAAAACTTATTGTTTAGGCCTTAGGAGGAATTTTACCTATATTTTGTTTCTTTTCTGTAGCTGTCTTTTAAACCCGAACATGATGAGAGAGTTGTGCTGTTGTCATTGAAATCAAAGCTGGCAGGAATGCCTTTTGTGTGGAATTTTCATTGTAAAAAGGCTGACAAAAGTATGGTATGTTCTTGTTATACAAATAAGTAGATGTTTTCTTCAGAGATATTTTATTTGTAACATCTCAGTAGGAGTAGCTGCTGTTTACCACGTAATTATAAATGATGTGAGTTGTTGAACTAGGTTCTCATTTCTGATGCTGGTAATTATGTTTACCTTCTTAATACATTGTCTGGACTGATTCTGCTTGACACAAGACTGCTTTATTAGTAGTCACCAATATTGAATACATTTCCAGGCTTCTTAAAACAGCTGGAATACTTGCCTGACATTTGGTCAGGCAAAGTTAGAATTTTTGTCTGACCAAGTGAAAATTTGTCTGACCGAATATATTATATATAAGTGATAAATGCTAAAAATCGTGCCCATCTGCCAGTCATCTGGTCCAGTACTCACCAAAAAGTTATTGGACCTACATGAAATTTGCCTGACATGTACAACGGTCCGGCAACTTTTTGGAGGCCTACATTTCAGGCAAACAGGGATACAACTCTTCATCACTTTTTTATCTAACTGCTAATCACAGTCCCACAGAACTTACCTGAAATATAGATTTGTTGTTTGTTTTTTCTTCAGGCTACAGAGCATCTCACAATACCTCTAATGGCAATGGTCAGTGAACTCACACGGAGACAACAAGAACTCATTAAAATCATTGAAAGTAAAGATAAACAAATTGATGATTATAAATCTCAGGGAGCGAAATGCTCAAGAAGTAAGTCAGGATGATTATTACAGGGTCTTCATTTTTCTTATCTTATATTTATTTTTTATCGAGTTTCATTTAATTGCATATTTTGCTTGATTTGTGTAAGTTCATGAATCTTGTTTTCTTTGTGTGTGCATGTGTGCGTGCGTATGTGTGTTTTAATATATGAATGATGATAAACAATATTTTTTAAATAAATGATGATAGTGAACAGGAAAAGATCTTGTTTTTCAGAGCAATGATTCTTGTATTGTGTAGTTAGACTGTCTTTAAGTACTTATAATACACTATGGTGTGGTCATCAAAGTTGGGTCATACAGGCACATTGTACATCAATTGTATTTTATCTATCATCAATAAAGTTTACTGTTTCACAAATAAATATAGGTGTGTTATGACAATAAAAATGTGCAATTTGGTATCCATCAATTTTATCAACAATTTCATGATTATATTATTGTAAGAGTTTCATATCTAAACCTGATATGCACTTCAAGAGTTATCAATGGCCAACTTATTTAAAAATATGTATTTTTGCTTGCAGAACATTTTGAGACACCTACATTTGTAGAAACAGCTTTTGAGATGAGCATGATGACATCTAAGGTAAGTGAAGAAGATCTTTCAGTTGTCTGGACAGGATTTTTCTCAGGGGTTGAATGTCACACAAATAGTCAGTCGTTATATGAGTTATCCAGCTTTAACATTGAAGGAAGATGCTGGACAGCTTCCTCATGTGTGTAATTTTTCTAGTCCTGGATGGAATTCGAATTCACAGTGGTAAGAGGCTAGTGATTACATTGAACATGAAGGCCTTTCTGGCCTAGTTGTAATCAAAACAGATTCTACATGTCTGATAATATGTATAACCAGTAAATTCATTTATTTACTTTGATTTTGCAGGTATAAAAATGATCATTATTCATGTTAATGGTAGCATGGCTTTTATGCTTGTACCACTGTCATGCTATGCCATCATTTATTTTGTTTTCAGTCATTTGATGATTCTATGAAAGACGTTGAGCTAAAAACATTTGACGCAAAGAATCAAGATATGTACAGGCAAATTATGAGTAAACGAGCATGGATTAACAGTTCTCCTGTGAAGAGTATGTATTATATTTATTCTATCAGTTTTTGCCTTGACTTTATCAATACACTTATCTGGCTGGCAAGTTACTTGCAAATTTCACTTGCCCGAAAATGGATGTACTTGCCCAAATATATTTTATATTGTTTACTGTTTAAATTCATTTTCTGATTAATGATTTAATATTGATGGATAAATTTAAAAATCAATGTATGTACATTATTTCCTTACATGTTATTATAAATCATTAATCCAGATTCACCCATGGAATATCCTAAAGTTTTTATTCATGAGATCTTCCACATAGCAGTTTTCATGCTAATTCTCAAGCCCAAAGCCTGGGGCTCATAAATTTCTATTAGGCTAGTGAACTTTATAAAGATTGCTTATTTGGCTAGTGGTAAATATTTTATTTTCAATAGTCCATCTATAGTTGGTGCTTGTGCTTTAAAAAAATTGTTTGAATGCTGCAATGTTGTATTTATTGTATGTCTTATATTTATTATTATTATCATTAATCTTGAGAATTATTTCAGGGAAATTTGAAAACGACAGTCTAACAGATGACAACGGAACCACAGATCGAAAATCCTCATCATCGCAATCATGGGGAAATTCACGTCTACCACCATCATTACAACATTCACCCACTAAATCTGTACAGAAAACTCCAAGCCCATCTAAATCTAAAGATTCCACGCCTGATTCATCCCCAGTCAAGGTTTGTGATATGATATGACCAGAGAAAAAAAGTTATGTTTTTTTAGGGGAGGGGGCAAGCCCTTAACAATAAAACCTCGATAATGAGACCACCTTTGGACCCTAAATATTGGTCATAATAATGTGGTGGTCTCATTAATATCAAGTTGAATTAATAAGGGAGTTATTAAAAATTGATCTGAAAATAATTAGTTGTTATAACAAGGTGATCTTAATACTGAGGTGGTCACCTACATAGCCCACATGAAACCAGTTTGACAGTAAGTAGTTTTTTGTAATGAGTTGGTCATATTGTTGAGGTGGTTGCTTAATAAGGTTTCACTTTATATATTAGTGGTTTCTCTTGTGTACAATTATAATAGAATCAAAGAAATTGCTGACCATTCTTAGAATATTGTTCATTTGCTGTAATGTAACTGATGCATCCAAATGGATGCCTATTAAAAATATTGTTTGCTTCTTCCATTTTTTTGGTTGTTTTTTTTTTTCAAATCTCAACATTTAAAATTCCTATTAAAATCCTCGTCAAATGAATCTGCATAATTACTGCAAGCATATTAATTGTATGTTTGACCTTGTTTGTACAGGTAATATCTGTTTGTGTTGCAGGATTCTGAGCTTCTCCGTCGTCAAGCCTTAGAGAGAAGACTGGAAATGGAAGAGAACAAAAAAATGGAGAAGTCAAAAAAGAAAAAGAAGATTGGATTTTGATGATCATCCTTATCACTCTATTTCACACTTGATTGAATCACATCACTTCTGTAATGCAATTTTGTCTTTTAGTGCTTCTGTTGTATATTTAATTTTGTTCTTCCAGATTGTAGTAAAATATGTGTATTTTGTTCTCTCTATCTATCTATCTGTCTGTCTATCAGATATCTGAAGTGTTTCTTCCAAGCATTTTTTTCCCTAGGGTTTAATGTCGCACCAACATCCAGGGTCATTTGGCGACTTTTCCAGTTTTAACAATGAAGGAAAACCTCAGGCATATACTTGGGTAGAACCACCATCTTCCTGTAAGCTAGCTGGACTGCTCACATGTGAATTTTCTCTGGTCTCTGATGGGATTCACTCAGTGGTGAGGGTCTACTCAGAGACCATAACCACTTGACCACGGAACCCCTTCTTCCAAACTGTGAAAGTTACGATATAATGTATAGTGCTGACAGCATGTGCCATTTATATTTTTTGACAGCATTCAACATCTGTATACTCAGTTTTCCATTTGTTAAGGCTGCTGTTTATTGTAACTGTGTAATTGAATTTTGTTTATGTTATGAACTATTTATATATAGTTAGTACGACGGGTACAAATAATTGTTGTTTAGTCTAAACTATTGTATAGGAATTAGTGTTGTAGATGTTGTATTACTTGGACAGAAACAGTTGCCGTTAATATCAATCATTTCATTGTCATTGGATTTTCATGAACTTCATTGGACAGATGTCATTTTAGGATCCATCTATTGTCTGTACACAGTATGTGTGTGATGTATTAACAAATAAACATGTTAAATGTGTGATTTTCTTTGTCGCTAACTTTAATTGTAATCTGTGGGTGTTAACTAGTAAAGTATTACTGTGTGAAACAAGGATTGTATAATGAGGAATGGTATCACAATGTTCAGTTTATTCTAAATTATTTTAGCTCGATTGCAAAACAAGCAATTTCGATTATATCAATCACGCTCGAGTCCACTTCCTGGACACTACACCAGTACTGTATCTGAAAAATAGGATTGTGATGTTCATGAATGAAACATGTCAAAGCCAGTTTTCAAACTCAGGACCCTCGGATCAGAGGTCAGATGTTCTTCCTCTAGACCGTGATGCCTCTATCACAATGTTTGATCTTCTGGATTGATTGACAGTTTTTATAATTATCATACATATTTGAGCATTATGGTGTAATTGTGGAGATCAGATGGAATTTTATCTCAAACATCAACTTAGCATCATATTAACATAATCATAAATGAACGATGCATCAAGAAAATAAGATTTCAAGGCCTGAAAATAATTGTGTGTTTCTGGTTACCCGACCGACCCTATATTTTGGTGCTGACACTAAAGTTTCTAGCAGTGAAATAAAAAAAATAAATTGCTGTAGACAATGTCAAGTGATTAAACCAATGCAAACATTATTATTACTATCCTCTTGTTAAACACAATTAATTACAATACAATTTCAAAACATGGTTACTATTCAGTTGCAAGACAAATTTTATTATCCATTCTCCAGTGGTTAGTGGGCTGGACTTGTAATCTTGTGATCCATGCCCTTCTATCTAAAAATTGACAAAAATGTTGATTTTCCTCCATATGTGGAGGTGTTGCTGTTTCCTTGTGAAAGGGTAAGTTAGTACTGGTTAGTATATAGTCCAGGAAAACTGGTTAGGTGAACCGGCCGCCATGTATAACTGAAAAGTTGTTGAAAAAAACAACATTACACCCCTGTGAAAAAAATACATAATGATAATAAATATATAAAAACTGGTTAGGTAAACCGGCCGCTGAATTGTTGAAAAAAAAACGGCATTAAACCCAGTGCACACAACTGATTACCATTCATTTACTAAACACAATTAATTACTGTCCATTTACTAAACACATTTATTTCTGTAATTGAAGGATTGATTTAACAAAGATTTATAAATATGCATCTAGAAAGAATATCATAATGTGAATGACCAGATCACCAAATTAACCCATATTTCCCACCTGAGACCATGATGCACATAGTCTCAGTTCCCACTATGTACAAATATATGTTATTTTTGTTTTGTGTACACTATGAGTCTAAACATTAAAAAACTTTATATAACTACATGTATAATTGTTGCAATCAGTGTACATATCATATGTATCAGAAATAAAGTTACCCGTTTTAATTTGATTTTTCTGAATTCCATAAATAAACAACTTATTTCTTTTTATCAATTATTGCAGACCAAATGGATGTGTTACAGCTGTGCTACCTATTCCATTTCTTACATCAAGTAACTGTTAACATGGCCATTTTACTTGCTTAAATGAGTGGTTTGCGATACTTCCCAAATGGTAAATTTCTTTGTAATATATTTGTAAGACATATTGAAATATTTTGTCGGCTATTCATTATGTTGAACGTACCCAAAAATAAGTGATTGTTTTACAGAATAGAGTAAAACGTCGAAAAATGAGACCACATTTGGACCCGAAAAATCGGTCTAAATAATGAGGTCGTCTCATTTCGAAGCTGAATTATAGGGAAGTTACTTGAAGCTGATCCGAAAATAAGTAGTTGTTTTAACAATGTGGTCGTAATATTGAGGTGGTCGCCTTATTAGGTTTTACTGTTTACCCCAATACATTTTCATTTATTTGAAAAGCAAAATATACCTAACTATACATGTTGCAAACAAAATGCTAGTAGTACAAAAATAAATAAAAATTACAATTTGCCAAACAATATAAAAATCCATCTATTAAATCTCACTGCTGTTTGATTCTTTTTATGTTAATTGTTCAAATTGGAATGATGCTTTGTTCTTGTGCTGCAATGGTTCAATACTGAAACAGAAATCATTGAACATTGATAAAGGAATAATATGCATATTCAACCGAAAATTAGTGTAATTGTTTAAAATGGTTGATTATTTATCAAATTATAATATTTCTGTCTTTATATATGTCAACGTTGTGAGTGCGAATCCCATCTGAGGCCAGACAAATTTCACAAGCGAGGAAGCTGTCCTGCTAGCTTACGGAAGGTCGATGGTTCTACCCAGGTGTACGCCTGGGTTTCCCTACACTGTTAAAGCTGGAAAAAGTCGTCAAACGACCTTTGATGTTGATGCATTAACATTATTAAACCTCAGAACAAGACACGTCATGCAGGAAGTTGTCTGTGATTTGTAGAATAAACATGGACATATATAAATAAATTGTACTGACTGGTAACATGGGAACGCCGCATAAGTAATTCTTGTTGATGTTGGAAAATAATTGGTGAATAACATTAAATTGAATACGAAAGTAAGTATTTTTTATGTAGGGACTGAATTAAAGTGCCTTTAAAAGATTACGTACATTAAAAATAACTTACGTCATCACGGTGATAATTATTGTCCCTTGACATCATTGGTCGGGGTTGTTCTAAAATTGAACAGTTGATAAAAAAAGATAAGCGGAGACTGGAATACTGCTTCTCTTCTTTTTCTTTTTTTAGAATAAATAAGTCACGCAAGTGATATTAAATACATCTGTTTGGTATAGTACCGCTCAGTGTTCAAATCTCCGTCCTAAAATTTTATTTCTTGAATCTTGCAATTAAGAGTGCGAACTTTTAAAATGAATTAAAGTATTTACTGAGTGACCGGAAGTGTTTATTTATAAAGAATTTTACAGTCATATTCGGAACATTACTGATTTCTGTCGTTCTTTCATCCTTGTGATTCCTTGCCCTGTGTGTAGCTTGTAAGTATACTAGGCCAGAAAAAATAGTCGTGTTTCCGGTTACTTAGCCAATATGTAGGGTATGTAGGTCCCAAAATTTTTCAATTCTTTTTCTAAACACATTTCCGTACTTTGGACGCATGATTCGTCCCCAAGCACTTTTGTATTTTGCATTCAAATATTATAAACTTTAAGCTCGGCGCCAGAAATAGAGTCAGTTGAATAACCGGAAAACGACTATTTTTCTGGCCTTGCTGAGAATAACAGAGTAATATAATTTGTTATTGGCGACTTTTATAGTTATTTGTTACAACCTGTATTAAAACACTTCAAAGCAATTCATATCAATCACTCTTGATGACTGATTGTGTTACCTACCAGTACTCCCATATTAAGGATTTAAAGAGTGTCGAAAAAATCAGCTTGAGCTGAGATTTGGACTCAAAGTTCGGACTGGTAGTCTTTCTAACACTCAACCCATAAGTCATGAAGCCTATCTGGTCATAGTTAAGACTACAGAAACACTGATGAAGTTTGTTGTACACACATATAGGAGTACAGTGCAACCTTTCCAGAGCGTCCCTCTCTTGAGCAACAACCTCTCTTGTTTTTTTCTTTCCCGTACGATTTAGCTACTAAGTTTACCTCTCTAGAGTAACAACCTCTCAACAACAACATAATTCTACTTCCCCCAAAGGACATTACTTAAGAGAGATTGCACTGTACACATACGCACAAAAAATCGCAACTATACTTTTATTTACACTTCTTCTGTGTTACTCACCTACGCCTAACGTAACTTCGTAATCAACTTCAGAGGATGTATCAGAATCCGCTATAGATCTAGTTCTGTTACTATTTTGCTCAGCGTACTCTGAACCATATAAACCTTCGCCAGCTCTACCGAATGTGTTGAAACGTAGAGGCATCGTTTTAGCGGTTAATGCTGGATGCAAATCATTGAAAATTGACCTGGATAAAAAAGAGATCTTATAATTAGGGCTGCTTTTTGGTACTACAGTAAAACCCCTGAAAACCGGAATTGAAAATCGGATAACTTTTTCGAGTCCCTTTTTCTCTTCTAAAATCGATAGTTCTCTGAAAATAGGCATTCTAAGAAAACCTGTCTTTTGTATCAATCTGGAAGGGGTCCGGTTTTCAGGGGTTATACTGTACATGTATTACATGTAATTCCTGCAATGTGCTGTATTCTTGATACTAGTACACTAACTATCCTTGTTTAACTTTAAAATTGTGCTCACTGCCTATTGAGATGTCGCTATTAGCGCTTGGAAAATGGCGAGAATTTATTCGGTCATATTCAACATTTTTCATTTGCATAGCTGCTATCTTGATTATTCAAAAGGTCTTTCTTTTGTCGTAAGTAAAGAATTAGTGGGTTGCAAAAGAAGTTGTTAAATCCATATCAGGAAAGCTCTTCTTGTTTTATTTTGTTTTATGTGACTTATTGTCACTGGGATTTTACGCCGTTTTTCAACAAATTTTCAGTTATATACGGCGACCGGTTCACCTAACTAGTTTTCCTGGACTGTATAGTAACCAGTTCTAACTTGCCCTTCTACAAGGAGCCGGCAACATCTCCACATATGGAGGAAAATCGACATTTTTGTAGAAGGGTATGACCTGCCGCGACCGGGTTTCAAACCCGAATCTCCAGGTTACAAGTCCAGTGCAATAATAACCGGGCCACGTCTGCGGCCAAGAGAGCTTTAAAAACGATACTTGTTCGAGTTATGTCAACCGTCCACGATTTTTTGGGTCAACAGTCTCGCCAGACGTGTCAGAATTGAACTGGTTTGAACACATATATACTCATTTTCCCTTTAAGTCTATCAAAATCGATGGGGCTTTAAAAGCTGGTTAAGAAGACGATAACTTACGGTTCAGATATCATGCTGGAAGGTGGAGACATTTCTTCTTTCCTTATACTTCTTTGTTTTTTTACCATTAAAATACAGAAAACGATGACCGGAGCAGTGATAAGGAATGCCAGCACCCCTGCCGTCAGTCCAATGATCGCATCGCCATTATCTGAAACATACATACAAATAACATAGCAGTTTTTTCTCCCTCCATACAAAATTTCCACTCTTATTTTTATACTTCATGAAGATGAAAGAAATCATTGCAATGAAAGCATAACATTATTTTCCAGGAAGCGTATTAAGACCAGAGTTGAACTCTCTGGACACATACTTTTTCATGTTCTTTGTTTACCGTGTCTTAGTTAATTATTACATTTATTTGTTCATTGTTTACCTTTTCTGTTTTTATTTTATCGAACATATTATCAGTGTCCGGGTCTTTCTTTCATTCTACTTTATTCCTCTGATAACATAATAGTGACAAAACGAAGTAAGAATTCTTAAAAAGTTTTGAAGAGAAAAACTCTGGAAACAAATTAGAAAAAAAAAATTACCGTCGACATCACTGGGTCTGGAAAGAGAAATTATGCTGGTTTTATGACAAATGATAAATTGTTCCAAGTCATGTCGGCAATAACTGATCCATCAAGGCATCGACGTTTGGATATACCCCTAAGTTTGGAAGAACTCATACGGTTTCATATATAACTGACCAGTGTTTGAATTATCTTTGCTCCGTGTTTGAAAGATGGGCATAGATACTACATAGAGTCGAATAAATACATATAGTTTGACAATTTAAGATTCCTCATATACTGGACTTGAGAAGATTTTGATGAGTTGAATCTTTAGAAATTGATTATTTCCCGCTCTTGGAGACAGAAGAAATACACATATTGCTATTTGCTTAGTCATTTGACAAAGGGTGCATTTCTACTAAATGGAGAAATTATTAATAGGTCTATTGGAGCAAAGATAAGTATTTATCTATCTTTTTTTATTTTTTTTCACCGTTTCATCGTTTTTATCGTACCACATCGGCGAAACAAAGTAATAGATATGATCGCAGTACATGTGCTTATTATATTGTAACAAAAATAATATTACACAATTTTATGGTACATGTATTTTACTATTCGCCGAATCTAGCATGAGATGCATTCAAATTGAACCGGAATTGATTTTTGATAATGAATGTTCGGATGGCTCATTTCTTTATTTTATTGATAAATAATCGGGTTATATTTTTGGAACAATCCAGTGCATACATTATTATCGTATTTACTTACTTGCAGTATGTCCTGTTCATTGAGATGGCACATTCTGTGTCACCAGGGCAACCATTTCTGGATTTTTCATATATAGCACACGCAGCTTCCTCTGGATTCGACAAAATAGCGAGGTCATCTAAAAAAGACAACGTAAAACACAAAATAACATGCTTCTGTACGTTTTGAAGAGAATTTGGACCATGATACATTCGGCATAAAACCAACAGTCTGATCGGTTGAAACTGACTTTATTAAAAAATGACCAATCATAATGCTGCCGTGAATAGTCTCCATGTTCGTCAACAAATGTCATCAGGCATAATTATATTAATGAATTTTGATGTACTTTTAATGCTATCATGCATTATAAACTGAAGTGGATAATTATCGTGCTTTTTAAGCATGTTTATGCATATACAATAATTTCATGAATTATTAATATATATTATTATAGTTGTCTCTCTAAATACAGTACATTGTTTCATCATTATATTATGTATTATCATTAGCATTTTAAACTTTCTGATTTTCAATATAACTGTTGAACATTATCCATTGTTACTTTGGGTTTTGAAAGTCAGTGCTTTTATTGTTAGAGAAACTGATATTACTGACAAATATAATCCATTTAGGCATGTTTATTACAAAAAAAAGAATACAACGAGACGTCCAACAAATAAATTGTTCATCAACGTACATGTTTCACCATCTACTGTTGTCGACACTATTGGTTGTGTTTCATTTAATAACGTGATCGTTCTCGAAGATAAAGCCGCATGGGCATTAGGAAATGCTGATTCACCGCCATTATTGTCATTGTAGACAACATAATACGTAACAGTGCCATTAGGTCTGAAAATGAGATTACTCATTTATTGTGTGAAAAGTATAAAACATGTTGTCTCAGGAAGTCAAGATAATTGTGCAGAGTGAGGTATTTAACATTTGCACCATAAGCTATCTTACACAAATTGAGAGGGACAAGCAGCATGCAGGCCAAGTCTGATCACAAAATGTAAACCATTTATGATTGCTAAAATTGTTAACTGGATTTAGCGTCAATTGTAGCAATCAGGTACATTGTATTAGGGTGTTTGTTAGTCGGTAATTCATAATGGGAGGCCATGCTAATACATGCATTATGACAAAAACAGAGTTGACTGATTTAAATTCAAATTGCTTAAAGGTCATACTCTTCGATTTGCCAGTGCTTGAAATTATTAGATGCAGTAAAACTTCGATAATGAGACCACCTTCGGGACCCAAATCGGTCGTAATAATGAGGTGGTCTCATTATCAAGTTCAATTATCGGGCAGTTATTTAAAGCTGGTCGTAATATAACGGTGGTCGTAATATTGAGGTGGTCGCTATGTGAGGTTTTACTGTACACACATATTTGCATACGAACACAAAATTCAACTTTTCAAAAATGAAAATTGGCCGAATTAAAAAACTGACAAATATCGCTCCTGCCACAATATCGACTTGGTTACCTCCCTTAACTTGTTACGTCATAGTTCGATGTAAAAAAACACAAATTCACTTACTCAATTGATGTAATAACTACATCCTGGAAGTCAGAACCCATCAGAGTAGAGTAATGATTTGTCAACTGAAGGAATGAATAATATTGATTATTAATAAAGCCCATGACTGCAACTGCAAAACAGGGAAATTTATTTCGCTCAATTTGCTCATTATTGATACAAAAATTGAGCCTAGTATTTTTTATGATAAACAAGTATTCTCGGTAAAATATCAAGTACCAGTTTTCAAGACTTTTGCCAGTTGAAAAATGGATGCAGTGTGGTAGACTTCGTTGGGATGCGTTCCACTCAGATAATCAAATAAACTGCGAATGAATCAACCAACAAGGGGATAATATGGACCCCACATTAAAGCCGGATTATTTGGTTATATATAGATTATATGTACATGCTAGGGCTAATAAAATATGCATAAAAGAGTTATGGATCTTATACACTGCACTTCTAGTTGTCGAGGTCCATCTATCTATGAAATTCAGTTCATATTGATACCTGGAATACTATTTGTGTAATGCTACGGACAAAATTTAAGTATGAAAAAATAACAAAGGGCAATAACTTCTAAAATATGCATAAGAGATTTATGGTTCTTGCACACTGCACTTCTCCTCATTGAGGTGTATCTTCGTATCAAGTTTGATATTGATACCTACAACAGTTTTTGAGAAATGCTCCCGACAAAAATGTTTACGACACCGAACGACCGCCCAACTGTCCGATCTCCCGCCCGTTTTTTCGCCAATCTATACGCCTAATTTTTCGTTGTAGGACCCGGCCAATCAATCAATCAATCAAACAAACAATCGGTCTAATAAACAAACGAACGATCAATCACTTACAAAACTTTCTAGTTCTTCTCGCCATTGGTTGTATTCCTCAGCATCAGCTGGTGGAGGATTTTCAAATACTAACACACATTCCGAGCTGGTATCAGACGCTAGACAGTAGAAATAATACATGTACATTATATAAAATGTAATATTATATTAATATTGTAATTTGCAGAGCAAGTCACGTGTTATTTATTCATACAAGAATTACGAAAAAAGTTCTTGTTCATATTCTTAAACATTGAAAAGTTTATGCAGATAAATGCCACGTCCCATAAATTCTACCCTTGCATAAAAAAAACAAGTCCCACCCAAAATTGCGCACAATTACTAGTATATTATTGTATAACAATACATATGATAGCATATGGTGACACGTGGTCACCTATTTGTGGTTAAAATCGGTGCAACATCGCTCTTACTCTGGGCTAGTATAACGTTGTAAAACAACAATGAACAAGTTGATATGTTCGTTGTCCAACTTCCCAAAATGCAATCTCCCCCGAAACCATCCAGTACGTACCAAAATAGAGGACAAAACCCAATCCCCCTAAGAGCCTCCCGAAGGATTCCCCCTCCTTCCAGGGAATAACATCTTTAAACAAACAGTAATAAAGCTACAGAGGATTTAAACTAGTTTTGTGGGGGCCCAACCTTATAAATACCATCAGGGGAACCAATCATTCATAGTTGAACAAATTTGATTTTCTGAAGATTTGATTCTTATTATAAGCAACAACCTATTCTTTTGATACAAAGTGGATTTTACCGGTTATAATTAAATACAGGGTTCTACACATCATAATTACCTCCTGTAGCACATGCAGGTGATGAAGAAGTCCAGCCTCGACCTTCTTCACAAGTAGATACGTTCTCACCGACTATTACAAAATTTGTATCACATGTAAAGATTGACTCACAGCCCACAGTTGTGCAATTCCCTTCCATCTGACCGTTAGCCGGCGGAGACAATGTTCCACAATCTTAATAAAAATATTCGCTTTTTATTATACAAGAACGTTTCAACAAATTCTTCACTAACTGTAAAGTTTTGGATCAATTTGCGCTTGGTTCGAGGTTATAAAACTTGAGATTAATCTACATGCTGAAATATCAGTTATTTTCAATAGGTTGAGACCGATCTCAAATTTTATAACTTGGAGCTAAATGTATTGAGAATATTCCACGTAGTTTACAGACAGGCTGGAGTGAAGAAGGAAACATTTTTCTGTCAAAATCGCTCAAAAAATGAGTCTGAAAATTTATAAATGATTTTGTGGCGTAACTTCAACCAACATTTATTAAGAATGGTTTTATCCATAAATCTAGGGTTCCAGGGTGCAATTTAAAATAATGTCTTATGTAAGGAAGCCATTTTTAAATTTAAAAAAATATCAAAAATTATATCAATTGTTGACAATTTAATCATTGATTAGATTAGTATAATGCATTTTCTCTGCAAACAAAGGAGAAGTTGTTAATGTTTAAAATGCTATCTTAGGTACTTATTATAAATTACGTCGATGAAACTATGCCCTAATATTTTTACGCGCGTGCGTATGTGTGTAAAAATGCATACAATTACAGTGCAACTTCTCCAAAGCAACACCCTTTGGGAGAACGAAAATTATGTTGTTGTTGAGAGGTTGTTGCGCTAGAGAGGTTAAATTAATAGTTAGAATGCACAGAGGAAAAATCACACTGTTGCTGTAAGGAGGTTGTTGCTCAAGAGAGGGCCGGTCTGGAGGGGTTGCACTGTATAACCTACCATACAAGCATTCGGGAAGTTGTGACCACATTCCATTGGATTGACACGTGATAATTCCATTACCGCTTACTATGTAACTATTGGCACAGGCGACCAAAATGTCTGTCTGATATGTGGTAGATGTGACAGTAAAGTTAGAATTCGAAATTTGTGGTGTTGGTTGTCCGCAATCTGTAAACATGGTATACCGTGTAATGAGTCTTAGTCCGATGATAAAACATGGTGTGGCGAATGATGAGTCGTAGTCTAATGATAAAATATGGTATGGCGAGTGATGAGTCGTAGTCTAATGATAAAACATGGTATGGCGAGTGATGAGTCTTAGTCTAATGATAAAACATGGTATGGCGAGTGATGAGTCGTAGTCTAATGATGAAACATGTTATCGTGAGTGATGAGTCGTAGTCTAATGATGAAACATGTTATCGTGAGTGATGAGTCGTAGTCTAATGATAAAACATGGTATGACGAGTGATGAGTTTAAGTCTAATGATGAAACATGGTATGACGAGTGATGAGTTTAAGTCTAATGATGAAACATGGTATGACGAGTGATGAGTTTAAGTCTAATGATGAAACATGGTATGGCGAGTGATGAGTTTAAGTCTAATGAGAAAAAATATGCGAATTCCTTCTAGATCTATGCTTTATGATATTTAATTCTTTAAACACAGATCCTCCGCGATTAATACCCCTTAAAACTGTGCTTACACACAGATTGTGGCAAATATGTATACTAAAAGATTGAGGAATGTCAGTTTCCTACAAATGGGCATTCAGCTACAGGCAAGTGATTTAACATTTGGCAAAGAAAAGTATACGTTTTCGTACCCACTGCAGCGCATGAAGGCTCACTCGGGGGATCCCACCCGCTGCTTTCAACACATTGTCTAGATGCTGCCCCATCTATTTCAAATCCTTCATCACAAGAATAAGTCGCGTTACAGCCCTCGTATGTACAGTCCACGACAACATTTCCGTTGCTTGGTTGTTCTAAATTACCACAATCTGAAAGTGAAATGTTTTTCATTGGAACAATTCATACAGTAAGTTGACTGATGGAAAATTTCTATAAGATATCGATGCGGATTATGAATCAGAGATAAGACCACTTGCAAAACAATATAATCTTTGTATACCACGGCACTCATACAATGAAGTTTGAATACCGACACTGTTATATAACTGTGTAATTGTGTAATATTAATGTTTGACATTATACAACACCAGAGACAACTAAAACCGCTAGATCTGAGATAAGTCTAACGATGTATTCCAAAACAAGGATTTAAACTGATAAGCCGCAAACAGTTCCTTTTAAATGAAATCAATTTTAAAATGGACAGACAAAATAATTACCATAAACGCATTCTGGGAAGTTTGTCCATTCACCATTTGACTGACATCTTATTGTTTCGGGACCTCTTCGGTATCTACCAAAGTCACATTCCACAGTAACATTACTGCCGTCGAATGTATTTCCGTTGTACTGGCCACGAGGTATATTTGGATTACTGCAATCTAATGACATATCATGTTTTATCAACTGGGAGCCGCAACCGTGATCCAGTGGTTATTGCGCTGGATTTGCAACCCGGAGATCCGGGTTTTTAAATACCGGTCGCGGCAGGTCGTACCATTTTATGGGAATTTGACAAAAATGTCGTTTTTCCTCCATATATGGAGAAGTTGCCGGCTCCTAGTGGAAGGATAAGTTAGTACTGGCTAGTATTCAGTTCAGGAAAACTGGTTTGGTAGACCGGCCGCCGCATATAATTGAAAAATTGTTGAAAAACGGCATTAAACCCAGTGAGAAAAAATTATCATCTGTGGTTCAACGTTGCACCAACATTCAGGGTCATTTGGATACTTTTTCCAGCCCTGATGATGAAGGAAGACCCAAAGCGTACACCTGGGTAAAACCACCGACCCTCTATAAACTAGTCGGGCAGCTTCCTCTCTTGTGAAATTTATCCGGTCTGCTGGTCTTGTTGTATGGGACTCGAACTCAGAGTGGTGAGGGGTTCGTGAATACATGCACATAAGCCAGAGACCATAACGACTCGGTCACTGAGGCCCACAAACCAACAATGTTTCATAGCAACTACTAACATCTTATAAAATAATGACAAACGAATAATTTTTGTTTAGTCCTTAAGATTAATTATAGGTTGCACCTTTCTTTTTTAACAAATCATTTTAATTATACCTATCAAACACGCCGGTAATTCCGACCAGCTACCATTGGGATGACAGGTCACTAGTCCAGGTCCAACAACTAAGTATCCGTCCACACAATTGAACTCTGCTGAATTATATTGTCCCTGACTTGTTTCTCCACTAAAACTACCATTTACTATCTCCGGAGGACCACAGTCTAAACCAGTATAATAGCGGATATTATTTACCATTGAAGGATAAATATAAGAATAATGATTACATTACAAAATCTACACTCCCCCCCTCGGTGAGGATATAACTTATACATAGATTATCATAATATAGTATAAAACAATAAGTTCTAAGACAGTAAGGGGTCATCTGGGGTCCATGGTTGAACCAACAGTCAGGGTCATTTGGCTAAAACTACCATTTACTATCTCCGGAGGACCACAATCTAAACCAATATAAGAGCGGATATTATTTACCATTAAAGGATAAATGTAAGAATAATGATTGCATTACATACAAAAACTATTTTGACTAGTTTTTGGTGAATATCTAACATATAATATAAGATCAATATAATATTAATGAGCATAAAAATAATTTCAAAACTGTATTTCAGTAAAGCCAATTCACTGGACTTCAACATTCAGGGCCATTTGGGGCGACTTTTACGGCATAAACGGCGGAGGACCCCAGACGTACATCTGAGTAAAATCACCGACCTTCCATATGCTGCTTTGACAGCTGGTGAAATTTGGGATTCAAACTTACAGCGTTACTAGTTGGTAAGTGACTACATAAGTCAGAGGCCTTAAGCACTTGACCATGTAGGCGCCCACATCATGCATTGTTTTGAAGCAATTCTTCCAACATGTTTTAAGATAATGAGGAACTAAACGAAAATTTTAACAATTTAACTAATTTTCTGATTTAACTTTCATTACTATAATTTTAATGAGCATGAAAAAAGATTATAAATGAGAATTTCAGTATGACCAGAAAAAAACTAGTCGTGTACACGGTTACTCGATTGACCCTTTTTCTAGTGCCGACCCTAAACTTTGTAACATCAAAACTCAAATGTGTTAGGGGACGAATCGCGCCTCCAAATTAGAAAAAAATAGTAAAAAAGGTTTTGCGACGTATGCTTTTTTCTGTGGTCATATTAATTCACTATGATTCTAACCATAATTATTTTTCCCTAGTCTAATGTACGGTGCACAGTTCTCCTGATCTCCCGCGTGACCTACCAATGTTCGTTTGTCACACCCTTCATTCCGTTTACAACGATCGACCTTTCCACATGATGTATCAACAAGAGATAAGAGACAAATGGTGTTTTGGACGATTTCTTCAGTCTCATTGTCATGGAAACGAAATTGGAAAAGTGCAGTAGGTTATTTTTGTAGACGTTGAACTTCGCGTGCAAACATAAAACCAACTGAACAAAATAAAAACATAAATGAATAAACACGTGTACCTATTAACGCTGTTGAGGACATCTGAAAATCACTCGTGCTTGTTGGGTCTATGAAGGATGTGGAGTCATCAAGATCTGGTAAACTAAAACTGTCCGTGAAAGAGATTGTAGGTGTGAAACTCATTGAAGTGGAAAAAGAATCCATATCTGGTAAATCCGACATGGAAAAGGTTGTGAATGACGGATCTAACGAAATGGACTCCGTAAAAGAAAAATCCACCGACTCCATTGTCATTCCATAATCTAAAACTGTGTTATAAAATAATAAAAAAGATAATATAGTCATTAATAATTATAATAGTTAATAAAAATGCAGCATTGTATATATTACACCAATTAAAATCACACGAAAATATTTTTTTGAAAATGAAATTATGACCCTTTAAAAATGCATATTCTTAAAGGCGTAAAATAGTCGTAGAATTAATTTAAACACAATAACAATGAAAAAAGAAAGTTTGTCGACTTATCGGCCCTGTTTTTGCTCAGGTTACTTAAATAGGGTCAATAAGTCGAAAAACTTTCTTTTTCATTTTTTAAAACATTTTGTGTGAACACGAGGTAAAAATTATCCTCAAATATTTATGTATTTTGAATTTTAGAAACTTTAGGTTTGGCGCCTAAAAATAAGGTTAGTCGCGTAGAGGTAATCATGACTATTTGCTGAATTCGAATCCCAGACAATTTTCATATTTGAAATATTCCATCTAGCTTACGGAAGGTCGACGTTTCTACCTTGTAGTACGTCTGGGGTCTTCCCCACTATTATACATGTAGCTGGAAAGTTGCCAAAACTGACCCCTTGCTTTTGGCGCCACGTTAAGCCCCAATGAAAATAAGTAAACTACTGCTGTGTATTATCATTATGTTGACTTCGAAAAACCGTTTACCTATATTATCCACAAACACAAACGCAATAATAATAAAATTCAATTTAATCATGCTGGAACCGTAACCAATATTAAAGTAATCAACCTGCAATAGAAAATATACCTTTAGAAACAGTACCAAATTGATGATTTCAAAACATATTAACATGTTAAATTCTTGGTAGAGTATTGACACAGTACGTATAAATTTCCACTTTTTCAGATACGTTGTAATTGTAATCTTCAGGGTGTGTGAGGACGGTGACCAAACAATTGACCATTCTACCGAGTGTAGTGAAGAGAACAAAAAAAGAAAGCCGCGGCCGTGGTCCAGTGCTTAGTTCGCTGGACTTGGTCGGCGCTGGTTCGAATTCCGGTCGCAGCAGGTCATACTCTTTTATGAAATTTTGACAAAAATATCAATTTTCCTCCAGATGTCGAGAAGTTGCCGGCTCCTTGTGGAAGGGTAGGTTAGTACTGGTTAGTATGCAGTCCAGGAAAACTGGTTAGGTGAACCTGCCACCGTTTATAACTGAAAAATTGTTGAAAAACGGCGTAAAAACCAGGTGACAATAAGTCACATAAAAACAGAACGAAGAAAACAATGTGTAGACTGGTGTTTAGCATCGCACTAACAACTAATATCATTTTAGAGAATCTATAACGTGGTGGAAAGTCCCCAGGCGTACACCTGGCTGAACCACAGACTCTTCGTAAGCTAACTGGACAGCTTCCTCAAATGTGAATTTGTCTGGTCACGGATGGGACCTAAAGTCAAAGCAGTGAGGAGCTTGTGAATACTAGTGAAAGACCATACCATGATTTTATCCTGTTCATCGACACGTGAACTCGACGTTAATTTTGTCACGTTTAAGTATACATGTAGAATTGAGTGAGAAACGAAGTGTTACATATTTCTAATATAAGCTAAAAAATTCATTCGAAAATTTAGGAAATGACTTTTTTGTAGATACAATCAAAGATCCACAATGTCTAATGTCACACACCATGGCTTGCATTAAATCCGTCATGTTCAACAATTAAAGATGTGTAAATCAAAAGTTAAGATTTTATTGTCGCCTAATATGCTATTTGTAATTGTTTTGGGCTTAAAATAAAGTTAAGTTTGTTTGACTGACCAACTCGAAAAATCTGGCGGATTAAAATTTTTTTATTGCAAAATCTGGGAAAACATTTTTTCGTCCGCGCTTGCGAGCTGCTTTCCGCTCTTTTCTTCCTGTCGGTCATTATTTTTCTTGGCGTTAAAGCATAATATTATCTGATCGCATATCGCTAGGGCGCTTGAATAAAAAAAATGGTTTTCCCGCCTACCGTACCCCTTCTAAAGTTCAGTGTCTGTAAAGGGCAAGCAAAAATATTTTTAATTTGGGCCTAGAGTCTTGACTATACAAAATGTGAGTTATAATAATTTTGATATATTTTTATCTATTCATTTGAAGTTTTTTTACATAACACTTAAAAATCTTCTTCAAAGAATGTAAAAATCCTGTTCGTAATACTTTAAAAAATCGTCCTCATAAAAAGTTAAAAATCTTCTTCATAACTTGGAAGAATGTTCTTCAGAACACGTAAAAATCTTCTTTATAACTATACAACTATACTTTACTTTACGTCGCAAATTGGCAAACGCAGAAAGAGAAATTAACATTATTTCTAATTGATCAGACATTCATGCATAAATGCATGTTTAAAGATCAGTACAGCGCAAAATTATGGCGTTTTCATAACATAATAATTTTGGGGCGTCATCTCTGATAAACAGAGTCTGGCAGTATTGTAATAAATATTTACTATTTTATATTTCACCATCCGTTTCGGCAGAATGACTCTGATGTAAATCATTACTTATACTTCTATTCCTTGTATTTTGTATAATAAATGCAGTGTGACACGGTAACTCACTATTTGAAGTTGTCAATTGAATTTGGGCGTAACTCTAATTATCATTTTGTTATCTGATACACTCTAATGAAAACGTGTCTGTCAAAACATTGAGGGTGCGTGTAATGAATTCAAAAGCGTGAAGTACTTACTTTTTTACTTGTATTAAACTGACATTACTGAACTAGCATTCACTGTCACCTTAAATACGCAGAAATGAATTTAATTCCGAATTATATAAGCACAGTAAAATCTCACATTGTGACCACCTCAATATAACGACCACCTTGTTGAAACGACCACTTATTTTCGGACCGATTTTCAATAACTCCTTTATAATTCAACTTGATAATGACACCACTCCATTATTACGACCGGATTTCGGGGTCCCGAAGGTGGTCTTAATATCAAGATTTTGTATGCATTTAAAATACAAAATATCTAAACAAAATCTCAAAGAAGATTGTGTTGTTTTTTTGTTTTGTCGCACTTCACAAACTTGACAAGACTTCGCGTGATTCTCATTTTTTTGCAAAGATCACATGTTGATTCAATAAATACCGTAATGTCATATCACCAACTGTTAAAGACAAAAGGCAAAGTTTATACAGTAAAGCCCCTGAAAACCGGACTTTCTGAAAACCGGAATTCTCTGAAAATCGGATGATTTTAAGTCCCTTTTTTCTCTTCGATAATCAATAGTTCTCTGAATACCGGAATTCTCAGAAAACCGGACTTTTAGCCCAGTCCGGCCAGAGTCCGGTTTTGTGGGGGTTCACTGTACCAGCATTAAAAAGCATTGATAGTCCCCTGTGCAAATTTCAAGCGGGACTACAATGAAAATCAATCTTAAACTCAATTAAGTACATATAATTGTTTGCAGGGTGGTGGTGGTGGTGGGAGGGGGGTATTCCGGTCGAGTGGTCATGGCCTGTGACTAGTAATCACTAGACCCTCACGACTGTGAGTTCGACGGTGTGTCATCTAGATTCCTTAGTCGTTACAGAAGTATTCAGTTCCTAATTAAAACCCCTGTCAAACTAGGTGGCGATCCCACGGCGCTTCCACGGTGCTCCAAACATTTCCTGAGCGCCGTGAGCGCGCCGTGACATCACCATGATCGCCGCGGGAGGGCCGTTGGAGTGCCGTGCTGTCGCGTAGAGAGCCGAGGGAAGGCGCACACTTTGAGCATGCACAAAACAATTGCCATAGGAGCGCAGTGTGATAACAGCGCAGTAGTAGCGTCGTGAGGTCGCCGTAGCAGCGCCATGAGTTCTCCTACGACGCAACGGGAGCGACGTGGCAAGAACGCCATGGCAGGCAATTGCGCTTGCACGGCGACTATACCACGTTCTATGCGCTTCCGCTGCGTCTCTACTGCGCTCCTACAGCGTTCCTACATGGCAGATGAACGGCACCAAGCCGGATTATTGCTCGCTTAAATGCAAGTGTGACAGCTCCAGGCTTATGCTGATATAATACAAGTAATTCTCAGACGGCAGCGGAGACGGGCACCAAGGAATAGGAGGATTTAGGTTCGAACATGACTGGCTGGACGACCAAAAAATGTACGTATTGACCTGTACCAGGTCTTTAAAATCTTTCTCCATGCTAGGCGCTTTAGATTCCCACAGAGCGTCTTTCTACTTATAGTCCTTATAGGCGGTGAGTTTTTTTGTTATGGAGCAATTCATTCTCCTGTAGCCACAACACTATGTCCTCTACTTGTGCCAATTTAAGGTCAGTTACAGATTTGGCCTTCTTTAATGGCTGGGTAGGACTGTGAGATATTGAATTTGATGGAGGGTTAGCACGGGAAGCTGAAGGCAGAAGAAATTCTGTTTCATCCTGCGGCGATGGCGGTGATACTGTTGGAAGTGGGGATGGATGTGGGCAGCGGGACCTCTTCTTGCACGCGTTTGTCTCTGGACTTCTTGCCTTTTCTCACTTTTGCTGCCATACTTACTGTATTAGAGCAAACAAGGAACTGATGAAAAGGTACGAATGGACTTTGTTTTTATAGTGTCTCCAGCGCAAAGGCAGCACAGTGCAATCGCCGTGAGAGTACAGTGCACGCGCCGCGAGTACGCCGTGACATCTTCATGAGCGCAGTAGAAGCGCCGTTGGAACGCGATATACCTCCGTGGAAGCGTCGAAAGAGTGCCGTAGCATCGCCTCGTATTGAGCGCCGTGAGAGCGCCGTGAAAGCGCCGTGGATCTCCATTTTCCCGAAAATTATCAGTGTTTTCCGGCGACCCCACGGCGCTCTGAAAAATGTTAGAGCGCCGTGCAAGAGCGGTGCAATCGCCGTGTAGTGTGACAGGGCTATAATATATTATGATATGCAACTATAGATATACTGACCGTCATAAGAAAGTTGTATTATGATATGCAACTATAGATATACTGACCGTCACAAGAAAGTAACCAGTAAGTGATATTGGTATAAAAAGGACAATGCGCAAGTAATCGAGATTAATTTAATTCTGGAAACGAGTAAGCCAACCATCACTATCGTTATGTGTAACCATATTGTTATCCATTATTGACCATAAAATTGCTGTATACCATTAAAATTTCAAGGCCAGTATATTAGGCCAAAATAGAAGATTTTTTATGATGGTTACTTTTTGTTATGGCAGCCACTATTATAATGCATGATGCAATTTGCTTGATTAGTATGTATGTATGTATGTTTCATTGATATTTGTCACTAAGAAATGTCTTGTCCTGTAAATGTTTATATTTATCGATGACCGTGGTTTCGGCGCTCTGCAACTATGTTTTTGTACAATTGTCTTAGTATCTGAGCCAGTACCGTCATATTATACAATAATATTTAAGAATAATTTTCTGCGCTCATTGTGTATGTTTATATAAGTTGTTTCAGCGGACGTGTGTAGCTATGTATCAATTTAACTGAGTCGTATGAAATAAACGTGCTTTGAAGTCATTATGAATGACAATACAGCATAATGAGAATCACACAGCATTATATTTCTATACGTCCACCTTATAAAACTCGATTCAAGAAAAAAACCGAATAAGTGAATTAATTCTTACGTTTTACAATACTTACAATCGATCTACCAAAAGAAATCGAAGTATTCAAAGTAAATGATGAACTGAATGTAACAACTGTCCACCCGTTTTTGTTTGTTTTTATGTGACTTATTGTCACTGGGGTCGCCGTTTTTTTCAACAATTTCTTTTCAGTTATATACAGCAAGTCGACATTTCTGTCAAATTTTCATAGAAGGGTATGACCTGCAGCATCCGGGATTCGAACCGCGCACTAACCACTGGACCATGATCGCTGCTCCAAGTAATGGTAATAGTAATCAATCATGTGTGATCATTGATTGTCTCTCATTGCTATAAAAATGCGATAATTCGACTCAGTTGTAGTAACCATGTAGTATTTGTTTGATCTTTTTCTTTTCAAATAAGACACTGAATCATGAACGTCTCAAAATACACCATGATATTATAACTAATCTTCATCTAAAATAGTAGAAACGCTCCTTCCACCCATTCGGACACTAGTATACAGTAAACCCTCGATATTGAAAGCAGCTTCGGAACCCAAAAAATTGGTAGTACAAATGAGCTCATTATCGAGCTAAACTATAGGGGAGTTATTGAAAACCGGTTCGAAAATAAGTAGTCGTTATAACCAGGTGGCCGTAATATTGAGGTGGTCATTATGTGAGGTTTTACTGTATATTTAAAGTTTGATACACATAATGCTCCTGTCGTTTATTCTATGTTTATATCCCTAATTCATAATTTTTAAAACTTATAAGTGATCACACGTATTTAAGATTAAAAGGAGTATGGAATATGTCCGAATCTAGTGTTACCCTAGTACACACTAGAACAAGCCGCGGCCGTGGTCCAGTGGTTAGTGTGCTGGACTTGGAACCGGGAGATCCTGGTTCGAATCCCGGCCTCGGCAGGTCATACCCTTCTATGAAAATTTGACAAAAATGTCGATTTTTTTCCACCTGTGGAGAAATGGGCGGCTCCTTGTGGAAGGGTAAGATAGTACTGGTTAGTATACAATCCAGGAAAACTGGTTAGGTGAACCGGTCGCCGTATATAACTGAAAAAATTGTTGAAAAACGACGTTAAACCCCAGTGACAATAAGTCACATAAAAACAAAACAATACACTAGAACAAGTTAGAAGCTGAACTTTAACATCGAAAAAGCACATTTATTATATTGAACTGGAGACCGAGAAATACAATGCTCCCGATAGAATTGTATTTGTCAAAACATTTAACAAAAGTAAAAGTGGTTTCTTTCGAAGCTTTCTTTGAGATATGACATATGTATAACGAAAAATCAGTGTTACATACAATATTGAAGTTTTACTGTAATTAGAATTAATTTGCTTGCTTAGGCAACGCATTGAAAAGGTAGCATTTTATTTTAATTTATATGAAAGGAGTTATACGTCAGTACTTTATAACATTTTGACATTCTACAATTCGTATACAAATATCATGTGTGAACTTGTTTTTACGCGTTGTATCTCTTTTCTATTATGATTACCAACAATTTTATCATGTTATTTAAAATGAGAGCCACTCATGATTACAGTAAAACCTAAATAATGAGAGCACCCTCGGGATCCGAAAAATCGGTCTTAATAATGAGGTGGTCTCAATATCAAGTTGAATTATAGGGGAGTTATTGAAAACCGGCCCGAAAATAAGTGGTCGTTATAACAAGGTGGTCGTTATAACAAGGTGGTCGTAATATTGAGATGGTCGCAATGTGAGATTTTACTGGTATGTATTTATAATTATAGCTAGATCACAGTAACCATGTTTGATCCTAATCAAACAATAAGACTTTTGATATGCAGTACCCTTAAAAACCGGACCCCTTCCGGACTTATCCAAACGTCCGGGTTTTTTCAGGAATTTTCAGAGAACTATCTATTATAGACGAGAAAAAAATGCGACTTAAAAAATCGTAAATTAGTTATCTACAGACTTACACACTCAATGGTTTGAGAGCAAATGCGGACAAATGCTACAACGCAAAACCTTATCAGGAAAAAATCACGAGACATATCAACTCATTCAATTATACCCCACATTCTGCTACTCTAAAATAAAGGAGACAGAAGTTGGTACTGTAACGTTATAATGTCATTGAAACTCATTTCTTCTCCTTACACGCGTGTTTTTTTTTCTTATAAACATAGTCATGTTGTTTTGACAAAAATGGGGGCCTCCTAGGTCGAGTTGTTATAGTCTCTGATTGGTAAACACTAGCCCCTTATTACTGCGAGTTCGAATCCCTACTGAGACCAGACAAATTTCACCCTCTAACCAGCTTATGGAAGGTCAGTGGTTCTACCCAAGTGTACGCCTGGGGTCTTCCTCCATCGTGAAAGCTAGCAAAGTCGCCAAATGAACGTGCCTGTTGGTGCGATGTTAAATCCCGGTGTGACAATAATACTCATACGTTCGATGGCCAGAAAGACGATATATTTGCGCAAGAACAATAGTAAATATATATATCTATATTTACTACATATATATTCACGAAAGAAATTCATGGATATTTACCTCCTATGTTTGTTCATATGTTATTTCCTATCAAATACAAAACTCGAGTCTTTCATATTTCAACTGTACATCATTATACCACGAAATAGAAGTTATGTCTAAAGATATTAAATCATTTTGGATACAAATTTTATAACAATGTAATAATAGATAGTAATCCAATGAGCGCGGAGACTTCAACTTCTTGACGTTAACCAACTTTGTGATGAGCATACACCCTTACAATTACGTATTCGATTTCAATCATGCTTTCACGCTTGAATATCATGGAATGAATCGTATCTTATGTAAATATCTGAGTATAATCAAACATTGTTGCTCTATATTAATTTTTTTGTCCCGTCGTCATTTTTTCTGTCGTAAATTATGAAACGAAGTATTTGATGAATCAATTATGATTCTGTGAGAATATAGCCCGCTCTACTCGCTCATATCAACTTATCGACCTCCTCTCTGGGAGGGGCAAATTGGGGATCTGAGTGATGTTGACAGACAAGTAGATGGATATGAGTGATGTTGACAGACAAATAGATGGATATGAGTGATGTTGACAGGCAAATAGATGGATCTGAGTGATGATGATAGGCAACTAGATGGATCTGAGTGATAATGACAGGCAACTAGATGGATCTGTGTAATGATGACAGGCAACTAGGTGGATCTGTGCGATGATGACAGGCAACTAGATGGCAACTAGATGGATCTGTGTGATGATGACAGGCAACTAGATGGATCTGTGTGATGATGACAGGCAACTAGATGGATCTGTGTGATGATGACAGGCAACTAGATGGATCTGTGTGATGATGACAGGCAACTAGATGGATCTGTGTGATGATGACAGGCAACTTGATGTATCTGCGTGATGATGACAGGTAACTAGATGGATCTGTGTGATGATGACAGGCAACTAGATGGATCTGTGTAATGATGACAGGCAACTAGGTGGATCTGTGTGATGATGACAGGCAACTAGATGGCCACTAGATGGATCTGTGCGATGATGACAGGCAACTAGGTGGATATGTGTGATGCTGACAGACGACTATATGGCCACTAGATGGATCTGTGCGATGATGACAGGCAACTAGGTGGATATGTGTGATGCTGACAGACGACTAGATGGCCACTAGATGGATCTGTGCGATGATGACAGGCAACTAGGTGGATATGTGTGATGATGACAGACAACTACATGGCAACTAGATGGATTTGTGTGATGATGACAGGCAACTAGGTGGATATGTGTGATGACAGGCAACTAGGTGGATCTGAGGGACAGGCAAGTAGGTGGATGGGAGGAATGTTGAAAAACGATTAAATGAATCTGAGGTATGTTGACAGATGATTGTTTTTTCATAAAGGGTATGACCTGCCGCGACCGGGTTTCGAACCCGGATTTCCGGGTTAAAAGTCCAGCGCACTAACAACTGGACATGTATATTAATTATAATTTAATTAATGTTCATTGACCTAATTGAAAAAAATCGGTTGCTGAAAGTATTTTGTTTTTACTTTTTTATGAGACTATTGTCTGAAACTCCAGAAGCTAGTCGCGTATGTTAAGATTTTTATATATATATTGAGAAACCATATTTTTACTTTGCTCAAACGCCATCTAAAATATGTTTTATGTATTTTAAGTGGCTATTTGATGTCAATAACATAATTTACTATTTTTTTATTTATGAATTACAGGTCGTCAACTATTAAGTGTGAACGCCTATGAATGTTGAATACGTTATAAAATATGACCACGCCTATCGTGTTTCACGAACTAGCAATATATTGTGTAATTACTTGCAAAGATTACAAACCAAGTTTTACGAGCGGAAAGACCACTATATCTTTAAAAAGCATTGATATTAAGGCCAAGCATATTTGAAATTTTCAATACATTATATTTTCATTTTAATCAATTTTTCCAGCGTACCAACCAGAATCGGTGTCGTTTTTTGGGGAGGTTTAGGTTTTAACGTTGTTTCCGTTTGTGATTATCAATGCATTCTAATTAAAAAATAGAGCCATATATTAGTAATTGTTCTATCTGACCAAAATGTGAATACCTTAGCTGCGGTTCCCTGCGTTTTGTACTCAACCCTACACCTTCTGTTCATTTTTTCTGTTCTCTGAGGTTTGACGTCGAACCGACTGTCAATGTCATTAATTTGGACAATTTTCCAGCTTTAACGGTGGAGGAAGACACCAGGCGTACACTTCCGAAGAACCACCGACCTTCCGTAGGCCAGCCTCCTCACATGTGAAATTTTGTTTACAACGCGGACTGTATCCGCGACAATTCTAAGAAACGTTTGTAAACGCACACAAATAATATCGTTAAGTATACTTGCCATTCTTCCGAACACGGTTTTGAAAGCTGTGTTTTTTTTCTTTGTGTTGATGCATATTTGATATTTCAAAACACGTGCGACTATGAAGTTATTTAAAGACAGATTTTTTAAAAATATTAATTCGGGACGCAATAGTGTGACACGATTTTTATCGTAATTTATGGCTGAAATTTGAATTTTGTATTTCCATTTGTAATTTATCCACTCCTTAACTTGTAAATATGGATAATTTCACTGTCATAGAAAATACACAGTTTGTTTGAGAACACCATCAATTACCAATAGTGTTTGTAGTTTTTGTCAATGACAACGAGCAGCCGCGACTATGATTCAGTGGTTAGTGCTCTGGATTTGTAACCCGGCGATATGGATTCATATCCCTCTCGCGGCAGATCATGCTTCTACGAAAATTTGACAAAAATGTCGATTTACCTCCATCTGTGGAGAAGTTGTCGGCTCCTTGTGGAAGGGTAAGTTAGTACTGGCTAGTATACAGTCCAGGAAAACTGATTAGGTGAGCCGGTCGCCGTATATAACAGAAGAATTGTTGTAATAAGGGCGTTAAACACGATGAAAAGAAAAGAAAGAAAGATGTAGCATTACACGTAAGAGCATTTCGTAGATAAAAGTTATCAATGTTTACATATAATTATATTCCTGAATAAAGCCACGCCCACCTGGGGGGTCACGTGACAAGTCACTATTAGGCCTTGAAACTCGATGCTGTAGAATCTAGTTCTACACGCGTTAATCCATGTAATGAGTTCAGATTAAAACTTTATTCGCGGGCAAAATGTTCCATAGACGGTGCTCTTTGTTTAAAACAATGACAAATGAGAACAATGCAGACAATAACAGAAAATATTTTTTTTACTAAATGTGGTCTTCATTCTGAAGACCCATGAAACTATTGTTGTAAGTAAAAAACAGCATGTGAAATCTTAACACACCCTGGTAAGACATTTTTATTAAAATTATTACAAACTGACCTAAGTTCCCTTTTTACGACAATAAATTATAAATAATCATGGGACTGGTTTCTTTAAATTGATGGAAAAACTATACATTACAGTTCACAGATGATTGCGTATTTAAAACACACTTCAAAAAGTATAATAGAATTTAAGCTCGTGGTTATACCAATGAATGATTAATTTAATCATTTTATGAGAAACCACGATACTAATTATATAGAATAAGCCATGCTTAATGGTGCATTTACACAGTTCTTCGCTTGAAGAAATTAAAATAAACTGTTTTTGTTGTTTTTTTCCATCAGACTTTGATTTATTTTAACCTAACTTGCAGCACAGATCAATAGCTAACTTAACCTTTACACATATACATTAGCATTCAGATTGACATAAACATTTATTTAAAAAGTAAACATTTCAAGTTGTACCTTAAAAGCTTGGGTTAAAATACGATACGTATGTTTGAAGTGTGTATCTATATAGATTGAAAAGATAGATAGTATTCATGATATAATTGACGCGGCGTTCCTAACTCGTTGAATCGATCAACTATTGAATATTTTTGGTGTATTTTGATTACAAGTGTTTTGACTTGTGTTCAAATGTTACAACTTATTTGATTTAAATTTTAATTTTGTAAAATTACTGTAAATATTGTGTAGTAAACACAAATGTACCTCCTAAATTGGAAGTAATCAATCGGTGTTGATATTTTAACGGTGTGTGAAATTTTATCAGATTTGATGCAATGTTTGTGCCGATCGAGGACCACCGTTGAACCATGGAAACATTCTAATTGGTTGCTGAAATCTATGACGTCATCAAGGAAATGTGATTAACATTATGATTGGTTACTCTGCGTTATGACGTCACCATTCAATGGGCTCGTGTTCTAGTATCCAAGGTAAAGGTCTTTTCCAGCTTGTTCAAATATGATGTACGTTGCATATATTTGTTCTGGTTAAAAAGATAACATTCAGACAATTTGAATTAACCAACGTGCATTGTGTACTATGTAAACTCCGAAACTTTAATTAATTTGCTCGTCAATCGGGGGAAAACGGTAGAATTTGATACTTTGTACCTTTTATTACAGGTTTAGGTCTGGAGCAAAAACCAGGATGGACAAAAGCCGTGATATTCCGTGATGAGTACTACAAAGATAAAATCGCGGCATTTTCAGCAGGGTTCCGACCTATAAACAATAATACAGTTGAATTGGTGTCACCGGAACACAACGTAATAGATGGCGCTCGATGGAGCCGAGGCTTCACACGTGGTAAACACGTGGTTGAATTTATATATCCTGTACATTTAAGAAAGTCGGGAGCTCGTGTAGGTCTTGGTATGAAGGGTACTGTGCTAGGAGGAAAAGATAAATCACTTATTGTTGGTGGATATGAATCGTTAGCAGTTGATCTAGTCACCAGAAAAGCATTGTGTAATAATAAAATCATAAAACGGTTTCCATCTTCAAAGGTAATAATCTATTGCATGTATATTAAAATATTGTTTGTAGATAAGTTCATGTTGTAAGCCATCTTTACAAAAAGTTGGTTTGCGGTTCCCTCACACATATCTTTTAATCGGTACTAGAAACATAAAATTGAGGGTTTTTTAATGATAAGATCCATCGCATATGCAAGAGATTTAATAATGGAACTCTTTGTTTTCAGGTGCTACCGGACTGGTTTTTCATGTACTTTGATTTAGATGCTGGTATTGTTCAGTTCGGATCAGATACGGAATTTTATGGTACGGCATTTACTGGCTTCACGCAAACGGAACCGGTGTATCCCATAGTAACTGGAACATTACAGGGAGCCATCATTGGCATAGTTTATCGAGGACAAGGTAGGGCTGAAATTTTAAACAATGAAAAAATGCAAAATTTGGAAACACACTTTTCGGGAAACAGATTCAAAAAGATTCCAGATACTCGATACGTTTGTTTAAGACGATGCGAAGCCAAGATAATTTTTGTCATTGATACAGTATGTTTTATTATTCCTATTATCAGTGACTTTCTTAGTTAATTATTTAAAATAATAAATCCTTTTTCAGGTAAAGATATTATTGGACCGCTTAGAAAGCAGCGATGATTGAAGTGACCGTCAGACCCGAATCCTTCACTACTGCAGGAACATGTCAGATACAGTAAAACCTCAAATAGCGACCACCTCATTATTACGGCCATACCATTATAACGACCACTTATTTTTAGACTGGCTTTCAATGACTCCCTTTTAATTCGACTTGATATTGAGACCGATTCATTATCACGACCGATTTTCAGGTTCCAAAGGTGGTCTCGTTATTGAGGTGTTACTGTATTCGCATAAATAATACATTCCATTACGTCACATAGTGATGTTTAAACTGGAGAGATTGTAATGTCTCATGGAATGATATGTTGTAAATTAAATAATGTTCCGTAAGGCCTAAAAAAAAGGTTTGTTTCCAGTTAACCGAACAACCTAATATTTTACCGGCTGACTCGAGCTATTGAGGCATCCAAATCGTAGTGCTATATTGTAATTTTCACAACTCATTATGACAGCGCACATATTCCCATACAGTGTTGCTGATATATGTAACAAAAAATAGCAAAATTCCTGCCTACCGACCCATATTTTTTTGGCATGTGACCAGAAACAAACATTTTTAGACCTATCTTAATGTTACAGATATTTCATATTCAATTTAAATGACACTGACCGCATAATTGATCACCATTTTTGATTTTGGTTGTGGAGTATTGTCCAGAAGTAGATTATCTGTGTAAATCTGGTATCGTATTTCTTATTAGATATAAATCTGCATTTATGCACATAACTTATTCCACTTAATCAAAAATCTTTCTACTTGTTCTGAATAATTTGAAGCTTTGCATTTATATACTGAATAATAAATCTTTTTTGTTTATTGTACATAGATTTAACTCGGCATTCATTAATGCACTTATTTTACAAAATTTGTAGTCAAGTATGATTTATACTTAACATTTTCATACTTGAATGTCTTTTTAAAAGCATTTTCTACATAGTATATAGTCCGTATTTTCACGTTCAGACAAACCTGTTACCAAAGGCCACCTTTTTGAAAGACAAATGTGAACTTTATTTACAGGTGGCATTTATTCAGAGGTCAGTTTGTTCTAAATAATGAATTGTAATTTTAAAAGAATGACCTTTATTCAAAGGGTGGTATATATTCGGAGGTGGTTGCAAACACGGATTTGATTTATTCTATGTATCAGGCCACATTTAAGTTTATCCTTTAAGTTCTTATATTTATGGCAGCTATTTCACTTATTCTTCATTTAAGACTAAAGCATTAAGTCAACAATGCCTCACCTAGATTGAATTTATGGCTATTTTTTGCATGAACCACATTTATCCAGTGTTCTACAGTTTCTCAAAACTGCATGTTCTGTTTGGCCTTGTATATTGTACGATTTTGATAGCTATCATTCTGCATAATACTAGCAGATTGTATCAGTTAACTTTTCACGGCATTTAAAATTTATGCTTTGTGGAAGATTACATGACAATTATTATCAATCTTATGATTTTAGGAATATTTTATGCAAATGTCTGCATAATATTGCATTAATTTATTTGTATGCTTTACAGGCTTGACTGAATAAATGTATAAATAAATCTGCATACTTTTATGTACACAAGGGAAGTAACTGTAATTATCTGCCAAAATCACTTGATCAGATATAAGGCTAGTTATCTTGCTCTGCATGTAGTATCCCTGACACTCGTTTTTTGTGTGACATTGTCACTAACTTACCCTTCCATAAGGAGCCGGCAGCTTCTCCATGTATGGAGGAAAATCAACATTTTGTGAAATATTCATAGAAGGGTATGACCTGCCGCGACGGAGATTTGAACCCAGATCGCTAGGGAAAACGCCTGAAATTTTTGAACAGACTAGAAAACTTATCATGATGCATGTAATGCTGAGGTAGTTTGGATTTGTACAGATAAACAAAACAAGAAATCTGCAGAGCATCTCATCTGTTTTACATCATTCTATTTAAAAAGTTGTTTTGACCCAAATTCTACGTTAAGAAGGGCCATAACTCCAAAAATATAGCTTTCGGAATAATGCCCTTTGTCTTGCAACGATAATCAAGTATTCCATGTGTTGAGTCATAATCTTTAAAAGAGTAATGGGCTACATTAAAGTTTTTGCACGACAACTACTACAACAACAATGCAGCAGCGAACATAATAGCTCTACTTTTCATCAAAATAGATGAGTTAAAAATGAAAGAAAAACAACACGTCTCTACAGGTTTTCTTTTTAATTCATTATAAACTAACGTGAGAGTACACATACTTACATATGACCCAGCAAAGTTACATTAAACATAAAAGGTTACATAATCAGTTTGTAGCTTTGAATCTTTTACCATAATACTTTAACATAATTGTTGATAATCTATACAATTAATTTATACTATAAACAATGAAAGCAGATGTTAATATCTAGAATGAGTGACAAACAGCCGTGATTATTCTGGCATCAACTTTAATCATGTCTTTCTACAGGAAATATTTCATCATGTAAGCAAATTTAAACATTCAATGATAGTTACTAAAAATGAATAAAGGCATTATTTATATACATACATGTATATACCACAAACAATATTTTCATTTTTTTCTCGTTTATTAAAAATGTGCTTGTAGTAAAACCGAAAACATTTTTTTTTCTTACTCGACTCTCAACATATAATGTATACACACAGATTTAGTATAAATTCTGACTATATAACGAAAGTGCAATATTGCAAAGCATGTATACAACCAATTTATGACACAAGACATTGCTAGAAAGAATACAGAAATTCTAATATTTAAAATGTTAAAATATATACTGAAATGAAAGAAGTGAGCATATAGGCGTCAAATTTGAATCAATTGTTTTAAATACTTCTCAAACAAACCTGTTATTAATGCCTCAATTTTGGCAACCTGATTCTAATTCTATTTAATTCTTTTATACAATTTGTGAGCATAAATTGATAAAAGTTTCAATATTATGTGCAACAAAGATAAAATTCTGGTTTACATACTAAGATAAATAATCCAGTATTTAACATCAAATAATAAGTAAAACATTCACATGATAAATAAAAAAACTTAGTATTCCTGACAGTTGATTTCCAATAAACATATTCTATGTAACACTACACAAAATGTCACAAATCATACAAACAGCCTGCATCATACAATTTTGGACCTTTGGACAAAAGTTCGACATGAGTTAAACTCTGCTCAAAGAAATAAGTCTTTCCATAGATAGTGTCAGTATTTCTTAACAACTATGCTCGTTGAAATATCCTGTAGAATAGTTTTTTTATGTTCTACTATGTTTTGATAGTTAAACCCACAGTTAAGACACGGTTAAAATTTTATCCAAAGGCCCAAAACTCATGACGCTTCTAACATAACCAAGATACTGCTACAAATGGCTGCAGCATGCTTGTACAATTCCATGAAGTAAACAGTATATCACAATCCAACAGTATCCAGACAGGAAAACAACACACTTAAATAACAGTGATCTCACATAAAGAGCTATGTATAACATCTTCACACAACTTCATCAATACAGAATACAGGATCAAGTTTCACATACATTCAAAAAGTTTGAAAATTGAAAATAGACAAAATCTCCCAGAAAGAAAACTTACTTCTGATGCAAATTTATTAAGGAAAAACAATATCAAGTCCTTTTTAATTTGAGAAATAAAAAATCTCAAGACTGAATTGTGAAACATGACCCAAGTATAGACTGTATCTCTTGACATTCATAGACATACATGCTTAGGCAGAAGACAGCAAGTGTATAGTGCCGGGGAACAGAGACTTTGTGCTAAAATCAGATGCGAGAACCAGTCCAAAATGTAGCAAATAATCCGACTGAATCCAGTATTGACCAATCAGACACAGAGACAGTCTAAGGACCAACCAATCAGACAGGGAAACAGTCTGAGAACCAACCAGACACAGATAATCTGAGAACTGACCAATGAGATACTAAGGTTTTAGACTGGTCAACGAACATAGATTTCAAATCTCATACCCAACAAGGAGGTAAGAACACAGTCACATACAAGAGAAAAACAAAAAGACAGTCATACAAACATGCACACTAAAATAATAAAAAAAATCACCCAGCATTATTTTTAAAACAAGAAAAAAAACTTGGCAATGATTTTCAAAAACACTGATTTTTTTAATTAAAAATATATTCTATCAGTAAGTATCTATGTAAGAAAGTTTATGATATTAACAGCTGTGGATATTCACTTACACCTACTTGTATATTACAGTAAGATATTAATTAGGCAGCTTCGAAAAAGCTGGAAACATTCATACATTAACTTCATACTGTTCTGTTTAAAAAGCATCTATAAAAACAATCAAAATTTAATGTAAGATAATTCAAGCAGAAAGGCTTTGTTCAAGTCCAGAGATAAAACTAGCAAAATCTGGAGACCAGTCCCAGAATGCAGCCTTGCCATTGGCCAATTTGAAGACTGAGCTGGGAATCAACCAATCGGAAGTCATAATTTAGAGACTGATACCACAGCTCAGATTTTGCATTCCCATCAATGAATTCAAAAATAACATCCATATAAAATAACATACATAACCGCCAAATGAAACAAGGACAAAGATTCATTAAAAAACAACTAACAGACTCAAAGCTTTCAAATATTTTAAATGATTACACAACAATTAACTGTACAGTCAATTAATAAACACTGTATTCATAATGTAGTTTGTATCACTAAATGCAAAAGAAAAATGAATCCTTACATAGGGCAAAAGTAATAACAGAACAAGCAATGTGTAACAATCCATGCTTTATATAGCAACATTGTGATAAAATTTTGAAGCAAAAAAATGTGATACAACTTCATCAACCTTATAAAAACACAAATATAACAAAAGCTAGGACAGTATGAAACAGAGCTTAACACAATACTGTAATAATCACTTTTTCACTTATCAACAGAGCTATGCTATATTGGATTCAGCCAACTATCAATGATAGGTAATAATTAGTCATGAAGTATGCCATATATTTATTTTGATACCTCTTTAATCATATTATCAATTTTACAGACAAGCTAAGGTTATCTAATAAAAGCTAAACATCATTCACCAGAGACAATACATATGTCATATTTGTTCATGGATTCAAATGATTTAATTTAGAGTCAAAAGCTTTGATTAAACAATGTACAATAACTCACTCCTTTAGAGTCACCAGGATATGGGTAATAAACTACAGTATCTGTTGTTTCTCATTGCCAAATTCAAGTCGTAAGATTTTAATACTCAAACAATGACAATATATCAATGATTCTATTCTATGACTAGAATGTGTCTGGTGTCGAATATATACTTTTAAAATTCATTTTTCACAAATGGTGCAAAAATGACTTAAACATCAATACATCAGACAATTTAGTACAAAAAAACTTGTAAGATTTGAAATTTTGATGGCAGTTTATTGAAATTGAACATAGATGTTAGATAAATTGAATTATTTAAGTGATAGGAAATGAAGCAGTGGTGATATGCCTAAATGAGATTTGATATCAAAATATGGAATCAATGCATCAATAAATTATTTGTTAATGTTTAAGAGCACCAAACATATCAGTAAGAAGATTGGAGAACAAAAAACAAATAGGAAGCCTTTTGTTGCAGTACACTTATATCAAAGGATTATTTTAACTCGATCAATACTGTATCCAGTTAAAGAGGTAAAGATATATTATTATACAGTCATAATTTATTTTATACATTGCTAATTAAAATCTGTACAAAAAACCCAAAGAGTTGGAAAAAATGTATGCATCTAATGCATCTTTCTATATACAAAAATCTAATTACTGTAAATACTTCATGACCAGACGTTCTTAACTAAATCTGGAACCCAGTGTCAGAATACAGCTCAGCCATTGGTCAACAGAAAGATCAAAAATCGGCCAATCAGAGGCTAGTATTTTAAACCTGGTCTTCAAGTTAAAACAAGAACATCAGACTCCTGTTACAGATAGCATATAACATAAAAACAAGCTTAAAATACCAGTAAAAAATACATCAAACAGGCCAAGAATTCATCAGTACAGCTTAAATCAGCCATCATGGATTGTGTTGTTGCAAGCCTTAGCAGTTTAACTTACAAGAATATAAAGCTAAGATACAGTAAAATGATTAATAACAGTCTTATATTAGTTACAGCTAGTTTGTTTTCTCCACATAATTGGATGGTAACATTCCACGCTGGCCAGATTTCTCCACAGTACCTTCCATCCATCCGGCATCAATTGGTTGGCAGAATATGATATAATCTCCCTCTCGAAAGCTGACCTCGTCATTATCAGCAGCATCGTAATCATACATAGCTTTACATACCATCTACAACAAAAAAAAAACAATACCAGTTATATGGTGATGTGGCCATGACTATGGTCCAGTGGTTAGAACCCTTGACTTGTAACCTGTTTTGCAGCAGGTCACGCCCTTCGATTAAAATTTAACCAAAAAAAGTCGATTTTCCTCCATATGCGGAGAAGTAGCTTGGTCCTTGTGGAAGGGTAAGTTAGTACTGGTTAGTATACAGTCCAGGAAAACTGGTTAGGTGAACCGGTCGCCGTATATAACTGAAAAGTTGTTGAAAAATGGCTTTAAACCCAGTGAAAAAAATATATGATGAGGTGTGAATTGTTTTACTCTACAATTAATTTCAAATCATATAGTGGCAATCCAAGATACTTAGTGCCAACTTGTAGCCTGTAGAAATCAGAGATTGGTATCATACTATTACATAATCAGACACCTACACAAGCATTACTGTTTAATTATTAACTGATAAACTGTGACTTCAAGAGCTTGACTTAACTGATACATTGCACTTCAAGAGCTTAAGTACCAGACTTGGGTATATCTTAACAATTCATGCCAAACTTGACAAAGAATGAACAGTTATACCACATGGATAAATATGTATTTAATATGTATACACTAAATTTATATCAACAACTGTTTGGGTATGTTTCAAAAAGCAATGCATGGATTTACAATATAGTATATTACTGAAAAATGTTCAATATTAAAAGTTTGCAGTATCAAATAGGTTTTGAAAATTCTGACAAAGATGAAACAACCATGTTACAGCAAGAATTACTCAGACCTTTATCAATTGCTAAAATATTTAATAACATGACATTAAACAGGTAAGCTACTCAACAAGCAAAAACTATTGTTACTATATGCTTCAATTCAAGAAAAATAAATAAAAAAAATGTACAAGTGAATTGATATCATCACACAAAATTTCTTCAACTGTGCTAGGATCACTAGAAACCTGAACACAGATGAATTCTGGAGATATAATGCCCCATGTGCACACAGAACTAATTACTTACCCCTTTACCAGAACTACTGTCTACAACGGGTTGTTGTGGCTCTGGTGGAGGGGGCTGGTACTGTTGTTGTGGGGGCTGGTACTGCTGCTGTGGGGGCTGGTACTGTTGAGGTGGGGGCTGATACTGCTGCTGTGGGGGCTGATAAGCTGGCTGCTGGACAGGCTGGGCTGTAAATAACAAAACATAAACATAACAATACATGTTTCATAAATGGCACCATTGCCATCATGAGTGCTTTCAAAATAATTGGTATGTACATAACAATAAAATTAGCTGATAAAAAAGTGGACAATAAGTTTATACATAACATTCGTAAGGAGTACCAAGGTCATATATCACATTTTAGTATGAAAACCAGTCTAAAACTACACTGCTGTCATTGGTCAACTTTAGGTACAAACCAACCTATCAGCTACTTGTAGCAGACAACAGATTTCCAAACTCTAAGTTATAATCCCAGATTTTATAGTGGATTTGAACTAAATGATGCAATGAAAACACCAAAAACAACATCGAGCAATCATTGAGCAATCATTGTACTATGTGGACACCATCAACCCATGTAAACATTTCCAAAGCGTGTTTTTTCTTTCTAATGGCTGGAATCTGAAATCTTTCTTTATATTTAGCATTATCATTTATTTGGTTATAATGGTGAAAAAATACGAGAATCAATTCCATGCAAATATCAATGTTGCACAAATGTTGCAGTGAAAACAAGGCATACATTACACAGAGTGTACATTCATAATCACAAACCTGTGGGGTTTAATCTGAGTTCAGAGACCAGTCTAAAATGCAAGCCACTAGTTGGTCAGTTTTCAACACAATTCTAAAATTGACCAATGGCCAGGCGGCATTCATAGACTGGACTACATACTTTAGTTTTACCACCTTGTGATGTGATTTGTTAGTCCATAACCAATGATGTGAATGTTAATGGTTAAATCTGAATTATTAAACATTTATTCAAACAATTATAAGTATCTAAGTACAATTGTTGGCAAGTTGATGTAAAATGACCCCTTTCCACTTTTATTATTTTGTTAACTTGGTTCATAACAGACTAGCAAGGCAAGTTTCATAAACTGTTGCATAGCATGAATGACCAAATCCCCCACAAGCTGTAGTAACACAGTACCATGTAAAACTTTGTGATATGAATCAGAAAGTAGAAAGAACATACGATCAAAGCACAATCTAAGAAGGCATAAAGTGTAATTCTAAAAGAGGGTAGATGTTAAATGAAGAACATTTCAAAATTGCCAGTAAAATGGTTATCATGTAATGTGTTTCTATGGGAACGGACAACATTCAGTATGAACAACATGAATGAAATAATTACAAATTACAAAATGGAATTTTTCAATGATAGAACTAGAGATTACATCTTCTGTCTCCGCTGTATTGTCCTGTAATGGAGCCATATTTCTCATTCAATGGATCATAGTCGCTAATTGAGCCAACTTTACGTGCCTGAGGTTGTTCCACTGAAAAAAAGCACATTACAAAACCAATTTGAGCAGGCAGAACAGAAAAAGTGCAAGCATTTAGAAAGACAGACACAGTTTCTTCATACACGTTTTAACATACAATACTAGTATTTTTTTTTTTTTTTTTTTTCACTGGTGTTCAATGTGGCACCAAAAGCCAGGGTCATTTGTCAACTTCCAGCTTTAATGGTGGAGGTAGAACTCAGGTATACACCTTGGTAGAACCACTAACCTTCTGGTAAGCTAGATGGACCACTTCGTCACATACGAATTTTATCAAAGAGATTCAAACTTACAGCAGCGAGGGGCTGGTGATTACTAGTCAGAGACCACAGCCACTCAACCATAAGGACCCAATACAGTACTAGAAAGAACAGTTTCTGACATGTAATGAAACAAATATGTAAATGTTGCATACATCACAAAGATTTATTTTTTGTAATTTGGGAAAGGGTCCAAGTCCAATCCAGTAGGGAAAAATGCACAGAATGATACCAATATTGGGAAGTTTTAGGACAGGAATTGGGAATAAATGTCTTTATTTTCTATTGGGAAGAGTCCATTAACCGGACCCGAACAAAGAAGGAAATAAATTGCTGTCATCATCACATACAAATAGCCCTCCACCATATTTGTCAAACTAAATGCACACAGTCATGGCAAAATAGCAATCTAAAGCATCAGCATATCAAAGCACAATTGTCGACATAATTTGTACAGAATTATTCCAAAATGATACTTCTTCTTCAAATAGTTGCAAAAACTCAAACCTTATCATTGGTTGATTGTAAGACTAAACAACTACATATTTATTCAGTAAAAAACTTCTCTTTGTCATAAACACCTGCTAATTAAACAGGCAATCAGTCCAATGCGTGAAAACTGGTTCATATTACAACTAATCATCAATTAAGAATAATGGTCCGTATACTTCAATATCATTCATTTCATTCATTCACAAAAATTTATTTTAAAAAATGCGCATCAGAACACATTAATTAACCTACATTCACAAGGTAACAATGATTAATATAATATTAAATTCAAACTAAATTTTCATTTATTCAAATCAATATTCTACCATCCATGCATAAAATGCACATAAGCAAATGTTAGTTCAAAATGTGAAAAAAAATATGCATAGTTTCTGTTCAATAAAATAATGCTCAAATCACTTCAATGTAAATATGAAAATATTCACAAAAACTCATAACACTTTTATATGCATGAGAAAATATGCAAGCAATTCTTCTCAACTTAAATTTGAAAATATGTAAAAAAAGTCTACAGAACATGAAAAATATATATCACCCATCAGGTTTGTTTTTTACTTAAATTGTGGTCATCATTATGAACTCAATGTTATAAACCTGTGTCCAGGGAGTAGTCACAATAAATAGTCAATCTTTAAAAAAATGCTCAGACCGGACTAAGGCCAGAAAAAATAGTCGTGTTTCCAGTTTCCTGACAAAAAAATAGGGCAGGTAGGTCACAAAACCTTTTTCTAAACTTTTTTCAAAACATATCTTGAGTACTCCTCATCAGATTCATCCAGTAATATTTTTGTACTATGGATTTTACAGTTAGAAACTTTAGATAATCTAGAGTCAGTACAAACAGTGGAGTCAGTTAGGTAACTAGAAACATTTTTTTGTTTGGCCTAATCATGAGCTTGTTTTTTGAGAATCCTCTCTACAATCTAGTTCAAATTTAACAACAATTATGGCACAATAAAAACCACCCGAGATCGGTCTCAAAACCAAAGTTGCAAAATCTCAAGTTCAAGAGCACATGGTAAAACAAATACATTATAACCCCTAAGAACTGGACCCCTTCAGGACTGGCCTGAAAGTCCGGTTTCCTGAGAATTCTGGTTTTCAGAGAACAATTAATTATAAAACAGAAAAAATGGGACTTCGAAAATCATCAGATTTTCAGAGAAATTCTGGTTTTCAGGGAGTCCGGTTTTGAGGGGTTATATCGTATATGGTAATTGTACAAGATTTAGATATAATGACATCACGGTTAATAGTGAGTATATTGCTTGCAAGTAAACATTTTACAAGAAATGGAGGACTGAAATTGAGATTAATCTCACTTTGGTAAGTTTTATGAAATAGGGGCCAAGTCATGATTCTCAGATATCCAACACTATTGGATGATTAAAGATGAGGCTAGAAAAAAAAATCATGTTTATGGTTACTCGACAAAAAACAGGGTAGGTAGGTTGCCAAATTTTTCTTTTCCAATTCCTCTTTTCTTAAATATGTTTTATACTTTGGAGGTACAACTTGTCCCCAAATATTTTTGGAATGGATTCTAATATTAGAAACTGCACGGTTGACGCCAAAAATCGAGGTTTTGTCAGGTAACCATAAACATCTATTTTTTTTATTTATTTATCTTTTTTTCAGGCCAGATGATCATAATGATGATTATAAATACCTAATGGTTTTATATTAAATTCCAAAATGGCAAATTGTTAGAAAAGCTGGAAATATTCACAGAACAAATTGATTTGAAAGTCATGGAAAGTCAGAGGGTACTGTATATCGAGCAATCTACAACTAGTATGGGTGAAAGTTGAAAATTTTGAAAATCCAAAAAAATATGCTCTGTTCCAGAGAAGCATTAAAAACTGGTACAGTCTGGGCCTGCAATAAAAAAATCCAAAAATTCTGGCACATGCCGGAAAACTTTCACCCATGCTATTGGAACATATGGCAACTACATAACACTGCATAAATATCTATACAAAAATATCAATCAACCACTAGAGATACAAAATTGATTAATTAAACATGAAAGCAGGTTTAACATAGAATGTTAATGAGTTAGGTCTACAAAGATACAGAACAGCAATAAAAATGATAATTCACTAATCTGGAAAGGAAATGATTGCTCCATGGTAATCATCATTATTTGACATTATTATCAACAAGCATTGATTAGTAATAACCTGTAATTAGCATAAATTAATAAGACACAACATTTACATGAATTCCCTTATGATGTACATAATTACAATACAAGAAAACACAGTTAGTTCAAACAAAGAAAATGACCAATTCTTAAAGGTAGAAATGGTGTTTCAATAATGTATGCTATATAAATGATCTACAATTCTGTTAATTTCTTGCCACCATCGTAATTAATGTTATTTTACTGAAACTGTGCAACAATTTTATGTTAAAAGCTGGTTAGTATAAAGAAAAAAGAACCTAAAATGGAACAATAACAATATTTGTCATGATAAAATCAATAAAAGAATTGACCATTACTGACACTAATGGATAGTTTTACTGCCTTCTTAAAATCTTTTTCATGTGCCCAGTACTGCTAACGCTATACTAGTAGTTTTAATATTTTAAGTCTTGAACCTGCTCTTCAAACAGTTAAAAGCCAAATTCTATTTCATCAGACCAAGCCACAGACAGAGTTTATGGCATTGGGTTAAAAGTAAAAAAAAAATTGAAAAAAAAAACATAAACAAAAACTTAAGTTTTGTGCCACGGAAACAACAAAAACTATTACAGGACAGACCAGCGGGGATAAAAATTGAAATTCTGGCACATTTCCGAAAAAATGATTGCACATTTTATTGTGAAAACTGCTCTCCATATATGTAACAATAAACCAAGATATTGTATTTATATTTAACACAATGCTGAAACAGTTAGGTTTAATCAAACAACAAATGTGACGTTAGTAGAAGCAACATTACATTAACTTAGTCAGGGTTTAATATAAAAAGTTCTTGGTTTCCACTAATCTGATCCACCCTATTTTTTTCCTTTTTTGGCCTCTGTCATTTTTTTTCTTGCTGATATTTTAATTTTCATATGAACTACGGTATATCTCCAAACCAAAAAAATATTTTTGAAAAACAAGTCGACCTTCTGACCCCTTATTTTTTTGGATGTTAGTGGAAACATGGTGTTATTAGTTTGCCATACTAAGAACTACACCTTCCAGGAATAGTCTCTACATGAATTTAACAATACATTCTGTAAACAAGCTGTGAAAGTTATTGAGTATGAACAAAAATAGTTCTCATGAAGTTTACTCCTGCAGGATCGTTGTAACCTACATGTACAACAGCAGACGACGTATGACAACACAGACTGACAACAGAGAGAGAACAAAAAACAGACAACCAAGTATATTATACAACAGTATGATGGTGTATATAACATGTATAATCACAGCAATACAGAAATAATAGTATTGCCAGAAAGTTGTTATTTTCACTGGGCTTTGACTTTTTTGCACCAAAAGCAAGGGAGTAGGGGTCATGTGGCAATTTTTCCTGCTTTAATGGTGGAGGAAGACACCAGGTGTACACCTAGGTAGGACCTCTGACCTTACAACTGAAGCTTTTTGGTCAGCTTCCTCAAATGTGAAATTAGTTTTGTCTCAGGTGGGGTTCATACTAACAGTGGTGAGGGGCTAATGATTACCAGTCAAGGACCATAACCAATCAACCACAGAGGCCCCCTACGAGAAAGTAAATGCGCGCAAAAGACAACAAATTTACCCCAAGTAAATTATAAATCATGTGAAAATGTTTGAATGATTTTCAGTCAAACTTGAGCCAATCCATCCATAGATTTTTTTGTCTATACATGTACAATGTAAGTAAGAGGTGTACTAACACTATATACATGTATCTTCCTGTCACCAAGGATTAAAATAATATATGAAACTGAACAGGGTGCTCACTAGACGTCAAACACTGAGGGTAAAAAATAACCCTAAGCTGATAAAAATTTAAAGCGACAACAAATTTTTCTTGTAATTTAACGTAATTTGACATATAGGAACAAATTCAGAGGCTTTATTTTACTAATAAGCATACAGCATACAGGTCCCATTTAAGGGGTCAAATGAGTGCCCTGTGAAATGAAAGTTAAACATTCCAACAAATGAGTAGACTTACAAGCGCACAGTATGGCAAGAGAACAGTAATTACAAGCATAAGTAGTATTGTCAACAGATACATGAACCATACTGATTCTGGTAAATGTACATTCAATTATCTTAATATCAATATCCTTCAGTCATCAGTTACTTCCAGTGAAAAAATCAAAATATCAGGAGAATTTTAAGCAACTTTCAGGCTGTTCCAAAAGGGTAAATAGTTAATAGGGTGAATCTGTAATATGCTCAGTGAAACTGCCATAATTAAAAATGCCTGAACATCAGCGATCTAGCAAAAGTTGGACAGAATAATGGCAAGAAATTCTAAATTTTATACTAAACAGTCTTCATGAGAAGGTAGTCATATACGTATACAATCATGACTCACAGCTGCCTCATATGCTTTGGGATAATTCCAAAATAAGGCATGGCTTAATTCAAATATCAAAATTACTGAGAATTACTTACTTTTTATTTTTTTTTTTTGGCATTTATAAAAGCTAAAACAAAGCTTTTGCAAATGGTGAAATGCAAAAGATATTTGCACAGAGTACGGTTTAAGGGATCTATATTCCCTTGTATAGTGAGACTGTAACAGGCAGTCTAGCATCCAGAAGACCTTGACCTTCAAGCAAAGAGCAAAATTCCAGGCCAAACATCATAAATCTGATATTTGTGCCAAGTTTTATAATTGAATTACAAGCATGCATGAAAGAGAAATACAATCAGAGATTAATAGATAGAGGGACAAAGAGCAAATCTACACATCAGATTATCTTCTCAAAATAGTAACTCGTATGTACACTACACCAGTGAGACAGTATGAAGTACATGCGCACCAAAGCCATGATGAGTTAATTAGAAGCATAACTACAGTATTATACTTACATTGAGCCTGCTCATCATCACCTGATGATGAAAATCTTTGAACACGATCTACAGAAATCACATTAATTTCATTCATCATGCTAACAATAAATACATGCTTTAAAAAATATGCACAAATATGTGTTAATGTCAAGCAGAGATGTCTGCACATTGCTGATTTCGAACAAGATGGCCACATGATCGTAATACAGTCGACTCTCATTATCTCGATATCGTCGGGACCATCAGAATTTAGTCGAGATATCAGTTTGTTGAGTAATCAGTAATTGGGGTAGTTGGGGTATTTTGTTGTTTTCCTAAATGGTTTTCACTGCAAATGGTTAAGAACAACTAAAACTGAAAACATGACACATAGTCAATTTGATATTTTTATTCTAAAATACATTTTAGAACGTAAAACAAGCACAATATTACAAAATTATATAGATAAACGCACAGACAGTAACAATTCAGTGACCTAACAAATCTTGTCGAGGTAACGGAAAATTGACATATTAGGAGTCTAGATAGCGAGAGTCGACTGTATTATATGAGATGTGATTTTTTATAAGGAAGTCAGTTAAGTGGCCACAATGTAACACAATTTAATGCTAAATGTCTTTTGTTTTGGTCTTCTAGATAAGAAATTGTGATTTTTTTTCAAAATAAAATGCATTTTTTAAGTCAACTGGTTTGAGTAGACATAAACATTGTTTTATTTCAGAAATTAAATCAAACTTTATTTTAACTGTATGATTTACCTACTATAATGCAGATAATTTTATCTAATTAGTAATTAACTTGGTTAAAGCACCATAATAGAAAGCAAGTGTTATCAATTATTGAATGTATAGTTATAGTTATAGAATGCGTTATAAATGCTAAAATGTGTTATAACTCATATCAAAATTGACCTAAAGCTGTAATCAATACGAAAAAAGACTTTCAAATAACTAAATCTAGTGTCTATGTTCCTTATTGATTCATAATTACACTATTTTAGAATAAACCATAGATTCTTCTACAAATAGCTACAACAGCAATTCTAGGAGAGTTATTCAAAATCCAAAATTAACACGAAATATTGTGTATACTGAATATTGATCTGTTAATTGAAACAACAGCTCAGCAGAGCAGCACCAACGCTCATATCTTTTACATCATTCTGTTTAATAATCAATTTCGACCAACATTCTGAGTTAAAAAGGGGCATAACTCCAAAAATACAGCTTTCAGAATAATACCCTTGTCTTGCAACTGTGCCTTGTCATGATAATCAAGTATTCCAAAAGTTGTGTAAATATCTTTAAAGTGTTTGAGTAATGGCTACATTGAAGCTTTTGCATGACAATGGCAATGATGACAACGACTCAGCAATCATAATAGCTCGACTTTTTCTAAGAATCAGACAAGCTAAAAAAAATACACAGCTTTTGAAAATATTTTAATTTAAGCACAAAGGAATCCATACATATTTTAATTACAGCACAAAACAATCCATACATGAATATGGTAGTTGAATGGTGGAATATAAAGCAAGGAATATCTCCTGAAAATCTGCTTTTCAAGTTTTCAATTAAAATATTTTCCAATACATTATTTAATAATTTATTACAACTTGATTTGTGTATAAAGAAGTGATAGTGATCTCTTTTGTTTTTTTTCTCTGATCGTTAAAGTCGTACCAACAATCAGGGTCATTTTCCAGCTTTAACAGTGAAGGAAGACCCCAGGCATTCACCTACATAGAATTACTGCCCTTGTAACCTAGCTGGACCGCTTGTGGTCTTATGTGGGATTCGAACTCAGTGGTAAGGGGCTAGTGATTACCAGTCAGAGACCATTACCATATGACCATTGAAGCCTCTCCACATTGTGTTCTAACATACAATCTTTGGGTCAGAAATTGACTTTGTTCAATGGTCATGCTACCTACAGAATTATTGGGAGGTTAATGGGCATATAAATATTACCTCAGACAAGCAATAAATCTATAAGTTTTGATGACCAGAGCATATTTAAAACCTAACTTTTTGTGTGGTTAGAAAAAAAGACTACTATCATTTATAAAACAGATGATTAATTATATGCAACCACTATCAGACTCCAGCTAATTAAAGATGCACACATTTTGTTTGTTTTGTTGTACTAAACTGGATTTATCAATGATACCCACCCTGATTATATTGATCCAAGCTGCATTCCACACTCACTTATTTAGTAATTAAAACCTGCATGGCTATAAAACCCGCTATTATACGAGTATACAAATGCCTACAGTTATTATTCTAGTCTAGCATCCCAGCATACAAGGTATACTCTATCATATAATACAGTTACACAATCTTCCAGATACAACAATGAACAGAAAGGTACATATCTACATACAGTTAAAGTGCGCTCATTCGAAATAGCAAGGGACCTTTTCAAAAATTTCAAATACGCGCATTTTTTGAATGAGTGCCATTGTTGTTGATTGTTGGAAGTTTAAACCACATAAAGGCCAAAGACAAATTTCCACCATGCTTCAGACTGTTTTCATCATGATAATCACAATATCTTCAATACTTTCATTTGTCTTACTGCAGGGGGGAACATACAGGGAGTTGCAGGGTGTAGAATTAAAATTTACACACGTTAAGAAAGCAAACCATTAAGATGCTGAATAAAACAATTAAATACATTTTCATCATAACTGAACTAATAAAAAATGATTTTGTATACATCTATAGGATGAACGTTAAAGTAAAGTTTTCTTGTTAAAAGAATTACATCAGACTTTGTCAAGTAGATTAACCTATATAAAGGTTTCATTACAAGTAAACAAACGCTTATGCTATAGTGCAATGTTTATAGATTTTTTACTACTTAACTAGCAAAGTATTCTTGTATTTACATCTGATTGGTCGGTATGATACAGGATGTAACACTTCACATAATAAACTCCATAACTCCCCGACAACAATAGCCACACAAAGTTAGTTTTCTACAATGTACTTACTTTTAACAGAACCTCTATGTTGTGAATTGTGACTAGGACCAGTCGCTTCATCTAACATACCAGTAAATAATACATCACAGTTATATGAATAGAACCAAGCTTTTTTCATATAAACTTAACAGTACAGGAATCATATCACTATATTCTAGCATATATAAAGTACGAATTTATATTTGGAACTCAAAACTAGCTTAAGAAATTGGAGGGTTGAGAGCAAAAAGGGCATATCTCCATTTTGACAAAGAAGGAGATAGCTACATTCTTGCTCTGATCCTTTCAATTATATTCGCTTACAATCAATTTTAAGATGTGCTCTTATTACTTCATCAAGTGACATTAAATTTCAAATCATTTTATTGAATGTCTGGCATCGTTCAGTGCCAAGCCATATTTGTGTATTTCTGTGTAACAATCTATTTTATTGTTTTTACACTTCCTTTTCACAGCAATGTGTAGATTCATTAAACTGTTAATAGTGTGAGTGTGCAAGATATTCAATTGTTCTTTAATGTAACAGGGAAAAATATTCTCACAACATCGAATGCAATCCATAAAAACAAAACAAGGAACTATATGCTAATAACAAAAAGAGCAAAACATCTGTACATTTATTTACCAACTAGCAATCTATATTTCTGACTTTCCAAAGGTTTCTTTCAAAACAAACAATACACACTCATAGAAATTACACATAAGCTCTACTTATCAGATCTTGCTTGATAAGTGAGCAGCAAAATCTCACAAAATTCAATTTTTGATTCACAAAGTCTATTTTTAGTAACACAGATTTTGAACAAGGTTCCATTTTTAGTAACAGATTTTGAACAAGGTTCTATTTTTAGTAATACAGATTTTAAACACAGTTCTGTTTTTAGTAACACAGATTTTGTATATAATTCTACTTCAGCAACATTTTTGAAAGCATTCTATTTTTAATAACAATGCTATAACACAAAATTCTGTTTAGTAACTACATTCAAGAGGAATCAATTTCAAGAAATCATTCACATTCCTGAGTCTGAAAATTTGAGCATGTCAGGATAAATTTATCCCTCAGCAGCCCAATCCATCAAACATGTCACAGAAAGTAAGACAGGCTGTAGAAGGTAAGTACAGGTATTTTAAATAAATTCAAAGTTTACAACATGTATGTTTTACAAGAATAGCATAGTTATATGAATTCTAACTTACCTCGTCCGACATTTGAGTCATACACTTGCCTAGCACCCGCTGAATTTCTATTGGAATATGGCGTACCTCCACTACCAAACTGTTGTTCTGCGGGGTCATAGTCAGCAATTCTACCAGGTTGACCAGTTCTCACACGACCAGCTGTGATATAAAAATAACAGGTACAGTTAGGCTAGAAAAAGAATAATTGTGTTTACGGTTACCTGACCAAAAAAGAAAAGCCAGTGGGTCATGAAACTTTTCTATTTTCTTTTTCTTTCATAATAAAGATATCTTTCATAATAAAGAGGTAAAATTCATCTCGCTCTCAGCCAAAAAATAGAGTCAGTATGGCAACCATAAACACATCTTTTTTCTGGTCTTCACACATGAGCCATAATGGAAATATCTGATAATAAATAAAAAAACATGTTCCAACATCCAAAATAGAGATATTTGCAGTGTTAATTCTGGGATTCATGTAGATAGGACTTTCAAATTTTTTATGGATGGCCAAAGGCGATGAGCAATAATACAGACACACATGGACAAAACATATTGATTAACAAAGTAGATATTTTTGCCATACATACACAGGGGTTTGTATAAAATATGTGAAATCAGTTATGAACAAAACTGTAAATGAATGAACTAATGATACAAATGATCAAATTTTATCCATTTCTCACAAACACATACTTTTGTATAGGCTATATTGTAATGAACATTACTTTTTGTACTTTTGGTCATTTAAGCAAGTTAAAATATGGCTTTCTGCATTATACTATCTATCACTCTTCAAAACAGATAATTGAAGGGATGAATGCATGAAGGACCTACCTCCACTTTAACATAGAGTGAGATAGGTACCTACTTGCGCTGACTCCTTCAATACAATACTGATGTACATCTTGATCAGACAAATAGATAAAACAGTGTGTGCAAATAATTAAATGACTTTATCCGTTCAGTAATCACAGCTGTATGTCAAATTTGTTTCAGGCAAAAACTGTCATGGTAAGCAGTGTGGGTGGGTTGATAAGACACTTCAAAAATAAGCACAAAAAAGTTGAACACACAAAAATCAACAATTGGTTCCTTAATTTTAGTTTTGATTTAAACAAAATGAATTTCATGTCATAATATCATTAACACAGAATAGCACATTAATCCAGAAATGTTGCTTCAAAAATAAATAATGACAAGATCTTGTGACAATAAATGTCCCTAACAAACAAGTGATAGTTTAATTTCATAAAACTGTACATAAATACAAAGGTTTATGGTACAAAATAAGATACATCAAAAGACAATTTTAAGCTATTTGATGGACATTTATAGTTTAATTTATTACATATGTGTTTAATTATCATGGTATGATGTATTAAATATATAATTAGATATATGCTTGAAGGTTTGAAGTTATAATCTGACTTACCATTGACCAATCCACAAATCATGCATCAGATTAACTGAGTACAACATGGACCAACACAACACTTGAGTATTCAACTGGTTCCAAAATTAAATGATCTGATTGGTTAGGTCTGACCAATCAAAACAATTCAAGCAACTGATTGGTCAGTTCTGAGAAGTTTAGACCAATCACAAGGCCTCAAACTTAGACAGGTCAATGAACTTCTGATTTATAACTTCAGACCTTGATAATTATGAATTATATTTATAGGTTAATATAAAGATGTCTAAAGCCAAAATTCCAGTAGATACTAAATCACAAAAATATGATGGAAATGCTTATCAACAAGCAAAAAATGTCCTAAAAAGTTAAATTGTTGATATACTCCCAAGTATCATTCCCAAAAAACTTAGTCCCAGAGCAATGAAACAAAAAGCAATGAATCAATTTTACATGACACAATTAATTACTTAATTAATTAATTACTAAATACAAGCTGTATTAAAAAGAACAACACACAAATTAAGCACATTTAACATCAATATAATGCATGTTGGCCAATACAAAGCTTCTAGACTTACACACAAGAGAATCCATCATCTTGAAACATGTGAAACCAATTCATAGAAGCAAGTGAACAACTCAGTATTACTGATTTATGAGAAATTGTGATCACAGCCCTTGGAGGGTTTAATTTTTGTTTCCATGACGTTTAACATCAAGCCAACCAACAGGGCATTTAGCAACTATTCCAGTTTAATGGTAGAGGAAGACTTTCCATAAACTAGTTGGACAGCTTCCTAACATGTGAAATTTATCTGGTCCTAGGCAGGTTTCCAACTCAGAGTGGAGAAGGGCAAATGATTTCTAGATGGAAACCATAACCACTTGACCATAGAGCCCTATTTGGGGGTTTAAACCAGCAATCTCCATCTCATGGCTGTCAATAGGAAGCAAGCTTACATAATTGTTTACAGTGTCCCAAGAAAATGTTTAATTTGCTTCACTGTAAAACAATCAGGCACATTCATGCCTTTAGTAATTCACACAGAACAGCACAAACATGAAAAATAGTCAAACAAAAGCAAGGCGATTATTTTACTTATTTCAACACCTGACATGTATTCAGTATACACATATGAACACACATAGAAATGCTAATTATTATCAGTATCCCTAAGTTTCAACTATCTAACACAAAATACAAAGACACAAAACATGAGATGTTCTAATGCAGTCCATTGAATCGGTCAGTCAAAATCTACAACAAAGTTAAAGACCCTCAGATGGTATTACAATATGATGTTAAACAAGCAGATTGAAAAAATACCTCCCCTCAACACACAGCCTGTTAGACCTTGGATCTAAGAATGTGACAAGACTTGAGCTGAATTTTACATAACAGGGATTTTATACCTTATAAAAAGGTACCAGCAAACAGACCCGTTAAAAATCCAAAATAGAGACCAATTTCAGGAAAAAATTTCCATAACGAGATAAATTTTCGACTGAAATGTTTCAATATTACACACACCATTAACATAATTTTAGTAATGGTAACAAATTGAACACATCTATTTCTGTAGTACATTTTCATGATGCTAAACACTGTTTAATTGACTGATATTCATCCCTATATGTCGCATAATTATGAATTAATGCAATAAAGTATCATAACAAACATAGGTAAAAAATCATGACTCCTGACAAAATGATCCAATTCCCCAAATCAGTTAGTACCAATACCTTTACTGTGCAGTAAAAACCAGGATGCCATCTCATTATGATGAATATTATCAAAAAGTCAACTAAAAATCCTTAAAGTCTCGTAAAAAACTATGAAGAGCCGACAGTGAGACCAGTCCAATACATATAAGACAAATTATTGTTACAACACTTTTATTCAGAATATTCCAAGAATTATTGATTAATAAAATGCCTTCAATGGGAGGAAAAAAGCAGAAACTTGATGCAAAAATTCACACATAACACAATAAATATCTTCAACTTTGCCAATTTCTAGACACTGACATAGTAAGGGTGGCTGTTAAGTATCGAATGTTCAAGTTCAAGGACAAAAGATAATGACTGCCATTTATGAGCATTTCCTACAATGGCGAAATTAAACGGCTGAAAAATGGATTTACCTTTACGGTTAATTGCAATATTTCATGAAGAGACACAAACTAAATCAACATGTTTCTAGACATGCTGGTAAGCAACAATTAATCGTTTAATTCTAGAACCATGCATTAAAGACTACACTCATTCGTACATACCATCTTTTATGTTCCGAACAAGATTTTGAGCTGATGAAAACAAAGATTTTGTAAGAACATAAGCTCAACACTAACAATAAACTCTAATTTAACACAAATACACAAAAATATTTAGTCCTCAAAATGAGACAGCAGGACAATGATGTCACAACTTCCTCTCATGCATAATGGTGAAGACTATGCGACAAATTTTTAAGCCACATATTTTTACTGCTTAACAACAATTACATTTCTTTGAACTCAAAGTAAACTTTGACACACTTGCACAAGCAATTATTAACTATAATTGTTCAGGCTTGGAAAGTATATTTTGGAACTGATAATTTCACTGAGTAGCATGTTTCAGATTATTTTAAAATTGAAATTGAATTTTTTGCACTGGGTTTAATGTTGCACCAACAACTTTCTTTGAAACAAATTAAGCCAAGACCTGGTCCAGTTTTAATGAACTAAGTCAACCCAAATTATAGAATAGGTCTGAAACATTTTAACCTTTAACAGAGAATTAAACCACAATAAACTTACAGGTATTGAGAAATAGCTTGATCCTACTTTCATAATAAACATATGTAAACTGATTCACACTATCATGAATCACAAGATAGAGGAAATATGTATGAGTTCTAATCACATAGAACATTTTGACAACCATACAAACTGTTTAAAATATCAAGAACACAATGTCTTTCTAAAAGTAATTTTTAATCTGTCCACACGAGTTCACAGATGAGAATGTTAAAGCTTCTCATTGTAATTACATGGGTGCCAAGGTGTAAATTTTGAAAAATTAGAAAACTTAAGATTGTGAACTGATTTTTGTTTTCCCTGCACAGCAACATGGAACGGAGACCAGTCTATTAAAGCTTGGCACTGCAGAAACAATGAAAACCAGTCTGCAGCAGATTTGTTGTGGGACAGGGAAAATCCAAAATTCCCAAAACATGCTGGAAAACTGTCACCCATATAATTATAGCATGACAAAGGTATCGAGATAATCTTGACTGGTTTAAGGAACATATTTTGATAAGCCTTAAGCGATAAAATACTACAATGTATTAAAATGGTTAACAGAATACCTAGCAGATATAAGAGCATAAATAAGCATTACAGCATTACAGTTGAAGGAAATAATACTGGAATTATGAAGAGAAGAATACAGAACACATCCTAGAGCTGGACATTCAGCTCACTGAATGATCCTTTGTCAGCAGAAGAACTGAACTGAAAATAGTAAGTACACTAAACCTCGATAATGAGACTAAAATCGGTCATAATAATGAGGTGGTCCCATTATCAAGTTGAATTATATATGAATTCTTGAAACCCGTTCCGAAAATAAGAGGTCTTATAACAAGGTGGTCATAATATGGAGGTGGTTGCTATGTGAGGTATCACTGTAATTGTTAAGGCAAGAAAAACAATAAACAAGTTTACGGCTACCAGATAAAAAAATAGGATATGTAGATTGCAAAACTTCCTTTCCATTTTTTTTTAAAGATACCTTTTATGCTTGAGGTATGATTCATCTTTACATATTTCCATACTTTGGATTTTGTTGTAAGAAAAATTTAAGGTCAGCACAAAAAGAGGGTTGGTCAGGTAACCATAAACACAGCTATTTTTTTTCTGACCTTATTTTTCAGACTTCGAACAAAGTCATTTCGGCTTCACTGAAATGTACAGGGCTCGGCAAATCCACTCATTGCTTGTAATTACAAGTAGGTGGACATTAGTCTGTACAAGTTTACAAGTAGGTGGACATTAGTCTGTACAAGTTGAAATTGACGCAGAACTAGCTAAAATTCTTAACGGGTGGTCCTGTTGGACGAGTAGCCTGAAAAAAATTTAGTCCAGCCCTGATATATTGTGCTTGAACAATTAAAAGCCTTCAGGAACTCTTATAGCATAATCGATCCTTCAATTCAGTTCAACTGCCTTCAAAGATCACCAAGAGGGCTGAGGATCCAGTTATCGGATGTGAAGAAATATATCACTACATAAAAGTCTTTAGACAAACCTGAGGGGTCATCTCTCTGATAAGCCTGTTCACCTAGATTTTATAGTCAGAAATAAACATAAATAAACAGAAACAAAATGTGAAGGTAATATGGTAATCACTATAGTATACACTCTGTGCTAGTTGACCACAGAACATGCAGTCACGATTTACATATCAGTATATATACATTCATCAGAAAGTTCCAGTAATTGTCAAGACTTTAAACCATTCTTTTTATGATAATTGCAATAAGAAGAACTTTGACTGCATTCATAGAATGTTGAAGCCATCCATAAGAATTCATTTGCAGTAACCTGACGAATATATCTTTTTTAAAATGTAAGAAAAATACATCAAGCTATTCTTAAAAAAAATTTGGTTAGCTGCAATGGGACCAACTCATTCGAAAATCACCCTTTGAGCAATTGATTCTTTATTTCAGCCTTTCCTTTCCAGTACAAGCATATAATGTTAACACAAACAATTGCTCATCTACCAACCCACTGTCAAAAGTTTGGGTCACATAACCACAAACTAAATATTTTCAAGGATGGCCTAAAATAATTTACCCAGCCAGCCAAAACCAATAAAATTTGTCAGGATTCTGAAGTGAATTTTATAAGGATGGCGTAGAATCTGAACGAAATACTTATGTAAATTTCTGTTAGGGACTATGACTGCTACAACTTCATACTGACCTTCGACTTGCTCTGCAGGTCTGGCCATTTCCATTTGTGATCTACGTTCTCTGTCACCGTGATAAGATATGTTACTGATAACTTCCATGTTGTGTCGTACACGTTGAGTCTCCGGATCATCAGCAACTGTTATTTTCTTGCCTTTTTGCTTTTCATATTCCGCATGATATTTTATCTATCAATAAAACAAAGTCAATAAGTAAGTGTTAAACATCATGGAAACCAATATTTTAACTGGAAATCAAGATTAGAATGTACAATGTAACCAATAAAATAAGAACTCCACTCAGCCAGGTATTCATTAGAAAAGAAGGGGACCTTCGTGGTCAAGTGGTTATGGTCACTGGCTAGAAATCACTAGCTCCTGACAGCTCTAAGTTTGAATCCCATCCAATACCAGACAATTCTCCTGAGAGGAAGCTGTCCAGCTAGCTTACAGAAGGTTAACAGTTCTACAAAGGCATATGCCTGGGGTCCTTCCTCCACTGTCAAAGCTGGATGTTGACAAATGACCTTCACTGTTTGTGTGACATTAAACCCAATGTAGCAGTATTCAACTTGAAATCCTTGGGCATAAGGCTAACAATGAAGATACAGGGGCGTAGAAAGCCAGGAAAAATCAACTGGCTATTTGAGCATACCCATTGGCTACAATTTCCAATACAACAGACATAATACTGCATTGAACCCCAAACGCTCCTTCTACTTTTAGTAGCTTACTTGCTACAAGAAAATATTTCCACACCCTTGAGAAATGGCATAATTCTCATGTTTTCCCAAACAGACTATAGGAAATGTATACTACAAGTGATTGGATTTCATTTTTGATTAGGCTAGAAAAATTGGATTTTACAGCTGAAAACATTTGGAAGAGACCAAAAATAGGGTCGGTCTAGTATCTTTTTTACAGGCCTTGAAAAATATAATAATTGACAAGAAAAGAACAAGTACATTCGTATGTATTTTTGGGCAACCCATAAATAAGCATTGGTTATTTGGCAATCTGATGATTAGTGACAGACAATTCTTCAACAAAGATTACAGTATAAAAACTGGATCACTAACATTACTCTGTATTTTTGTGTTTTCTGCTATTCTTCTGGTTTCTGGCGTATCAGCTACAGCTGTGTGCTTTGTCTGAGGATAATGTCTGAAATTATAAACAAAATGAATTATACAAGTCATACCAGCATAATCTGTTTGCTAAAGGCAGCACATACCATGCAATAATAAAATATGTACATGATGTCAAATAGGTCTTACAGTAATAAGATATGTACATGTACATAATGTCTAATAGGCTGTACAATATGACAAGTTCATGATGTCTTGTAGGTTGTACAATAGTAAGATATACATGTACATGATGTCTAGTAGACCGTACAATAATAAGATATACACATGGTGACAGCATGAACACTTTATAACATTTAGTTTACAAGCAGCACCCAAATGGGATTATTTTGGAATTATTGGAATTAGTGATTACAATTCAGAGACCACAACACTGAGCATTTCTAATCTTGGGACAAACACCCTAATAGTAACTAGTTTAAAGGTATATTACACCGGACAAGTCCGAGTACCAGGCTAGAAATAAATCAGCCAGACTACAGAAAATTGCTAACCTGCAGTCCAACCTGGCTGAGAGTTCATATATGGAAATGTGTTTCAGATTACTGCTAAAGAGATGATGTCATTTTTTACCCTTAACTTTTGACATCTAGCAAAAACCCTTCATATGTTATTCAGTATTGAATTATAAACATCAGCATTGAATTTTTTATTTTATCACTTCTTTTAACTTATGCCATTTGGGCTAAAAAAATTTAATTTGGACAATAACATTTTACAATACAAAGGGCTGAGATTCAAAAAAAAAATGGTGCAGACGTAAAATGATTACAGTAGATTTGTAATTTTGAGCAGTAAATAGTAAGCAAAAATAAAAGTATATCCATCCATCAATCAATAATACGAAATTCATATAAAATGCACATGTCACACATACTATGACATCAAGGTCACAAGGTCAAGACAAATACATGAATACTGCAGTAATAAACATAACTGACATTTATATATTTCTAACGACAAGTACATTATTGCAGTTCACATTTTAGGATGCTAGTTTAATTCATTTAATACACACAGCTGTCAAAATATACTATCAGGTAAAACATGCGTATACATGCATGTATCTGATACTGTACATGGATGAAGCCATGATTCTGTCCTAGGAAATAATTTGCAATTAAATATTCATTAAGCTGCAATAAAATTGGACAACTATCAATCTACAGAAAGATTTTTACTAGTACCAGATATATTATAGAGTGCTCATGGTGTGCATAGTTAATAAATCATTAGAAGATAAAGCTCACTCATTGAATTTTAAAGAGTTGCACAAAAACAACAATGTGCAGAACCAATTCATTTAGCGTAACAATATTTTGACCGTGCAAATGCAGAGTGTAGAAGTGAGCCGGAAACAGGAAAAATCAACCAGCTATTTGACCATTCTCGCTAGCTATTTTTTTCCCACAGGAAGCATTGCCCTTTGCCCCCCTACTGGGGGAGACCGTCAGAACCCCCATCCACTTTTAGTAGCTTACCGGCTACATGAAAACATTTCTACACCTCTGTGAAGGGAGGAAGTTGGGTCCTTGATTGTTACAATGTATAAGCATATTACTTTTTACCCAGAGTGTTGGAACTAAATTATCAATTCTGATGCTGCTTTGATCAAATTGTTGTCTGAAAGCCATTCTATACTGTCAAAATATAAATCCATCATTAGACAAACATATGGCAGTTTTAACTTCTGCAATGGGTCTTTATGGTAGAGTGGTTATGGTCTTTCACTAGTAATCACTAACCCTTCACCAATCACAGTTCAAATCCCATCTGTGACCAGATAAATTTCACAGGAGAGGAAGCTGTTCAGCCTGCTTACAGAAAGGCGGTGTTTCTATCCAGGAACACACCTGGAGTCTTCAAGTTAAAGCTGTATAAATTGCCAAATGACCCAGGCAGTAGGTGCAACTTAAACCCTAGAGGAAAAACAATTGTGCATCATGAAAAATTAACTAAGACATGAACCTACAGATCAGATAATACTTACGCATTGCAGTATGGCAATTTCTCATAACCTTTGTAATTCTTCATATTCAGCGTCATATTGCATGATTGACATTTGAAACATCCTTTGTGCCATACCTGAAAATATAAACACACTGGTCACTTGAAACTAAATATATATCAAATAATGTTCACACATTTTTTTCCTTTGATCCATTCCAATGGGCAAAAGAATTTCTCCAAAATTGGCAAGTGGATTTTTTGGGCTCATTTTTGCAAATCCAAAATTGTGAGACTTCATTTTATTCATTCTCGTATGTTTCACATGTTAACCAATACTAATCAAGACAAAAAAAATTAACCAATATTAGAGGCATTTGCATTACAGTGAAAAAGAAGCTATGTTGTATTGTTTGTTTGTTTTAGTATATATGTGACTTATTGTCACTAGGGTTTAACACCATTTTTTTTCAACAAGTTTTTGTTATATATGGTTCACCTAACCTGTTTTCCTGGACTGTTTACTGTTTAGTATACGAACCAGTACTAACTTACCCTTCCACAAGGAGCTGACAACTTCTCCACTTATGGAGGAAAATTGACATTTTTGACAAATTTTCATTGAGGGGTATGACCTGCCGCAAACGGGATTCGAACCCGGATCTCCAGATTACAAGTCCTGCACACTAACCACTGGACCACAGTCACGGCCTAAGCTAAGTTGTAAAGCCACCATCAGGGGCAGGGGGAGGGACAGAAGGAAGCTAAACAAGGGCTATAAATTTATTCAAGGGGTCATTCCATATGTTAGCCTGTAAGAATATAGTTCAAGCTTAAATCTATAATAACTGTTATATAATACAGTCAAGTCAGACCAAAGATAGCCATTTAGAACAGTGAATCAAAATTATTTTAAACAACCTCAGTTGCTGTGTTTGAAGATGATCCAAGATAAACTTATCAACAAGTCAATCAAATCACACGCTAAATTCAGATAAAACAGAGGTCTATCAGTGAATCACTTGAAAGTTGAATCAAATATCTCAGGTCTAAAGATGGACTTACAGTATTCATTCACAGCTGAAAAATGCAGGGAAATATTTCTTATATTTCCAGGAGTGGATAAAGTTAACCATAAACATTACTCATCAATGTTTTTCTGGTTTATTTGATTCATTTTCACCATAGGATATAGATTATTTATATATGGTAAATGTTTCTCTGTGTGAGTGTGTGGGGGGGGTACCAATATCTCTGAATAATAGCATTCATCAAATTAATGTAATGTTACATCTAATGATCTATAGGTTGATGCGTTCAAGGGAGGGGCTAGAAATTGTGAACATATGTGTTTTATTACACTGAGTGCTATATGTGAAAAAAACTCACAGCTGGCGCAGGGTGCTAACTAGACATCAAAAGTTGAGGGTATATAATGACACCTTTGGTGCAAATTTCTCAAGAGGCAGTTCAAAGCTTTATTTTCATAATTTCAGAGTCAAAATGTCACTTTAAAGTTTAAGGAGCAAATGAGAGTCTTGTAGCTAACAATGATTATTCAATCATCACAATTTTTAACGTTAAGGGAGGGCATAATTCAGCAGGTTGACCAATTAAAAATAAAAAAAATACACATTCAGGAAAGTTTTTTTTAATGTATCAGTCAGCTGATAGTGTGAACATGATTACAATAATCGACCAGTATCTAGATACCAAAATACTCCAGTACCAGTGGAATAATACTCTAGAACCGAACCTGGTTTCACGTAAAGATTAATAAAACTTTTAAGAATTTAACAATTAAATTGAAGAATAAACCTTGCACTTAAAAAACAATCAATTTTTTTTTCATGAAAAAAATTGAATCAGAATTCCCAAGTTTAGCCTCCAAGGTAACTTCAATAAGAGGAAGCGTATTTAAGTATCATGAATTCCAAAGATATTTCAATTGTTAAGCTTCCTATACAATCCTGGCTTTGAATCATTCTAGCATTCCGTTCCAAAACCTATTTAGTTTCAACTTGAAAAACATATTGATACACAACACTGCAGAGAGATGCAGGTGGGTGGGTGTTACCATGGTAACCGAAACGTGTCTGAGTCTACTATGTCTGACAGGTAAGTAAAGAATCAACTGATTAGCTATGAACAGTAGCATTGGGTTATGTATGTTATCAACACTCAATCATCTACATATCCACATACATACATTTGTTCATCATTAAATGATTTCCAGATCAGGGCTCTCTCTCTCTTTTGGGGGACTGGGGGTGGGGCCCTGAGAGGGGGAATTTTGTGTCAATTTCAGATCAAGGGGGAATTTCAAAAGCCTAATTTAATATATCATAATAAGTGGGGGAATTTTTACCAAAAATATGGGGAAAAAGTATATTTCAGAGGTGGAGGAATGGGACCAAATTTCCACCCCAAATTGGGAAACCGAGAGCCCTGCAGATATACAATGTATTTTAATAAAAATACAAAATGTAGAAAGATTTTTTACTGAAGATTCTTCATAGAGTTTGCAATGTTACTGATATCTTTATTCAAGTCAGTAGCAGGCCCTTTGAATTTAAAAAAAGGAACATAAATTATTATTATTAACAGCCAGAAAAAACTATTTACATCATGAAACATCTATCTACCATACAAACTGTTGCTGTTTGCATTAATTTTTAGTGGCATGAACAGGAAAACGATAGATCTATATCATGTCTTATACATGTATGATTTTACAAGGAAATAATTCTGATTGCATGACTAAAAAGACAACAAATGCTACACAATAAGCATGCAGGGAGTCACTTGTAACAGTAATACTTAATAGAATTATAGAAACTTCAGCATTCAAATTATTTTTTGTGAGCTATTGAAAGTAAACTATTTACCACTAGCCCGAACACACAATTTTGTGAAAGTCTAGGGCTAGTACAGGATGATGGCTGAAATATATATATATATATCATAGGCAGGGCATGGAAAATTTTGAAATCTCAATAGGTCCAGGCCCGCGGACGCCCCCCCCCCCCCAATTCAATTTACCCGCCCCCCCCCAGTTTCTGAATACGGCGAATATTTGTTCATAGTTACAGTACAGTTAACAGCAAAAACACAACAAAAACGGAATTGAAATTTCAACCTGATAGTACAATGGAATCACAAACACGTACTTGATTGAAATAGATAATATTAAACGAATCCCACTTACCCACGTACGATTATTTTGCTAGACACAATTAGAAATATCAATCCACGATTTTAATCCTTTGACGTCATCAACGATGACGTATCACACCCGTGTAAATATAGATGACGTATTTCTTAGTCACCTGGCCGCTAAACCAAAGGAGCTATAAAATTGTAAACAGACGAGAAGGCGGAGCTACGCTTTTGATATTGACAAGCGTCTTGCGTACGAAGCTGTCATTGGTTGATCAAGGAATTGCAATATAGTCTGTAAAATCTTAGCTATTAATGTCGGCTTCCTTTTTGATGTTACTAAATTTTCTTTGATTTTGTTTTCTGTCACGACTTATAAAATAATTCACCGCCTTTGATTAAACCGAAACTATACTAAATTCAAAAATAACAACAATATTAATACACGCAGCAAACACATCACTCAACACAATTGATCACTGCAGTAATTGTTTTCTATTGTCTACCACGTGTTTGGACTAATTACAAGCGACCCCTATATTGACAGACTTCTATTGATCGGATAAGCAGATGATCCCTCCAGGCTATTGATTATCTTGACATATTTATTGGGGTATTGAGAATCGTGCGAACAACATACAGTAAGTTTTGTGACATTTTGCGCGTACTTAACGATTTCTGACCAAAATTTATAGAACGTTTATGGACCGATTTTTTAACAAAATTTCATAACTGAAATCGGTCCGGGAACTTGAAATTCGGTCTGGACCGGCAAATTTTCGGTTTTCAGCGCCCTGATCATAGGGAAACAGAAAACAAAGATTTCATACAAACAAGGCTATTTTTTAAATAGACTCTGTACGTATGTGACTATGAAAGAAAGACATATGTACATAGTACATGACAATATGATTAACACCATTTTTATAGGGCCTCCATAGTCACATGGATATGGTCCCTAACAATTAATCACCAGCCCCAAAACACTATGAGTACAAATTAAAAACAGTACCAAACAAATTTCACCTCTGAGGAAGGTTATGGAAGGAAATTAGAAGGAAATTTTGTGGACTCTCAAAATTACCATCAGCCAACAGTCATTTTTGACCCTCAGCTTTTGATGTCAAGTGAATGAGGAACAAACTGATCACACTAGCATGGTATGGATGCTAAAATTCATTTAGCGTTACCTATCTGCAGTAACATGAAATCAGCAGCATACAATGCAGATACAAGGGCATAAAATTTGTGGCTTTGGCAGGTTACAAGAATTTTACAGTAATTAATTAAGATAATTAAGAGAATTTCAATACATTTGATAACTTAAGCTTCTTCCACTTGATTTATATTCAAATACACACGAGTTCAAGTAGATTTTATGAAAATTATCTGACTAATATTTTCTTGTAGTCAACTTAAAGTGTCCTAATGCAGTTACCAATTAGCTTACAAGTTACAACACTGCAAATGACAGGGGAAATGAAGAATCTTAAAATCTCACCATGAAATAACAGGCAGTATAAATACCACTGAATCTAAGGAGTTAAACAGATGCTAAGATAAACGCCAATAATGACACATGGGAACAATACAGCAACAGTAGCCCTCTTTCTTCACAGTAGGGCAGATAATGACATTTTAATCCTTGCTATGAACAAGGTAAACCTTTCTCTACATTTTTTCATTGGAGATTTGCATGGAAAGTGACCGTACTTTAGATCATTTAAAAATCCATCAATTCATGAATCAATCAAAATTCAGTAATTGTACCTGTAATTTGAGCATAGAAACATCTGTAACTGATATCCAAGAAAATATTGAACAGTTAAAACAATATAAGGTTTCACCACATTGCAGCAGATGCTGAAACTTGCACATGATGAAAGTTATTTTCATACCATAAGGTTATTGTCTGTAAATAGTTAAGGCCAAAATTTGTAGGTCAGCCTGGTATGCCTTGCAGTAAACCTGATGGGAATATTGCTATAAATGAATAGATTAATGTTACAGTACAATTGTAATACAAACACAAGCATACTAAATGTTAAAAGATCAAATGGAGACCAATGAATTCCCATGAGTCATGACCAACTCATGCTTGAACTATTACACTTGCTTACAAATTACATTCTCACTTCAATAATTAATTATGCACACAATTAAATAAAATGCATATAATTTTAGAACTTAGGTGCATGTCGTCCAAACCCACTGGAATGAAAATTGTGAGTTCCTCCACTTCAGGCAAAAAGGGCTTGGATTGGCAAAATTGTGCCAAATATCAACATCTTTTACAAATTTAACTGCAATATTTGAACTATTTTTAAGCACTAATCAACACTGTGAGTAGGCCATTGAAAATAACCCATTTACAACTAGCCCAAATAAATGATTTTGAGAAACTTCACAAGCCCAAACAGTTAACATGAGGATGTCTGTAACAGACACTGCAGAACAGATTTACTGGTGCAACTTGGTCTCCATGGATACCCTGCACAATAAGTTGATATTCTGACACAATTTGGAGAAAGCCATTGTATCTAACTTTAAGGTCATTTGCTCTCCATACAGCTGATCATTCAAGAGAATTTGGAAGTTACTTGCAGAGAACAAGGCAAGTACTGGTACAGAATGCAAGATAGTAGTAAGGTCAAGAAAAAAAATTAAAGTATATACAAATATAACTGAATAACTATTGGAAAAAGGAGTAACACTAAAATTTACAGAATTTTCAAATTTCTTCTTCATCATAGACAACAAGCAAACACCAATAGTCTTGAATTAACTGTTAAGTAAAATAGGTCTAAATAATCATTTGTCTCCCTTATTCATTTCAATAAATAACTATTCCTGTTTAAATATGTTGAGTTTCAACATTAATGATAGCATTAATGTAAGATGTTATTATGATTGTGGTAGCAGCTGTGTTACAGAAATCTATACAAACAAATGACCATGCCAGAATTCACTCAGATTTCAAAATCGTACATTTTTTACCAGCCTTTACAAGGCCAAAATTCGCTCTAAAACTTGTTTATTATACTTAAGACACACATTCTCCTTTACCTTATGGTAAATTGTTGGTAGAAAAACTTAACATTTTACAACAAGTATTATTCACTTGACAGATGCACTCACCTGTATAAACATTAGTTAAATTCAAATAGACCACCCTAAAAAAATTGCCTGTATGCCATCGCTAAAACCGCTTTTTGGACTGGGTCGGTCGTATTGTTTTTTATGTTAGACAAGTGTAAATTGGTGATGAAATTAGAAGAAATACTTTTAATACTATAGAAAAGAAATTTTAAAAATAGTATACATTCAATCTGTTGTGATAAAATTTTTTGGACTGGCTCTTGCTTGGCAATGGTAAACAAATAATATTTTAATTGTCAAATTTGAAGTTAAGATTTAAAAAGTTGACCAAAAATCAACCAGACATAGGATGGCTGCTATTGTTGAGCCAAATGCTAATTGACCTTGAAAATTCAGATGAGTCAACAAACGAACTGTGGACCGTAACAACTTCTTTACAAAAATTTGACACTTTGATTAAATTTAACTGGTCAGAATTATTTTTGGTTCGACCTCTCAATACAATCTCCTATAAATCCAACCTTTAACCTAACTCCAATCTAACCCAGTGGTTTCACCACACAATTTAACCAATATTTATAAATACACAATTAGGTCCCAGTAGGTGGAAGTAATTAAGATGTATTATTTGTTTGTTACACTTGAATCAATGAACACAAATTCCTTAAAATTCTCCTCTAAACCTTTGAAGGAACAAACATCATTCCAGTAGAACTTGCAAATGAGAAAATAAGCTGAAATTATCATGATAATAAATAAAAGAATTGAAGTACCTGGGAAATGTAAATAATTAACACTAACCCACAAGCCCAAACCCTGGGGCTAGTAACTTTATATTCAGGCTAGAGAACTTTCTCAAAATTAAAGAGATCAACTGTTTGTTTTCAATATATCCTACTTATACTTGAATTACTTTGGGCTAGTCCTTTAAAAAAAAGTTCAAACACTGACGATAAACATATGTAATATGTATGTGGTACAATCATAGAACACAATGGAATATCAATAACAGAACTGGCACAAGGCTAAGAAGAATATGTTACATTATTTAAAGGAACAAATTAATGATTCCATGTCATAAGTGGAGCCTTGAAAGACTTGAGAATCAACAGGTGAACTACCAACATACAAATGATGGCTATAAGCAATAAAAAAGCAAATGACAATGACATTGTACATGTATAAGTCGTTTCGTAAGATATTTTTACAGGTATATACATGAGGGAACACCAGGAAGTGTATAAAACACAAAACAAGAGCGATTCTAAAGTAGAAAATTCAATAACGAAAGAGAAACCCCGCCCATTTTGTGAAATTTTAAAACTAGAATAAGTCTGGCTATTTTATCATTCATCTGTATACATTCAAACACATTTAATCAATAGAATTGTGAATTTTATTTTAACTACACCAAATGCGTTGTTTTACGACGTGACCTAATAAGGACAATCAATCACTAACTACTTTACGCGATTTCGGATGATGCAGTGGTCAAACAGAAAAAACAAACCTTGTCGAGGCATTTAAGCTCCTCTGTAGGGTAAACTGTCTTATTGCAACGTCCACACAACTTAGGTGGCATTTTTGATCACTAGTTTGGTTATTAAATTAGTAAGAAGTAAAAAAATGCGTTTGTTTTTAAATAAAACTCAAGTTTAGTCCCGATTCCTGTTTGCAACTACTACCGGAAGTTAACATCCAAAACATTAGGCCGTGTGCAAAAAAACGCGCCATTTTTAAACGGATACGTTGTATTATACCAATCTCTATCCAGAGTTGTCGTTCGTTATCTATCTCATACATGTATGGGAGAGATAACGAACGACAACTCTAGATAGAGATTGGTTGTATGCAGGTCTAAATTGTAGAAACACGACCTAGAAACTTCTATGAAGCTTCTATGATTTAATTTGAAATTATTCCAATTAAGACATATCAATGTGGATGTTTTTAATTATACGTAATAACAAACAAGATCAAAAGATAGATTCAAATCAAGAAAGGGAGCTAGTCAACTCGTCCCTTAGTCAACTCGTCCCCGATTTGGTCAACTCGCCCTTCAGTCAACTCGTCCCTTGGTCAACTAGTCCCCGAGTTTTTGAATCATTTATTATATGTTGTAATTTTTTATTTGATAGAGTATTTTTAGATTCAATGTTATTTTGTGACATTTTGCTCACTGGTAGCAACAAAAAAGTGTAATAATTCCGATTTATTTTTTATATATCTTTATTATACATATATCGGCGAAATATGTAATAAAAAGTGAAATAGTAATTCCTGTTTTAAATGTACTTGTGGAGACAAACAAATACTAAAATATCGATGTCCGTGAATGTCTTCGAAATCTCTACTTCGAGTTAGATTCAACCATGCTACATAAGTGTTTCAAATTTGGCTGTTAAGTTTTTAAGCGTTATTAAGATATATCTGTAAAAAGTATATACATAAAAGTCTTGGTAACGGACGTTAAAATATGGTGTGCTTGTTGAAATATTATCAAAATGAAATAAACTCACGTTTATGGATGAAAACAATGTTTTATCTTCTTAATACATTGTCATGCTTATTGTTTAAATTGAACTGCTAAAGAATGGGCGTTTGTTTAAGAGAAAAGTTACACCCAACAATTCGACGCGTTTTGGGGATCAGTTGAGCCGTTTTAACATTATGTTTGTCGTTTGATTTTATCAAAACATAATTTATGAAGTACATACTATTTACTTTAGAAATTTGGTCGCATATTTCTACATTTCTCCATCCCAAGACTTTTCAATGTTATAACGAAATGTTGGTCAATTGTAACGGATGTTATGACATTGCTGCTCTGATAAGTTTATTTCGCAACAAATGTAACATTTTAACAGCCTTAAACTACCAGTTATCGTAACATTATAAACTGTAACACAATCATCATTGGACAGAATGTCATCTTCTAACGCCATCATAATGTTTTCACAAATATGTTTGAGTCATGTATAGTCTAATAATAAAAATCCCTACCTACCGACCCATATTTTTGGGGGCATGTAACCGGAAACAAACCTTTTTTGTTCGGGCCTTAATATTAGTGACAATAGATTTATGTATAATGTATCTCAGACATGTAGAATCGCCACATTATCATTAATATTGTTACAAAGTTAACACTAGTTCATGGTCTGCATGATCTTTATCGCTAAATTTCAATTTATTCATTGACAGTGCCAGATGGAACAAATTTAAGTCGACTTTTCCATGTTTATACACCACACTATACAATACCAGCGTAATACACACTAACATTCACTAAACAACATTGACGCTAGCATACAAAACACAAATATTGAACCTAGAGCTGGCCTTTCGTCAATATCTATTGGGATTCAGACAGATTCCAATGGCCAGGCCCCAAGAAAACTGTCTTAAATATGTCCGAATAGAAATAATTTAATTCATGCTCGAAGTGTTTGGGTTATAAATATGTCGGGGTTTGATTTTCAAAACCGCATGCAGATCAAATTTGCTGACAGAATTATATATGTAAGGGAGGTTAATGTTCTGAGGAAACTAGTACAATGTGCATGCATTTGTTTTTATTTCTAGAAATCCTTTTCGTATCTATAATTGTATTTTATCAAGATCAAATAAAAATGTGAAAAAATATTAGATTTGAGCTTAGAGAGTGATGAACTCAAATTTCATAACCTCCTACCCAAGTCTTACCCTCCAGGATGGTTCGGCCGCGACCGTGGTCCAGTGGTTAGTGCACTGGACTTGTAACCCGGCAATCTGGGATCAAATCCCGATTGCAGCAGGTCATCCTCTTCTATGAAATTCAACAAAATGTCAATTTTCCTCCATGTCAGGAGAAGTTGCCAGCTCCATGTGGAAGGGTAAGTTAGTACTTGTTAGCATAAAGTCTAGGAAAATTGGTTAGGCGAACTGTCTGGTTGCCGTATATAACTGAAAAATTACCGCATTAAATCCAGTGACAATGCCTCATGAAAAAAAGCAGGATAGTTCATGTAATTACATATATCAGCAAAAAAGCATTTATTTTACATATGGATCACTCACAAATTCTTTTTCCCAATATATACAATAGTGAAATTTATTTTTTAAATAAACTACATTAATTTTGTGTATGAAGCGTGATTTTAATATAGTAATATACTAATTTATAAGCTATTTGCCAGCTTTAAATTTCAAGTTTTTTTCTTTTGTGAAAATACTCACATTTTCGTTGAATTATACAGATCTATTACGGATAATTTATGATTGTTTTTTTTTTAAATCTTATATGCTATATATACACAAACATAAAGAACTAATATTTCCAGCGTTTACATCAGAATTCTTAAAATATTCAAGGATCAAACTTATTTTCTTCCAATATTTATATGTCGAGTTTAACTTGTCACATTTCGTGAAATGTAAAACGTTATTTCTAGAACATGTTCAAATGCATGTAAACCAAACAGTCCTTAATGTTGGATTCTAATACTTTTCGGTAGATTTGGTTCTTGCTGATACTGTATTGAAACCGGAAGCAGTATGGCGGTCATCCCGGAAAACAAACAGGTAAAAGGTGTCTTAATGACAAATATGTTATCGTACTTCTTATCTCGGAGAGTGTGTACAGATTTTTAATGTGTACCAAACTCGAGCATATAATTGTACATAACACTAATATGCAAACGTGTCTTGACTATGGCTTTGCATTTTAGATTTTTAGTCGTTTCGTACTCTCGCAATTTCGTACTCTTTAATGTAAAACGTGTAAAAAATAAAGCGATTTGTTACCATTACAGTAATCTCGGATAAGTGTCCATAATTCTTAAGGAAGTATTAAAACTTACTCTCAAATATATCAAATGATCATCTATGGCACAGATCTACTCTGCATAATCATGATCTAGTAATTGACAAAGAACTTTTAAACCGTAAACGAACGAAGCTTTTAGTTTTAGGAAAAAAGGAAACTTGAAAATTACCATGCCTATTTCCTGTACTCCACAACACTATTTTATGTGATCACACTGTTCCTTACAGAATCAAATCATGCAATTCTCATCAGAAATGTATGGTAATTATTATTATCATCAATAATTTCTGATAGATGCTCTATTTTCATCCAGACTTGTGCTCTTAAAGTTTACTTGAAGCTTTAGTTACATATTTAACATGGTTAAATTGTTGTGGAGACACACTTTTCATCCATGTCTTAAATTACAAAACATTCTTATTCAGTGTGTGTAGTTGAAGGTGATAGACAGCAAGTAGAAGTACAGAACTTCGAATCAGAATGGAGACTGAAAATGAAAATAATAGTGACACTACGCAAAGATCAACAATTGGAGAAAGTGGCAGCAACAGTGTGGCATCTAATCAAGATGAAACTGCTGATAATGGTTCAAGAGATCATGTGTGTGAACGCAACTATGATGATGTATCTGACATTCTTAGTGATGATGACAGTGAAAGATTTACTTGCGGCAGTTGTACCATGAAATTAACCACAATTTGCCGGCTGCATGAGCACATAATAAAAGAATTTTCCTCAGGGTCTTACATATATAATCATCACTTAAAAACAGCTTATGCCATTGCTGAATCTGTCAGTATAGGAATACAGACAGAAGAAGTGGAAGATAAACCTCTTGTTTCAGATATTGATTACTCCGAACCTATCAATAAAAAAAATAAAAATGCAAAACCAAAAAAAAGAAAAATTAAGACTCAAGTTGTTAAGAAAAGCCGTTCATCGAGAGAAAGCAAACGGACTCAATTGAAGATCTCAAAAAATAAACCTATTAAACGTAGCTCTAAGCATAATATTATTTCAGATGACCGTCTAAATGAAATAGAAAACAGTGATAAAGACACTGATGAAAGGAACTTGGATGTGCCTGTTGAAGATATATATAATGAATCAACTGACCAAGAATCTCTGCAGGAAATTATTACTTCATACAATGATATGCGCAACATGAATAAGGTCATTGATGATGCAGATGTAGAATTTGCAAATGACAAGGAAATCAATGAAGAGGAGAAGTCTGGAGAGAAGAAATTGAGCCCTGGTAAAGGAAAAAATGACAAAAAATTAACTAAAGCTTCTAAACATTCTGGCGATAGAAGAAAACACTCACGAGAACTAAGTGATGACGGTGATGATGATTATGATGATAAGGAGGTAAATTGTAATGTATCACCTAAGCGTATCAGTAGAACAAAAACAAAAATGATAAAACTATTATGTGAACATTGTGATTATTCATTTAAGAGTGAGAAAAAGTTAAATATTCATATTGTAGGAGTTCATGGGGATATTTATCCATTTCATTGTGTACAATGCCACAGAAAGCCATTTAAAACTAAAGAAGAATTTATGGAGCATAAAAATCAACATCCAGTGCAAATATATAAATGTGAATTATGTTCCAAAGAATTAAAATCTAAGTAAGTATGATTGTACTTGTGTCACTTTTATTGATGGTCTTTAAGTTTATTTTTGAAATTTGTCTTGTGTTATGTCTCGAAAGGGCCTCAGTAGTTTGTGTTCAGGTCTTTGTCAAGTAATCACTAGCTTCTAACTGCATAAAATTTAATTTGAATTTAATCTAGGTCCAAATTTCATGTGTTAGGAAACTTATGGAAGTTTGTTGGTTCTGCACAAATGTATGCATGGGGTCTTTTGCCTGGTAAAATCTCCAAATGACCATGGAAATTGTTTTGATGTTAATCTACAGTGTATTGTATCCCTATGTAAAATGTCTACACAGTTCCAGAAGAAAACTCAAAAGAAATAATTTAGTTGTAAAGTCATGTTGGAAAAGATTCCTGCATTTTGTTCAGGAAGTTTCTATTTTAAAACATTCAATTATTTTAATTTCAATCAACAAGGAAGCTTTCAAAATTTTTTTTATTGATGTACTTTGTACAAAAACATGAAATAATTGAAATTGAGTTCATGTGTATTCTTTATTTCAGAGAAGGATTAAGATTACACACCTTGGCACATTCTGGTGTAAAAGCATATATGTGTGACCAATGTGATTATAGAGGACGTACCGCTGCTCAACTCAGACAACACAAATTTAATCATATGGAAACAAAAACAGAACAGTGTGAACATTGTGGGAAAGCTTTCTTCACTAAGGGGAAACTTAGAGAACATATCAGGTACTGGGGATTTTTTCCACATTTTCAAGGGTAAAAATTTATTGCAGCCATGGTCCAGTGGTTAGTGTGTTGCATTTGTAACCCAGAGATCCAGGTTCGAATCCCGGTCGTGGCAGGTCATAGCCTTCTATGAAAATTTAACAAATATGTAGATTTTCCTCCATATGTGGAGAAGTTGCCGGCTCCTTGTGGAAGGGTAAGTTAGTACTGGTTAGTATACAGTCCAGGAAAACTGATTAGGCAAACCGATCGCTGTATATAACTGTAAAATTGTTAAAAAATGGCATTAAACCCCAGTGACAATAAGTCACATGTAAACAAAAGCAAAACAAAAATTTTCTGTTCAGAAATTCCAGCTCTTCAAGGTCTGGATGGCTTTGGTTTTTATTGCTTTTGGGGTCTGGTCCAATTTTTATTGTTTCAAGGGCACTGAAGTAATGATTTCTGGTTTTTAAAAACTTTCAACTTTTACCCACACGTTTTAGTAAAGATACCAGTACTGACTGAATTTGGAAAAATCACATCATTCTGCACTGAAATTGGTAGTTTTCAATGCTGAAACAGTTTTGTATAAGCCTTTATTACAATAATTCACAAATGTGTGACATAAGGGAAAAAATAAAAAAAAGGTTGGTTTCCAGTTACATGCCACAAAAAATATGGGTTCGTAGGTACATATATCGGCAACACTGTTGTGAGAATTACAATATAGCACTAAGATTTGGATGTCGTAAAAACTTTCGAGTCGGCAGGTAAAAGATGGGTTGGTCAGGTAACTGGAAACAAACCTTTTTTTACGCCTAACTACCATATTATTTTCACAGGTAAAAATCGTCAGAAAACTTTTCCCTGAAAAAGATGGACATTTTTCTGTCTGTTAAAAACTGGTCATTTGCAGCTTACTCTGACTTCATATTGTACATGACAGACTCCTTTGCATTCGGTATATTTTCAGATATTGTCGTAAAGAATTCAATCATCACTGTTCATACTGTCAGAAAGGATTTCCTACAGCATCAGGGTTAAGAAAGCATATATTGATGCACACGGGGGAACGGGCATTTATATGTGACGTTTGTGGATTTGCTACATTCAGAACATCTTTACTGAAAAGTCATATGAGAACACATACAGGTATGATGTTATCCTACCGTTACATGTGGATGTGTGTCATATATTCTTGTATATTGATTAATATTGTCCATGATAACTGGTAGAAGGGACCTCTGTGGTTGAGTGGTTATTGTCTCAATTGTGTTATCAATAACCCCTCACTGCTGTAAGTTCGAATCCCACTTTGGACCTGACAAATTTCACATACGAGTAAGCTATCCATCTAGCTTACAGAAGATTGGTAGTTTTACATATGTGTAAGCCAGGGACCTTCCTCCAACAATAAAACTGGATAAGTCACCAAATGACCCTGGCTGTGTGTTCAACATGAAACCCTAGTTAAGAAAAATACTTGGTTGAACTGTAGAAGTATGCAATTAATACAGAAATGATAAGAAGTCTTTTATTTAAATTATCCATCAATTTTAAGCTGTAACAAGTATTTACATTTCCTTCATCAAACTCTCTGACTGCATTTGTCCGGCTGTGATTTCACATAACTTCTGATATTACCTAGGGATGAACTTTTATTCAGTGGGCATTATTCATGTAGGCATCTGTTTTTTATTTTTTGTTTCTCAGAATTTTGTTAAAAAAATCAGGTTGGAGGTATGAAAATTAATACCATGACCGAACCATGGGATTTCTGTGGGATGCCATTTTGGTGGTTTCTTTGAAAATAGTGATGCATTGATTAATTGAGCATTTGTATTTTTGGGTTCAAACTAGTTAAAATACCTCATTTCAAGTTTCTAGTGATGACAATTAATGAACAATATTTTGCAATACCAGAAAATAGGGAGCTTTAAATTAGTTTCATTTTTTAAATTAATTTTCCTTTTTGGTTTTATCAAAAAGTACAGTAGTCAAGTCTGAGAAACAAGAAATAAACAAAGAAAGGCCTGTTGTTCTTATTAATACTATGCATGGTGGAAATTCATAGGGTGAAATGAATTTGTTGCTGATGTAAATTTGCTTTATTATTTTAGGAGAAAAGCCTTACAAATGTAAATTTTGTGGTGCGAAGCTTGCATCTCGGGGTACCCTACGTCTTCATGAACGCACGCATACACATGAGAAACCATTTGTTTGTGGCTATTGTAACAAAGCTTTTACTTCAAAATGGAATTTGAAAACACATCTCAGACAACATACTGGTAAGTATATGTCATGTTACATGTGTGAAAGTTGACAATTTTCGAAAAAATGAAAGTCTTAACCTTGGATCCACAGGAACAATAAAAACTAGTATGGTCCAGACCTGGGAAAACCGAAGGTTCCAGAAAATTCCAGAAAATTTTTAACAATGCATGATATTGATAATATCCTGTTGACTCTTGTAATATGTAATTAATTTTTAGCCTCAGTGATACCTCAGAAAACTGAAATCCCTGAAAATCAGAATTTTCCAATTTTGTGGTTCTGATTTCAACCAACCCAAGACCTCAGAAAAATGAAAATGGAACAATGAAATTTATGCATTATTTTCTCCTCCCTGTTTGTCATCATTTACCTCTTGTTACATTTTTTTTTAAGATTCCATTATGGATATTTTCCTTCAGGTGAAACACCTTATAAATGTGATATCTGTGGACAAGGATTCAAGCAAAATGTTTTACGGAAATCTCACATGAGATGTCATATGGAAACAGTTGAAACTAGCAGTCCAAACTTACATATGGACAACATGGATAATAGTGGACCCAATTTACATAGATTGAATGAGGCTCCGGCAATAGATATTCAACATATGGTTAGGGAACCAGTGCTGGTCGAGAACCAGACTCACAGATTACTTGAATCCAGTCATACGCCGGTACCCATTGTTCATGACCATTACAGTCAATCAGAGACTGACCCATGTGGCAAGGAATCAATTCAGTCTGCGGAACATAGCAATCATCTGGTACCTCTGGATCTTAAGTTACACTATTCTACTGGTGAATATAAGAATATATATACATCAACTGTGTCGGCACCTCCAAATACTGTGCAATCAAACACATTCAATTTGATCAACTACACAAACTAATTCTTTTGTTTTACACTTGGGTTGAATGATGCGGAGGCCGGCCATGAAACTAATTTACTCTGACGGATGCCTCTTGAAGATTGTGGCTTAATATAAACTTTTTATAAGCCCTTTTTTATGGTTTAGGGGGAAACAGGTATCAGGTCCCTTTGATAGAGGAAATTTGCCTCGTGAAGAACCAAATCGGGAATCAATAAAGACTTACATTCATTAAAAAACTAAACACAAAGTTATGTCTAAACCATTCTTGATTTAACAGAGGACATAGCACAACATTTTGATTAATTAACATATGATTAATTCCATGGAAAAAATGTTTTATATGTAGAATTATGATAGAATATTTTTCGATTTTTTTAATTATAGGTAATCTTTTCTTTTTCAAGGGGAAAAGTGTTAAATTTTTTTACTTGGGGAATCGGGCCAAATTCCGGACCCAAAAATAACATAAAAAAGGCCTGAAATTCATGTACCTGTACTGACAAAGAATAGATACAGGGTTTTCACTAGACTTCAGAAGTTGAGAGTTCAAAAATGAGCCTTGACTGATGATAATGAAGAGTCAACATAATTTCCTTCTAATTTTATGGTAAATTTCACCCTTTGGTACAAATTTTCAAGAGTCAAAATCTTTATATAATTTCAAGAGTCAAAATGCTATTTTAAGGGTCGAATGAAAGCCCCGGGTTTGTGTCTAGTTCTGTAATTATCTGGTTAATTTTAATGGCTTGTTATGTTAAATATATACTTGGCATTGGTTAATACTTTATTGTTGAACAGGGTTTTTTTTATATTTTGTTTTCTAAACATATGTATGTTCTTTTCAGCTCACTTTAGCACATAGTGCTCAGTGAGCTATAGTGATCACTTACTATCCAGCATCCTGCATCCACACTTAGGGGTTCTTAACACTCTGGAGGTCGAACTTCGGATTTAATCTACATTAAGCCTTGTCAGAATGTTTTTCTTAATGATATGTTGGACAAGTTCAAACATGAGACATTTTGGGGTCAAAAATTAGATCAATGGGACAAATCAAATGAAAACCTTATTAACACTCCAGAGGACACAGTTTTGATTAGATCTTCCCCAAACCTTCTCAGAATGTTTGTCTTAATGATATCTTAGACAATTTTGAACATTGGTCATCTGAGATCAAATACTTGGTCATCAGGTATAATCACGGGAAAACCTTTGAAGTTGTAATCTTTATTCAGGTGAGCAAAGAAAGGGCCATCATGGCCCACTTGTTTTTTATTTTTGATGGAAAATTGTCTCACTTTTCTGTTAACTTAAGTGACTTATTCATTAATTAAACATTCCATGAACCAGTGTTATAAGCCTTTGTTAATGTTTTCTTTTTATTATATAGATTATGTAACTCTATTATATGTCTGTAAATCATGAATTCCAATACCGGTATATACTTTACAGGTATGAAAATACACAAGTTCTTGATGTAATGCAGTTTTTTTTGCCTGATTTTTCTAGACTTCCCTGTTTAAAAATGGTATAAAATCAGGTGGTTGTTCTGAGTATAATTGATTTGTGAATGAATTTATTGGAATATGGCAAAATTTTAATTAGTTTGTGCCCTTCTTTAAAATAATCAAATTAAACCAACTCACATGATATCAAACTTGCTTTTTTAAAGAGGCTAAATATACAAGCATAAAAACTATCATGTTGAAATCTGAATGGGGCTGAACTCCTAATTTCAAAATCTGGAAATTTGACAATCCTTAGAAAATTGTTGGTTTGCTGTTAGGCAACCCTCTTATTAAAAAATCCCTTGACTCCAAATAGTCATTAGCATTTTTGACAAAATTGTTTTTTGTTCTTTATTCCAGCTTTTTGTTTTCAGTACAGATAAGTAATGTTAATGACAAAACTCTGGAAATAAAAATATGCCTTCCTACCTACTCACTTTAAAAGTTTTGGTAGCCTAACTGAAAACAAAGATTTTTTAATTTTGGCCTCATGTTTAGTAATTATGTAGATTCTGAGGTAATACTATGTTATAATAAGAATATTAATGCTCTGTTTATTTCAAATTGATATCTTCAGGCATGTAGAGTAAAATCTATTGTATTAGTAAGGCAGTTAAACCATTTAATGATTACATTGTGATTTGGCTATACTTTTTGGTACTTATAGATAAACAACGAAATTTATATTTCTGAATGATACAAAACCTTAAAGATAACATTGTAACTTTTCATTGCTTTCATTTGAATAAAGAGCAAACAAAAATTGTCGTAATCTTTAAAAAAGGTTTTGGTTGTGAAATTTTTGCAATTTGGCCTCGGAACTGCACGCCAACAATTTTTTAAGAATGGCCTTTTAACTGAACTTTGTTAGAGTATTTAATTATTTTTAATTGGAAATATTTATATTAGATATTAAATATTCTGCAATTATATTTTTGTCTTTTAAAACATGTTGATTATGATAATGTGTTGTTAAATATGATGTGCTTTATTTATACATATATAATCTAAAATGGCCATTTATATACTTGGTTTTATTGTAAATTCTTTTTGACTTGACATAATTGTTGTTTTAAAGATATTTAAAAAAAGGCATAGTTAGGAAATATTGATGTCATAAATAAATATTTAAATCGCACGGTGTTGGTTCGTTATAATGATGTACATATTATAAACTCGTCCACCTAGAATGATTAGGCTAGAAGAAAAAGTCGTGTCTGTGGTTTCCTGCCCTAATAATGGGGTAGGTAGATCACAAAATTTTTGTATTGATTTTTTTCATTTCCATTTCTTATCACGATTTATCCCCAAATATTATCATGCTTTGGATTTTGCTGGTAGAAACTTTAGGGTCTGGGCAAAAAATAGGGCTGGTTGGGTAACTGCTAACACTGTTTTTTTCTAGCCTTATGAAGAGTCTCGAATGGATTTCATTGACAATGTGCTTGTTAATGGAATATTTATTGAGATACGCAGTGATTTCTAAGACTAGTTGTTTATTGATGTATGACTTGTGGATATGTCATTATATATATACAGGTATAATATTTTTGATATCTTTGTATCATCTTTAATTGACTCTTCACAGAACTGTTTGAGGTTGTTCTAGGGTATGAAACGCATTGTTCAGTTTTTTTCTCTGGGGTTTAATTTTGCTTCCACAGTCATGGTCGTATGGTGGCTTTCCAGCTTTAATGGTGGAGGAAAATCCTAGATGTGTACTTCGTTAGAACCGCCAACCTTCCATAAGCTAGCCAGACAGCTTCCTCACATGTGAAATTTGGTCCTGGGTATGATTCTAATTCACAGCAGTGCGGTGTTAATGATTATTAGTCTGAGACCATGAGCGCTTGTCACAGAAGCTCCACCACTGCTATAGATGAAGCTAAACAAAAGTTAATAAGCCACTATATGTCTTTGTAAAAGTTTTATTTCCATTGAACAATAATTGAATAATATCACTGATCATATTGTATGCATTAGATTGATTTCAGGTATTTAAAAAAAAATGCATCACTCATCCAAATTCATTACTGTTCACTTATGCCTGTATTAATTACGTTACTTCTGTTTAATCTTTGTCAGTCTCATCATCGCTATCTGTAAAGAAAGAATTTATTTTAGAGCTATGTATGGTACATAATGTAAGTGCACAGAAAATCACATTCAGAGACTGGACCATCTCTTACACATGAATGCACTCTAGACATGGAAGATATTACCAGCAGGGTGTACAGTGAACTCTAAAGGGGAGATAATCTTTAAAATGTGGACTTTGCATTGATTGTTGAATAAAATTTAGAAATGGATTTAGGGAACTAAGCAACTTTGATATGAAGGAGGTACCAGCATGAAATAAAACTTAAATGCCTCAACACAAGACAGTCTTAGACTGCACATCATCTATTAGGTCCTAATTTCAAACAATATTATGTGATACATCTTGTTAACATTGAACCAACAGCCAGGGTCATCTTGCAACTTTTCCAGCTTCAACGGTAGAGGGAGAACTCAGTCGTTTTATATATACCTTCCCTAACCAGCTGGACAGCTTCCTTACGTGTGAAGTTTTTTTCAGATCTCGGGTGGGATTCAACTCGGCAGTGTTGGGCTAGTGATTACTAGTCAGCGACCATTAACATTCAACCTCAGAGGCCCCCAATACATCTTATCATGGCTACATTTATATACTGTGTTCATAAAAGGTATTTTTTGCATAACAGCACCACTTGACCTACTGTTGTAATTATGAGACAATGTGCCAAAAACATTTACAGCACTTATGTTACAGTCAGATCCACATAATTGCATGCAGTGTCACATGTCAACACCAATGGCTGTCAATAGGCACACATTTACACTAGTATAGTATAGTATACACATGCTAATAGATTTGATGGGATAATTTAGTGAATTCTGGAAATTATGTATGGAATAGCTCAAATAGCTACCTCTATAATATTACAACCACTTTATTACAACAACCACTCATTTTGGACCAGCTTCCAAAAACACCCTTTAATTCAACTTGTTAATGAAACCATCTCATTATTACGACCAATTTGGGTCCCTAATTTGGTCTCAATATCAAGGTTTTGCTGCTGATATAAACATACCATCGTGCACTAAATGACCCAGGATTGATGGTCGTCGTTTTAGGCCTGTGGAAGACTTCTTCACTACCTCGACATTTGTGTTGTGTACATCTTCAACTGTATGTAGATGTGACATCAACTCGTTCATAGTTTTCGTCTTTTCGGCATCAGGCTGAAATATTTTATTGAATTTTAAAACAGAATAACTACAAGAACAACAACTACAAATATTTTATTGCATTAAGAAATTACATATTTTGTAGCATAAGTAAATTCAGTCATTCAAGGGAAATAACTAGTACAGAAACATTTTGTAGCTACTTGGAGTTGCTTCCCTTAGAAATTATATACACAAACTGTTTTTGTAAATAAAGGATAAATTCAGTCAAAAAAACTTAAGTATTTTTTTAACAATTAGATTATAATATTATTTTTAGGAATATATTTAATAAATATTACGAATTCACATCATTTCAGTGCATTCCCCGACTGCAATAATTATTGCAGACTGACAAAGTTGGCGACGAACTAGAAGAAACTTGAATAATTCCAGTATCTTCTTAATAGTGCCCAGTCCAGTGAATGGCACATTCTGAGACTATTTCGATCGGACTGGGCTTCACGGATCAGGAATGAACACGTCAACAGATTCATACGTTAAAATGAGTTTGTACACACGTTTTTACCTCTGTATGTTTTACCGTGCCTTTATACATTTCATGAAGTTTCTCACTGTCTTCGCTCGTTTTGCATTCAACTGGTGGTTTCATACGCTTCATTCTTTCCTCGTACGAATCTTCATTGTTATTTGATTTTCCATTCTATACAATGGAAATTATATATCGTAAAAAATGTCGGCATACAAAGCGTTTACATGAGATTTTATGTGACCGGAAACCACTGTTTCGAATTGTTCGTTAGTATGGCCCCAAAGCAACAATAATGAAAGTATTTTTTTTCTGTTGTCCATGATAAAGCATTTTAATGGATCATAAAATTTGCACCAAATAATTCCAAGAAAAAAAAGATGAATCTATGTAACGTGATAAATTTTATTGATTTTTTATTCTACATTTTGAGTTGTTTCCCTTAGTAGAAATATTTGCGAGTTGCACAATTTTTTTTAGGTTTAAAGCATTTTTCAACAATTTTCAGTTAAATATGGCGACAGGTTCACCTAACAAGTTTTCTGGACTGTATAATAACTAGTATTAACTTACCCTTCCATAAGGAGCTGGCAACTCCTCCACATATGGAGGAAAATCGATATTTTTGTCAATTTTTCACAGAAGAGCATGTGTTACATAAAACACTCATCAATCACATAACAGTTGCACGTATGGATTGATTTGATTTATTTAAACAAGTAATTTTGTCGGATGTCCATTCAAAAACAAGGCCAATACAACATTTACAGTTGCGCGTCCTTCTGACTTTTCTTAAAAAGCTATAATGCACAATAGTTACAACGTGGGTCATATTCTCTTGCACGATGTATTATCGTACTTTAGAATATAGTTATATATCTTTTTAAGGCAACGTCCATAGATCACTAATAAATGTACAGTCAAACCTGTGAGCAAAGGCCACCATTGGAAAGAGAAAATGTGGCTTTTATTGACAGGTGGCCTTTATTCAAAGGTCAGGTTGTCCTAAATAATAAATGAGGGTTTTTCAAAGAATGGACTTTATTCATAGGTTGACCTTTATTCGGACACAGGTTAGACTGTACGTTATATTGTTAGGAATTATATTTACTAAACACACATTATTTTTTACAAACGCGTGTTAGACCTTAGTGATACGTACCCATACGTCCATATATCCGGCGCATATAGCTATAAATTTTGGTTTCGTCCCTTCCGTCATTTTGTTTAATTATGCCTAACGAGCTTCAGATGTACAGTTGTGTTTCGCTACAAGTCCCTGAAGTAGTATTCCCTAAGTAGTCCCTAAAATGACAATCAAAGACACACAATGAATGAAACCTGATAAATAAAAATATCATTGCAGTTCATTCGTTTATTGACAAATACGCTCTATCAACATCTTTGAGTATATGGCATTCCCCTTGCCGTTGCTGCATTGCGTTTCAATTGTTGGCCTTACGCTGACCATAGCTCATAAGCATCATAGTTCCAAACAACTTTGAATTATTCATCCGGGTTTAAATATGATAATTGACAAAAATGTCGATTTTCCTCTACGTATGGAGAAGTTGCCGGCTCTTTGTGGAAGGGTCAGTTAGTACAGGTTAATATACAGCCCAGGAACATTGTTTAGGTGGACCGACCGACGTATATAACTGAAAAATTGTTGAAAAACGACCTTGAACTCTGTGAAAAAAAAGAATAATTTAATAATTGAACGGCTCTAATAATGAATAACCAACCAACTTTTACTATTGCCCAGTGCTCAAGTAAGATATTCCTTGCATAGTGTAATATACTATAATCCACAAATACTTCATATTTAAATAACGAAACATGAAGTCCATAACGAAAAAAAATGTCTCAACCAAAATATTGTTACTGAAAGACGACTGCCACGGTCAAAGACTTACAATTATGCTTTCAAATAAATCATTCTGTTTTTGCGGGACTTCGTTTTAACTATTATAGTTACTTTTATCAATGGACGTACTTGCTATAATTATAAACAATTATATGTGTTGTTTTCTAGTCAACAGTCTGCAGCCAGTTACCTTAACTGAGTGCTGGGAAGTGAAATGTTTAACAGTTATTCGCCGATTCCAATTATTTAGTTATGGATCTAGACCTAACAAAATATATTAATTAAATGGCTTATATAATTATTTTAACTCAAGTTTTTAAAAGTTACCTTGTTCTGCTGTGAAAGTTGTAGAGCTTTATTTCTTGTACGACTTAATGTTTCAATGATGGCGCTGTTTCAAATGACTTGTGGTAACTTAGCGACCTAACAAAACGACGTTACGTCAATGACGTCATCATTAATCTCCTCTTCAGAGTTATCGTTCGTTGATACGTTACACATAATCGTGAAAAGACGCTGGTTTAATGGCCATGATATGAAGGGAAAAGAATAAGAATTTACATTGATTTACGTATTTTTTTTATCAATTGGTATGATAGATTTTTTTTCTATTTTTTCAACGAGAGCAATAACTCTTACAAGACTAGAAAAATGCGTTGCAAAATACATTGAAGTACGTATGGCAACTATCAAAGACATTACGATACTTGGGCAACACTATTTTTTACAATATAACCATTTTAGTAGCATTTAGCGAAGGCGTAAACTGATTACCGTATGATGGATATAATACCTTAAACTGTGTGGAAGAGCGTGCAATCGGAACTTCTCAGCTGGGATGGTTGTTATAATCATTCTTAATATATAGATGGCGAAACCAACACCACTATTCACGTAACATCGAAAGCCAGTGTTATTTGGCGACTTTTCCAGCTTTAACGGTGGAGGACGACCACAGATGTACACCTGGGTAGAACCATCGATGGCTTTCGATGTCATTACACCACAGAGAATAAAAGTCGACTGTATCCTGGCGTGAAGAAAATTAACACCTACATACGGACATTGAAACGTCATGACACGATGGTCTAAGGTTCTTGGCCCATTTATTGCAGTTAAAACACAATATCAAAGTAGTATTGACAACATGATACGTTTATTCACCTAACAACAAATGTACGTAAACAGTTATTTACAATACGACATGAAAGTTATATAATAATAAGTCCGGTGTTAATTTAAACAATACATGTACACGTATTTGTTTGTGAGAGACAACAAGACGTCTAAATATACGAGAAAAGTAATAACAAATAACTTCTGTAGATAAAAGCGTTTCCAACATCACGATCGAAAACATTGTCTGTTTTACATGACGGTAACCCGGACTGGTATCGACTGTTCCCAAGGGATCATGTCCCCCATAGTAGAAAATATTTATTGATCTAACATAACCCCACCCTCAGATAAACTGACCAAGAAAACAACAGCATGCACTATGCCACTTCTTTTATGTTGACAAATAAACATTTATCAAACTAAATTGGTATCTATTCAGAGTTTTAACATATTATACATGTACAACATAAAACCAAATATGAATCAGCTAATTTCTTCAGGAATAAATGAATTATACTCAACTATAGCACAATACTGTACGTTTCATTTATTTTTGTTGAGTTAAATTTCGTGTTTGTTTTTACTAAAATAGTGAATTCGTGGGCACGCAAATTCATGAATATGATTTTTAAAGAAATCAAATATAACAGAAAAAATCATTCTTAGTTTCGGAGTATACCGGATATTTTCTGTAACGTTCATAATTTTGGATATCGCTATTTTCGGATGGTTGATTAATATTTCGGAATTTATATTCGTAGGGAATTGCTTTCGTGGTAAGGCCGACCCATGAAATCCACGAAATTAAATTCTCAACGAATATAAATGAAACCACAGGGTGAAGTGGGTGTTTGAAGGAGATCGTATCATTGGTTCGCATCAAAATGTTACAATATTCTATACATCTAGGGTTCAATCTGGTCCGCCAAATCGCATATCTCTTGTAACATGAAATCAATATCTGATTTTGTTATCACAGGATTGGAGAATGCCACACGGAAGAAATTCGGCAGGTTCCCTAATGGCTGATACTGTATCATCATAGACCCTTTTTCCATCATGCGGGATTTTAGCATCGCCGTTGTCTGTGGATAGAACAATACAGATACAAAACCAAGCTATTGGTAAAAAACAGAGGTCTGCAAAGTACTCATAGCCCATGCTTAGATCTTAAGCATTAAACCTTTTTATGCAATTGGACGACTTTATGCTCATAATATTGTTAGCCGCCTCGGCAACCCGTCAACAAAAACCGACCTGCTCAGATATACGTGAAATCACGTGTGTTTTGAGATATTACACATTCCATTAAAATAACGAAATAATTTCAAATCATGAATTTTCAACATTATTGTGATTGTTTTTGTTCACTTGCAAGTACCAACAAGCAGACATTAAATCTTTGTCAGTACCTTGTGAAGCTGATAGTATTTGTCCTTAGTTTCTTTGAGGTCTCGAATTTTTTGTGGAATGTACCAGAAACATACATTTGGTCCCTCAATCTGAAAAAATAACAATTCATAAATTCATAAATAACAATAAATACGATGTCATGTTAAATATATGGTTAAAATCATTTACTAATATAGAATTGCTTTCGGTTAATTAATCATATCCATTATATGTCTGATTTGTGACTTAATTGATGTGATATGAATTGTTCTGTGTTTTAGAACATCGATAGAAAACTTCCTACCTGTTCTAGAACCAGTCTATAATCTTCTCTCCTTTTAATAGCTTCTAGGAGATACCTGGAAAAGAACAAACAAATAAACTATTATTTAGACGACTTTCCAGTTTTAAGGGTGGAGTAAGACATAGGCTCTGGCTTATACCATGTTAGAACCACTAGCTGGACAGGTTCCTTATGGCTTTTGTCTGGTCCCGGATGGGATTCGAACTCACATCGGTGAGAGGCTAGTGATTAATAGTCAGAGACCATGATCACTCGACTGTGATCGGTCAAATTTATCCGCGAGTCTCGACAATAATTATGTACAACGGCGTCGAATGATCCGTACTTCATAAAAATGGAGACCTTCCAAGTGCGTAAATCCTACTTAATTCTAAGTAATAAATGTTTTCTTTTTCAAAAAAAAGAATGTCAGAGATGATGATTTCGTTTCTGTTTATGCTAATTTAATTCGTTCAGGCAACATGGTCTGTTCGAAAGCCAACAATTTGAATTGAAAACGCACACTGTTGTGATAAAACTGGGCACTGAGACCATCGTTGAAAAAGTTTGGTTTGCAGTTACGCGGTCGACTCAATGAAATATCTTTTTTTTCATTCTGTATTGGAGCATGAATAAAAAGAATGCCTACCTACCTACCTACCTACCTACCTACACACTGCCTAAGGTTCGGGTGAATAAAACGCAAACAAACCTCTTTCACGGGTGGTTTGCGGTAAAGCGTTTAAGTCATATTAACACCCGTTATAATGTACATTCATTTGAAAAGAAGGACAGACAAAAATTCATTAACATTTTTTAAATACTTACTGCGCCATCTCAAAATTACGATCAATCTGTTCCCTGAATCCCTTGTCTCCCTGTGGATAGACAGACATAGTTTACCAGTATTGCAATGGTGATCAGAAACAATCTACATTAACTGAATGATTTGAGTACAGGGTACTGTCAAATAAACCAAAAGTCTGATAATAAACTTAATTTCTACACCATTCAGCATGCGCACGTGTCATCCAAGGTCAAACTATGGACACAAAATTTAATTGTTTTAAATAAAAAGTTCTCGATTACCACTGACCCGATAGACCCCTTTTCCCTGCCGAGCCTAGACCTTTTTCGGTCTCGCTCATTTTTTTCTTATAAATATTTTCATTTTCATTTTTCTTATTTCAGAGTTTAAAAATGTTTGAAAAAAGTATCGCTGACCTACCATATTATTATAATTATTGATATGATATATTATTTAGTATTCTTGATGTAAAATGGAAACATGGTTCATGTATTTTTATTTTTGCTTAACGATCGCTTTTATTTTCTTCTGTGTTGTCTCAAATTTCGTGAAAACATTTCTGATAACAATTATAGTTCTACTACCCATGTCTGATGTGGTCAGTAACACATTGTGAAGACAATGATGGTGTTATACTTCAGTGTACTGACCTTTGACCTCCACATAAGCCACAGCTTGAATATATCATTATGTCTTCCACACTGTATAGCTTTATCCCCGGTGTCATAATTGGTATCGTATACTTTGTCTTGTTGGAACAGGTAGTCAGCCCCTAACTGGTTTACTGCCGTCAGGATACCCTTTGTGTATGGAATAAATGAAACACAATTACCCGAAACAATGATTTTAAATTAAACGATATTTTTAAAAGATATCGTGATACACTCATCTTGAAAATTTTATACGTTTGAAAAAGATGAATTTTGTCGATTATTATCGTAAGTTAAATAAACAAAGCAGCAAAAATTGTGATAAGAAAACAATAAATAACAATGAATAATTACATTTTTCTTAAGGAAGATGGCAGAACATTGTAACTGTACGCCCATCATTTTATGTGGATTCCAAGTCATCGAGTCAGCTCTGAAATTAACATAAAATATGTCCATATCTCACGTATCATTTCTGCTTTGAATTTCGATCTCAGGCCAGAAAAAACGGTCGTGTTTACGATTAGTCGTATTTTTTATGCCAACCCTAAAGTTTCTAACAGCAAATTCCAAAGATCGAAAGTGCTTGATGACGAATCGTACCTCCAGGGTACGAAAGGTATGCTTAGAAATAAATAGTGGAGTTTTGCGATCTACCCACCCTATTTTTTTTTGGGGGGGGGGCAAGTTACCGGAAATATGACTACTATTTTTTCAGTATTATTGAAATTAATAACATGAAAAAAAGAGTAACACCAATTTCGAAGATACCACGTTATTGACGTCTCAAGTAATGTCAAGCCTACTGGTATTTACGAGAAAAAGACTCCCTATGTTCTAAATCTATTACTGCATTAACTTGTATTTTGTTTTAAATTGTACGATGGAAAACTAATTTTAAACAGATCACTGAAATATAAACCATTTCAGGTCATCCCAAAGGTGTCTTAATAGACAAAATGGACTTTACTTGTTTAATTATAAACCAGTTTTAAACCCCCGTAGATTTGCTGCAGATCGTTTCAGGGTGGTACCCTTCGATGGACTTTGTTTATGTTGGGTAGGTCTTGGGATCATGGGTTAGGAGGAAGGTAGTATTATGGGAATGTGGGATTTTTGTACGCGTTTTCTTTAGGAATCCTTTTCTTATCTGTTGTCAACAAGCGTGAAAATAACAAACTACTTTTTAAAATGTTTTGTTGCTTTATAAAATAATCAAATCTTACCTGTGTATGTCCCGAAGCAGATGTTTATGTTTCTCTGAGAACAGAACGCTTCCACCCCAAGCTCCCTGTAAAATACGTTGGGCTAGAAAATAATAGTCGTGTTAACGGTTACCCAACCGAACCTGTTTTTCGGTGCCGACCCTACAGTTCGAAAATATTTGGGGACGAATCGTACCTCCAAATTATGTAAAGTATATTTAGAAACCTAGTTTGGGGTCAGTTAACCGTACTCATGGGTATTTTTTCTGACCTTACAACACAAAACCAGAGCAATTAAAATTATTTTTTTTATACCTGGATCGCAACATAGCCTTGTCATTTTGTCAAGCTTAAAAATTCTATGTTTTATCTGTATAAACCAACACTGTTGGCATGAAAAAAAGCAGTGGCATCATCATTACTGCCGACCGCAACAGCAGCACTATTGTCGACCATAAGAACAGCTTTACTGCCGATAGTAACATCAGTTTTACTGCTGATAGCAAAAGCAGTTTTACTGCCGACATTTATAACAGCCTCACGGCCGATTGTAGCAATAGTTTAACTGTCGACAGAAATAACAGCTTTCCTGCCGACAGTTACAGCAATTTTACTGCCAACAATGATGACAGCTTCATTGCCGACAATTACAACTTTACTGCGGCAGTAACTGCAGCGTTATTGCCAACAGTAATAACAGTTTTATTGCCGATAGTTGCAACAGTTTTACTGATGACAGAAATAACTGCTTCACTGCCGACAGTGACAGTAGCTTTCCAGCCGACATTTACAACAGCTTTACTGCCGACAATAATAACAGCTTCATTGCCGACAATTACAACAGCTTTACTGCCGACAATAGTAACATCTTAATTTCCGACAGTTACAACAGTTTTACTGATGATCGTAAAAACGGCCGAACATAACCTGAAGTAACAAGCTTCACTACCAACAATATAGAATTGATTCTATTTATAACTACGTACATCTACGTGAAGCCAGATATTATGTTTTTCGCACAGTGGGGCGATGTCTGTGACTGGATCAAACGCACCAAGTACTGTCGTACCACATGTTGCATTCACCATCAGTGGTACATCACCCTGTGTTAAGGTATGTTTGATTGCTTTCTCGAGTTCACACACCATCATTCTGCCTCTGAAAGAATATATCTAACATTTGGAGAAAAGTCATTTTTACGGTTACGTGATAAAAATAGAACTGGCAGGTCGCAGAACATTTCTATTTTTTCCAAACATATCTTTCATATTTTCGAGGTCCAATTCGTCCTCAAATATTTTCGTACTTTGGATTTTGCCGCTGGAAATTTTAGAGTCATCACTAAAAATAGAGTCGGTCGGATAACCGTTAACAAGACTTCAGCTGGCATTGTTTGATTTTTGTTTAAGAAGCGCTACAGAATGAACAGATACGTATCACTCAATACGTCTATTTAGTCTAATTCAAGAAATATTCAAATAATTGTTAATTTTAGAATAATCCAGACAGTTCGACATTGGCAATGACGTCAATGCATATACTAAATACGTAGCTACCGGTCGCTTCACGGAATGTACTCGAGAGATCGCGCACGTCTGGTTATTCAACTACTCAAATATACAATTTAAAAATCTATAATCATGGCTAAGTGGGTATGTTTATCATTGGATACTAACAATTGATACTACACTGTTTACCTGGTGTCGGCTGGTACATTAACAACATTATCCGAACCAATGCCTAATATGATGGCGGCCCTTTTGATCGAAAAATGGCTCTGAAATTATTCATAAAATGTACTGAAAATTTCTCACAAGAATATGACACCCTTTTCTCACAATTTCCATAATTTTGTGTAGATTATTTTGGTACGAAAGGTGCATTCTCGAGCAATACAATCATGACATTCCGAATTGTAAATTATTGACGTGTGTAATGCTCTCATTATTTAAAAATACAATTTCGACGTTTTTTCTTTACATTCATTGTCTACATTTACAATGCTCCTTCCGAAGAGCAACACTTTTCGGAGTCGCAAAAAAAATGTTGTTCTTTGGAGGGAGCAGTTGTTTGGATGGAATTAAAGAATCGGTCTTTGAAGGTGACGTTACGGGAGGGAGCACTGTATCCGTAGTCAAGGGCTATGAGTTCTGAATATTGTCCATTGAATATGATATTTTCACTTCACCTGTTCTGACGTATACACAACCAATCTTCTACAGCCACTCATCCCCATTTGTTTAGTGTTTGGGTTGGTCACGTGACGAGCACACAACATGGCGTACAAATTTGATATAGCGCCACCTAGAAATATACCCCAATTCATCATTCTGGCATTAAGATTATGATACGACTATCGGATCTATCTCATATCCTGTGTTTTATTATTTTGCTTCGAAGCTAAACGTGTAAAACATCAATAAAAGTAAACGTTCAAACCAAGGACAAATGTACACAAATGTAGTATAACCATTCAGAAAAAATGTTTGATTAAGAACATTATGTACGTATCTGTCATTTGTGAGGGCAGTGTTCGTACAGTTTTTGAATCTTTAAATAGCAAACTAACATCAAATATACAACTTACCAGGAGCAAATATCGCATCACCATCGTCCCAACCAATAAAACTGCGCATGCGCTCTAACACGGTTTCTTCCATTAATGTAAATACAGGCGCCATTTCGTAGGTAAACCTTTGGCGAGAAATACAATATAGATAGGATTTTTTTATAATTCAAATGTCTTTTAGTTATAATGGACAGTGCAAGATGAGTGACTTGTGTAAACCATAAATACATTGTAACGCAATAGAATAAAATAAGATTAAAGAAAATGTCTGTCTCATTAAAGATGTTCCGTCAGTTAGGTTTCTTTATATTGTTGACGTTAAGACAAGTTACATGGCAGAGACCACAATGTTTGTTATAAAAGTTACATTTTTACAATTACACACATCTTGCATCGATGGGAAAGATATCATGAAAATGTATATTAACAAGAAATTCGTACATGTTGGTGTTTGCTGCTGCTGTCACCCATTCGGCCACAAGACCAATGACGTCAATTCCAGTCGACAGCTGGTTCCAAAATCGTGGATGAGCTGAGTGGTCGTTAAAGCAACATAAAATGACAATTCATTAGTCTACAGGATAGTAAGTGAATGGAAGGCATTCGGGATGAATGTTAAACATAAAACATAAAACACATACACACAAAAAAATAAATTCCTGATGATGCCGCATCGAAACGCTTTGCAGTCAATTACTGCAGTAGGGGGATGGGGGAGTCAACCAAACAATTGATCATAAAGTGTTAATATCGTAAATTCAAAAATAATATTTTCATTCATGGACAAATTTCACGGTTTCACGTGGCTTAGTTAGTCTTACCATTTTTATAACTGACTTTATGGCGAGGTCAAAGATTATTTCAAATTTATTTATACTTGTATTTGAAAAACAATCTTTAAAAATGCCCGTAGACGTTGATCCACATACAGAGAGTGGCAAATTAATTTGCATTGTACTCAGTCCTTTTCTCGCTATATTAGTAGTGCTTCAAATGAATTCATTCTGCATTTTTGGCTACATTTTCGCTACTTTAACCTAAAATCATATTTAGGACACATTCCATTTAAGTACACATAACATAGTTATTTACTTAGGAACAGTCTTGGTATGGTCGTTCTTAAAACATTGTTGGCTGCAGTTAAGCTTCTTGTTTACAGTACAAGCGTATCATGTTGACAAAAAATGCCTACCTACATACCCACTGAAAAAAAGTTTGGATGGTTTGACCTCAAACCAACATTTTTAAAGCTGGCCTTATACAGAACGTGAAAACTTAGCTACCAAGTTTAAGAATGTTGTATAACGTATTGAAACTATTTCATTGCTGCGTTGTTCTGGTCACCAACCAGTTTGTTTTCAATGATATTATGTGAAAAAAGAGAACAGAAAACACGTAAGCATATTCAATTCAGTTTTGAATATTTTAGATATAAAGTGCAACCTCTCCGAAGCAACACCCTTTGGGGGAGCAACATTATGTTGTTGTTGAGAGTTTGATGCTCCCGAGAGGTTAAATTAATAGCTAAATCGCATAGTGAGTAAAATAATGCTGTTGTTGAAGGGAGGTTGTTATCCAAGAGAGGGCCGCCTTCGAGAGGTTGCACTGTACTCATTTAGTCTGCTGCATGTATTTTTTGTAGTGTTTGATTTTTGGTACTTGGATTCCATTTTGTTAAAATTCAATAAGGTAAATTTAAAGTTCTGTGTAACTCGTAAAAGGTGTCCCCGAAATGAAGGGTTTCTTATCCAAGTGACTAGTGATCAAAATTAAAGCAAACTGATTAGCAAAAAGAATCATTTTGTAACTAAAGACGAGTTCTAGATGGCGCTATTGATATTGGTGATGAATCTAATGCTATAAAAGCAGTAAATAAATACAGCCAATCATTACCTGTTTTGACACAGTATTTTAAGGTCTCTTTACAATCACTCAGTAGCTGTTCAAGATCCCTTGGATTTTCGTCAACGTACAAACAATGGTCCATGATTTCACGTAGTTGATGCGGATGGTGAAAATCCAATACCTTACTGCTGACATCTCGTTCAGACTTCAAGTACTTCGCGATAATCTTCGAGACTTCAGACAGAAAGCTGACGAGACGTTCAAAACCACCTTTGGAGTTGAACTCTGTCGACAGATGTTTCATTATTACGCAGACGTATGTATGCAATGTATATATATTTTTTATCTAAAACATGTACATTGACTTCTTGTCTACGTATGCTGTTGAGATGCTGTGAAGCGTTCAAAGGTGTCAATTGGTACCAACAAAATCAAGGTAATTTTGAAATCAAATTATGATGTTTGTTGAATATTTCCCTATAGTGATAAAGATTTAATGAAAATCATGACATTTATTCAAAGACAACAATGAAAAGAAGAAGAAGAAAAAAGAAATGAACAGAAAAACGAACGTACTAAGACCCTGACCTGATGCAAACACACGTTCAAAATCTGTCCAGTCGAAAGACATACTTCTGGTCCTGTCGAGAGCAAACTCAGTCGTCCGTGACGAATGACTCCGGGCTGTCGTATCTGAAAATGTACACAATTTGAGTTTGTATAGATTTTGTGAAGCAGAATTGCGTTTAGAAATACTAAAGACGCACAGATATAGCCAACAAACACTACTTTCAGCACGTGGACGCCATTGAAACAATTCGTTTCACAGGCAGTGACCTCCGATTTCAAAAAAGCAACAGTTTCTAGTTGAAACATATATCAGTAAAATATATCTGAAAATGTAAGGCTGATATAAAATCTATGAAAACAATTATGATCGTTGGATTCATAAATTAATCGACGATTATTGACAAGGAATCGGATACTAGAAATTTAATAAAACTTGTTTGATATAAAATTCATTTCATGCTTAGATATTAATAAAATATAATTCCAACATGGAATCAAAACTAATACACAAATACACCAAACCTGTGAAGAAAGGTCATCATTGGGAAAGATAAAAAGTGGCCTTTATCGACAGGTAGCCTTTATTCAGGGGTCAATTTGTCCTAAATAGTCAATCATGGTTTCTCAAAGAATGATCTTTATTCACAGGCTGGCCTTTATTTTGAGATGACCGCAAACACAGGTTAGACTGTAAATCAAAATTCACCGCAGATATGCAGAGATGAACTACTCGTTTCAACGTGTCTTTGTGACATTGTCACTGGGTTCAACGCCGTTTTTGTCAACAATTTTTCAGTTATATACGGAGGCCGGTTCACCCAACCAGTTTTCCTGGACTGTATACTAACCAGTACTAACTTATCCTTCCACAAGGAGCCGACAACTTCAACATATGGAGGAAAATCGACATTTTTTATCAAATTTTCGCAGAAGGGTATGACCTGCCGCGACCGGGGTTTGAACTCAGATCGCCGGGTTACAAGTCCAGTTCACTAATCACTCGACCACTATCAAAGACATGGCAATAATTGGGCTTTTATCATCATATCAAAATATTAAAGTTGCATGTTGTGCAGATACGAAAAAAAGCAATAAAGAACAATATTAAGGATATAATACCTTAAGACAACACGGAACATGGATATAGATCCTTTTATTAAGTCCGAAGAACATGCAATGGCAAAAGAAGAAATGAAAGAGAGAATCTTCTCAAATCTTATTCCAGTGAAGAAATTTAAACAATTTTACCTTGACTCGATACTGAAGCAGCCATTTACGAATTAGGAGAAAAAAGAGCTTTTCAGACAATACAATTCTGACTAAAATACATTATCATACAGATAAATCCGTACCTGTCTAACAAATATTGAATTATCCAATGCGCCCCTTTTTTTAAAAAAAATATTAATTGACGTCAAGATCTCCAAATCGTGTCTGTTCACCGGCAAGCACAGTGCAAAGGTTTGTAACTGTTGAATCTTGCAAACATAAGTATGATTAATACGAAGCGTAATTATATAAGTATCACTAGTTCGGGGATGTATAAGAAAAGTGTTTCTATATACAATTAATGCACTCAAGCATGCACAGTTTAGTTTCATAGTAAGTATAATAACCCATTAAATGGTTATGTTGCTTGCAGGCAATGAACGAAATTTCAGATATGTATTATTGTACGATTTACGAATTTGTTTGCAATGTACATTAGTGCATATAATGCAACCTACGAAGAGCCACACCTGTCGGAATCGCAAATAAGCATTGTTGGTTGGTGGGAGTTATTGTTTGGAGGGCATTGATACATTCGCGAAAGGTGTTTATATTATGCATGCGTATGTGTTATTTATCCGGTAGCCATGTGCCTAGCTACCCCATGTGAATCAATTTATTCATTGATAAAGGACAATTTTGTCACGGAGAGCATGTGCCCCTACTGAGGATTGAACCCACGTCCTCAGGACTCAGCACTGAGCTAGCCGGCCGGGCGCCTAAACAAAGTAAATATAAATGAAAACAAAATGGTATAGTCACCATAGGCCTATCAAGGCTGTAATATAAGATATTGCCCTTTTAAACAAAAGCTCAAAAGTCGAATGTCGTGACTTCAGATAACTACTCATCACCCAAGTTGAATTTATTAATCATAAATTAATTAATTTCAAATTTCCCATGTTTGTCATATAATGAATGAACGTTTCCGGACAATGCAGTAATGTTCAATGCTCCCCACCTGTTTCAAAACTCAGCACACGACACATACACCCACAATGCAAGGACACAACATCGACAGAATGATTATGACGAATTACATACTTAAAACATAGGAGAAATGTGTGAAATATTTTCAAAACTGTACACAGTATATTTAGCGACGTGACAAACTTGGATTGGAATTACATCTTGCATTGAACAGTGTTCATGTAAAAACAAGATTAAACAAAACTATGTCGAAATATCAAATACTAAAATATTGTCGCTGGTACTAAACAATAGTGGATCTATTAATATAACGGTAGATATATAAGCTGACATCGAAAATGCTATGAAAGAGAACGGTTCTGTCGTTGGTAGAAGAGAGAAATATACCTCTACATTTAAATTTTAGTTCAAGATCATATCTTTTCACTAGGTGTGACCATACAACAAGGCATCGCTACACAGATGATATACGTGCGTGAGGGGGGTATAACATAGAATTAAAAAATTCAGCGAAGCAGGGAATAGTGAAAAAATAATGAAACAAAACAGGTTAGAGATTAAAATGAAGAAAAACAATCAAAAGAACCGACAGATTGTGAAGTGAGAGAAAGCGACAAGGACAAACATCTGACCACAGAGCCTACATTCCCGATGTCGCGAAATCTATGAAAATCATTTAATGGCAAATACTTGGTGGTATTAAATACTAGTGTATTCAGTCAAGATAAACATTGTTATTTCGAAACTTTGAATTAGAATCTTCACACAAAGCTAATGAGTGAACTAATCTAATTTTTGGACATGGCAAATCAACCAGCTACTTCACGAAGTAATAATTTGTCGAGGGGAACACTTATTTATGAAGTTTGCTTTTAAATAAAATTAAGAGCAGCTTTTCCGATTTAATCAAATCAAACTCATCATGATTTTCCTGTGACTGGTTTTCCGGATATTTAAGGAAGAATAAAAACAGTCGTCTTTTCGGTTACCAGAACAATCCCTTATCATAGTACCGACACTAATGTTTCTCACATTAAAATCCAAAGTACGAAAATATTTGGAGACGAAAGGTAATTTTAGAAAAGACAAGTGAAAAAGAAAGGACTAACAAGAATCGACAAATCTATCATGGAACTAGAATCTCATATAATGTTTAAAGTAGATCAAATTTCGCTGGTACATGTGTTTTCAAAAAACTGCATGAAATAGTAAAAAGTAAAAAAATTGTCGTACACGTGACATAGAAGGGTTACAAGTGTCTGCAAATGGCCATACTTCAAAGTACGTAATGTGGTATAAAATGGTTATATACACATACAAATATATTTACGTCAACCAAAGTACAATATAGCGCAACCTCTCCAAAGCGACCCTCTCTTAAGCGACTACATCTCTTCAACAACAACAGGAACACTGTACAATTTAACTATTAATTTAAACTCTCTAGAGCAACAACCTCTCAACAACAACAACATAAGTTTGCTTCTCCCAAAGGGTATTGATGTAGAGGGGTTGCACTGTATCAACTTACCAGTCTGATTTGTCTTGCTGCTCTGCAGAAGTTGGTTTTCCTTCTCATTCACCAGTTTATTGTCTGTCGTGTAAGATGCGTACTGTTCCATTACGGCATAAACTCCTCCTGAAGGAATAACGTATACAAACAATAACAAAATCAGGTCACGGGGTGTCGCACAGTGTCAGGAAGCGATCATATATCTTAGTCCGTTGTGTACAGCGGGCTCTCGTTGGCTGGACCGTTGTAAGTTCGGACAACCTGGAAAACTAGAGCTTATTCTCCGGACTCATCTGTTTTGTATATGTTCTATGTAGTTCGACTCCGCGTGGCCAGAATCACATAAACTCGAATTCTCGGACCAATGATCAGGTCATCTGCCGAATATTCACTCACTTATTCACAAGTCTACTGTAGGTCGAACAATATATTTTCACAACGTCAGAATAACATTGCCATATTACCGCGTGAAGAATAACTTATGACAATAGCTATTGTTTGAATATGTTTGCAACCGTAACTGTAATTAGTTGTCAATTGTCAATTATCCTGTTCGTCAACGAATATATATTTTAACAATTCAATCAAGTTTATCGGCATAACCAGCAATAATAATTGATTTAGTCATTTACAATAGGTGTTCTTTTCACTGGTTTTATCAATGCTTTTTTTTAAGTTGCATGTATATATGTCTGCTGGTGTGGAATAAAATTTTGACCCCGTTGAAAACATTGTAAATCGACCCCAACATGATTTCGGTGTTAAATTTTGATTTAAAAAAATATTGTTCAGGCGTTAAATTTTGATCTATTCTGGGGTAATTTTTTAACGATGACTAAAACCCTGCATAAAAGTCAGAGATCGACGAATAAGAGAGTTAGTAGCTTTTGTAAAGCACTGTTTAACACAGTTTATACATTTCGTTGACCAAGTGTCTATTAACTCCAGAATGATGCAGTGACAATACAAGCGTTTGCCGCATCCGTTTTCGAAATTCAGAGTGAAAAAATATCTTTTATAAGCATCATCTGATTAAAATAAAAATAAATAAATAATACATGTATACTTATCTTTACAAATATATCCTTCACTGCTTGACACGTTTGGCTTTGAATCCGTCCGGTTTATTTGTTGAAATTGATTAGAATACCCGCTCTGTGATATTAAATCTGAATAGACACAGTAAGAACCTGGTACGGTATTACTGGTATTTATACGTCTCTTCCTGATAGAGAGAGAGAGAGAGAGCGTCAATCTTAACGCCATTGTATAAACTTTCTTCCGAGATTGTTTCATTAATTCCTTCAGTATGAAACAGATTGAACAGATGTGTGGACATATTGACTTCAAACCACTTAATTACCCCAGGAAATTCAACAAGCATGTAAATGGGAAGACGCAAATAGACGGTACAAACGAGGAGACACTCAATTATCTTCGCATTTTCTTGAGAAGTTGTCAAAATTTCGATGATTTAATAGGAATTTTCTGACACAGCTGTTGACGTTTTATTAAACAAGTTATCCTCGATTCTCAGCTGATCAAACAAAGTAAATGAATTTCCATATTTTCAAGACAAAGTTACTATCTATAGAATGATTCCCTGAGTAAACGTTTGGAATATTGTAAATGGAATTGAACTTTGAACTAAAGACATCTTGGACTATGAATGCTAGCATAAACGAAGATAAAATTTATTATTGCATTCATATTGTGAGATAGAGTTTATAACAAGTCAAAGTTAATTATATACATGTATGCGTGCATATAAGACCAAGAGAAATATTCAAAACAGCCTCTACTACTATAGTGACCATTGTGAAATAAAAAATTCCAAAATAATTTCACCTCTCGCAGGTTTTTGAGGAATGGAAGTTTCCGTGGCCCCTTAAAAAGGGACAAAGCTACAGGAGCAGAAATTGAGAAACAACAAAATAATAAATTGTTTCTGTTTTTCTTTTGTTGAAATTGTACAGGTGTCCTCATCGTCTTGTAAATTTTAGGAACTGACTTATTCGTTTGACCTTATGGACATGTGTACAGATCTGTTCAGTGCATATGTACCGAAAGCTACATCCGGGCGGTCAAGATGTTTCACAGTCGATTCTCGTCAATAAATACAACTGTATTTTGAACGCAGCTTACTAGCTTACTATTTCGGACAGGATATTAATTTACACACTGATGAAAAAGCAATATTCCGACATCCTGTGTAATCCAAAATGAACAATATGGGAATAACAGAACAGAGTAAAATCTTGCAAAGCCTATTCACCAATACCAAAACATCTTAGTAACTTGTCGTTAATTACTCCAGCAATAAGTGTAATATTTTTAACTCAAAGGTTAATTTAGAAAATGAACGAATCTTGTAAATAATTTGTAATCAGTATAAATCAGGCCACAAAATAGCCATGTTCACGGTTACTTGACTCACTCAAATTACGGTAGGTAGGTCGCAAAACTTTTCCGCATTTTTTCTCATCAAATACCTGTTGTTTCGAGGTACGATCGTCCCTAAATATCTTTGTACTTTGGATTTTGCTGTTAGAAGCTATACGGTCGGCTCCAGAAATTGGATTGGTCGGGTAATAGTAAACATGACTACATGACTACATCTTTTCTGGCATTAACAATTTGACACAATAAAAAGTCTAATATATCAATGATAAAAAACAATTTATATGTCGCAAATAAACTTCATGTGATACTAGACTTGCGTCAACATCAGTTTAGGTGACGTCACATTATTACATTTTTACGAGTAATTTAAAATGTCACACACTAAATACATTGTCCGTATAAGAAAAACCGTGAGATTTTTCAAAACAGTGACAGTTCTTTCAGTTATTATCCCTGTAATTTTGTATTAAAGTCTATAGCAGTGGCCATTTTTTTCAAAGATTGAATAAAAAAGATGATGCATTTCAATGAAAACCCACAATAAAAAGGTGTAAAACACAATACATGTACCAATCATACATGTTAAAGATTCAGTCATTATGTAATATCTTCATAAATTGTTTTTCTTCTTTTCAACAACTCATACAAACATTTCAAAATATGTCATAAAATAAATTAATGTATCTTGAAAACCAACAAAGAAATGGAATGTTTTTATAAAATTAACATTTTTGAGTAACATTGAGCAATTACATAAAAGCACAGTATTTTAATACATTTCATTGTATTTTAACAAAAGTACTTTAGAGACACTTGGCCGCGACAGTGGTCCAGCGGTTTGTCATAGAGCGATCCGGGTTCAAATCCTGGTCGCGGCATGTCATGCCGTTCCATTAAAAAATGACAAAATGTCAATTTTCTGCTACCGGCTCCTTGTGGAAGGTTAAGTTAGTACTGGTTAGTATACAGTCTATGGAAACTGGTTAGGTAAACCAGCCGCCGTATATAAATGGACAATTGTTGAAAAAAAACGGCGATAAACCCAGTGAAAAAAATTGACGCAAATGAGAGACATGGAAGAATTAATGCAGCATTAAAGATAGCGTTTGTACAGAATTAACAGAACAGCACCAGTACAGAATTTACATTTCATGTTTATATACTAGTACATTGTATGCAAATTAAAGAGTAGAATTCATACAACATCTTGCTCTTTGTATCATAAATATTTGGAATTCTTTTGATCTATTACTATTACAATAAAATACTGTACGGAATTAGTGTCGTATTATTGTATTGCATTTCTACCATTTGTTCCATACGGGTGATGTTAAGTCATAGAATGTTCTATTAAAACAGTACTTACAGAATATCAGCATCAAAAAAAATTTTCTCAGGTTTTTAATGTTGCACGAACAGCCAGGGGCATTTGGCGGCTTGTCCAATTTTAACGTTGGAAGAAGACCCCAGGTGTACGTAAGCTAGCTGGACAGTTTCGTCATTATGTGAAATTTGGACCTGAACTCACAGCGGTTCGGGGCAAGTGATAACCAGTTTTCAATAACCGCTGGATCACGGAGACCCTTCAAAATGATATAAAACACAAAAGTTATGTAAACAAATCATTAAGATTTATTCTGGCATAAATAACTTTGTCTATAGGGTTTAAAATAAGAGGTACGAATGTTTTAACACATTTATGCTGGACAAGTGTTATGATGATATAGTATTACACTTAGATATACATGGGATCCGTGGAACACACTACAAAACATTGATTTACGATATGCTTATATACATATACAACAAAAATAAATGAGACGCACCATCAACGTACTGATGTAATAGATTTTATCCGAGGTATGCTTGAAGTGCAAATACTTATTAGTTACATACATATTTTACTGACAATAAATGCATAATTTATGGCTGATATTTGGCTGCAGTTTCTAGGCAACGTTGGAAATTATACAATAATGGATCAATGATGATGAATTTATTTGATGCTAAACTATAACACTGAAATGATTTAAACCAGGAAGTTTGTGTTTAATAACAACATACCCTAAGACAAAACTAAAACTTGACATACAAGTTTGAACTCTATAAGAAATATAACAAGAAAATGAAGACGATTTGGTAATAATGAGATTAAAGTATATACAGTTCAACCTGTGTTCGCGGACACCTCCAAATAAAGATCACCATGTGAACAAAAGCCATTCTTTCAAAAACCGTCATCATTTAGATCTGACCTCTGAATAAATGCCATCTGTCAAAAATGCCACATGTTTTTCCTATGGGTGACCTAGATTCACAGGTTTAAATGTACTTGTATAATCGAGAGGGTGGGTGCAAGAAGGATCCATCTTCTTCTTTGAAAAATTGAGATAGGCCTTTTGCATACTCACCACTTCAATTATCAGAACATACAAGTACCAAACAACACGTGTTTCTTAACAAAGACTATTAATGAAGAAAATCAATGTGTTGGTTATGAACAATGATAATTAAAAACAAATGTTAACAGTTTAACGGCTGCGGGCTTTCAAATGCAGGATGCCAGCAGTTTAAATTACAGTGCAACCTCTCCAGAGTGACCCTCTCTGTAGCAACTTCCATTCAAAAGCAGCATAATTTTTCCCTCTGTACGATTTAACTATTAATTTAACCTCTCTGGAGCAACAAACTCTCTACAAAAACATAAATTTGCTTTTCTCAAAAAGTGTTTCTTTGGAGAGGTTGCACTGTATACACATGGTATGAATACATGTATTTATATGAAACAGATACACTGTCGTTTAATGCTATGTATGAACACTGGACATCATTGGTGTATGATTCAAGCATCCGAATCTGGTAGCTGTACAGCATCATTGCCCTTACTGTACAAAGCATTATCGAATCCTAGTGAGCCATTTTCTTGGATCGATGGTGGCTTAATTTGTCCATTCCTTTTTAGATACACGAGTAATCCAGCCACAAGTACAAGAAGAATGAGAATTCCTATAACCACACCAGCGATACCGCCAGAACTTAATCCTAACGTGGACTCGTTGACTGTAAAATGGAAACACAATGTATAAATTTACCATTTCATTATTATCCTCGAGTATAATGTTGTGTGTACAAATTAAAGCAGCCGCGACCGTGATCCAGTGGTTAGTGCGCTGGACTTGTAACCCGGCGATGAGGGTTCAAATCCCGGTCGCGGCAGGTCATACCCTTCTATGAAAATTTGACAAGTATATCAATTTTCCTCCATGTATGGAGAAGTTGCTAGCTCCTTGTGGAAGGTTAAGTTAGTACTGGTCAGTATACAGTCCAAGAAAACTTCTTAGGTGAACCGGCCGCCGTATATGACTGAAAATTGATGAAAAATGGCGTTAAACCGACAAAAACAAACTGGATTAGTGAATGCTTGAAGATCATACCTTGCTCCTTTTGTGCCAATCTTGCAGCAGTAACTGGTTTACCATACGCATCGGTGACAAATTGACCGTTCGGGTAAGTGATGAATGGAAGATTAGATGAGCCGTCTCCTGGTAAAACTCCACCAGGCCCTGTGTTTATCTGTACAATAAGTAAGAAAAGGAATTGCTTGGTCTGGATTTGTCAAAGTTTCGGTAGCTTTAGGTTGATGGTAACTTTATTGCATTAACTATATAACTACATAGTGTGTAAAATGGGAGAATAAAAATGCCGAAAATTTTACATTCAGTAGGATGCATGGATTTGGTTAAAAACAATCGAGAAATATGCCATAGCAAATGTTCTCCAAAATCATCCATGTTTCAACTATTTGCAGTCAACATTTATGTCCGCGGGCGCTTTAATAAAGTATCACCAAAAATAGGTTTCAATTTACATACACAGTCAAATCTGCGAACAAGACCAGCCTTGGAAAGACATGTGGCATTATTCGGAGGTCAATAATTATGTTCTAAATAATCCAAAACGGTTTTCAAAGAATGGCCTTTATTCACAGGGTGGTCTTTATTCGGAGGTGGTTACAAACACAGGTTTGACTGTGCATCATGTAATTAAGTTCAGGTCATGTCTCATATACAAACCTTGTATGTAGGTAAAGTATTGGGACCTGTTGGTACGCCTATATTAGATCCTTGAGACGCAGGGGCCTGGTAAGCTGGTGTTGATGTGACTGGAAACAAAATTAGAACTTTCTGGGAAACAATACAAAATGTAGGATAAAAGGAATATGTCAAAGTTTCATAATTTACAATAATGCATTTACTCCAGCTTTATTGATTATAAACAGTAGAAACCAACCAAAGTTAAAGGAAAGTATTCTTATGTTACATTTTTTAGGAGTTTTAGAACTGATGTAGAAATGAGTACCATTACTTATAACTTGAATATCATACAGAACAAAATAAGGTAAATGCTAAAATCATGTTTACAGTTGCTTGACCAGAAAATAGAAGGTAGTTTGAAAAAGTTCTCCTTTCTGAGTGTTTTTTAACATATCTATCTTACTTTGGAGGTACGATTAGTCCTTAAATGTATTTGCATTTTGGATTTTGCTATTAGGAACACCAAAATTAAGACAGTCAGGTAACCATGAACACATGAATATTTTTGTGGCCTAAAAACAATAACATAAAAAAGAAGCTTGTTCCGCCACATTTCACCAATGGTTTTGCTGTATTAGTTTCATCTAAACCTGAGAGTATGGGTTTGTGCTGACAGACCATTTTAATAACGGGATCAGTTTTAAATTATTCCTAACCTAATGGACTCTTGCACACAAATCCTCTGTTTGTAAAACAGTCAATATCATTATATGTAGCATTATCTCTGTCTAACTCCACACATTGTTCAACTTGACCGTGTGTACCAAGTTTTGTAGGTTCGCCAACTCTCCATTTCATGAAATTGATAGCTGTACCATCACTCCATTCATACGAACCTACACAAAAAAATTATACACACATGGTTTATTCAAGAATTTAAACAACAAAGGATACATCTGAATGTGGTGAATTACACATATACACAACAGAGTGCATTCTACTCGTGATATAAAAAAACCAACAACATCCTAGAGTAAACGATGCAAAGTTATGACGTTCATACGGCAAGTTATAAAAATAATATCTACATAAATGTATATTTGAAACTGATTTCTAGCAAATAAAACACGTATAAAATCCCACGGTCCCAAATTTCCAGACCTTCACGAACTCCCAACGACACAAAACCCACCATACACATAGTAATGAACAAAAAATGGAGGACAAAACCTCCCAAAAAGATGCCAACGAGCCACAGACAGGGAGCGATACTAGCATTTAGTATCAAACTCACTGGGATTACATCATATATAAAATGTGTTCATCAGATATCATATGTATACATCATAATTACACCATATGTATTCATTCTATATCATATGTATACATGTATAATTTCACTTCCTGTTGAAAGTATGGTTTCTGTTTTATTATTTACCGTGTCCTCCCTGTGATAAACCAACCCAAACATTTGGTCTATATTGAGGGTTGGGAGTCTTCGCTTGCCTAACAAGATTAACAACAAATGACAATTCATCTTGAGAATGGATCGAGACGAGTTGTTGCCCCTGACTCTGACACAAGTAATTAGCCTCAGGCCATGATCGTCCATTTGTTACATAGACAGAGTAGCAAAATTGTGAATATTTTGTCCACTTGGAGTTTGCGCATGTTCCTACTGCAGGTGGTGGTGATGGTGGCGCGGTGGCTGAAGTAGACAAATGACATTATGTACAGTAAATATACAGTAAAACCATTGAAAACCAGACCCTTTCCGGACTGGGCCAAAAGTCCGGTTTTCTGAGAATTCTGGTATTTAGAAAACTATTGATTATCGAAGAGGAAAATTGGGACTTGAAAAATCGTTCGAATTTCGGAGAATTCTGGTTTTCAGAGAGTCCAGTTTTCAGAGTTTTTACTGTAATTAGTTCATTCATAACATTACTTCATCCATACGTTGTGTTCAGCAGCATTTTATTGCCATATCTCATAATGGTAATAAATCACTATCAAGCTTTTTTCATATCTATTGTTTGATGAGTTTGGACATTGTCAATCCATTGTTGGAAGTACAAAGTATTATTTTTAATATTTCCTCATCAACAATAAAAATGATCTAAATTAAAGACCTAGCATGACCTACTTGTTGAAATTTTGCAGGCATAATTTAGTTTTCTAGTGCAATCAGTGTCATTCCATTTTCCATTCATATTTACGAGAACACAACCAGTGGATGAATTCTGTGTGTATGTAGGTTCTTTCCATCCCCAGTTACTGTAGAACAATGGCCATCCGTCAACCCAGCTATAAAATCCTTTCATCTACAAATATGAACTTATATTAAAGACGCACTCTATAAAGCTGACATCAAACAGAATGCTGCTCTCCTATTGGTCAATTTTACAAATTCATTAATAACCAATGAGAATGCTGGAGATTTTGGAATGCCTTGAAACATAAAAACGTGATATATAGACTATTAATTAAATCAAAACATTATATATTGGTTATTTGTTTATGAGACGTAGTGCCTATTTAGAAGTAGCTTATTCATACCAGAATGTAATAAACTTTTCTGCCTGATTTGTAACTGAATACAAAATGAAATAAGTCGACTAGAAGGAGAGCTTAAAACAGAGACTGTAAAGGAGGTGGAAACAGTAAATTATGCAATATATCAATACTAAAAAACATATTTTATCATGAAGAGAAATTTGATAACACAATTGTAACAACTGATATGTACCTGCTTGTCAGAAAGACCTATCCAATATTGAAATTTAGATTTCACCACTGTCTGAACGAATGCTGCTTCCTGGACATTATTGAAAGATACAAGATTTCCACCATCAGCCTTACAATCGGCTTGAGCATCAGTCCATGTTTTAGCTACAATGTCAGGCACAGTATTTACACAAGAGGTAAGGAACCAAATAAAACATATTCAGCTTCCGTAGAATTCCAGTGCACACATACAGTAACTAACACATCAAACGTTATTACCAAAGTGAGGCATTATATTTCCTGAGGGGCAGTATTGGTACAGACCCTATCAGGCCTCACGCTTGTATTTAGTCACGGTCAGGGTAGAAGAGAACTCATATATCAATGATCCATGACTTCATGAATTTGGCAAAAGTTCAAACATAAAAACCAGTAGTCTGTGAAGTACTCATTGTACAGGCAAATATTTCAGGCATGAAAAGCTTCCTGCAGTAAGACGAAATTGTGCTTATTACATTGTTGACCGGCTTAGCAGGCTACCAACAAAAGTGGAATTAAGATGTAAACAAAGCACATTAGTCTACACCACCAAAAATTAACCCAGTAGTTAGAAAAGTCAAATATATTGATAATGCTGCTGTTTTACATTATCTAAATGATAATGGGGATCATTCGGTTGTCCTAACAATCATGTTTCATAATATGCTAGGATCTAGAGATCTTCACGGCCAATAAAATTTTTAAAACAAAGTGTGTAAACATAATATTGTATGTAACTTACGTGTTTGTTTAACTGCATAACAATTATACATGTAGGACTGATATCCTTGTCTGCATGTATTGGGAGGATTCACTATCGGAATATTGGGATCTAAAAGGTAAACGTACAAGATGTTTGTTTTTAAAGTTGTTTGATAATTTGGTCTCAGAATCAAACTAACTTAGACACTAATATCTTCATCTGAATGTTGGTTGGTAAGGTTTAAAAAAATATCGTCACTAGGTCATTAAAACAGTCGTGTTTACCAATAACAGAATGGCGGCGTCAGTCTAACTGTAAAATCCAAAGTACGAAAGGCATACTTAATAAAAAAAAATAGAAAAAAAATGATAAGGTAATCGTAAATAAAATTTTTATCTGGCCTAACACGACACTTCCTGAAATTATGCTGGAGAGATAGCTCGATTTGCCAAACATCTGATAAATCAAAAGAATTAGTAATTTTTTAGAACTAAGTTTGAAGAAGTTTGGTTGTACCTGTGAAATGGTGATTAGAAGCAAAAGCTGGAATACGTCAACAGAAACTAAATAATCTAAGTAAAGTTGTGAAACCACGTGGCAAGATTGGAGCAACGACTCATGCATTGAACGCAAGAGCGTCATCGAACTACATTGATATACGTATGCATTTGTTGTTCCTGGGCCCATACAGATAGAAACGTCGGCATTAGAATGCGATGAATCGCCTTCCAAAAACATCCAGCACTCGTATTATATTATGAATAGTATATTAGAGTTTTGAAAGGCAAAGAATGGATTTTGATGTTCAAAACATTTCTATTTACCTTGTTTTGCCTGGCAAACAAATCCAAGATTCAATGAACAATAAGCATCAGCCCATCTACCTTCATGGTTGGTGTTCATTCGCATCAATACACAATTTTGCTATACAACGAGAACATCATAGTTTGGGCATTAAAAAGTCTGTAAGTTTGGCAAAGCAACCGATGTGTAAACAAACCATTGCTTTGGGGCACATTTTCACAAAAATGAAACACATCTTGTTTATATGTGTATTAGATTCTATGCCATTAAACTCATGAAACACGACAAATATTCTAAAAATTGCATAACCATCACCCATCTCCGGAAATGTGGAATTTGAACGAGCCATATGAACACAGTATTTGAAAGAAAAAGTATGTAATGTTTCACTTGGCATAGAATTTATGAAACGAATGACATTTTATGATAATGCATAATATGTACATGAATACATACAGCGCTAGCTTGTTGTCCATGCTGAATACTGCTAGTTGGTTCTCCTTTATCCCAGTTAGTATAAATAGTAGGTACATTATTTTGCCAAATAAATCTACCATTGCCACGATTATCAGTCAATCCTATCCATAAGTTCTGTTTTATTCCACTCGTCATTGTCAGCAAGAATTCTGTAAGGTACAACATGATCAATATTATGATCAACAACTTGATGTTCATATCGCCAACAAGGAAAATGTATCACCACTTGAAAAACGCACCAAAACAGATACACAGCCGAACATTTATTGAGGTATATTTGTCCAGGATTATAGGCCGCATTTAATACTTCTAAACTCCTTGCTAAATCCATATTTTGGTTTCTTATTCCCTATTCCCAACATTAATTGTTTTGTGTATTGATTTTCCATTCTTAGATTTACATCATAACTATGTATGGAAATCCCTGAAAGAAGACCTATAGTGGATATGCTGCTTTTATTTTTGAAACTAACACTTTCAGGTTATGAATGCTTTAAGCCAGAACGTGCTAATGTCACAATGTTATGCAATAATTTATATATATACACTGGAAACCCTCTAAAAGGACCCCCTATAAACCGGTCCCCCCTTCTAAATTGGCCAAATGTTCTGGTCCCGACTTCATCACTATATAATTAAAAAATTCCGCCTAAATTTACATCCCCTCTAAACCGGACAAATGACCTGGTCCCTGTCTCGACCGGTTTAGAGGAGTTCCACTGGAGTTGCTACATTCATGAGCTTCAGTTTTAGATTACTTAAACTGATATAGTCTATATGGATTGGATTATCATCATCTACAACTATATTGACTGTACACATTAAAATTTGAGAATAAATAAGAAAATGGGTTTTAAGAAAAAAAGACGTAAAAATCCCACCTTCCCAAATTGCAACCAACCAAAAATCCTTGTCCCTGAGGGGTACCGCCTTGAAAAAGTCTGAAGCAAAGCTGCAGGGGGGGGGGAGGTATAAGCAGGTTTGACGGACCCAACCTCACACTTATCCCCGAGGATACAAAAATAAACCGTACGAGAATAAATAAATACGACAGTCCACAATAAGCATGCACTAAATCGAATTCTAAACGTCCACGTCATAAATTCGATTCTCGGAAGAAACAAAAGACACTACAAACAACAGTGATATTTCAGTCCTCATAGTACAGACAACTAGAACAGATGTACAATGATATAATACGCGTACACTACCTTGTTCATACAGATCTTCAATGGCAGCAATGTCGAAACCAGAGCCAAAACTTCTACAATATTTGTAAGCCTCTGTCCAATTTCTTCTATTTTTCAAATTATTATGAACTCCCGCAATGTAGAAACACTTGTTGCCTTCACAGAATAACAAGAAAGAAATGTTAAACATGTTTCACATCCAGATATCAATTTAGATATCTTATTTACGAAAATGATGGGATGGTAAACATAAAATAGAAGATAATTTTTGTACTTATAAGATTTCTGTAAGACACTTTACAAGTTAAATTTTGATGTTGATGAATTCATTGTGTTTTGGACAAATTATGCAGTCTGTGGGCTGTGGACCTTTGGTGTTGGTTGTTTAGTTTGAGCTGCTTCGTCCTGTTTATTTAGTCACCCTTGAAAAGGCCCGTAATACTGTAATAAAAATTTCATAAACATTTAGTTTTGCACTTACGTCCTCCAGGAACGCGTGTGAAGCCAGATCGACATCCACCGCTGGGATATGGTGCTGGTGTGAATATCTGTGCTTGGCCATTCAATGGCTTCTCACAAATAAATTTCTTTGGATTGCTACAATGGTCATCTTGCCAGACCCCTACCAAAATATAAACAAATATATCAGTATCTCCTTGTTTTTACTGAAATGAACAATATTATGTGGACTTTTTTATTTTTTGTTTATTTCCCATTGACAAATATACTTGAATTAGATAATTACATCAATATAAGTTTAAGTGATAATTAATTTATGTAATTTCTGTACACAAAAGAAGTGATTGCATAACTCCTAATTCATTTGGAACATGAATGTTGGAAAATCAACGAAAACGTTATCTTAAAGCATCCTGGGGCCTACTGACAAATAAGATTGCATATAAAACAGTCCATACTAATTTCACCCAATTACAAATTTCCTCTTATATCAAATAAGTATGTTCCAAATGAGGGAAAACGTGGGATTCCTAACCGTAGTTCACGATATGCACACATCTTTCACTGCCAAAATAATTGTCTGGTTGACGAGGAGCCCAAAATGAGTAATCTAGTGGAGTGTGATCGGACCATCTGGTAAAGAAATTAAAATGTACAAAATACAGGAATAATCTTTAAATTAAGCTATGAACGAAAACAAATGCATGGTCTTTAAGCAATTCAATTTAGAATATTTTACCTTGTTTCTTTGTATCAGAAAAAATAATATTCTTTTCTCAAGAAGGAATTTTATCGTAAATTTACGCAATTCATTCCAATGGGAGTTCTATATGTTTGGTGCATTGGTTTTTTTTTGGGGGGGGGGTGTTTTTGAAAAAATGTTTTAGTATGCGTTTTCTCTAGAAACGCCCTTCTCATCAATATTCAAGTGATATATTTTAAAATCATGTCAAAATGATATCATGATGAAACAAGAACTACTGTCATATCATAATACTGAGATGTTAAATCATAAAACACGTACTTGTAGGAATCACCATCCAGCATGTTTAGACCAACCCAAGAACTCCAAGCCGACGTTTTTGAAAGCTGTATATATATATTTAATAATAAATCAAACAACGGTTACAATACTTAGCATGCTAACAAAGAATGGACGATAAGTTGGTTAGTTGAAGAAATCGCGTTGTTAGACTTTCTGCTTAGAGTTTGTTATGCAGTCGAAGAACTTGGTCTTTTTTATACATGAACACTCTTATCATGATGTGTGTTTGGTTTCATTAAGAATGAAATACATGCACCATTAAGATTGTTGATATAGAAACCAATTTCTATTAGTCAATGAAAAATAATTCAGGGGGTATAGTTTTTTAATACAGCCAAACATTATCATTACACTTACATACTACAAGGCTTTAAGAGTAACACATAATTCCGAAGCGTTTACTCCGTTCTTAAAAACTGTAAGTCTGTGGTTACAAGATCCAAACGTTTACTGCTGGTTAGGTAGGAAGGTATTTTTATTCTTTTTTTTTGTTAATAGAAAAACTGGAACAGAGGAAAAAACATCTTGCAAAATCGCTAAACATTTTTTGGGGTCGGGAAATTTTGAATGAATCATTTGTGTAATTATATCATTAAACATCAGGATTTTGTACTAACACGGAAAAAATATTGAATATTTTATACATACCATACTAACTAAAAAGTTTTGTTGTGTTTGATTGTGTATGCTGGCAAGATTGGACTGCATCCCTTGACAAAATGTATTTGCGTCGTACCAGGTAAGTGAGGAATTTTCACCAGTCGCTGGACTAAACCAGTAACAATTTCCACCCAAGAGAAGCCAATTAGAACCTGGGCACTTAGGAGCTTGAAAAATGCAAATGGATGGTTCAAACGATACTAAACTCAATTTTGCTTTTTGTTATTATAAACTCATAGGAGGAAAATGTTGTATATAAATGTAATTACTTTCTTATTATGAATTTAAAAAAATACTAATTTTATTCCAAGAAAACCAATACATGCTTAAATATACATAGACCAAGTCCTGTTCATGAAAGCCTTATTTGCCGTTATGTTAAAGGTTGACAAAACGTATCATAAACGCGAAACCAGACAGAACAAACTCAGTGTAACTTACAAGGTACTCCAGTTGGTGGTTGTGTTGGTGCTGAGACATTCGTCCCTGAAAGATAATATGTTAATATAAACGTCGCTAGTTTCAATGTATGTAGGGGCCTCAGGGGCCAGGTGGCTATAGTCTCTGACATGTTGTCACTAGCCCCTTACCGCTGTGAGTTCGAACCCCACCGGGACCAAATAGGTGAGGAAGCTGTCCAGCTAGCTTACGGTAAGTCGGCGGTTCTACTCATGTGTAAACCTGAGGGGTCTTCCTCCACTCTGAAAAATGGAAAATCATCAAATCTCCCTGGCTGCTGGTTCGATGTCATAAACCCCAGAGAGTTGCAGTGTACTGTTAGCCACTTATGTGATCAATGACATTCCACAAGCTGTTGTTCATAGTTTTGTTAATAATAAAACATTTCAATTACAGACACATTATGCGTGTCTCGAGACACCGCACACACAAAGTTTGAGGCATGGTAAATATGCATGGTGTGCATACCTCGAGGGACAGTACACACAAATGGTGAGGCTTAGTAAATATATACAGTATGTATACCTCGGGGCACAGTACACACAAACGGTGAGGCTTAGTAAATATATACAGTATGTATACCTCGAGGGACGGCACACACAAATGGTGAGGCATAGTAGCAATTCAAATCATTCCAATGTGATCCAACATTATAAACAACACAATCTTCGTAACCACTAAAATCATTAGGTTCGCCATAATTCCAATGAGTGAAGTCTACAGCACTGCCATCTGACCACACGTGTCCTGGAACATAATTGGTTTATTAAAATGGCTCTCATGTACCAGCGATGTACTTATGATATGCAAGAAACACAAGTAAACCATTGCGGATAAATATTCTTTTCGCTGTTCCCTTTATTTAAATGCGCGCTACATGAACATGCGCCATAAAACAACATTAAACATGAAACAGATGAATATCTTCATAGTGTCCTTAAGATGCGTTTACTAAGGGCTCACAAAGTATATATTTTGTGCTAGAGTTCTTGTTTACTATCATCAAGTCAATCAATGCAAATGAAGAAACTCGCTGTGCATGTCTAAATCTTCTGTAATCTCGTAGTAGCTCAATATGAAATGATTGCTTTGTGTTTTAGAGACTGGCATTATCACGTTGAAAAAAAGGAATTTACCTGCTTCCTTATCTCTGTCATTAAGACCAATCCAGAAATTCTTTCCTCTGTAGTTCCTATCAACAATAAACGATGAAAATGAAATGTGCATGTTTTTTTTTGTAAATTCCTACACAAGAAACGCAGCATAAACTTGATCATAATCAGACTCCAATGAACATATCTAAGTTCCTTTTATTTTGTTTGAGGTTTATCGTCACACTGACTGTTTAAATATCATATCATCTTTAAAGGATACCGCGATACCTGTCTACGAATAGTTCTTACTTTATATAGTAACTTATAGTAGGAGTGTGCATTTTTTGGGAAAATTCGATTATCGCGGTAACATTTAAAAGCAATATGATATCGCGATACGATTTTAAATACTCTGATTGTAGGCCCTATTCTATGAATATGACATTCTTTATGCTTATAACGCTCTCATTTGTGTGACACTATATAACTTACTGCAGCAATAATGTATCCATGATAGAATCATTTTGGTTAATGTGAAAGCTTGGGAGGTTTCCACCTAAAGATTGACAAAATCCTGAAGCGTCCATCCACGTCATGACAGTCTTTGGATCGGGATATGCCTATAAAATACATATATATCTATCTAATGTTATCATATAGCATTATCTTTTAAATGATGATACGTGTCCAGTGAACACAAACAGGGGTCGGTATTTCATTGACATAATTATGTTACTTATATAATTGCATCAACTTCAATTTTTCTTCATGATTCAAGGACATATCAGTCTCACTACACGTAATTCATATGTATATTCATAAGACTAGGTATTTTGTTGCTAAAAACGGAAGGTTCGGCGCCAAAGAATTGGATCAGTCGAATAACTGCAAAGGTAATTATTGTTGTGGCTTTAACTACACACTTACTCTGTAACAGAATGCCTTATATGCAGTCCATCCATTAGGACATGGTACATTTGGATATGGGGTGGGGGTGGGTATAGGTGTGTAACCAGTTCGTGGAAACTGACAAATGTAATAATTTGCTGATGAACAATTCCTGTTTTCCCATAATCCTGTAGGAGCGCTTGTTCTCAAACCAACGCATGTTGAGCGTTCATTTCCTGGAATGAAATTGTACATCTTTACACATTTCTAATTCTAAAACATACTGCTACACGTTATGTCTAATAGTACCGTGTAAAAAAATATGAAAAAAAATTATCAAATTAATTTTGTTCTTGGTTGAGTTTGTACATGCTAAACTATTCTAACTCTCTGGTGAAAGGAAAATTAACATAAAACTCATATCTGACTTTTGAGACAAGCTCTAGTTTCTTGTTGTTGGATTACAAAAATGAACAAGACACAAATAAAGCTTAGGCCATCCTCACAAAATTGAGTTTGCAGCTGAACGACGCAAATTTTTAACAGTGGCTGGGAAGATAGGCCATTTTTATCAGCGTTATATGCTTGTGAAGAAAATGAAAACCTGGAGTGAAGAACGAAGAAAACAGATTTTTTGTCAAAATCACTAAAAAAGTTTGGGCCGCGGGATTTTTTAATTAGTCGGTCGCGTAATTGCAAACCAACATTTTCAAGTATGGCCATAGGTAACTTTGAATTTATAAAAACGTCAGTCAAAATCATTTTCATTATATAAGCATTATATGTTAAAATTAAGTAAATGTTAATGAGCTCGTAATGTCTAAATTGTAATATATGAATAAATATAGCATGTGATAGTGGGACCTCCGTGGTCGAGTGCTTATGGTCTCTGGCTAGTAATTACTTCCACCTAAACGCTGTGCGTTCGAATCCCATCGGGACCAAATTTCACATACGAGGAAGCTGTCTAGCTAGCTTACGGAAAGTCGGTGGTTCTATTCAGGTGTATGCATGGGATTTTCCTCCACCGCTAGCTGAAAAGAGACACTGGCTGTTGGTGCACGCAGAACCATGGTAAAAAATGCAATGTGACAAGAATCAAGGAAATGATATTCACCTGTATGTGTGTTGTACCAGTTTGTATATCTGATTGTTTCACCAGTGGTCCAATTAAGTACTCCAGTTTGTGCAGTGTCTGAAAGTCCAATCCAGAAATATCCACGTTTCCATACTAGAGTACTTGATAAGAATGCTTGTAAGAACCTTAAAATGAGAATGATAGAACTTAGAAGTCTTAGATTAAATATTACAGTCAAACATGTGAACAAACGCCATCCTTTGGAAGGACAGAATGGGGCTTTTATTGACAGACGGCCTTTATTCGGAGGCCAGTTTGTTCTAAAAAATCAGTCACGGTTTTTCAAAGAAAGACTTTTATTCACATGATGGTCTTTATTCGGAGGTGGCCGCAAACACAGGTTCGACTGTGTATTAATTATTATATTAAGACGCTTATTTCTGAAATGTCTGAACCACCCAAATATGTTTTGTTTAAGTTAAAGCTTTGGAAATCTTGGAAGTCTTTTTATGCTTGTTTTGGTGAGAAAGTAAATAACTCGGGTCAGTTTGGTTACAGTGACGTGACCCACTCATTAATAAATTAATAAATCCCTTGCCCCAGTTTTGTTCTAATGATTTTAACAAATGAATCTTTCGTTCATCAGTCCAATTTTTCGTTGTCATAACAAAGATAACAATGTGTGGATATTTGGACCGATTCTAGTGGAAGGAACAAACTTACCTGTCATTGATCACGGCTAAAGTTCCGTTGAATAACGCCGCGCATTTGGCATTTGCAGCTGACCATGAAAGTGGATGACCAGCAATTTGTCGATAGCATAATGGACCGTGTCCTTCTGAATACTGTAATGTACGATTTTGTTAATCACTTATAGTCATGTTTAACCTTTAGGCGTAAAAAAATTGTTTCGTTTCTGGTTACCCGACCTATCCTAATTTTCCACCGCGACCCTAGACTTTTTATTAAACCAGAGGAACAGAACATATTTTTATACCTTTCCGCACAAAAATAATCTTACCAGAGGCTTTTAAGATTAATAACAAAACAAAAAATCCCTACCAACCTAGTATCCTATTTTAATGAACGTATGATCACGAACAAACATTTTTTACGCCTTATAGCAAAAACAAGGCAATTTATTCAATTTGCTGATTAATTCATATAGATCTACATTCACCCATAGAATGTTAAACACAATGGTAAGCTGCGTAAGTGTCTTCTTTAAAATAATAATACTTTACATGATAATAATAAATTACAGTCTGATCAATGAAACAGAAAAAGATACATTTTTGTATGTCCTAAACCTGAAGTTCATTATACCGGATAGCCCTTATTAAACGACCCCGCAGCATAACATTTTGCATTAATAGAGGCAATAATGTCATAAAAATCATTTTTGAAAGGTTTTTAAATGTCAGTTGTACCATTTTAGTGCTTGTATTTTCAACAGACATTCGGAATTTCCTCGTGTGTTTCGCATCAGACTTAAAATTTTAAAGCCCTGCAATTGTTTTTTTTTTTGCTACAAAGTTGTATATTAACCACTAAAAAGCGGAAGGGTCTTTAATAGGGAATACTCGGTACATATAACTCACTTGAGGACAGCCTTGCTGATACGGGGACTGTGTTGCTGATACTGCGGCTTTTGGCTTCTTACAAACAAATCCAGCTCTACTTTGTGTACAAACTTCATCATTCCATTTACCATTCTACACGAAAGAAATATACAGTAAAATCTCAAATAGCGACCACCTGAATATTACGACCACCTAGTTATAACAATCACTAATTTTCGGACAGGCTTTCGATAACTCTCCTATAATTTAATTTGATAACGAGACCACCTCATTATTTTGACCGATTTTTCGGGTCTCGAAGGTGGTGTCATTATCTAGGTTTTACTGTAATTTACTCTGCTGTCAGCGTCAACAAGCGCCATGCGAGACATTGTCAAACATTATATACTGCTCCGATCCTACCAATAAGTTACCTTTTTTAAGACTAGTCATGAGCGAAGTATAAATGTATTTTTATGGAGTGTTTTCTGTTTACATAATAACTTACGGTATGGACCATCAACACACAATCTTCATTACGGTTGTGCCAATTATTTGGTTCGTTCACATTCCATTTCGTATAAGTCACCATACTCGCATCAGTCCATTGGAAACGATTGTCTATTTGTTTATCATTCAACCCTATCCAATACCCATCCCAGCTGTTCTTCACTGTTAAAGTTAAATTACATTTTAATAACTTCAGTTGGGATGTAATTTTCTACATAAACACAAACTGGAACCGAACGGTTGTATTACCCGTTGCCTCGTAAGCATACTTTGGGCTCTCTCAAATTCAAAGCAAATATACAAAACATCAATTTATTTCAGAAAATTGGATTATTTCTCTCTGACAGAGTGGAAAACTTTGTGGCAAAAGAAGCCATTACTCATTACAAGCAATGGCTTCTTTTACCACAATGTTTCAAAAGTTGTCTGCTTCGGATGCGGAGAAATACGGTATTATGAAGCAAAGGGGTAAAATTGAAATGCAGTTCGCAGTTCACTGTAATCAATTCAAATCGCGAACTGTGAACTGCATTCCAACATTCCAACCGAATCCTAGTGAAGCGAGAAAACTATTTTATGTATTCAAAATAAAAAAAACCCCGTTAAGAACAAAACATTTTTTTATAAATGGAACCATGATGTAACAGAAATCCTCAATGTTATCATATTAGCCAATATATTCATTGAGACATAGGCAATTAAGACGATCGTTTGAAATCACAAGAGTTATGTTCATTATAAATTATGTCACTTATGTTAAGTTATTGAAGCTGAATACCAACCATGACGTAAGTTTCCAGTGATAAAATCTTGTTCAGGTTTGTCTCGGATACTGACAAGTTTGGAGCCCATCTGACCACAAAGCTTCTGGGCAGCATCCCAAGATCCGGGTCTAGACACAACCCTGTAACAACTTTCTCTGAATGGAAGCCAACCTGCCTGACACCCAAGTACCATTCCGGCTATGAATTAGAGAAATCAATATTTTCAGCCAGGAATACTTGTATTTGTGTTCTGGGTATTTTTATATTGAAATAAGTCTATCATTGGAGGTATGTTGCACATTCATTCATGAGTTTATTTGCATAAAACTATAGAAATTAACAACTACTTATGGTATATGAATTGACCATTGTATATAATTTGTTTCATTTATCTGCATTGATTAGATATGAAATAATTATTTAAATATTTGCTACTGTGATAACACAGTTGATCAGTGCTTCACTGGCGAACAGACATACAAGTACATAACTATACTATAAAATAAAAAAAACATGCCTGGTATGTGTAGTGTTGTTGACATTGGAGGCTTGGTCGTCGGTACATTTCCTGAAAGAATGAAAACCTATGGATTGCAATTAAGATACAGTCAAACCTGTGAACAAAGGCTATTCTTTGGAAAGACAAAATGGGTGGTCCTCATTCAGAGGTGGTCGCAAACACAGGTTCGACGGTAGTAGATTGAATATTTATTATTGTATCGTTTGAAACAAATTATCAAATGCACTGTTGATTTTGGACGTTTGACATTGCTTTGGTTTGAACAACTTTCTAAACTTTGTAGTGGACGGTAGTGTAAATGCTTTCCATGCTTTGATTAAATGACACTTCACCAAAGAGACTTGTTTGTGTGTCTTCTTTGACGGCCCGCCCAAAGGAAGACGTTTTAAAAACAGTTTTACATATGCAATTGTTTTATTTCTATATTAGTAATTCATTGTTTTAAGACAACTTGGGATTGGAATTGTTTGAAATTTTTAAATACATGGTAACGTAAAATACACCATAATATGTTTGTCATATGTATCACCTTTCTTTTCACAGATGTAACCATTTCTTGTGTTGCAGTTTACGTCGTCCCATTTTGCTGTTTGTGTAAACATAGCCACACAATCTTGACTCCGTGACTGAGCGCCAGTAGATGGCTGATCTTTGTAAAAAAATGTATAAATAAATACTCAATGTATATACAATAAGAAGGTTTAGCAGAGAAAACTACGAAATCCTATTTCGTCTACATTAAATTTCGCTAGTTCAAAATATTGTTTTGGAGGCGATCATTGTCGCCTGATGGGCGAAATCAGAGACACTTATACCTGCCCTAACCAATCAGACGATATTAATCGCCTTTAAAACGACAATTATCTATACTAGCGAAATTTAATGTGGATGAAATAGGATTCCGTAGAAAACACACTAAGACACTATAACATTTTACAATTTCCAACAAACAACTTGGACTTCACCATGATATAAATTTCTTAAGTGGGTAAATAATCATGCATTATCAATGCATTATCATGTATTATCAATCTTGTTTCAAATTGTTTGTGTTTACAATAGTAGTGGCCGCGCCGTGTTCGAGTCCCGGTCGCGGCAGGTCATACCCTTCTTTGAACATTTGACAAAACTGTCCATTTTCCTCTATATGTGGAAAAGTTGCTGGCTCTTCATGGAAGGGTTAGTTAGTACTGATTAGTATACAGTCCAGGAAAACTGGTTAGGCGAACCGGTCGCCGTATATAATTGAAAAAAACAAACAAACAAACAAACAAATTACAATGATAAGTACAGTAAAATCTCGATAATGAGACCACCTTCGGTCGTGATGGAGTAGTCACATTATCAAGTTGAATTATAGATTAGTTATTGAAGCCGTTCTGAAAATTAGTATTCTTTATAACAGGGAGGACGCTATTTGAAGTTTTACTGTATATTGATATACTGAATAGCGCGTATTATTGGCGGCCGATTAATTTTGGCTATATTGGCTGTTTAAGTTGATTGCACCTATTCAAAACACCGCAGTTATTAATTACCGCCAATTATTTTCAAAAGGTAGACAACTCATGACAAACTAACATTGTCACCATGCGTGATAGTTGATGTTTTTATAGAGTAATGATCTAAGCAGACACCTGATTAATCGTGATGCTTGTTCAATAGCGATTAGTCCTAATATTATAGTAACATATATTCATAGTGAACAAATCTATTGATAATCATGGCCTAAGGCAGTTCGTAAAAGACTTGAACAATCAACCAATCCACTGTAAATTTGAGTTATTTTTCAATTCTAATGAGGGTGTATTTCGGCGGCCTAATGTGGCATCGCCAATTAATGATCCTGTTGCCGGTTGTAATGCAGGAGTTTTATTTTGGTGGCTAGATAGCGTTTCGGCCCACTTATGGTCCCGCCAATCCAAAACTCCTTAAAAGCGCCAATGTTTGACACCGCAGATGTATTGCGCTTTACAGTAAGGAGAAACCAAGCACTAAGCATACTTACTTGCAGCCCAATTGAGGAAAGCAAATGGACGCCCTGATGACCACGTCCATCCGCCTTCAGAACCGCGATCATTGGCACCGGTCCAAACGGCAATTGATCCCATTGTTGACAACTTTCCTAAATGTGTTAAAACATTTAAACTATTTACATCATCCACGGTAGTTAGGTATTCCTTAACCCAAAATATCTACCATTATATACCCATTATCTCTATCAAATGTAAGCACAACAGATTATTTCTGCTAATCATTCAGAGATAAGCAATTTATAATGATTTCATAAGACTCATTAAATTATTAAATATTTTAGAATCATAGAACAGTAGTACAATTTCCCAATTTAGTAAAAACTAAAACATTTTAAGTTAATCTTACGCCACGAGCCGGACAGCTCAATGATATGAGAATGTATATAGAAAATACTATACCAGCAATGTAATTCTGTTCCTCTATTGATTCTATTGACAATAAATCTCCATGCATGTCTCTACAGGAATTTAAAGCGTCCAGCCAGGAAAGTGGAGTATCCCCGTAGAAGTAGCAGTAATCAGATGTTGGGTTAGAATCCCAACCTTGGCCACATTTTACAGTCCAATCAGCTATAAATTTGACACAGGTAAATGTAATAATAGAGATTTGTTTCAATATTTAGGGAAGAGTACCCAGTGTACCCATACCACGTGACTTTGATGTCATCATTTTGGTAATACGGCAAGTTTATCTACAAACCGCTCGATTCGAAATCTCCAACTTCAAGTAAGTTCTCAAAGTAATGTTGTTTTTTTTATAGATGAGCAGTTTATGCCAGACAACTGGAAAACTGTATTTTGCCGAACAAAAATGAAGTCAAAGTCACGTGGTATGGGCACACTGTATCGGTATCGACCCTGAAATAGTCTTTAGTTTGGACTTTTTTGTCTGAAATTGGGAAAAAAATGTCTCTACCTTGGATTGGGAATACATCCCTTTACCGGTACCTGTTATATAAGGTAATAAATTCTGAAGGATAAGAAACTGTATCTTCAAATTTAAACACCGAGTATAGTAAAATAAGCTCACTCAAGTAGTGATATGTTTTAAGCAAAGTGTTGATAGGGCATAAATGGTATCTGACCACTTACTAACATATTTAACCCTTTGCCTCCTCATAAGCATATTTTGGAATCTTCCAGTTCAAGGCGAATATACAAAACATCAATTTATTGAAGAAAATTGTGCTATTTCTCTCTTACTAAATGGAAAACATTGTGGCAAAAGATACCATTACTCATTACCAGCAATGGCTTCTTATGTCACAATGTTTTCAAAAGTCGTTTTCTTCAAATGCGGGGAAATGCGGTATTATGAGGCAAGGGTTAACAGTCGAATACTAAATAAAAACATACTAACATAGAAATTCAGCCACTCATGGTTTTGAAGAAAAGCCTGAATAAATGAGTATCTATGAGATGTGTACGTGAAAAAATAAATCTCATTTAGATTGATGGTCAACTAAGTGCCTGTCGTGTTCATTATATTACATACAATGGATATTTAGAGAGTTTTGAACACACAATAAATGTGAAATATTATGTTTATATTTAACTTACTCGGTGGTGTTGTTGGTGGAAGGCTAAACACAAACCCTGGGCCTGAAAAAAGATTTCAATTAAAAGAAAGTCGTAAAAATGCTGCCATCAAAAAAAATACATAATAGGAATTTGTATGCGTAAAATACCGAGCCTCTTTGCTTATGTGTCTCAATAGGAAAATAGTTTGACTGTTTAATTGTGATTTTTAAGCCTAAGTCAATTGTTGCATTTCAATTTGTTACGTTCCAGCAGGATAATTAATCCAATTGATTTTATCAACATGTGTGATCGTATACATTGTATGTTTATGTTAAATTACTTTGGACTTGAAATATTTGAAAATGCTAAACTCACAGAAAACTGTTTTATATACTAGTGTCCGTTTTATGTCACTAAAGATAGTTTAAAGAGCAGCCTCTGGCCACTTTTGTGATTGAAAAAAAAAACTCCACAAATCATCAGCGTGTCCCCCATTCCACTTCTGAACCCAGTACTGCGTTTAGAGAATCACAGGTTTCAAAAAGAGTAGGGATATATGCCCGGTTCTCCCGTATTTCTCCACTTTCTCTGAGGTGGTTAAATGGAAATGAACATAGCTGTCGAATGTGCCGTTAAACAACATAAAAACAAATCTTCTGATAGATTTTTAGAGTTCTAATCACAGGGCTGTAAACGAGAACTCGGATTACTTACTCGCGCTCATTGAACAAATGGACTGAGTTCTTCTGTTGCAGGCAAAGTCGTTCCATTTCCCATTTCTGTTCACAACACAGTTCTCGCCGCCTCTGTAGTCATTAGGTTCGTGCGGAGCCCAGTTAGTATATGTAGTCTGTAAAAATACATTGTCCGTTAGAATTGTTTTTAAAATGTTTTCCCCATCCATGATGCATTAAGTACTTCTTGCTCACAAATCAATTATTTTTATGTAAGCAATAAGTGTGAGCTTAGATCAATATATCTGAAACAATCTCTTTGTTACTTGTTCAATTCAGCCTATATATGTTTGTATTGCGAGGGCAGTGATCATGGAAATAAATAGAGACACACTTATATCACCACCCAGAGATATCCACACTTTTCATTTTGACAATGTTCATGTTTAATACTGAATGTCCATTTATTTCAAACAAAGCCATTGCACTCCTCATCTGACCTTGTACAGAATACTTGCTGTTGATTGGTTGAACCGGGTCACGTGCTCACCCAATATTTTTCCGTATTAGGTTAGTAGCACTTCATATCCAGTCAGTAATAATAATTTCAAAATAAAAAACGGCTGAATTTGCATAAAAGTTTGGTAAATTGGCTTATGAATGGTACTATGTAAGATAAATTCGTTATACGGCTTACTGATCGAATCCGGTTTGTCGCTCTCGCCCAATATTTATTTACGGACCCTGAATCACGCCGTATCAGATCAGTAAGAAGCCGTAAAAACTGATAATCTCAATATTAGCTTATTATGAACATGAAAATCGTCATGGCTAATGTAAAATGTGTTTATTCATGATACTTAATATACTTACGGCAATTGTCTCATCATTCCACACATAAACGCCATTCTTGACACGATCGTTCAAACCAATCCAGTAGCTGATATCTCTTTTCAAAAGGTCTTTGAAAAAAAAACGAATAGTTGAAAGAAGACTACTAATAACATACAATAACAGGACATAACACAGTGGTAGCTTTAGTGAATTACTTATCTAGATCAGTGTAAAGTTAGGCACATCAGTTATAAGCGTAAAAAATGTTTGTTTCTGGTTACCCGACCGACCCTTATTTACCGGCGACTCTAATCTTTTGTTCGGCCCGAGGAACGGCACATCCACCTTTTTTCCTCTTAGCGTAAAAAATATCCTCAACAGGGGTTTTCCCCGTGAAAAAAATCGCGACGTACCTACGCCGTGTATTGAATGAATAAATGAACTATGTACACATTACAAAATACCAACACCACATTGTGCTTTACTGTATACCGTACTGTTTCATCCTGAACACATTTTTACGATCAGAATGTTGTAATAATAAAACATCTTGTTTAAGTTAAAACATATTTATTCCAATAATCAAATATTCACACGTACGTAATAAAACAGTACATTTACAAGGAAAGGATTAGAACGAAGGACATTATTAGAAACATCTGGTTTGGGTCCCTAGCATTTTAAACAGTCCAGAAAAAGCAGGATGAGAGCGAGTTTTGTTTAACTTGAAATGAAATATATTGTTACCTTAAACCATATAGATGCTTAAGCCTAAATATGTCTAGCTAGGACATGATGATCAGAGCATATGTGGTACCAAGTTTACTTGCTAAAAGGCATATAGTTCTAAATAAAAATTAAATTCCAATATTTCTTATCCTGCTTATAATAGTACACCATTCGTCTAAATATCCACTTACGATTTACAAATCCTTCCATGCCAGATGTGGTTATTTTTGCTAGATCCGCTCCCTGTGCCTTTCGACAATTATTTCTAGCATGTAGATAATCCAGACCCTGGTCAACCACTTTGAAACACTGGTGACTGTTCATTCTCCATCCACTTGGGCATCCGTAGGATGCTACAAAACATATGTTACACCAAGAAATAGTTCAGTGTTCGAAATAAATTTTTAAAGCACTAACCTAAACTGAAGGTGGGCTGTTGAAAATAAGAATAAACAATTTACCACTTGCCCGAGCACGCAATTTTGCGAAAGTTCACCATTCCGAAAAGAAATTTACAAGCCCCGGACTTTGGGCTAGTGAGTCAGCGTGAAGACTGATAATTAACTCGTTAAAGATCTTCAGTTTTATTGTAGGATTTATACAGAGGTGGAAATTACTAAGTACGACCAGGGAAAGTATCAAACAGTTGAGGGTGGTTTAATTTATGAGGTTGACATCAAAGTTACATATTAATATTGTCAAATGCACATCTAGGGTAATTCCAAAGTACTTTAATTATAAAAATGCATTCAAGTAGTCAACTTTGAAAAATTGCATCAACAAAGTGGTGTGTACTAGTATACTTGAAATGTTACACTGATGACAGAATGGATTTATTTATTATTCAATCAAATAATTGTTTTGAAAAGTTTGTCATTGTTATTCATTTATTATGATAAGCTCACACGCCATATTTGCTTCATTCAAACCTGTCAAACAAAAGCCACCCTCGGGAAAGACATAGTCGGAGGTCAGTTTGTTCTAAATGATCAATGACCTTTTTTTAATAAATGGCCTATATTCACAGGGTGGCTTTTGTTCGGAGGTGGCTGCAAACAAAGGTTTGACTGTATCTCCATTTGGGCTTTCAATGATAACTTACGTCTAGGCGTTCTTATGTCATTGACTTTTCGTCCCATTGGAATTTTACATACAAAAGCTTTGGCCTGAGCACAGTTGCTTGTCAACTTCCAATTTCCACTCAAATCATCTAGATTATAACAAAAGTTAACATTATCATAAAATAACAATTAACACTTCTTGGACAGTTGCATTAAGTGTCCGCTAGAGAAAAAAAATAAAGCTCACTGATACAAATATAGAAAAACAGCTTTTTTACTGTAGTGTATGCGAACATACATGTTTCAATGTAATAGCTAACATTAAACTGTATCATATTTTTATCGTATTGCGCACATAAACCTCACATTACCGAACTGATCTTCATCAACAAATCATTTCTGCTCTGTTGCATGTTGTTGTCTATTTGTCGTCCTGTAACGCACACATACGAGGAAGTAACACTGGCTTGTTTTCTTTGAAAAATGAAGCTGTGTAAACCTAATATTTATGTATTTTACTAGTTATCACAGAAATATTTCTAACTTGTTGCTATGTAGCCACAATCTTGTCTGTGAGGTGTGTTTCTAGGATGAAAATTTGATGGCCTCCATGGGTTTACCCTTGATCCATCTCGCCATAAAAACGGTCCATTATCTTTGTTGTTATCTGAAATAACATAGTACTCAATTGATAAGGGTGTGCCGCGTCCGTGGTCGAGTGATTAGTGCGCTGGACTTGTAACCCGGCGATCCGAGTTCAAATCCCGGTCATACCTATCTATGAAAAAATGACAAAAAGGTCGTTTTTTCTCCGTATGTGGAGAAGTTGCCGGCTCCTTGTGGAAGGGTAAGTTAGCACTGGTTAGCATACAGTCCAGGAAAATTATTTAGGTGTACCGGCCGCCGTATATAACTCAAATTTTGTTGAAAAACGGCGTCAAACCCGTTGAAAAAACAATTGATATGAATCATTCAAGCGAATAATTATTTAAATATTTTCTAGTGGTTTAAATATAAACATGAGTTGCATCAAATGCTGTGTATTATCGCAAGAACTTAATAAGAATTCATATAAATGTAGTTATTCCAATCGTAATTTTAATTTACCTTATGATATCGGTGCTGAATTGTAAAATTCGGTTGTTAAGATTTTCATACTTCATACTCGTACAATGAACCAAGGAATCATTTTACAGATAAATCGTTCATGAGATAGCAATAGTCGAGTATAAAAACCAGTCAATGCCATATTTTGTTGTTAGTACCGTTTCATTCCATTGACAGCGGTTAAAGTTAAATGACGGTAGTACATACCATTGTAAAAATTTCTTTGTTAAAATTGCTCTCTAAGGCCATCCTTAAACAATCTTGGTTTGCAGTTACACTACCGACTCATTAAACTAAAATATCACCCAACCCTAATTTTTTTCTTCGCGATTGACAAAAGAAAATTTTCGTGATTTATTCCAGTTTTTCGTTTTCACTTCAAGCGTATCATATTAACAAATGATTGCCTACCTACCTAGAGTCAAAAGCTTGGGTCATGCAAATGTGACCCAACATTTTTGAAGGATGACTTAGACTGAAAGTTTAGTATGTCTAAGATATAACCCTTAGAAATATAAGATATTGCATGATAATTTAAACAAATTTGTACCTGATATTCCTATCCAGAAACTGTTAATACCACTGTCCCGAATAAGTTTAAGATACCCTTGTAGAAACGTTTGGTCAGTTCCTCTGAGAACAAAGATTTAACTCATTCAGATAATTATACGTACATGTATAAATTACGATGCTAAGTTTCCTAATAGCAGTGTCAGAAATATCCTTGAAGTAATCAAATGATGATGAAATGGGTTTAGATTGGAATCAATGATGTTTCTAGTACTTTTTAAGACTGAAAATGTTGCAAGCAAGCAAATGATATAATCTACGCCGGTGTTGTTGCAGGAGTTGGATGCACCACCGTAGCTACGCTGAGGCACGCCGATGCGCGTGTCTCTGTTTAAAACTTAGGCAGATAATTGGGAAAAGTGGCAGGTTTTAGTAAAATAAAATCTAGGGGTGCATGCCAAGCACTCCCCTAAATTGTCTCGGTTCAAATATGGGTCTGGCTACGGCAATGGGGTGTAAAGACTAAATAGGTGATTTTTTATTGTTGCTAATAACATTTAAAAACTGACTTGTCACATAAACTTTCATTTTGACAAGAGCTCTAGTAAAGTATATTAGACACCAAGGAAAAGCTGGTATACGTTCAATGGACGACAGAGTAACTAGTTTATGCCATTGACGAACTACGTGTGTCTGTTACTTAGGCATTGTAGATTTAAATTCATTTTTCACCATGCTTTTAAACTTGATTAATGGTTTTTGAATATGCCACTATGCCAGAAATACATTCCCGTGGAGTCAATATGTTTGAAATCTTACACTTTTAGTGAAGCTAATTTTCCTCCTTCTCTGGTGCAATAAGAACTCGCTGCATTAAAATTGAGTTTGTAGTTTAAATTGATTTGCCAACAATTCTTTCTGTGGCCAATCCAGCCTGGTATACAGACTCCTTCAATAAAAAAAACATTCATTTTCAAATAAACCTAACATTTATCAATAATTAGAAGACGAAATGATGAAATAATTTTAGCATATTACGCTAATTTATATGTAATCATATGGGGGGTAACTTATACTTTTTTATCAAGACACCGGTAACATGACAAATGTGAACAATATGAAAATGTGGCACATACAACGTAATAACCAAGACAGCCACTTATTTTATGATTCACATACCTTCAGGTTTCTGACAAACATAAGCGCGTGGCACAGTACAAAGTGATGGATTCCACGCAGTCATGTAAGGTAATGAGTTCGATACTGTTGCACAGGTGCCGTTTTGATGAGCCCTAGAAGTATAAAAGTCAGTTGAACATTTGAGATTAACAAAACGTGATGGAAGCGTAAAATAATTCCAATTAAACACAACTACGCAATGACTTATTGTTCTTCCTATGAAAAATATTATGTAATTTTTACAGTGTTCATATTGTTCAAATATTTTTCTACCACGTGAATGCTGTAAGAAATTGTTTCTCAGCCAGGCAAAAAAATTGTTCAAATATCTTTTACCTACATGAAACAAATTAAACAGCAGATAAGCAAGCGAGAATCTTAATTTTTTTCTGTAATTGAAGTATTTGATATTGTTAAAGCACCGACATCATCGTATGCTATCATGTAGTCAAATGACAACACTATTTTACTGGAGTGTAACGTCGTACCACCAATTAGGGTCATTTGGCGTCTTTTCCAACTTTTTCGGTAGAAGAAGTCACCTGGGTAGTACCGCCAACCCTGCGTAAGCAAGCTGGACAGTTTCCTTACATGTTAAATTTTGTCAGGTCTCGGGTGGATTTCGAACTCGCTACAGTGAGAGTCTAGAAGTTACTTTACTGGTCAGAAACCATAACCACTCGACCACGGAGGTCCCCAAAGAAAAGCACTACATATTAAATGTTACTACTGCAATTAGTTTCTATTCGATATTGATGACATTTTTTACAGTAACAGCTGTACTTTCTACTGTCTCACCTATCAATGTGTGGATTGCCATGCCAGTAGGCTGTTTGAAGAACTGATTGATCATTTGACCAGAGCCATTGTGTAGGATTATTTCCCAACTGAAAAAAAAGCATATACAACATCTAAAAATATATACAGTGCAACCTCCCGAGAGCGACCCTCCCTTGAGCAACAATCTCCCTTCAACAACATGATTTTCTCGCTGTACGATTTTACTCTTAATTTAACCTGTCTAGAGTATAAACCTCTCAACAACAACATAATTTTGCTCTTCCCAAAGGGTGTTGCTTTGGAAAAGTTGCGCTGTATAATTACCGAAACTTAATTGATGATCTGACCCCTGACATTCTTGGATTACTTTTTTACAGTACAGTGGACCCCCCCCCTAAACCGGTCGAACCTTGGACCAGGTCATTTGGCCGGTTAAGAGGAGAAGCCAGCTTAGAGAGGATTTTTGAATTATATAATAATGAAGTCAGGACCAGAACATTTGGCCGAATTCGAGGGGAAACCGGTCTATAGAGGAACCGGTTCAGAGGGTTTCCACTGTATGTTACTAAACACTTGGTGAATAGAAATGTACGAAATAAAAATAAGCTTACGAACTTCAAGATATTTGATTTCAGTACTTGAGGTCCAAGGTTCAACACTCAATTAAAGCACATAGCTTTCATATTGAAAGGGTTTTTTTTCTTTACCTTTTGTGTACTAAGACCAATCCATAATGGTTGGTGACTATCTGCCGCCAGACCATGGATGACAAGTTCTGTTTGTGTGTCATTTACATAAACCATACTCCCACCATCATGACTGCATTGTCGACTGGAATGAATGAATGAATTAATTAATAAATTAATTAATTAATGAATTAATTAATGAATTAATTAATGAATGAATGAAACAAAATTCTATCTCCATAAGGTGTTTTACCCGTAAGGTCCAAAATTATTGTATCCACTCATAGAGAACAGATTTTGGAAAACTTTATATATTTTTTATAGATTTCCATGTTAGAAAATGATTTACCGTTAGATTTTCAAAAACAATGACAATCCTTGGAGTTATAGTCCCTTTAAATTTGCATTTAAGTCTATGAAAGTAGCCACTTTCTCAAAGATTATAGAAAATTCATAAATTAGTGTTTCTCTATTTTCAGCAAGGGCATCTACTTCACAAAATGTGTCGTAAAATACAGTATCTGGTATAAACATAAAAGAAATAACGATATTTAGGTAATACTATTTTTTATAATATTAACAGTTTTGTGTAGCATCGAGCGGATGTATACAAAGTACAGTATTACGGATATAATATTTTAAGATTCGTGTTTTATGAAACATAATCGTCCATTTCCCAACCTGAAGGACTTTAGATCATGTATTATTAAACTAATGCTTAGTTACAAGGCAACTAAAAGGATGAACCAACATACTTTGCCTGTATCCAATTCTTTTTGGCGGTGTACACCTTATAACACTGTCCATTGAATGGTTGCCATCCGTGGTCGGAGTCACATAAAATAGGGACACCTGTGTGTTAAATGCACAAATAGTTCCCATTAAAATTTCTACTAGATACCCCATGTAGAAATACGTCATTTTCATCACAACACATTTAAACATATGCATAAGGTCAGCATTGAACATTTATACTATTTCTGATTCAAAGATAAGAGGTAGAGTTAAACTTCTGAATACATAATAGTCTTCAGTTTCGGCCACTTTTTGATCACCAGGCTGATGTGTCAGCGGAATTATTTGGTACAAAGGACTAACTAATATATTGAACAATGTTTGTCTTATGTATAACCGTAGAACTGATAATAAAAACATTAAATTCATAATTAAATTCATTGTTACATAGCGTAACTTTCTTTGTATGCATCTTTTAACTATTTCTTGTTGAATATATAACCCATGATGCTACTGTAGATGTAGACAGAGTAAATGAAATGAATTTGTAAGCTTGTTGCACGACAATATAATTAAGACAATTGAAAAAAGACTAACCTCTATTACGATAGCATATGAATGGATACTTGTTAGAGCAAACATCATCGTTAAATTTTCCATTAGCTACAATTTCAGCACAACCTTCTTTGCCACGGTAATTGTTTGGCTCATTAGGATTCCAAGGTCTGTAAGGAAAGATATCGTGTACAGTAAAACTTCACATAGCGACCACCTCAATATTAGGACCACTTTGTTATAATGACCACTTATTCTCGGACTGACTTTAAATAACTCCCCTATAACTCAACTTGATAATGAGACCACCCTTATTATTACGACCCATATTCGGTTCCCGAAGATGGACTCATTGTCAGGGTTTTACTGTATTACTACAAGTTTTATTACCTCCACCAAACAATGAAACAAGCAATGAAAGGAGAATATCAGAAGTAATGATAAAACGACCCGATATTATAATATTTAGTAACCTTTAGTTGATATATAAACGTTAATGTTATGTGGCATTGTCACTGGGGTTTAACGCCGTTTTTCAACAATTTTCAGTTATATACGGCGACCTAACTAGTTTTCCTGGGCTGTATTTTAACCAGTACTAGCTTACCCTTCCACAAGGAACCAGTAATTTCTCCACACATGGAGGAAAATCGACATTTTTGTATGGTATGACCTGCCGCGACCGGATTCGAACCTGTATGTATGGATGTATTGATGCATGCATGTATTATAACGACTCGTATCACTTACACAGTATTTAAATATTCTATAATATATCTGATCAATATAATGCATTCAAAATGATTTCTTAAGACAATACAAAAACGCACATGAAATTTCCGGCTGCGGTTCCGTCGGCCCATTCCCACGTTGTCAGGTATTCCCTATTATTTAAGCCGGTCCATATTTGACCATTGTAATGTGCATGTTGGCGATAATTCCTGGTTACTTGGGCTAGAACCCATTTCTGAAATATGAAATTTATAGAGCTTAATACATTCATCAGGAGTCAAGATACTTGTAATTCCAATTAAGAAAATTGAAGCTGCCGTCCAATTGGAAAAAAAAACATTACCTCACAATCAGAAACATTCATTTTTTACTTTGGGCACGATCCTGTGAATTTATACAGCAAATGTTCTCAAAAGTCTAACTCCCCACTGACAAGCTTGTTTGATTAAGTTCAGTATTGCTTGTCCGGAGGTCACAGGTTTCGAGCTTCGAGATTCAAGCGATGCGTACCTTTCTCTGTTATAATTTGATGCATATCGTAAAGGCTATTTTCTTCCAATTTCATAATCTTACATTAAACGAAATTTGGTACCAACGAAAGTAAATGAAATCACAGTAATTTATGTTACCAGTTCTGCTGCAGTATCAATGCGAAGTAGATCCCCCTGGAAAGTTTGACAATAATCTCTCGCATCTTGCCAAGTCAACTTGTTGGCGACATTAAACTTGTAACATTTGCTTGTCAGGCTGTATCCATACCATCCAGTTGGGCATGTTTGACAAAATGCTGTAAAATAGATAGTTTATTTCAGTATCAATAAGCCAAAAGGCTCATGTGAACATAGATAACACACATACATATTATACAAAACGTGGCGATGGCATTGATCCCAATATGCATACATTACTTAACAATTGAGCAAGACGGAATGAAAATAAGTAATAAAACAAAATGAATAAATGTCATTTGTTTACAAAACAAACGGTTCGAAAATAGTACAAGAAGGATAGAGAGAAACGACAAAAGAAACATTTTATTGCGGAGAAGGTGTAATGTAATAACTACATCATCAAGCTGAATAGTGAATGTCCACCACCAAATATAGACCAGCATGAACACTCACTGCCCCCATCCGTGTTTTCACTGAACGGACTTACTCACGAGACCTACAGTAACTATGTGGTTATTTCTTTGATCTTTATAACCCCATTATTAACATTTTCTACCCCAGACTGCTGACTGCAAAAAAATTAACCCCGCGATAGCGGTTTGTATGGAATGAACCTGATATCACATGGGTATGTTTGATTCACGTATGTTTGATTCACAGATTTTTATAGGCCGCAGCCGTGGTCCAGTGGTTAGTCCGCTGGACTTGTAACCCGGAGGTCCGGGTTCGAATCTTGGTCGTGACAGGTCATACCCTTCTATGAAAATTTGACAAAAATGTCGATTCTCCTCCATAAGTGGAGAAGTTGCCTGCTCCTTGTGGAAAGGTCAGTTAGTACTGGTTAGTATACAGTCCAGGAAAACTGGTTAGGTGAACCGTTCGCCGTATATAACTAAAAGATTGTTGAAAAACGGCGTTTAAACCTCAGTGACAATAAGTCACATACCGTCGTACAAACAGATTTTAATATGCATATATATATGCAGTCATATTCCTGTACATTATTCCTCAAATAGGATTTATACATGTATTTATGTATCAAGATGGTATCAAACTTCAACAATGCGGTGGTCAAGATGATATAAACCGGTGATTAGATTATGGGAAGGGTTAAGTAAGTATGTTTGTATTTTTATCTCCTTCGTTTGTGAATACTGTGTGAAGATTAATTGCAAGTACAGCGCAACCCCTCCAGAGCGGCCCTCGCTTGAGCAACAACCTCCGGTCAGCAACAGCATGATTTTACCCACTGTACGATTTAATTGTTGTTTCGGAGTTAATAAAAATGTTATCAAAGATACTAAAAATTGTTGTTGTTCTTTGTTCGTGCAACTCCGTTATAACTCTATTATAGATGAACATAATGCCTTGATATACTATCAGTGTAGAATGCAGCATGCTCAGAAACAAGACCGTCTCTGCAAAAGTTTATACACTCTTGTTTATTTTATACTAATTTATTTTAGCTCGCTTGTGAAACAAACAACTTTGCTTATATTAATCACGCTAGAGTCCGCTTCCTTTGCACTACACAAGTATTACGTCCGAAAAATGGGATTGCGAGGTTCATGAACGAAACCCGTACAAGCCGAGATTCTAACTCAGGACCTTCGGATCAGAGGTCGGACGCTCTACCTCTAGACCACGATGCCTCTATACACTCTTGTTTATTTACGCTTGCATAATGAAAATTGTAATCGCACAGTGGACCTTATTAATCACCGTAATGATTTGTTAACATTGATTAAATAGCCATTATACGTACTGAGTAGTTCAACCGTACACAGAGATAAACAGACGCTGGGTTGACAAACAATTATAATGTACTGTTATTGTTATCGTGTAATTTGAAGAAGTGTGAACGGTGACTGGTAGATCGTAATACAGTTACAGACAAGTTCATAAATACGCATAACGTACAAAGCGTTGAAGAGGTGACGAAGTACACTGGGACAGTTTCTATCGCGTTTTTTTGATATTAGAGGCTTGATTAAATTATTCTATATTTGATAGCATGTTTGAAATGATTTTATATACGTCTATTTATGGCTGCGTGTAACAATTATCTTCGCCCTCACCACTTGAATAGACAATACATAATTTTCTTAAAATCAGTAAATATTGGACCGACTCTGAAATGTGTCCTTCGCAACTTTACTTTAAACCCATGAAAATGTGAAATTGTAAAATAATGTTCCCCAAATAGACAACAAAAGAAAAACTGACCGAATGATAACCCGTAAGAATACTTTGACAAAACAATCTTCATTGAAGACATTCAATTGCGGAAATACACGAATGTTTTCAGATTTAATGTATTTTGAACTTTTATACTGCAATCGTTATACCAAAAGGAAAAACACAACAAAGTTGGACCATACATTTAGTACGACTTATATAAATGTATAATTTTCAAAGTTATTCATAATCCATATTCATGAGAACCGATCCGATCCTTGTATATCAGAATGCAATTGATAAATTGGTAAATGTGCATACGCGTTCCTGTCAAAACCAACGGGTACAAATCACCCAAATGTACCATGTTTTATTTCTGAAAAATATGTTCTTCACATAGCATAGCTACCAGAATATTGTCGGGGAAATAAAATAGTGGAAATCTTTCTAGGCTTCTGATTAAATCGGTTCAATTTCCAGAGAAAGACACTAGCATATTCTTCATTTGTGTTGCTTTTATAGTTACAGCCATTTCAACTATTTACGGAAATCGTGTCTGACAGTGAGTGAAAATGACATGAATTGTTGATACAGCATAAAAATGTACAGACAACAAGACAATTATTTATATTCAATCTGATTTAATTAAAGGTGAAAATATTCTAAATTTTAGAGAGAATGCATTTTTAGTTATATTTTCGCCATCAAAGCTTGTTTGTTTATGTCCACCCAATGGTAGGTCACAGCATTAACTTTTTATCTCTACACATTTGATGGAAAGTATGTGTCCGATATATTTTCTTTGTAAAGTTCTTCCAAACAGTGTTTTTTTTTCAATTTTAGATTTTAAAGCAAAAAGAAATTACTTTTTTCGGGCCATTGTGGTAAATTTTAGAAGTTCATAGCTCTCTGTTGACGGTAACCTGATATCATAACTTTTGGTTTCAATAAAAAAACATTAAAACTTGGGCAGCACTAAAATCCATGGTCAATTTTAATCGTCAATGTTTGATAAATCACACCCAAGATTGGAGGTAAAACCAAGGTTACAGTTGGCATATCAGTTCTTTTTAACCTTCTCGACAGAACTGATACTTGGGGCGTGTTTCAAGAACTAACAATTTTCTTTAAGCAATTGACGAAATACATGTACACTGTATATGTTATGGTACTTGCTCAGTCAGGGGTAAGGTAAATATGTTTGTTAAAGGATAGCCGACTGTTACATGGTATTAAAGAGATACGTTAGTTGATAACAGCTAGTTTTTCACCCATGGAAACAATACAATTGATAAAATTCATGTACGAGACCACAATGAATGAATTGAGAAAGTTCAACTGATTAGCTATATATTCTGTAACTTGTTTTTTGTTACAAAAAGGATTTCTTATTACATGCACAAATGTTTTGGTACTCTTTAAAACAGCAGAACAGGGTTTCCTTAAAAATGTACTTAGCTTATTTGAAATTCAAAATAACACAAAATCACAATCTCTAAAAAAAATTGAAATATTTTAGATCAGATTTTTCAACTGATAGTAGCGTGTTTATTTGTAGACGTCGAAAAGAAATTCCGAAATTCTTCGGAAACAATTTCGACTAAAAACATTGTTTATCAAAAATTGTCATAACTCTGATACTGTCAAACATGTGCATGCGGCCACCTCCGGATTAAGACCACCAAGTGAATAGATGCCATTCTTTGAAAACCCATTGCTGATCATTAAGAACAAAGTGACCTCCGAATAAAGGCCATTTTCGAATAATGGTCGTATTTCGTCTTTCCCAATGGTGGCCTTTGTTCACAGGTATTAAAGTATATGAACACTGGTTTTAGGGGAAAGAATGCCTCATCTAAAGCCGCAATAATTGAAAATAATTTCCAAGAGAATAAAACAGTGAAGAAGGATATCCGACAACTTTAACTGATGTAAGGTTCATTCAATGAACGATAAACTCAGCAAATTTCAGTTGTTTCTTTGCATCATCGATACATAAAATTGTTTCAGTACTATATGTATGCCGCATAACAAATTAAGGCTTGACCGAAGAATAGGAATTGTCCAATGGCAATATACGGCCACTGCCTACTACGTAACGTTTGTCCAATTGAGAGAATGCCATTTGTAACGAAGCAAGAAAGATGATTTTGTTTTATACATACAAAATTACCAATACGAGATAGTATATAGTTCGTTCATATATTTTACGTACGCATATTAAGAAGTTAATATTTTAAAACATGAGGCATACGTCCATATAATGCACAATTATATACATAACATGGTATGTAGATTTCATAATAAATTTGAATAAGAGAAAATCATCAAGGAGTGTCGCTATACATACAGTAATTAAAATCGTACTTACCGCTGGTAGAAAATATTATTATCAGAAAAACCACGTGTGGTAAATGCGGAACCATTTTGTGATCTTTGCTGGGCATCAAAATATAAAAGACGCGTAGTAGTTAATCATGAATGTCCATATCCCAGGCTGATATCTCAGATAGTATCAGCTGTAGACAAATTTTATATAAGCACTCAAAAAGATGATAATTAATATATTATCATACCTTAACATTGATAACCCGTATCTTTACGGAGATGGGTTTATTCAAGTATACCCCATGTATGTCAGAAACTATGACCATTTATTTCGTATCTTTGAAGATACAAGATGAGATATGATATCTCAGTAAGTCAATATCGCGATCGTCTTTAATAAATGACAAAGATATATCAATGAAACTTAAAATTTGATACAAAATATTTTTTACGGTTATTAAAATGACATTACAAATTCAAACATCAAATATTGTTGCTTTAATGTACAACATCATTATATGCACATATACAGACAAACCTATGAAAGGCCACCCTTGAAAAAGACAAAATGGCAGTTGGCCTTTATTCAGAGATCAGTTCGTTCTAAATAATCAGTGACGGTTTTTCAAAGAACGGTCTTTATTCACCGCTTGGTCTTTATTCGAAGGTATGTATATGTTTAGTCATTGTACTAACAGAACTTTATAACCTGTCTTCATCCTTTATTAGTACTTTAGGCAATTTTTTGTTGATTTTATTTTATGCTTAAGATATTTAATACACATTTTCTAACCGTTGATCATGAACCTAGATATGATGAATTAAAGGGAAACAATCCAATAGCTGGCATTGGTTTAGCTGGTTCCCTCTGACTCTATCTGAACTGCAGCATGGAACCGGAATCAGTTTAGGTATCTTCATGATCCTTGACTCTTTTGGCTCCGATGTTGCCGTGTGGCGACCAGTAAGGGCCTAGACTTTAGAGAAGTCTATAGACTTTAGCGTAGTCTACAGGTCTCGGGTTTCTGTGTTCAAACCATGGGTGTGACACCTAATCTCTGTGTCGATTTGGTTGAGGACATAACATTATCCACCACTAATTCTAACAATTCATGCGGAGCAGTTATTTGCGGAAGAACACAAATAAGAAAATACATGGCGCTGGGAAATGCGTCTTATCAGAAATATAGCACCGAAATAAGTAAAAAAGAGGGAGACATCTATGAAAAAAAGTCAAAATAGTCTCATATGTTGCGTTTGAGAAAATAAAATAAGTTTGTTGATGGTATTGTGCACGAAGATTACCTGTACTGGATATCTATACGCTTTCCATCTATATGATGACAAGCAATGTTTTTTGTGAAAAGTGACATGCACCAAATTACCGCTCATATCAAACAGAACATAAGATCAAAATTTAGACCAATGACTCTTAGTTGTTATTATTTATGTACTGTTTATTTACACGCCGTGAGTCCGAACAGCGAAATAGTAACATAGTCGGCCGTGGTCCGGTGGTTAGTGCGCTGGACTTGTAACCCGGAGATCCGGGTTCAAATCCCGGTGACGACCGGTCATACCTTTCTATGTAATTTTGACAAAGATGTCGATTTTCCTCCATATGTGGAGAAGTTGCCGGCTCCTTGTGGAAGAGTAAATGAGAACTAGTTCGTATACAGTCCTCAAAGTAGGTCAACTTTATTTTGAACACGTAATTAAACAAAACACGGTACAAAAGCATGACACTATCTCGGTCGAGAATTCATTCAGTGCATTTTGTGTCGGAAAATTGAATATCAGATAAAAATTGATAGTAAAATTTAATCGCACATAATGAAATATGAAAAAAAAATCACGAACCAAAACTCTCTCTCTCTCTCTCTCTCTCTCTCTCTCTCTCTCTACCCCCTTCTCTGTCTCAAGACTTACCTAGAACGAGGTTTATTTTATATGGACAAAAGTCGTTCAAATAATTCAACTAAAAGTTTAAGAAGCCATATTTTCAGACACCAATATCACTATAGGAAAAGGAACGAATTTTTACCAGAATACACATAATATTACTTATGATAAAATTCTTAAACAAGCCTTCTGTCATTATACAATGTGGAACTCATTGAATTCACTAGTTCGGGACAGGGTCCGGATTATAGAATTTAAGCTTGACTGAAACTAAACAGGGGAGGTAACAAATATAAACAACGTGATTTTATGGAAAAATGTTCGCGGCGAAGATTAGAAATTTCATCGCCGAGTTGAAAATTGTCGCTCAAAGAATTGCATCATGTTACTCAGAAACGGGTACTTTTTAAACATTTTAATGTCATTGAGTAAAAATTTAACCATTGAGTTCCTGCATAAATATATCAATACACTTCGACCCTTGCCGTTGCGGCCCAGAGGCACTTCGACCTAAACGAATTCGGATTTTGTGACAATTTATCATGAACTTATTATGCGTACATATGAAATAAAAATTGCATTTCTGAATGTAGGTATGATACTAATTTGACCTAAATGATGGTTTGGTCAACATATTATTCTAGCCATGTCATTGGTTCTAAAAGGTATAATTTGACATTTGATTGGGCTATATTTTTATCCGAAAGTGTGTTAGTTTCGTACAACTTTGTTATGAACAATTAGTATTAACTAAATACATGAATTATATTGGCAAGGATTAAAATCAAAGAAAAAATAACTGTTTACTTATAAATTATGCAAATCAATGCTTAGAAGTTACATTCAATAAGAAACTTATTAAATGATGTACATGATGCCTGGCTTTAATTTATGCAAATTTAATTTTTGAAAGTGAGGGAAACACATTCTCTTACAGGTTTATTTTGCAGCGTTTTGGGAACATGACCCATCCCCCAGAATTGGGAATTTTCATGACATTTTGGACAAATTGGGAAAAAGTCACACTGTATAAAATAACTAAAAATAGTCAAATAAAACTAAAAAATAACAAATATTATGTTAATTTTTTTTTAGATATTGATAACTTTGTTATTTGAATGATTTGGACATTCAATGAACATTTGAACTGCTGTAATTTAAATTTTGTTTTTTCATTTTTTTTCTCTCATTCGAATTTGGACATTTTGCCTTGCAGTTGGGAAAAACATGCTTTTTTGCCATTGGGAATGCGACTGAATATCGGTCATCAAAATGGCCCAAGAAAAACCCTGTCTTACAATACTTAGAAGTCATATATTCATGATGATATTTTTGGTACTGCAATGGTTGTTCATTAAAAAGGAAAGGCTTCATTTAAATGATTTTAACACTGGCATGCTTGGATTGTGGAACATAGCAAGACACTCCGTTTTTCTATTATGGGTTGGAAAACGAGGTTACCCAGTTGGGGCCACAAAGAAAGACACTTATTCTGAGATCAGAGATTGTTTATTGTAGAGTGTAGAAGTTTTTTAACTTTTCATCAGCGTAAGAACAAAATTTATACATTAACTTTTTTATAAACCCAGAGGCTCGCTTAATACCATTTTAGTCACCTCTTTCAATAAAGTCAATATGGAATCCACACTCATTCAACATCCTCTATTGATGACACTGTTTTTACTAAATTATAATTTCTTCTTATACGCCATTTGAAATATTTCAGGTTACCCTGCATTGTGCTACAACACCACGATTTCATCATCATTTTCTCAGAATCAAGAATTCACAGTAGCAGACATTGCTCCTTCAATACTTTTTGCCGTACCGAGAAATAGAAGAACACTTCAGAAGAGACATATACGAAAGAATACCATACCTCAAATAGCAAGTGCTCGTCCAAAGAAAAATATTGTAATTTGCCTGAACTGTGGATATGCTCATGAAAGGGAGACATTGTGTGGCAAGTATTTTTTATTCTTAACTATGTTAACTAAATGCTTTCCACCTTCCATCTGCATACATAATGTTAGTTTGAGGGTGAAATATGTACTGTCAGCTAGAACAATTTGCCTTCCTTCTTGATCCAAAGTGGTATTTTATAGAGATTTTGCAAGAAATTCAAATCAGGCCTAAAAAAGTTTTGTTTCCGGTTACCCGACCGACCCAATCTTTTACCTGCTTACTCATAAGTTTTTACAGCATCCAAAACTTAGTGCTATATTGTAATTTTCACAACAGTGTTGCCGATATATGTAAAAAAAATAAATGAAAAAAATCCCTACCTATGGACATATTTTTTTGGGGATGTTACCAGAAACAAACCTTTTTTTGTTTAGGCCTCAAAAGAAAATAATGCTTGAATAATTTGTTTTTCTCCTGGTTATCTCCGTTTTTGTATTTACATAAATTTTGTTTTTGTTGTAATTACACAAACTCATAACAGTTGAATTCGCTTATTGTGGAAAGCTGTGTTAAAACTTACTCCCCCTTCACTGACAGGTAACTGTTATGCTAAGGTGAGAGCCGAGACTGAGAAATGTAGGAAAGCAATGGATCAAGATACATACTATTACGATCATCCTAGACAGGAAGTGGGGTACTACTATAAGGATGAAAAACCTGATGATATTCCAACATATAAGGGAAGGTATTTGGTTGAAATCGATGACGAGCGACCTAGTTGGTTTCGGACAAATTTACCGAAGAAAGATAAATAACATGACTTTCATACTGCAAAGATGTAAACCTGTATATGTTAAAATGTTGTGTTCTTTTAAAGTGAACCTACTTGTGTTTAATAGTGAAGTGAAATGTTTGTCATGAATTCATTAAAAAAATGTAAAATGAGAAAAAATAGTTCATTTTTATATTGATCATTTCTGAATTTTTTTTTGGCTGGTTAGCTTAAAATGAAAAGCTCAATTGTGTTTTAATTATCCAAGTGAGAGAAGATTATTACTTTATGACATCACATGCAGGGGTGTAGAAATGAGTCAGATGCTGGAAAAATCCACCAGCTATTTGAGCATTCTCGCCAGCTATTTTTTTCCAAAACAACGAACACTATACGGCATTGAACCCACAGACTCCCCTTTTACTTTTTTGCAGCTTACCGACTACATGAAAACATTTCTACACTCCTGCATCTGATGATGCCCATGCAGTATGTCTTGCTATATGATTACCGTATTACTCATAATTAATGATTTAATATTGAATCACAAGAATAAATGAAGAATAAAGATCTACATATGTTGCTCAGTAGATCTAGGACACTCAAGTCTGCAATATTCACTGAACTATTTAATTTGGGTAACAGAGTTTTAGTTAGAAAACCAGGGAATTACAGTAAAACATGGTTAGAGTAAACTTGGATATAGTGAAAAGCTGAGATAGGGAAGTTTTTTGTTTTTCCTCTATGAAGGCTTTCTTTATCTCATTGTAATAATTTGGGTCCCAGGGTATTCACTATAACCGTGTTCTACTGTATATCAGAAGTGGTATCAGCCATCCATAATGTGTATACAAGCATAGGTTGGACATAGTTTTTCATGAATGTTTAGTTTTTTATGAATGTTTGTACCTACATATTAGATTGTTAAATATTCTGATTTGAATTTTGTTAGAAGAAAAAACAAACAATATTACAAAACAGCCTTATGCATCAATTCTAAAAAATCAAAAAGTTAATTGGCCAAAAAATACATAAATGTTCTTTTTATAAATTAAGTGTGTTAAAACATTGGGCACATAGCATTGACTGCAAATTTATGTACAACAGTATGATGGTAATAACAATTAACATTTCTTTCTAATCAAACCTTATAATGTGTTATCCATGGTTAAAAGTTTACCGGGATTTTCCAGAACCTCCGGTTTTCCCAAGTCCGGACCCATCTGGCTTTTATTGTATCTGCCTCACCAAGGTTAAGATTTCATTTTTTTTTTAAATTTTCAGCTTTCACTCATGGTTATCATTATAGTTAGTTACCCTCTTGGGTAATGAATGTCATACTTCATAGTGTGAGCATTATTGTTGCAGCAGGATAGTTCAATAAATTTGAACTTGATTATTAAGTTAATATCTAGTTGACGAAACGTGTGGATAGAATGGATTAAGATAATCATTCATGACATGTAAACACCTACATGTTTGATGTATGTGAAGAAAATTGCTGCAGAAAATGACACACCACTATGTAATAGCCTGGTTTATAATACAACATTTATAACTGTGATACTTTTCATGACAAATACGAACAGTACTATTTCCAAAACGTCCCATGATTAGTTGAATGTTTTGTGCAGACAGAGATATGACTGTGAAATTTAAGTCATTCAGCTTCATATAAAAGAACAATATCGTACAAATCATTTACCCTGTCCTCCATTGACGTATGAGGCACATTTTTAGCTTGTCTGTTGCGAAGAAAAAGCTGAGTTATTATGATCACTGGGTCACAGTTGTTGTAGCCCATTACTCAAACACTTAAAGACATCATCATGACACTTTGAATACTTGATTATCATTACAAGGCACAGTTGCAAGACAAGGGGCATTATTCTGAAAACTATATTTTTGGAGTTATGACCGTTTTTAACTTAGGTTTTTGGTCAAACTTATACCTTATCGCGTTCAAACTCGAAATCTCAAGTGTTGCTCCCATTGCCGACATGTAAAACAGACAAGTGCTGACCTCGCTCTATGGAGCTCTTGTGTCAGTGGTAACAATGATTAAATAAAAATAGATAAAAAGAGTTTTCCTAGAAAAAAAACGCGTACAAAAAATATTTTTCCAAAATCCCCCAACCCAACTCTCAAATGGAGGACAAACAACCATCTCCCAGAAGGTACCACAATGTTTTGTTTAATTCTTGTAAATCATTATTAGTCATACAAGTCATACAAGGGCAAGGACATAAATAAATGGTTGTCTTATTATTTATCATGTTCTTGTTCAGCTAACAGTGTTTGTACAAAATATGCTGTCTGGGTGTCGGATATCTTGCAAATGTCAACTGATTGCTAAGTTAGTCATTTTGTATATCTATGACAGCGTAGGGACATTACATTGCCATAGACTGTCTGCAAAGAAGAAATCTGTCATGTAATGTTCATCCATCTGGGATGTAATACCATATTATGCAATAATCTGTTATATTTAAACATTTAAACGATCCTTCCATACAAATAAGGAAATCGCAGGCTCACCATCTTGCAATCATGACGTCAAATCTATGTTACTGTGTGCCTCAGAAAACAGTGCATCAACATGTGACATTTCAAGGCAATCTGATCTTATGTCTTAATATCCCACATTTCTTCAGAGAGTCTTACAGCATTAATAGTTGTAATACTAGTGTGATTTCATACAAATTGAAGCTGATGTTAAGGCTAAGGTAGAGGCTGTGACCGTGGTCCAGTGGTTAGTGCGTTGGATTTGTAACCCGGTGACCAAGGTCCAAATTCTGGTCACGGCAAGTCATACCCATGTATGAAAATTTGACACAAATGTTGATTTTCCTCCATATGTGGAGAATTTCCCGACTCCTTGTGCAAGGTAAGTTAATACTGGTTAGTATCCAGTCCAGGAAAACTGATTAGGTGAACTGGCTGCCATTTATAACTGAAAATTGTTGAAAAACATCGTTAAACCCAGAAAAAAGCAAAGGTAACGAATGTAAAGCAAAAAGCACACTGTGTACAACGCTGCTGTATGGAATAACTGCAGCTTCCAGGAACCTACCTGGCTAAATTGAAGTGGGTTCAAAAATTCGATATGTCCTGAAAGCAGCTAGCTGAACCCCATGTCAGTCAAGAATTTGATTGATTTTGATTCATTTAAGCCATTTTACCATCCATATATAATATTATTTATATTACATATTGTTATTTTTTATTTTATTTTTTTGGTAAAATGATGTGGACTCAGACGCGTACTGACGTATTGGCAGGTACACGCCTGGTTTCAATGAATGCTCATTGTAATATTCTGCACCAATACACCACACATACACAAACAACTAAACAAATTGAATTAAAACCGAAAATTAAACAACAATACACATAAAGACAATAGCTAGTGAGAGATTCCCTGACAATGATACAAGTTGAATTTACTTACAACCAATTTTTGAACAAGTTCTGGCGAAGTGTATTGTATTTGGCTCTCTCGCTGATTTATGTGACTTTCTGTGACAATACACTTAGGCAAGCTACGCCTCTGACTGGTCACAAATTGAAGTTTTTATCTCTTGTTTAAAACAAGTTAACATATTTCTTTGAATACTTCTAAACTCAAAAAATATTGATAGTAATAGATAGATTTATTTCGGTAAAAGTGTACATGGATAAAACATGATAATAAGCAACAAAAAAAATATAAAAAGCTACTTAGGAAAAAAATGTTTGTGTCTGGTTACATGCTCATTAAAATAGGGTAGGTTTGGAGGGATCTACTTATATTTATATATGTCGCTGTTGAGATTATTTTTTTAAAGTAAGAAAGTGAAACAGTTGACGTACCGTTCCTTGGGCCTAGTAAAAAGTTTAGGGTCAGGTAACCAGAATAAAACTAACCAACCAACCAACATTTTCCACTGTGTTCCCTGCATATACTGTACAGTAATGCAGTTACAGTCTAGTACAGTTAAAGTACAGTATAACAATTGCAGTATAGTACACTACAGCACAAAGCAGGTACAGCACAGCATAGGTACAGTACACTAACAGCACAGTTACAACACAGTTCAGTACAGTTACAGTACAGTAAAATACAAATACAACACATCATAAGAGCAGTACAGTTACAGTACAGCATAGGAACAGTACAGTACAGTTACAGCAAGATTACGGCTCAGTACAGTGTACAGTATTGACAAGCAAGACTAAACAATTTAGTAACGGCGTATAGAAAGGAATATCTCGCAGTATACAACACGCTGATCTCCCTTTACTTATCACCAGACTATAGGAGAGATAAGTATTACAAGGAATATAAACAAAAGAGATTTCACTTAAGTCCCTTTTTTTTCGCAGGATTAAACGCCGTTTTTCAACAATTTTTCAGTTTCAGTTTTCAATTTTTCCTGGAATATATATGCTAACCAGTACTAACTTACCGTTCCACAGGGAGCCGACAATTTCTCCATATATCCACATATGGTGTAAAATCGACATTTGTATAAAATTTTCCAAGAAGGGTATGACCAGCTGGGACCGAAATTTGAAACCGGATCGACGAGTTACAAGCCCAAGAAACTAACCATTGGACAACAGTCGCAACATTTAAGTTCCTTGTTAACATTTTGACAAGGAAAGATTCTACTGGAATTTCTGTGTTATTACTGATGAATATATAATAACTAATAATTGTATTTTTATTGATAATAAAAGTAAATGTGACCTTTATTGACAAAGGCCTTTAATCGGAGATCAGTTTGTTCTAAATAATCAGTAACGGTTTTTCAAAGAATGACATCTATTCACAGGGTGGTCTTTATTCGGAGATGACCGCAAACACAAGTTTGACTGTACCAGGAAGTTAAAATGAGAAAGGTTGCCCGAGATTTATCAGAACAATACGGTTACACAGATTAAAACTGAACTACATTTTTTAGATAATAAAGACTATCAATCGACTGGTCGTGGGTTTAAAATTCAGACCATAAACATACTTCACCTCGGAAATGTGTCTGAAAATATGGCATCAAAAGTCATTTCGGCACCCGTCTCTGATTCAGACAGATTATTACAGAACGCCAACTATTAAGTTGCTGGTATATAATCCGAGCGTTATGTTATATCGTCTGCCCGTCGTATTTTCTTGAAAATAATGTTAATAAATGACACCAGAAGTAAACCAGGTCATCGTGATATTATTTGGTGATGATTGATTAGTTGCCAGATCACACGAAGATTTGTCATCAAACATACTACTCACTTTTGTGTACTTTTGTGGAAATGTAGCCACTGATGCTCTGGACCATATCAAAGGTATTTAAAGGGAATCAAATGGGTACGAGCTGCCATTTGGATTGGCAAACAAAGTACATTTGAATGTACCTGACAATTTTATGTAGACGAACAATGAATACCATTCCTTAGCTTTAGATATTATGTTGCCTGTGAAAGAAGTTTCATAGAAAATAAAATGATCGTCCATTTTGAAATCAGGATTGAAAACATTTTAGACCACATCGATAATGAACGCTTCCAATTTTCTTTAGCCGTCCTGTATTCATAGTTGTGTAGGTATTTACAGATTCTTTAAACATACTTTATTTTTTCATTTACGTCGTAAGAATCCAGGAACATCCGCCCTTATCTTGTAAACATCAGAATTATCTCGAAACATGAATGTTGATTTCATTAATGTGATAGATTGGGGAAAGATTTCATTTTTTTATAAAGTATGCGCAAACGTTTGTTGGAATTATACTGGATTGATATATTATGAATCATTATGCAATTCTAATTGAAAGCATGTGTTTGTTTAATATAGAAACAAATAGCATAATTAAAGGAATAGTGGTTTACGGTCATGGATAAAAACATTAATCTCTGAATTCATTTATTATCGGACGTAATGTGAAGGGAACATGCTGTATACATACCAAACTAGGTACTATTCTGCAGGAAAACATTGTAATGGAAGTGATAGTTCAGTATCTATGTACCTTTTAGAATTCTACCTAAACATAGGAACCATTTCACGTTCCATAGTCATTAAATTTTATCTTATAATCTTACATATTTTGATAAACACATTTGACAAATAACCAAGCATTCCTTCATGGGGCAACTACAGTTACTAACCATGCAAAATACTAGCAAAATATTTTTTCTCTGGGTTTAGCGCCTGGTTCGAATTCTAGTTGCGACAGGTCATACCCTTCTATGAAAATTTGACAAAAATGTCGATTTTCCTCCATATGTGGAGAAGTTGCCGGCTCTTTGTGGAAGGGTCAGTTAGTATTAGTTAGTATAAAGTCCAGGAAAACTGGTTAGGTGAACCGGTCGCTGTATATAACTGAAAAATTGTGAAAAACGGCGTTAAACCCCAGTGACAATATGTCACATGAAAACAATAAAAATGTCAATTGCTTTGTTTGCAGTTATAGTTATTGCCTGTAAGGAGGTGCATTTTCATTTTTCGGAAGACACCAGGACAACAAAACAAAATACATGTAAAAAGTACGAGCATAAGTAAACTATATGTCAAAGTCGAAATGAGTTGGGTTGAAAATGATTATCAAAATCCTCAAATCATTTTTTGTATCAAATCCAAGTATAAATTTCTATCGAGTGAAAAAAGACAACGAAATATACGTGACGCTTCACTTTTTATTTTGGAAATGGGAAAAAGTGGACATGGTGGTCATGATAGATAAAATTGGCCGAAGTAAGTGTCTTTGTGATCAAAGTACTGAATAAGTACCGTAAAATCAACGCATGTTGTCCTCATGTTCAGAACTGACACATAATAAAATTTTCCAATGATTTGTTTGTAAACATTTCATTAAAGATCAGTAGGCGGAACAAAAAAAGTCAGTGTTCGAAATTAAGTTCACCTGTTGCGAAGCGAGTAACTTTCCAATAAATCACTGATTCCTAGTCTTCCGCCAAAAGCCATTGTCAGTCCTACAATTACACGGGCAACTAAAATAAATCACCCAGTCACCCTAGAATTGCCATCAAGCGAACACCTCGCCATTATGTTGTTTAGAGTTGAATCTAATCGCAACAAATGTTCATCTTTGTTTTAATTCAGTCTTGATTTGTGTTATATAACACGCGGCGAAAGAGCACTTGTCAATTCAAAGTAGCAATTACGAGAACGGATGGAAAGAACTTGTACTGATTTGTTACGTGTTTGGTTTAAATGTCTAAACTTACTGTCCACATTGTACAGCCAGCCTTTGGGGTTTTTTATGTTTGATTAAACAACTTCGTTTACGATATTTCAAGACAATAAGAACATCTCTAAAAAACATCGCTGTATTCTAACGGTTGAGTATGATAAGCAATACTTCTTTTCCATTTCTTAGTTTTTACGAATGCAGAAAATAACGTAAAAATGTTAATTGCATTTCGAGTAAAAATAAAAAACAACAAAAGCTTATTTTTTACATGTAAGTAAATAAATCATTCATATATCATGACCTTAAGTATTCATGAATGGGAAAAACTACCTAGACATCAATATATTGTTAAACAGCTGATACTTGTAAATCGGACCCGTGTGATTTTATTGCCGAGTCTGTAATTACCGATAAAATCACAGTAATTCTTTATTACTTGAAAACATTGTATTTAGACAGAAAAACTACCTGAGCAATTTTACGACCTTAACATTCTTGAACGACGCACGTTTTCTATTAGCAATAAATCGGAGTTTTATAGTTCCATTATAGCCACATTGTGTTGTTTCTATTCCAAGATTTAAAATTTCTTTAGAATTAAATGTAGTCATTTTGGCACTCGTTTTCTCTTCATTATGGGTTTCGTTAAACCCACTTAGAATAAAAATCATAAGACTGGGCGTGAACGATTGTTTTTGTAGTAATTGATGAAAGCCGAGAATTAAAACATTGAGCCAGAGTTTTGGATGCATGTTTAGATAACTTAAAGACTCCACTTGCATGATGGACTTGATTTGAAGAAAGGACACCGTGGGGAATGGTGCTTATTATTCAAATCGTTCAATACCCCATACCCATTAGATATATGATCCTCACGCCATATCCGACGTTACTGTCGTCGGTACATTTGCTTTACATATTCAATATAACCCCTGAAAACCGGCCATTCTGTATTTGGCCATAAGTCTGGTTTTCTGTAAATTCCGATTTTCAGAACTCTACTACTTATTATAGAAGAGAGAAAATGGAATATGAAAAATCGTCCGATTTTCAGAGAATTCCAGTTTTCAAGGGTTATACGTTTTACTTAATGTTTTAGACTTCGTATGTCGGTGTATCAACTTTGGTATACATAGGTTGCATAGAAGTCCAATTCCATATTCTGAAACAGAGACCCTGTATCTCCTTCTATTTCACTTCCATTTAGAAAATACACTTCCATGCATTTTTTTCATGTTATCATATTGCTCCAGACATCATTTTGAATTAATTGTCATATCAATGAACATATTCCATGGCAATTATCATAACCAACATCATGATTGTGTATGAATTCATTAATAAATTGTATAAAGTTGTATAATTTCCTGGCCTCTCCCTTGTCTTTAGGAAATTGGGCTCATGATGTTTATTTAAGAAGCCGTACACCTTTAACTAATTTACTAACATTCCATTCAATGAAGCCTTTTAGATTTAGCTCGTGATCGCAAGACGGTTATCATATAAACAATCAGCATTTAGAACATTATTATATCGTTATATTAATCATTTGAGACTTTATTTCTACAAGGCATAACCAAATGACGCAATTCAGTTTGCGTGTTTACGAAATCATTGTGCTTTATGGTGCTTTAACCTAATTTTGCTATTGATTTGACCACAATATAACAACAAATTTCTAGGCATAAATCGTGTTAAGTCTAGTTATGTTGGAATGATGTTAAATGTTCATCTAAAATGTTTATTTACTGGCTACAATGATAATTGAGATCCAAGCTTCATGTTTTATGAGTAAATAGGATGTAAGAGAATTAGGCATTTCGTACTTATTGAGATTTTACGCCGGCTTCAGATAGATGGATGTGACATCCCATTTTTTTCTCGTGCTAAGAACAGAATTTTGAATAACGTATTAGAATTGAATCCCTTTGTAGCACATGTAACGAATATGGGCATATTTCAGTTCACTGGAATATTATGTAATTAGTTTTGTCCTAATTGCTGCGATTGTAGATTTGGATTTTTTTGTTGTCCACTTGATCAAATGTTTTTTCTCTGAAGAAGAATTTGACTGTATTATTTTCAATAATGAGACCATGAATTTATTTTATAGAGTTATTTGTTGGACCATAGGATATCCTTAACCATGAAATGTTTTACTTCAAAGTCATTGGCTGGCCTTTGCATAGTTCATGATGGCATAATTGCCTCCAAAATGCCATAAATATAATATCATTATTTGTAGAAATTTATTCACTTTGCATTGCATAAAACTGGTTTCAAATAATCTTTGTTATTTGATATATCATTGATCATCATTTATTTATTTGCAGGGTATTTGTGAAATATGATGCAGTTGCATCCATTATTATTTGGCTTTTTGCTTTCGAAATTCTGCTGTCATTGGATATACCTTTGATAAGCTGCACAAACTATTTGTGAAACACTTTTTACTATCAAAAATAGATTACTATATAATTGTTAAATTGAAACTGGATCCTTTTAATTGAACCTGTTAAGATAATAGGCGGTATTAGAAACACTTCGATTACAAATAGCTACATTATTACAGAAACCCAGCGTGCCAATTATTGTTTCATCTGAAACTGCAGCAGATCCGTCATATTGACTTAAATTGTTTGGGAATACATGCCAGCAGTTTGGGCGAAACCAGAGACATCTTTAGATAGAATGGAAAAGCCGCACAATCATACCTTTGATGTACATATTTTGAGCCATTCAGCCATTTTTAGAAAACACATTTTTATCCTATGCTCAGATAAGTAAGTCTACAAGATGAGGTAGATGCAAGTATCTTATGATGCCTACATTGACAACTTTAACGATATATTGATGGAAAATGGAAAACACGTATTCATTTTAAAATTTATGGCAGTTCGTGTGACTTTCAGTCAATCACTTTTTTATTTCTGCATCTGTTTACTATTTATATTTTTTTTTGTTTCCCCAGGGGTAAGTATGAAATAGGACCTATCAAACTAGTTTAAACCACATGAAGCTTTGCTACATGCCGTTCCAAAACGGTACTCTCCGGGAGACTTCCATGTATTTTATGTTCCTATTTGTTGTGCGGGTTTTGGGTTGGTGGGTTGTAGGGAAGGTAGTGTTTTTCTGGGGATACCTTGTTAGAGTTGTATTTACGATCTTTTATTAATCAACTATTCAATATTAGGCGCGTTTTCACTTCAAATGCAGGATCGATATGAAGTTCACCACGACATTATGAAAACAAAACTCGGCCTTTATGAGAAAACTCGGCTATTATGAATTTAGTCATTCTGACTGACTGTCCAGCTCAGCCGTTATGAAACGGTTGTAACTATTGTATAGACAATTAATAAAATTGTTAATAATTAAGTGTTTTCATAATGGCCTTGTAATTGGCTTCAGACAGTCATATTAGCCTTCGGCCTCAGGCTCCATCCCAATAACAAGGCAATTGTGAAAACAATTATTAATATTGTGGTAATTCTATATGTTTGAGGACATCATTGGTTTCCTGAAGACTATCGTCAGTTTACTCTCAAAAATGGTTTTGCATTATGCATTTTTTTTAAGTCAAGAGTTTGAATTCAGCTTGACAGTATGTGTTTACTAACTGTCACAGATTGGGTCAAATTATGGTTCCTAGCCCTCACGCTGATGTTTTGCTTGTTCCGAAGTAAGAATTCTGTTAGGCGAGTTGTTGTCTATGTGAAGGAACGGTAGTTATTGTCCACAGACTCCATAATGTTTGTATACTAGTATTGTTTTACATTGTTTATGTTGTATGGATATTTGACATAATTGATGATGGTTAGAAGTGGGCGCAGTCTGTGCATAAATTTCATTTGTTGCACGTGGCTTTTGTCTAAGAACATGTTTTTCATGAATAAATGGAAACAGGTCTTTTTGTATTCTGTTTTTACTCCTTATTTCAAACAAAGAAGAATATTTATTAGCAAAATTCTCATTAAATCAAAGGAACTAGTCCATATAATTCAATTAAAAGTACCCCATTAGATTTCCATGCTTGTTTGTTGCTCTCTAATGATACTGAAATGTCGTGTCATGAAAATATATTTTATAATACATTGAATGTTAACAGGAATCATACATTGTTTGTCTTCACAGGAATTCTCCTATGAAAGTATCACATTACCTTTCAAATTTGAATACGTGCTCTCTACTTATAGGTCAAATATCACATAGATTATGAGTGAGTTAGTGCTACAAGGTTACAAAGAAGTTCCTAACCAAACAACTTAACCACTGTATTATGTCCTGCATTTTTGAATGTTTTGTATGTGTTCGTAGGGTTTAAGTGGATTTGTTTTGCGGGATTTACTTTGGGCAAGTGGGATTTTTTTTATGTTTTTATTGGAATTCCTTTCTCTTCTATATTCATCATGGTGTTTGAATGGCGACATGGTGAAATATTTGATGATGTATTACAAATCGGCCAAAACTGGTCATGATAAATCTTGACAAACATGAATGGAGCGTAATAATTTTCTATTGGACAATGTTCAGGAAATATTTTTTTCAATTTTATTCGATGTTTATTGCTATAGAATGGCAAGCAACGATCCTTTTGTCGATTGTCACAGCCTGCTTTGTCAAAAAGCACTTGGGTTAATAAGTAGGTCAATTGTCAAAAAGAAATAATCACTTCCATTATGGTATACCGATTTGTGTGAAAGTTTAAAAAAACATAATTAATGAAGTAATGTAAGCGGACGAAAATCATTTTAATCAGTAGACAAAACTACAATGATCTTTTATTTTACATCAACAACAAAATATATAACAACAAATGTGTGCTGTAAATAATGTTATGTAACAATTCGAGCACAGCAGAGTATGTTTTGGTCCATAGTCTGACACTGATTGTTTTACTACTTTTGTGTTCAAGACTGTTAAGACCGTCAACTATGACGTAATTGAAATATGCACACGTTATTATCTATGACGTAATGAAGATGACGCACACATCATCCACTGTGACGTAATGTATAAAATGCACGTGTCAGCATTATGACATAATGAGTAAGAAGTACACGTCATAAATCGTGATGAATAAACGCACACGTCATCAACTGTGATAGGACGTTATACATTGCATTGACACGTACAAATATCGTATCATTTTATCGTAGCACAACACTTTCACCCGCACATTTGTCAACATAGCACATATAGCCATTTCCGCGCTGCTGACTCATTCTTAATACATTTTGTCGTCAACGTTCACTCGTCCAGAATATAACTGGAATTTTCAGTTGGCATACGTCGCATAATACTTCACTAACAAATGGCACTGCTATTTTTTTCAAATATGTGATTTGTATCATACGGTAAAAACAGATTATCTCTGCGCTCATTACTGTACAATTTCTAGAAACCTAAATATTTTTGAAACACATTTTATTGGTGTTTAACTATTCTAATTATAAAGCGAATGGTTTAAAACATTGTATCACAATATCACTAGCGTAATAGATTCAAATATGCCTACCATGAAGCATAAACTAGAGCACTCGTGTAAAAAATCTGTGAAGAATTTGATAAACCTCAGATTTCTACAGCCGAGCACATTCGTGTCTAAGTTAAAATTAAGTTAAACCATAGCACCCAGAGAACGCACGTTACTTCACAAGAGACAGATTGGACAATATTCGGACATTTTTTCATACATAATACATAGTCAAATAAACCTCTCTCACCACGGTTAGCGGGTTTAATTTCCAGTCATCTTGCTGTGATGAACAGCTTCGACCAGTTGCTTTCTTCCGGTTTAGTTTGTCTCTCAATGTAAGTTAATGTTGCGAACTCATTGTATGTGTGGTTTGAGGTAGCGCGATAATTAGGCGTATTTTTTTGGTTACATGTTCATTAAAAATAGAGTAGGTAGGAAGTTACTTTTTTATTATTCTTGAAAACCGTTGTTGAGATTATTTTTGCGCGGAAGGGTAAAAAGGTGGATGTACCGTTCCTCGGGCGTAATAAACAGTGTAGGGTCGCAAGGAAAATTAGGGTAGATCGGGTTGCAAAACACAATTTTTACGCCTTAGTTTGTGCTTGGTGAGAGCTAATTTTACAAGAAAAGAACTTTAATGAAGCCATGGCAACTTACTTGACTACAAACTGAAGTTTTCGGATTTCTCTCATTATTTCTGTTGTGCTTCATTACCTTTCTTAATACCGTATCATTCTTCCTTCTGAAACTGGTGCAACCTTATCTTATCAGGATAAACATAAGTATTAAAGTGTTCTCATTTTATTCTGTACCTTTCTATATTTACGGGTGGCCCGCGTATAATAGGTTTGTGTATCAACCATCAGGAAAGCATTACTCTCTTTGTCTGTGTGAGACTTTCGGTATAAAACACCCGCGAAAACATTAACTCATACTTTCCTATAGGAACTTATTTATCTGTAGCGGGGAACTTTCGTTATAAATACCATGCTTTGTATGTAAGCTACCTAATATATAGCATTATCAATAACGTTTCTTCAGAGGATCAGTAAGGATTTTCTTAAAGGCCTTCCGGAACTCGGGATTGAATATAGTGTAGATAACTGGGTTGAGAAAACTATTAATGTATCCAAGCCAGACGAAGAAACCCATCAAGTAAGGATCTATATCGCATGTCGGATAGTTCAGCAATTGATAGCGAAGACAAATGGCACGCATAATGTTCACAGTGAAAAAAGGCCACCAACAAAGAAGGAACACTCCTGAAGAAAAAGAAAAAAAATCAATTATTTTTTATAAGATTTAAACCTTGAAATACACGGCATAAAACATGCACACAGAAAATGAGATAATCTTATTCAAAGAACAAAGAACTATTTGAACAAAATGGCTGTCCCCTCATGTAAAGTACCATAGTTGAGGCATTTTAATAACACTTTTATTTTGATTATAGAAAACATTATCATACAGTACATGTTTAAGACCCGTTTATCATTTGTGGCAACTGTACAGGATGAAATCGTCATACACTCCAGATTTGGAGGGGGTACGAAATGCTTGTTATTGTATGTATTTTTTAAACAGAAGCACGGATAGCTCTAAGTAACAAATAATCGCAAATAAAAGTATGATTAAAATGGTACTAAGAACTGGCTTGAATATTTGCAAATGAAAAAAGTAAATTATGATATTTTATCGGCTTAGTCAGAGTAACCATCTCTTTTAGTTGCCATAGCAACATAATCGGTGTATAAATGGATGCAATATATCTACAAAATGAATTATATGTTTCTTCAATAAATTGAAATGAAAACGTTTCGTTTGTTTTCATAACATAGAAGTTTTTGTTTCGAAGTCTCAACTCGGATTAAACCAAATCATTTAACGTGTTAACAACAGTTGTTTCATATAATTAAGATCACGACTTCAAATACGTCGTTTAGCGCTCACACCCTCTGAAGTGTGCATATGCATGTTACTTTACATTTTTGAAATCCCACTCCTAATTATCGTGCTTTTATTATCAAGCTAATATTGTCTTAACAAACGATGTTTGAAACAATGGGTACGCAAACAAACGCGTTCAGCAATTAATTGTATAGCCTTTTTTAGTAACACTATGATTAGTAGACGGTACTCAATAATGTGCGAAGTACAGCATATCGTTTGTTCTGGCAGCAGTGTCTTGTGAATAGGTTTTTAATGGCGTAGTGTTAATCAATATGTCTGTCTACATAATTTAATAAGTTGCAAGAATGGTACAAATTGAAATATAATTTCTAAACTAAAATGCTTTATGAATGTCTAGAAGTATTATGTGCTTCTGAAAGGTTGACTAGAAGTCAGTAGAAACAACCTGAAAGTTTTATATTTGATGTTCAACACTTCCGTACGGCAATTCATATATAAAATGCTTGATTTATAATACTTTTCCCTGCATATTGTTTTTATTTGTTATATAATAGAAAAATTGACATATGTACAAAGAATGTGTATATTGCATAGTAGATAATTATTTGAATTGCCAAAATTTGGCGGTGATAATTAAGTCAATTTAAAGGATATAATTCTCATTGGTAACATTTCTAATTCTCCTAGCTGAAGTACATTTGTTGCCCCTAAAATTTTATCTTAAATAAATAAAAAAGCACTGAATGTTAAACTTGCATTTCAATGCCTTAAGTTATAACGACAGACCAAATACCGACAATGCCAGGAAACGTATTTAATCTGTCTTATCATTTGGAAACCAAATTGTAAAACTGCTCTAAAAATTATTTGCAATTACCCGAAGTTAGTATTACTATAAATACATCTCTTGAAAAGGCAATGATTCTTAATTACAGGAGCGTGTCTGAAGAAGTTACATATGTGCCAATAAATACGTTGTTCTGGTCGTATAAAACCAACTTCAATGTTTCTATACAGTGCCACAATCTTTAATTTGTACGAATATTTCGCTGTACTGAAGACCAAGCCTACGTGAAATGAGACGCTTGACTGGCAGTTTATTAGAATATAATTTTGGTGCGAGAATCAGCTCTGTGTAATTCTAGCTGTAAATCGGATAAGAGTCACGAAACAGTTGACACTTATTGAAAAATTCGGATCGTTAATGGATCTTCCCGAATCAGATGAGAGAACGATTTTTTTTACCAGACATGTAATAGACTTTTTATTCTAAAAAAAGTTTTATGTGTAGCCATTATTAATACTACAGCTCGCACTTAGTTTCGATTTAATGGTTATTCACTTTTTATTTTTTGCTGACAGAAAAAATGGTCCTAATTAATGTCGACAAAAATCTTATTTCGAAAAGCCTTGCATTCTGCTGCATAATTTTGCTGAATTCTTCCACACAAGTACGCGTGGTATGTCTTTTTAGTCAAGGTCGTTGATTTGGTATGTTGGCATAAAAGTTTAGCCCAAACTCCACGAACTAGCAACTACGTCGCTCCAGGCTACATTAACCACTGCCATCACAGATCTTCACGTGATCATAGTTTGATCACGTGATTGATAAAATGTCGTAAATACCAAGACAGAAATTTCAAGAAAGCTGTTTAGTTTGTAAGAATAAGAGACATTACAATTTATTTATCGAAAAATCGAGTGACACAATTTTTAAGTCACTTTTTCTTACTAACAAAGACTTTCAGAGTATTGTTGACTGTAGCAATGAAATTTGTGATGGGAGATCACTGAGAAATTGGTATGACTACATGTAAACATTGAAATATTAATTTTCACTTTCGATATTTTTTTTTTACTTTTCTACCTTTAAACACCTTATAGGTGTGAAATGGAATCATTCTGACATGAATTTGTCGAAATAAATGTTAAAATGAAAACGGAATATTTTTTTTTTGCTAAAGTCTTGTGGAGGAAGTTTACGCCTGTAGACAGCTGTGTGTCTGTGAAGGGAAATAACTTCATCGGAGATTGGGTTAAACCGTTCTTAATAAATAAATTGCAGAAAAATAAAATATTCGCATAAAACTTTAACAAAATCTTCACAGTAATACATTAATTTGTACTCAATACTTTTCACTCATTAGGTGAATTAAAATGAAATGATATTTAAATTGAAATACCATCACTATCATAGAGGTATGTAGCCAATGTATTGATAAAATAATTTCTGCTTTACATTGTTAATGAAATGTCCAGAAGAGCATGCTGTGACATAATATTTTTAATTCTCAATAAATCATGCTATTTTAAATCGCCTTTACTGGGCCATCCTAAAAACCAGTTGGTTTGCTGTTACGGGACCCAGACTTTTATCAGTAGGTAGGTATTCAGTCATTTTAATGAATTATAGTTCACATTATAATTTTGTACTGACAAAGAATAGCGGGAATAAAAAAACTTGCTAAAAATTGTTGTATATTTTTTTTTATTGGGAGATTTTTTAATATATTGGTCGCATAACTTAAAACCAACATTTTTTAAGGATTGCCTTATTAAATAAATAATTCAAAAGACTATGAAAAGAAGAGGGTCACTATTTAATAAGTAGCATTTATAAATGGTTTTTGTAGCTATCTGACGGTATTAAAATGAAAACATTTCTGAGATAATGGAATATGACACGCGCTCTCTTTGTAAAAACATGTATCACTTTAAGTGGCGATACGGTTTTAAACACATAGCTGTCATGTTGTTTTCACTAAATATTGCGAATTACTGGAAATAGGACCGCACACTCATTGAATGATTTCGAGTGATATGGTGGTAGCACTAAAAACAAAATTTAAGTTAAAAACTCTAATCAAATGTTCAGTCATTGTAATTTAGAATTCAATTGTAGCTTCAGAGTGCGTAAAATGCGTGTGGTTTTGGCAAACATACAAACTAAATGAACTGCATTTATTTAAAGTAAAATTTAATAGGGACAAATCAATCTGTATAATATGTAAATAAACTATATTGATCTTTTAACATTCTCACACAAATCTCTGAAGTTTATTAACATGAAAGACAAGCCAGCTTGCGTCCCAAAGTAAGTAAATGGTATCGTTTTATGGTGTAATATGACATGATATGCATTATTGCATAGCGTGATTAACAATCATCCTTGTGAAGCTCATTTGAATATATTCAATTTAGATCTCAACTATGACGTGACTGAAATAAAGCAGCAAATTTGTTGTTGAAGAAAGTTGTATAAAGTTTGAGCGTAGTTCGCAATTCAAATTGCGGACTGTGAACTGCGTTCCAAATTTACACAACTCTTGACGAATACTTGCCTAAAACAATGGCTAGTGTTTTAGTTGCTTTCCGTTCTCTTCTGGATGAGGACTTTTCTTTTCGTTTACGACTTGTTCGCATATGAAAGTTAAACTTCGTCATGTTCTTTTTCTCTTTCTTTCTCCGTCCTTTACCGTTGGAACTAGTCTTCTCCGCACTACTACTGTCATCTTTGGCCTCTGTTACACCGGTTTTATCTTCAGGCGCTATAAAATTAGTTTCTTGTTCATTAGTTTTAACGGTCTGTGGTGCACAGTCATTTTTATAAGCAGCTAATTGTTCTTGGCGGTCTAGATCCTCAGCAACAGGATTCACTATTAGTTCACCTTTAGCTGGTAAATGGACTGGACTTTTAGTATTATCACTATCTTCGTCCTCCTTCTCTTGAGAGTCAGTTGGAGGGTTAGAAGTAGATGCTTCGTCCACGTGGGACTCATTAAAATCTTTATGATTACTCTTATAGTTATTTGTATTGTAACTAGACACTTTACCGTTGTCCATCCTGGCAAGACCAGTTTTATCCGTGGGTTCGCTGACGGCAGGGTTTTCAATTACATTAGTTAAAGTTTGCGTATCTATAGATCTGGCTTTTTTCTTATGTGCTAAAGCCCTTTGTGCTCGTAGTCTTAGCACTCTGTAAATTCTCCAATATAAGAATATCATTATTAGCGACGGGATATAAAAAGAGCCCATTGATGAATATATCAAGAAATCGGAATTAAAAAAGCTGCAAGCTCCGGGTGTGCGCGCATCGGAATAGTTTACACCGAGGGCTATTGGAGCAGCAATGGCTATTGATACAACCCAGGTTAGCGCTAACATGACGTGCACTCGTTTAGAATTCTTGTGTTTGGCATACTTGATGGGCTGCGTAACAGCAATAAATCTGAAAAAAAGAAACAAATAGTAAATAACGAATTCTCTTTGAACATGAATTTGAAGCATACTTGGCACTTGGGGAGCAGTATGTACATTGACATCAAAAAGCATGTATGTACATCGTAAAACACAAATTGTTTTGTGTTGTAGACAAGAATAATTGGAATTTATTAATAGTGTAACAATCAAGGTATGCCTAAGGTATATGGATATAAGCTGGTCCTAATTATATCCTGATTCGCGAAACAGTTTCCTCTGAAATATTTGTAGAATGAACAATATGACCGTGCCGTTTTGTATAATCGTATTAAATGAGACTTTTTTGCTGAAAAAACCTCTCGTACGGTATCTGGAATGTTATATCACATTTGATTAATAAACTTAGAATTCTTCATTGTGTGTCCAAATTAGGTAATTGTATTCTATGAACAAACTAATATAGCCAAACATGCAAACTTCACAAATGATTAATATATCCATTGTCATAATGAGACACACAATAACGTGAACGTTAAGTCATTCGTCAATTTGTACGCTCGTGTGTCAATTAAATAACTATATAATGCATTCTATGATCATAAAAACGGATCACGAGAGAATGTGTTATTAATGTCTTGATTAAAGTACAAACTTCTGCTGCGGGCGGCGTTTAATGTATCCGGCATGCTACAGCTCGCATCCAATGCATTATGTGATCCTAACTATTTTATCCTTAGATTGATAAACATTTTGCAAAGGAGAGGAGATGCATTAAAATATAAATGCATGAGATAACGAAGTACGTGATAAAGCATAATACGAATCAGAGCGGGGAATCACATTGCAACGATACGAAACATGGCAGGAAAAAAACACAATGCATTTCAATTGATTATCCAAGGGTTTAGATGTTTGTTGGTATCATATCATATGTACATTGAATTCTGATTACTTTTTTAACTTGAACTATGGTCTAGTTTATCTTAGGGAACACTGGGGAAGTTATATTGCACATAAAAAAGAAACTAAACTTTAATACAAACAGTTTTCTCGCAAATTGTAATAGACTGGTAGACTAGACCTGTAAGTCTTAACGGTTACTTCAGTCCAATTTAATGAAGTTAAGAATACGCGACTTAACCTAATTACGCATCGTAATGCACTAATGAAAACCAAGAGCATTACGTGTATTAGTACTTGATGCACGGAACATTTCTAAGCATGAACTTAAATAATTAATACCAATAGTGTTCAACGCGAAATGTAACACATTAATAGCGTAAAAGGCTGACTTAGCAGCAAGGTGATTTTGAATAGCTGTTTTAAATTAAGTCCTGACATAAATAATTACATTTTTGTTTGTCCTGGCTAAACTGTCCAAATCAATGTTTTTACAATAGTTCTGCTTGGTGCAAACGTGGGAGTTTCATAACAATACAGTTGCTATAACACGTACTGAATGGTATATTATAGCGATTTATATACAGTGGACCCCCTAAACCGGTTCCTCTATAAACCAGCTTCCCCTCCAAATCAGCCAAATGTTTTGGACACGGCTTCATTATCCCCTCTAAACTGGCATCCCCTCTAAACCGGCCAAATGACATGGTCCCGGGCTCTACCGGTTTAGAGGGGTTCCACTCTACTGATCCACGGTCTAGCATGGACTAGACACGAAACATATAACTCGCTAAGCATTGCCTTAGAACAGATATAAAAATCTATAAGAAATTATGGTGATTGCATGATGTTAGAAATGAACAAAGTACATTTCTTTGATTATATTACATCAAAGTGACGCCGCCACTTCATGTATATGATTTACATACATATACACTGTATATATATACATCTTTCTCCATCGTTCCATCAGCATTCGCTAGTTTAATGCCCATTGTCACGAGATTGGCTTTTAATGATAAATTTACAATGTTTCTGATAAGGAAGATATTTGCAAACATACACTTCGCTGATAACATCGTACTTGACATTTTCACAATATTACAGCGAACGGAAACTAGGAGTAAAAAGGTTAAGCTAGAATTGAAATTTCAATCAATTAGACAAAAAACTGAATTGTTTGTTCGCGGCAATACAAATGTAAACACAAATATTAATCAACCAGTCATATAAATGAGAACGCAATAATAAAAATATCAAATATTGTTTAATGATAATAATAAAAAACGTGGTTTCATCTAATAATGATTTGAAGAAGGCATAATACAGAAGTTTCCAATTAGAACCTGAATCACATGAACGCTGTAAGTACAGAATAAAACACCCAAAAACCGGACCGCTTCCGGACTGAGCCTAATTCCGGTATTCTGAGAATTCCGTTTTTCAGAGAATTAGTGATAATAGAAGAGAAAAGAATGGGACTTGAAAAAATCATTCAATTTTCAGAGTGTTCCGGTTTTCAGGGAGTCTGTAATTCAGCGGTCATACTGTATAATATGATAAAAGCACCATAAAAGTCCCTTAACCAAATATAGTATTGTTTTGTTTCCACAAAAATCCCTTCAAATAAGATAAAATTCTACAAATACGAACTATTCATACTTGGCCTTCGTTAACACAGAAAACAACCATTGTATTCGATTTTTTGTTTTAAATTATCTTTAAACATGAACTTTTATGAATGTCATTCCTTCTAATTGCATTCAATTTAGAAACACAGAAATTGTTTCTTGGTTTAAAGATCAGCCAACTTGATAATAACAATGACATTGTGCATGCATTATATAAGAGTGCAAACTACACGTTATTGCAACAAGCAAAGTGTCATCCATGGTGCGAATTAAGCCTGGAAATATAAAAGAATATATTTTATAACTATATCACTAAAGGGGTCATGATCGGACCCAATCGACAGACAACAGTAATGATAAGCCATTTGTTTCGTAGGAACAATTAGTATCAATCAGACACATTAGTTTTACATTCAGGATATGCAATATTGACTTCAGACAGATAACAATTTGCAACATTCAGAGGATATGTCTCGGAATTATGAATCCCTCATACAACTGAACAATGTTTATGCATTAAGTCACTGGAACTCCTCCAACAAAAAACAACAACAAACAAACAACAATGCTATTGCCAGAATAGATAGTTAACTGGATTTAAATTTATTGCCGGTGAACATATTTCGCAAAATCTTAAACCGTGACTTCCAAGTTCATTAAAACCACGGATTTTCATGCGTTCAAGAAAAGAATATTGAAAATTCCAACAATTTCCAGACCAAGTTGTGGAATCATTATTTTTATTGTACCCGAGTCCAAAATTTCTTAATAACCCTTTACTTCATAATACCGCATTTCTCCGCATTTGAAGTAGACGACTTTCGAAAGCATTGTGACAAAAGATGCCGTTGCTCGTAACATGTAATATCTCCTTTAGCCACAATGATTTCCATTCTATCAGAGAAATAACCCAACTTTCTTAAATGAATTGACGTTTTGTATATTTGACTTGAATTTTGAAGAGTCCAAGACATGCTTATGAGGCAAACGTTTTCGAGTTTTATCAATCTTTGAGTAGTAAAGTATTTTATTGTATTTTTTTAATCATGTATGTCTGGTTGACTGATCATGCCTCGGTTTAGTTTAATCTAATGCTGAATCTCGAATTTCGTTTCGCGCAATCGCGGTCTTTGAGACAATATCTGTTTTGTCAAGTTTACATTATATTGCTAACAAAAAATGCATTGTATGTTATTGAACAATGATGGCTAGACAATTTACATTGTGAGGATCAAGACTTAAGGGTCGCGGCCGTGGTCCAGTGGTTAGTGCGCTGGACTTGTAACCCGGAGATTTGGGTTCTAATCCCGGTCACAGCAGGTCATAACCATCTACAAAAAAATCCAAAAAATGTCGATTTTCCTCTTAATGTGGGAAGTTGCCGGGTCCTTGTGGATGGATAATTTAGTACTGGGTAGTATACAGTTGATAGTATACAGTCCAGTAAAACTGGTTAGGTGAATCGATCGCCGTATATAAAATTGTTGAAAAACGATGGTAAACCCCAGGGACAATGTCACGAAAAACAAACGAAATCAAGACTTATACTTCGAATTCAATTGGTTCGTGACCATCGGAAATAACAAAGAAACATTACATTGCTCTGTTTTATTTCTTGTATGGTTATCATGCTAGTTGCAAACAGGACGGTTTCTCAGACACGCACGCGTATTGTAATGTCTGCATACTGCCACGCAAAACAAGCGTCTCGGTAGAATTACTTCTGGGATATTGGTAATTTTAAAAATTAGCGGGTATTGTTGGCGCATATTCTGTGGGTAATTTGTTCATAAAATGAACTTATCGAGATTAAGGTGTGCGTGTGAGAATCGCTTTTGGAAACTCGTCGTAGCTACATTTGTTATGACTAGTAATTTTTGGGGTAGTTAAGTTTACAGACTTTTGAATGTAGACAGTAAACTTGGGCGATGTAGCACTTTTAACCACAAAAACGAAATAAATGTCAAAATACGATTTTGCGTCACATTAATAAATCATTCTTCATACAATAAATCTTAATGGTATAAAACAAAGCAAGATTCAAAGCAATAGAAATGTTTTTCAAAACAAAAAAAACGTACAAGTGTCACGGTACACTTTTGAGAATGAATAATTAATTTTCCATTAACATCCGAACACGGAGAATATGATGTATTATTCAAAAATGGAAGAAAACGCGAACAATTAAGGCCTCGCAGCGCATAAAATATTTAACTTGAACCACACATCCAATGACAGCGTAACATAATCTCGTAGTTTTCTGGTATGATAATTATGCTAGTGTCTCTAAGACGACAGTTTTATAGTTTAAACATATGCGCGTGCGCGCGTGCGAGTGAGTGAGTGTGTCCCATATTTGGAAAATTGATTATGCATTTTGGTGAAATTTATTCTTCATATTAAGCTGCGTTTTTCGTATACAATTCATAGCTCTATCAGCTTAATGTACTTTCCGCATTGCTTGGAATTTTGTAAATTCAATTCGTGTTTGTAGTGAATTTAAATGAAGTTTTTTGTTCAATTCGTTTTACTTAGATAATTGAGATATAGATAACAAAACGTGACATTATTCAACCCAAGTTGTTGACAAACTAAAGACAACCGATGTTCAAGACCGGTATACTTAATTTCGTATTCCGATATGGAATTGGTATGCCAACTATTGAATCTGTTAGCTGAAGGGGTCCGTGCATAAAGGCATATATCTTATTTTTATTCAATATGGAAATAGGCCTTTCTTGCACTGATTCCTTCATTTTGCAACTTTAGTGTTATTGAGATGACACCGCCTTAGCTACACTGAGGCACTCCGATTGCCTCTGTTCAAATATGGGTCTGGCTACTGCACTGGATGGGGTCGCTGTTCTCTTTCATATTAGTTTTTTGGCCCCTTTTCTGTTCCATGACAGTTGTCTTTGGCTTAAGGATGATGTAATCTTCAGTAGAATCATTTTATAAGATAATGAGATATGTAAAAGAGGTTTTTACATTGTGAGCGATGTATTTCCGAGGTTGCTTTTAACAAATTTTGTAAAACAAACTAAATACCTGATGTACGTTGTTATATTTAAGTAAAATATTATTGATTATTCGGAAGACAAAATGATGAATACTTATGGTCATTTGTGTAGGCCAAAGAATTCCGGGAGGTAAAATTATTAATGTCATTAGTTGTTTTTCTTTCCACCGTAAAAGTGCTTTAATTATAGATACATCTAACACATTGATTGCAATATGCCCTCAAGTGAAAAAAAATTGTGCAAGATCTAACACTTTGTACGTGAGTGTATAACCCACAAGAGTCTATTTATGTGGATACTATCACACATCTATGCTGCCAATAGGCATTTCTTTGCTTTCTTCAATAACAAACTATTCAATGTGTTAATTTAATAAAAGTTCGGCCCAAGGTCTTTGGCTGACTTTATTTTTTTATAGAAAATGTTGCTGAAAGTAATGGTGGTGAATGATATTATCGTACGGTTGATATTAATGTAGACAGTTAACATTTTTGCCGATAATTGAACGTTGTCATGTCGTAATGCCGTTATTTATCTTACACGTTATTGAGTACAAGAGTTGTCTATATTGATTATCTAACCTTGGTGTCTCTTATTTCATTTTTATTTTTGTTATCCGTAATGGATAAATGATTTTAAGTCCACATGTTAATTTCTGAATGAAACTTCTTAATGTACGTGTTTTAAATGTTCTGGTTTGAACACTTAAGCGGATATATCCGGAGTTCAGGTATCTAAATGAAAATTTCTGTGTCTAAAACTAGTACAGAGCAACCTCTCCACAGCGGCCATCTCTTGAGCAACAACCTCCCTTCAACAACAGCATCTTTTTCCCACTGTACGATTTAACTATTAATTTGACCTCTCTACAGCAACAACCTCCCAACAACAATATAATTTTGCTTCTCCCAAAGGATGTTTCTTTGGAGAGGTTGTGCTCAATTGTTCATTTTTTTTGCCAAGTGTCACGTTAATTGAAACTAATTTACAATGAAACCACAAAACTATATTTAAATTTACAATTGTATGAATTCCTAAAATCTACAACCGAATGTCCAGTGGGTTAAATCATTGGACGACCACATATTCCCCTTACCCTCTTTGGTTTAATGTCTTGTTATTGACTGGAATGATGACTATTTTATTCGGGCATATGATAAATCAACATCTCTTGTTATTGTTTGCATTTTACACGGTCCCAGTGGACAAATCCGATGCTATCAGGTGCGCTCGCTTTAGCTCTGACGTCATTTCTGGTGTACAAAAACATGGGCGTAAAATAATCGTGCTATTAGCGATCTGATTATCATTTCCGGCATTTAACGAACTTAGCTTTTGTTGGAATTAATTTAGATGAAATACAATCAGTGTAAAGCTATAAATATAGACAAGTAGTTCATTCAATGCTGACTGTTTCTAGTGTACTCAAGGGTACGATTCTGCACATATTCTGACATTACAATCGGTTCATAAACACTTCTATATAATTTTGTTTGTTTGTTTTTATGAGACTTATTGTTACTTGGTTTTAATGCCGTTTTTCAACAATATTTCAGTTATGTACGGCGACTGGTTCACCTGACCAGTTTTCCTGGACTGTATACAAACCAGTACTAAATTACCCTTCCATAAGGAGCCGGCAACTTCTCCACATATGGAGGAAAATCGACATTTTGTCAAATTTTCATAGAAGAGTATGACCTGCCGCGACCGGGATTCGAACCCGGATCTACGGGTTACAAGTTCAGCGCAATAACCACTGGACCACAGCCGCGGCTACTTCTATATTAACGAACAACAAAATCCAATTAACCACGCACTAAAATGTACAATTCTACACCTAGACAGCTAGTCATTCACTTCGGGGATAACACATTATTATTGAATCAAAGTCTCCAGGTAGACTTCGCATGGATTCATTCTCACAGCTATAATGCGCATGGGATGTTGTCATTCTACGTTATCATACATTTGCCAGACAGATTCGTAGACATTTGAATGAATAATGTATAAGATGAGGGCCCCAAAACTATATGACGCGTGTTATGTACAAAATAAACGAATATCTAACATTTGAATATAGATGGACATTCGGTAGTCAAATATTTTTTATTTATAACTTATATCTGAAGTCATTCATCGAAACCTGCTGACTCATCACGTTGGGTTATTTCTACAGATCCGTAAGTCATTTTTTTCCATTTTGCGAAAATCGCATTTGAAGTTTTGAACTGCAATAACTTATAGCGAGTTACGGGTTTGTGAAATTGGGATTAACCCTATTTAGAACAGATCTACAAGCAGTATGATCATTGTAAAGAGCTCATCGAGACGAACAAAAATGATACCAAAATCTCAATATTGCCAAAAATTGAGTTACGGGGAGTTAACGGGGTTGTAGAAATAAGTCGACGATGTAGAATATGACACGTCTGATAACATTTTTGTTTGTTTTGTTTGAGGATTAACGTTACAACATTAGACAAGTTCATTTGGCGGGGCAGACTTAATTGTGGAGGAAGCGCCCCGCCCCCCTCAGGGTGAATCCACCGACCTTTTGTAAGCTAGCCGGACAGTTTCCTTCCATTTGAAATTAGGTTCCGGATGGGATTCAAACTCACACCGGTGAGAGGTTGTGATTACTTGCTAAGGACCTCTCGGCCATATACCCCCCCCCCTAGGATAGTGTATCCAATAACGTAAGCATGCTTAATTTTCCATAATTTACATGCCCGTTTCCAAGTATCCATTTAGCTACTTCAGAAAAATATTTTAGATCAAATAATTGTAAGCCTATCTGAAGAAATGTACAATACAGTACAACCTCTCCAGAGCGACACTCTCTTGAGCAACAACCTCCATTCAACAACAGCATGTTTTTTGTCCACTGTACGATCTAACTATTATTTTAACCTTTCTGGGAAAACACCCTCTCAACAACAACATAATTTTGCTTCTCCCAAAGGGTGTTGCTTTGGAGAGGTTGCACTGTATAGACAATAGTGTAGATTTCAGATGCGTGAATATGTAACATTTGGTTCAATAACTGCCAGATTAAATTCAACATAATATACCTTTAATCTACATCGATATCTCAACATACATACACACATGTCTTTCGTAAATATCCTTTAGGAAAAAGATAAGTTTATTAAAATCGTTAAAACTAATTAATCTCTCCCAAGAAGGTTGTCGTTTAAGCAATTAGATCGATATGTTATTTCAGGCCCACTCTAAAACGCCTTCCGTTCGCTTTATTGAATAAGGATTTTTTCAGAGCAATACGAACACATAGCAGAACAAATATGAAGTAATTAATGACGGCTTTAAATTGTCAACTCATGCCGGTAAAGGCTTTATTACGTTTCAATAGAACTTTTTTGCGCGTCTTTTCAAAAACGTAAGATGATTGAGTGCAAAACGGTTGTCTAGAAATGTTTGAACAATGCTATCATGTATAAAGTACATTATGAACACAAATTTTATTGATAACAACTCAAAAAAGGTAATGGTCGTTCTTAGTAGAAACAAACACACGTCTGAATGGATGACGGTGGCGTCAGGGTATTGTTCAAAGTCGATTTAACGCGACAAAGAATGAAGATATCTGATCAGCCCAATCAAGTATTGTCATGGTACTTCTAACCACACAAAATTCGGGGACATATTGTGACTGGGTATACTAGGTTTAATGTAAATTAACTGCACTTCTGTTTTTTTGTGTTTTTTTTTCCTCTGGCGTTTAACGTCGCACCAACGGTCAAGGACATTTGGTGACTTTTCCAGTTGTAACGGCAGAAGAAGACCCCCAGTTTACGCTTGTGTAGAACCATTGACATTTCGGAAGTTAACTGGACAGCTTCTTCACGGTCGAAATTTGTCAGGTCCTCGGTGGGATTCGAACTCACAGCGGTGAGGAGCTAGTGATTACTAATCAAAGAACATAACCACTCAACGACAGAGGCCCCATGACGATGTAAGTTCGAGTCTTGTCTTTGGTGAAATGAAACATTACCTTCACATTTATTAAATAAGACGTACCATAGCTGAGTTCTGGTAACCATGGATACATTACCAAATAATTTGTTACATATCAGTGGTAAAGAAACTTTTCATGATTCATTGTAACAGTATCAAAACAAATTCATACACCATCCAAAAATTGATTGAATGAAAACATACCTGTCCACACTAATTGCTGTAAGATTCAAAATGGATGCGGTACAAGCCATCACATCAAAGGCGACCCAGGCATCACAAAGTTCATCACTCAAACTCCAATACTTGGTGACCTGGAGATAAAAAGATTACAAACAATTAGATTTGTACAATTTACAGCGAAATATACTAAACAGCTTTAAAAACGTAAGTTTTTTATGTACGTGCGTGCTTGCGTTGCGTGCGTGCGTGTTGTTATAATGTGTTGAATTTCTTGTGTCGTACTTAGAAACATCTATTTAATATTCTACACCTCCCATTTAAAAATGGTGTAAATTGAGAAAGTTTAACTGAATGTGATTGATTTGAAAGTGAATTTATCGGAATATGATATAAAATAGTAATTAGTTTGTTTCTTCATTGCAGTCAAATTAAACAATGTTTAATTCTCGGGTGATATCAAAATTACATGCGACGGACAGAAATAAAATATTGAATACAGTAAAACCTCGCATGGCGATCACCTCAACATTACGACCACCTTGTTTTAACAACCACTTAACGGACCGGCTTTCAATAACTCCCCTATAATTCAACTTGATAATGAGATCACCTCATTATTACGACCGATTTTTCGGGTCCCGAAGCTGGTCTAAATATAGGGGTTTTACTGTACATTTATAATATAAGTGGTAACATGTGTACGTTATGTAGAAAATCTTTTCAATGTCCAATAAAATCCATCCGATGTGAAGAAAAATCCATACAAGATATTAAATTTACCCCATATAGAAGGAACATCAAGTTAAGATACCAATAATGTAATTATTAAAATAATTATCGCGTTATTGCGAACTATAATATATGCTTTCAACTGCGTGCTGTATATTTTTTTATATTTTGATGCGCTCAACAGTTTCAATATAATAGATTTTCATTAAACCATTCCAAGTTCTTCCCAGACGGTTGCTATGGTATTGCAGCTCACATCTCGTTTTGGCGTTAAGGTTTCCGTGGTGGTCTGACAAAGTGTTAAAGATTTTGAGATTTCACTTAAAATGTCACCAGTTTCCGCGATGCATTGACAGTGTTATGACAAGATGTGACGTAATATCACGGGTTCTCAATCTTTTTGTTTTAGTAATGTATCTAATGGATGGTATTTTGTTGACTGCACAGTGCACAGTGTGTCAGTTCATACATTAAATTTTACGAAATACGCTGAAAGTCGCGACATGATCACTTAAATACGTTGTTGCTGTTGTCGGACTATTACTCTTTGCAGGAGCGATGTTTCAACAATTCTTTACCCTAGTAGTATAGCAGATTTAGACAAATAAATATCAGTGTACGCGTGTATTAAATATGTATAATGTTTTCTGTATCAGAGAAACACAGCACGTTTGACATTTTAGTAGCAATACAATGAATTAATTATATTTTAAATACAATTAAGATCAATGAAAATAAAGTACAACTACATTAAATATAATAAACCTATATTAAAATAAAATAGAACAAAAATAAGTTTATAAGGCTGTGTTCGTTTCGATATATACAGTTTAACCTGCGAACAAAAAATATCTTTGGGAAAGACAAATATAACCTTTATTGACTTGTGATCTTTATCCGAGGTCAGTTTGTATTTGGAGGTGGCCGCAAACACAGGTTTGACTGTATATATATATTCATATAGTGCACTGGACTGGTAACCTGGCGATCAGGGTTCAAATCCCGGTCGCGGCGGATCATAACTTTCTACGAAAATTTGAAAAAAAACGTCAATTTTTCTCCATATGTGGAGAATTTGCCGGCTCCTTGTGGAAGGGTAAGTTAGTATTATTAAGAATACAGTTCACGAAAAACTGCTTAGGTTTATACATGCAAAGTATAATCTCCGCATGGACATAAATAAGGCATATGTTTTATTATATTCAATATAAATGATTTTCCCATGGTGAAAATGCAAAACAGAGAGAATTTATTTAACAAATAAACATTTGCATCTTGTGTTTCTGACATAGGATGTTATTACTCTTCGTAGTCTCCCTTTTACCGCGAGTTGTAATGTATACTTCGTACAGAACGATAAAACCTCACAGTGCGACCGCCTCAATATTGCGACAACCTTGTTATATAATGTTTATTTCGGACCGTTGTTGTTTTTAAAAAAATACATTTTAATAGGACTTGAAAATGAGACCGTCTCATCATTACGACCGATATTTTCAGGTCCCGAATGTGGTCTTATTATCGGGGTATTATTGTAAAAATTGTCGTATTTAATGTTGTGCAAGTAGAATATAGACACTGTGAGACTAACTACTCAGCTGGTAAGATGACTTATGCAGCTGAAATCACATGTCATTAGTATCAGAAGATTTTTTTAAAAAAATACATAGACATCCTTGTCTCGACATTTTCCGTGTTTGAATTTCAGAGTCGTTCCCCATGATATATTTAAAATATCTTAATAATGCAATGAGTCAGGCAATCTTTACATGTCAACTAGTGAATGGAAATCTCCGACGGACGGACGGACGGACGGAACGAATGATCAAAAGTACAATTAGAGATATGATAAGAATATGTGAACATAATCGTTTATTTCCCGTACCATCTACTGACAATGTTTACATTTGGAAAATGAATGTAAGAGGAGAATGGGGCCGCGACCGTGGTCCAGTGGTTAGTGCGCTGGACTTGTAACCTGGCGATCCGGGTTCAAATCCCGGTCGCGGCAAGTCATAACTTTCTATGAAAATTTGACAAAAATGTTGATTTTCCTCCATATGTTGAGAATTTGCCGGCTCCTTGTTGAAGGGTAAGTTAGCACTAGTTCGTATACGGTCCAGGAAAAACTGCTTAGGTGAAACGGCCGCAGTATATAACTGAAAAATTGTTAAAAAACGGCGTTAAACCCATTGACAATATGTCACATAAAAACAAAACATGGAGTGTACTCAAAATGCGATTGTTGTACTGTTTGTTTCTTACTGTCTACTTAATCAAACTGCTTGAAGAACGAATATCTAACGAGGAATACTCGCATTAATTCGAATATACCACGAGCAACAAGTTAATTTCTCGCTATTACTTACACTAATATTCACTCAAACTGCTTTTAAAACAAATGCAAATTAAACTATAATTTTCAACACGGTATTAATCTGTTTTCTCAAATTTAATTCTATTCTAATTCACACAATAATTACGCAATATATATTTCTGAAATGATTACGTTCTCAGCTTGTACATATTGTTAAATTAGGCATACCATATTCTCGCGGTAAATTTAAGATCCGTAATGAATATATATTCTTTTGTGAGTAATTAATTAAGTCCTAAGCTTGTTTAATCACCGGAGGCTACATTTCCGTTTCTTACAAATATAATTCTGTAACGGACTCATTGGTACCCAACGAAACAAGATTTGATTCTTAAATAAATGAGCTTAAAGAGACGTATTAAATTACATCATACATAGCCAGAGGATTTAGGTCGAATTATTGAGACAAATTATTATTTGCGAAGCATCAGTTTTTGGATTCTTGACACAGTGAAACCTCAAATAGCTACCGCCTCAATATTACAAGCACCTTGTTATAACGACCACTTTTGAACCGACTCCTTTAAAATTCAACATAATAATGAAACATCCTCATTATAACGACCTTTTTTTCGTGTCCCGTCGGTGGGTTTATTATCGAGGTTTTATTGTAATTCAGTACAGTTGAAACTCCTTTTTTTCATTAGGCCACGATAATTGTCATATTTCCGGTTACTTGACACAACAAATGAGGAAGTCCTTAGGAAGTACGACTCGTCCCCATATATTTTCGTACTTTGGATTTTGACATTGGAAATCGAAGAGTCGGCGCCTAAAAAGGGAATCGATCGGGGAACCGGAAACATTACTATTTTTCTGACCTTAACTAATGAATTTGATGGTTTGTTTTAAATACATTGTTCTATCATGTTGCTCTCGAGATAATTGAGAAAATAAGAAATAAGATGCATTCATAGATTCACAAATGTTTTGATCTTTCTAGCGAATATCTTCGCTTTATTGGTCATACTTTGTGTTGCATTCTCAGCCGGTATCAATAATTTCATATGAAGATAAAAACAAGAAAAGCGACACAAATGACAAGGGATGATGAAACCAGTAAAGGTGACACAACTGATTTGAGTACATCCGTATAAAACTTAGACTATGATTCTTTTCAGTTCCATAAGAACAAAAATATCGTTTGATGTATTGCAAGAAGGAAGCACACAGTGCGGAATAATCTTTGTGTAATTTAGTCTACAGAACTAAACAATTGCGGCGTAAAATAACTTGAAACACGCTTCTGATACAGACGACTCCCACAGTTGTCTCTACTTCAGAGAAAAACAGCGACATAAATTCTGTGAAGTAGTTAAACATATCACAAACAAGCGAAGATTTACAGTTGGAAAGAGGAAATTGGCCAATCATATCGCGCATAATGAATGGTGTTTTTATGATATAATAGCCATACTTAAGATAAAGCTACACTCTCTTGTTGTGAAGCCAAACCATTCTGTACGTGATATATGGGACTCTAACATGATATTTCAGGATTGAATATACCAGTAGTTTGTTTGTATCTCTGTTAACAGTTGTCATTTCAGAAATTGCTGTTTCCGAAGAAAAAAATCGAAATACCGTAAATAGGTTACATACATTTATTTTGTAAGATTTTCAATTTCGTTCACCTAACAATAGCACATTTGGGTGCTGTGATATATGATATATGAATCTGGGTCGCAATGCAGTATGCCCATTAATCTATATGATACAGCATACAGAGGTCAACCAATCAGAGGCAAGTATACAGAATGCTACCAACCAGAGGGCAGTTTACAGGAAGCAGCCAATCAGAGGCCATCATACAAGAAGCAACCAATCAGAGGCCAGCATACAGGGAGCAACCAATCAGAGAGCTTTTGGAAACTGGCGTTCAATATGGTTTTAACGTCAATACCAAAGGCAAAAAAATGGATCTTATTTCGAGATTATAACCGTCTTTTAAGTCAGACAAGAGAACACAGGAGACGGTACATCATTTGGTCTGCACTAATCATTTTAGTATCCCCAGCGTATTGTAACAATCTCATTCCAGTACAGAAAAATTGTTACCCCGCCAAACACATTGTACTCTGGTCGTACATCATTCGAACACAACCATTTATCACATCTCTTGACGAGTCGAGTGATTGACGAGGTTTCAATTGATACTTTAAAAAACTGTATAAAGAATGGTGATTTTAAAATCATCAGTAACATCAGTCATTAAAATGAAGTCCAAATGAATTTTCATTTTTGTTAGATTTATAAAAGACGTTTATGGCGTCGTTGTCCGACAAATAATATACGTGATGCTTACATAAAAAGGGGGTAAATGATTTTAGTATGTTTATATATATATATTTTCCAAGAAAATGTGTCCGCGGCAAAAAGATTAACATCGTGTGAAGAGTAAATTGAGAAACGCAGGGGAAGGTCCCATACCATGCTTACATATATCTAGGGTTTTAAGTATAATTCATGAGAGGTTTAAAAATAAGTCTATCGAAAAAAATAACTTTTAAGTGTGTCTGGCCGAACCATTGTCCATGTGTTCGTATTATAGCATAAATTTAGAATCTTGTGACTTTGGAAATGGACACAGGGCTTGATTTATGAGTGTGGCTTCCAATGTTTCTGCTTTCCTCACTAAAATCAAGCGTTTTAGAGCAATGTAGTCGGAAATCTTTACATTTCGTGCAAAACTTGATTGTCTAACAATAACACAAGATAATGATGACTTTTCTGGATGTAGCAATGTTTCGTGCTGAAATCAATTTTTGTTGAGATACAAGCATTATGAAATCACTGTTTTTCATGAGAAAAATAATATCGCAACTCAACGGTAAGGGCTAACAAGACAGTCTATCCTAGGAATAGTTCTAACATTATATACCAAGTGTGTATTAACTTAACTGAAAATACAGTAGATTTAAGTTCTGTCTAAAAGTACTGTCTATGAATTGATATTTTTAATGATGTATAGATCTAGTGTGTTGTCTTACAAATACCAAGCATGCATATATTGAGAGAATATGGTAACCTAAGCGGCGCGACCGTAGTCCAGTGGTTAGTGCGCTGAACTTGTTACCCGGCAATCCGAGTTCAAATCCCGGTCGCGGCAGGTCATAACCTTTAGGAAAATTTGACAAAAATGTCGACTTTCCTCCTTACGCGGAGGACTTGCCGGTTCCTTGTTGAAGGGTTAGTTAATACTGATTGGTATACATTCCAGGAAAATTGATTGGGTGAACCGGCCGCTGTTTATAACTGAAACAAATGTTGAAAAACGGCGTTAAACCCAATGAAAAAAAGTTGCTAAACTAAGCTGATTTCACAAAGAAAATCAGCAATACAGTGATAAACTCATATTTCGTAGTTAACATATTTTTAAATACAACCTAGCGTCAGTTTGAGATTTTGTCTCCGAAACATAGTCGCAATATTTTTACCGGTTTGTCATTTTCTTCGATCTCTTTAAATAAATTGTAAACACCTTGATAGCCTTAATCTGTGTAAGTGGAAAAAATGTTATATTGAAATGAGATCTAAACTACAGCGTACAAAAAAGGTTAGTTAAACAATAAAACACCCGTGTTGTATGAACTCTATGTATTTACGGAATCCTATTTCGTCCACATTAAATTATCGTTTTAAAGGCGATAATTATCGCGTGATGGGTTAGGGTTAGGGCAGGTATAAGTGGCTCTGATTTCGCCCATTTTAAAACGATAAATATCGCGTTGAACTAGCGAAATTTAATGGGATTCTGTAATAGCTTTCATCATTTCAGTATGTTCGTGGTTTCAGTTGAAGCCGGCAAACAACTGTGAGTTATCGCTGAAGAACAAAATTCAAGATTCTGACATTTCGCGTTAACAAGTAAATCTATTAACTAGTTTAAATATTAAAGTTGTAGACTGTTGTGAGATTACAGCACAGACGCGAGTACGATTAGTTCATAGAAATAAGATATACGGGTAAAGAATTAATCAGTTGAACAGAATAAATGTCAAGAGGTAATAGTCTGTATGTAAGCAAAAAATAAAAGAAATAATAATTCTCCTTATACGGCACTAAATATGCAGTAAATCTTCGCAGAATGTGTTGTTCGCCTGAAAGATATTGCTTTCAATACTTGTAGAAATGTAATATGTCTGTACATGTTTATAAGCCATAATATGAAAGGTTTGATAATTCGTATAAAGAAAACTTGGTACCTCCGGTAATAACAGTATGAACTCATTCGAAAGCAAATTTAAAAAGAAAATTCTTTCTTAATACCAAGATGAACACCTCTGCTGGGTTTTGACGTACGCAAGTGACGTACTGTTTTACACTCTACTATGCACGTGAAATTGTGAAAATGTCTGATTGTATGGTGATAATGCGTCCGTGATTCACGTTCAAAAGTTCAAGACACAAGTCTATGACCCTGAACTCTAATAGAACGTAAAAAGGAACCTACATTTAAAGACTTAACATTTTCAATTGGAAATAAATTCACTCGTTAGTGGGTATAAACCATTAGGCAAGACATTATTCCTTTATTTTTCTAGAATTTACAAGTTTTCATTTCCGATTGTCTTTTAAAAGTTTCTTGAAATTTCTGTATTGCATTTTTGTTTTTATTTAATGCTTTACGTGGGAAGAAATCTCCTATGACTAATGTCGTATGTATAGTTTGTGTCTGTCGTAGAAAATCGGAATATTAAGATCTTACATTGGTGTGTATCGTAAGTTGTAATAACCTATTTACGATCTGGTACGGCGCATTGTCATTTCGCGTAAGCAAACATCAATTTGTGGAAACTAAGGATCCTATCGCACTTGTTATTTTCCCCGTAAATATGATTTTATCACCAAATGACGCAGTAAAAATAGATTTACATGTGGACCATGTGGTTCTAGATCAATTAAATAAGCGGCATTCGGCGTAATTTCTAGAACCAGACATCCTGCTGTACCCTAAATAAAATTACTAAGGGACATAAAACCAAACTATTTGAACATTACTATCTCAAATTAATTCAATCATACATTAATACTGCATCTACTATTTTATAGAAATATTGATCAAAAGGCATGATTTTATCTAATAAGTTTTGTTATTACAATAAGCAGGGGTTTCTAATCGTAATGCAATAATTTCCATGGTGATTGTATCTTGTAAATATTCCAGAAATATTGTACGATAAATTGCCTTAATAACGTATACTGGATACATGGCACGTTTTCGATTAGCCGTATAATGTTTAACCAGTACAGTACAACCTCTTTGGGACAAACCCTTTGGGAGAAGCAAAATTATGCTGTTGTTGAGAAGTTGTTGCTCTAGAGAGGTTAAATTAATAGTTAAATTTTACAGTGGGAAAATCATGCTGTTGTGGAAGAGGGGTTGTTGCTCAAAAGAGGGCTGCTCTGGAGAAGTTGTACTGTATTGTTATCTAAATTGCGGCTTGACAAACCAAGATGGGTCATATATAAATAACTGTAGAGGCTCATAAAAATGTGAAGGTCAACAATGTGAAAAAAGGAGCAGAGAACTAATTACCAATATGGATAATGAAGTCACGAGTACGACAGGGTGTAAAGCAGTACAGTAAAACCTCAAATAACGTCCATCGCAATATTATGACCACCTTGTTATAACGACCACTTATTTCGGACTGGCTTTCAATAACACCCCCATAATTCGACCTGATAATGGGATCATTTCACTATTACAACCGATTTTCGGGTCTCTTAATCGAGGTTTTACTGTAAGGCCACATTTTACCCTAGATATAAGGATGTATTGCGCAAGCCCAAAGCCCAGGGCAATTAAATTTCTATTCTGTTAGAGTTGGAGTTAGCGTTTTAAAAAAACAGTTTGAACATTGATATTGTCATATACAATTATGATTCAGTGTGATAAACCATTTCAAGCACAGTCAAACCTCTGAACAGAGGCCACCCTTAATAAAGACGAAAGTGGCATCTATTGGCAGGTGGCCTTTATTCGGAGGTCAGTTTGTTCTAAATAATCAGTGACAGTGTTTCAAAGAACATCCTTTATTCACTGGGTGGTCTTTATTCGGAGGTGGCCGCAAACAAAGGTTTGACTGTAGTAATGCTAAACTTAAAACGTTAGAGACAAAGAAGTCTTCAGTTTTCTGCCGAAAGCAATTTTAAATCACTGGAAATGCGTGGTTTGGTTATACATCGTTTGTTAATTGTCGTTAAGACATAGAAAACTTCGTATGTCAAGATAATTGCTTATATTCAAATGGGTAAATGGTATATTACATACGCTGAGAACCCAAACCCCTAATACGCACATTTCAAGAGCAATTAACACAAGGTAAATTGCTTCCTTCAATGATTATATCATGATCATTAACACTAAAGTCACATTTGTCGCTAATTTTATGAAGCTGTGTGTGTTTATTTATGTTTGAAGCGCTAAATAATTTACATTTGCCACTTTTCATTACTGTTTTGTTTTTATAATTTTCTCCATAGAACTACAATCTTATTATGCGCTAAATTCGGTGAAATGTGGAAACTAGAAAAAAAGTATTTAAAATTAAAAAACTTGGTAAATATTGCCTTGGAAATACTAAGCATTTTACTCAGAAATATTTGTGTATGTTAACAATCGTCGCAACCAAATTTAGAAACATCTAACAAAAGAATTTAATTGAAATTCAATATTTCATGTAAAAAGTAGCGATTCCAGTTGAAATAAGAATTTCGGATCAGTGTGTAAGCAAAATCAAATACAGTGCAAACTCTAGAAACACCCTTTGGGAGAAGCAAAATTATGTTGTTGTTCAGAGATTGTTGCTTTAGAGAGATTAAAACTGTAGTTAAATCTTTCAGTGGGAAAAATCATGTTGTTGTTTAAGGGAAGTTGTTGCTCAAGATAGGCCTGCTCTGGAGAGGTTGCACAGTGTATTGAAATGCATTATAATATATAACTGGTAGTTATTCGTATCCGTTCCTTTTTTGAAATATTGAAGTTGATGATGACTTCATTAATCCGAATACCACGATATGTCATTTTGATAACCTACTCGCAATATAAATGAGAATTGGATTTCTAGAAAAAAAATCCATACAAAGAATCCCATCTCCCAAAAACACTGTCTGTCCCCAACAAGATTGTACAAAAATAAAGGACAAAACACAGTCTTACCGAGGGTATCGCGTAGGGACGGTCGAGCAAAGCTAGAGGAAGTTGGAAATACTTTTGTGGGCCCAGCCTCACACTTACAAAAAAATAAATTCTTGTGTCTGTGTTTCAGTTTTGTTTGTATTCTATTTTAACTCTCTATTGAATCTCATGTACAAGAACTGCTCATGGACATTGCGCATTATATACATATTCAGTATGTGTACAGTTGTTTTAAAGGAAAAGTCAAAGAAAATATATTTTAGCTTTGTTTTCATTTCGTGCTGAAAGTGTTTAAGCAATAATAGGGATAAAAATATCTCTAGCGTGGACATCAACAACTTCACAATTCGTCGGCTTATTCCTACAACTCCGTAACTCAATGATTGAATTATTGAATTATTGAAATTTTGGTATCATTTGTTTTGTCTCAATGAGCTCTTTACAATGATCATACTTACCTGCTTGTAGATTTATCCAAAATAGGAATAATCTCAATTCCATAAACCCGTGACTCGCTTAAAATTATTGCAGTTCAAAACTTCAAATGCGATTTTCTCAGATTGGGAAAAAATGAATATACTGGTTTGTAGAAATAACCCGACAAACTGAGTGTGCAGTAAAAGGGCATTACCTCGAGCATCGATATCACGAGAGCCCGACTTATCTCGAAGAGTATTTTAAGTCCCGTCAATTTTTGTTCTTAGTTATGTATAATATTCGACCAAAAAATACCTCGTTATTACGAGCATCTCGTTTATCACGTGCATTTAGTCTGTTCCGATGACTCCCCGAGATAACGAGGTTTTACTGTGTATCACTTCAAAACATCGCTGATATCGTTCTGTCTTCTCATGTGTTAGGTTTACCATAAGAATTATCAAGAAATACGAAAATGATACAGAATTGTACAAAATTGAATGGAGGATGGTGAAAAAGGTTTGACAAGTCTATAGAATGTTTCACACTTCGTATTTATCGTGAGGAAATACCTCTGTCGTACGCCTCCGTATCTAAATTACATTTCTTTTCTAACATATGGCCGTTGCAAATTGTATGAAGACGCATTAATAAAACAGCGAAGCACACCGGAATAATGTATGTTCGCTTATTGTCCAAAAGGTGTATAGAAAAACGAAAGTCTCTGATATCAGACAACGATCAAAGTTGCATGACAAAAAGTTAATTTGGACCATTTCCAAGGTGACGGTTTGACAAGTGCAGCTGTGCAAGAGAACTTAATATAGTTCACATCTATCTGTCTTGTATAATGACGATCGAAGGTTGAAATTAGTCACTCGTGCAAATGACCATTTATTCATAAGCAGTAACTAATTACTTATGAACCGTGACTTGGGGCTCGCCAATTGTGGCGTTTGAATCAATAGCATTCCTTACTGGCCGAATAACAGTGCCGACGGATTCATTTACTTATCAGCACTGACTTTGACTATAAAGCTGTGAATTTGACTCATTAGCAGTAAATGCCGACTTACCAAAAAGCGACAATAACAAGACTAACAGACTCAATAACAACTTACTCAATAGCGCTGACCACTGACACCACACAACAATAACAATTGACACAATAGCTGTGACCACTGACACAACAGCAGTAACTTTTGACTCAATTGCAGTGCCGTTTGACTCAATAGCAGTAGCTTTAGACTCAATAGAAATGACTACTGACTCAATGGCTGTAACTTTTGATTCAATAGTAGTAGCTACTGACTCAATAGCAGTGAATTTTCAGTCATTATCAGTGACTACTGGGTGCGCGCCATAAAATAGAAGGCAATATTTTCAAATTCATGTCAATGGACATTTAATAGGAAACATAATACAAGCTTAAAACAATCTTATTCCTCGGCGATTGTCAATCTTCAATAATTGCGAACTGTCATTAATTGACACGACTAGCGAAACTAAACCCCGACTGCACACAATTGTATAAACATTGTAGATAGACAAATGGCTAAGAATATGCATCAATCAGGATAAAAATGGCGGATCCATTTTGTGTCACCAGCCATGAAAATGACGGACTGGTTTTGTCTTTACACGCCAGCCCTAGACCGTTGCTAATGAGATTTTACGAATACACCGTACGTTTGGTCAATTTTTATAAATGTATGTTTATTGTCAAATAAAAACGTGGACAATTGAATTTCATACCCCAAAAGTGAGACATCAGAAATCGGTAATTGTAATATTTAATTATCACGTCGCTTAACGATGAGCCCTAGAGAACAGATGTGGCTTGTCTCTTTTGTAATCAGTTTGGGTTGTGACGTAATAAAAGTCAGGCTTATCTACTATTCAGAAAGTAGAATAAAACTGCATTACGTATGTCAACAACCCCGTTGTGTGTACAGTGTAACCCATGAAAACCGGAATTCTCTGATAATCGGATGATTTTCAAGACCCTTTTTTCTATTCTTTAATCAATGATTCTCTGAAAACCAGAATTCTCAGAAAACCGAACTTTTGGCCCCGTCTGGAGGTAGTCCATTTTTAAGAGTTATACTGTTTACGTGTAGTGTTTTTTTTAGTATTACAAAAACTAAAGAAAGTTTATTTCAATTTATAGCTAAAAGATTAACAAATCTTATCTTTAGATAATTGTCATATATGAAAAGGGATGTAGTATACTTCGTGCTGGACTACCTAATTTGATAACACAGCTAAGTCATTGTAAAACTGAAATAATAATATAGAATAAAAGCATGAATTCTCATGTTTAGCTATCTAAAATGCGCCATTTCTGGTAATTAAACCAAATCTAACAAAGGACTAACTGAATACAGCCCTTTTGTTAATCACGCAAAATGAGAATGTAGTTTTGGCGAATTTGAAAAAAAGAATCTTTCACTGCGAGCGCGTCTGTTTCAAAAATCAGTAAAACTTTCATCTTCGTAATGAAACCAGCATTTATGTTACTAAAGCTAACATACTGGTCCGGGAGAATGTAAGGAAAATAATGGAATAGCGTTTTATAAATGGAAGATACAGGATTTGATGAAAGTAATTGAAATTAGTTTTGACTTTTTCAGAACGTTTATTGGGCAAGTTATATCTTATGTCAATGTTTTATATGATAGACACAGTAATTGACTAATAACCATGGTTAATATTTAATGTATTGCGTATTGCATAAAATGACTTTATTATGTAATAATTGTATTTTGATAACACACCGGCATCATTTTAATAGGAAATAAAAAAACAGCCACACGGTGAAGACTTTATAACTTATGCGTTTGATACAGTTGGAAGTCGTATTTTTTTCACTGGAGTTTAACGTTGCAACAACAGCCAGAGTCATATGGTGACTTTATAGTTTTAAAAGTAAAGAAAGACCCCAGGTTTACGTTAGGGCAGAATCATCGACCTTCCATAAGCTAGTGGAACAGCTTCCTCAAATGTGAAATTTGATCCAGGGTGGGATTCCAACTCACAGCGGTAAGGGGCTAGTGATTACAAGACAAAGGCCATAACCACTGTAGGTCCCTTGTAAAAATCATCAATGATAACCATAAAAAGTAACGTAGCGAATACTTTAACACGAAATGTACGCCACTGAAATAGTTATATAGCCTTTGTTTATCCTGTTCGTGTATTTGCCCAAATTTCTTCTTTGTCTTCCACTTTCCCCGTTTACAAATGACGTCTATTTCTGTAGATAAATGAAATGATTTGTTTTATTTATTTATATCTCCGTAGTTTCTATTTTGTCTCGTCCAAGATCTACATATCTAGGCGGAAAATCTATCTATAAATTCCATCAAAATTAATTATCCTCGCCATTCGACGGTATTTTGACGAAGACTGATACTCTGCATGCAAATTGTCTGTGCTCGTTCCATAGATTGGTTGATTGCATTTCCCAAACTCCTTTAAAAAAGCTACAAATAATGTGTCAACCTAGTCTTAGAAACCTCTTGGGAGATAGACGGTACTGCTCATTAATTAGGGGACTAATTTATATCTTTGTCACTCAGTGAGGAATCTCAATAACTATTCATTATATTCCGCGGACAATGCGTATTCAAATGCGGTACCGTGGCCTCTGTTATTGAATAGTTTGGTAACAAAAGAAAGTATTTTGATATGCATTGAAAATCTCATCTTGAGATATTGATACTCAAAACATTATTGGTCTGAATTATAAGGTGTAAAAGTAGCGAACAATTCTAGCAAAGAGAAGTGTTTTGTTACGAAATTCTTGTGATCAGTGATCTGCTAAAATTCGCATAAAACAAGTCCGTATAAAACCGGCGAATCATCTTAATCAGTTCAAGATAAACGGACAAAGCAATCAATGAATAATTAATCAATCGTAGACATGTATATATGCTTGCAAATTCTTGTTGTCAAGACATTAAAACCAAGTTTGCCCTCACTACAGGAAATACTTGTCGGCAAAGATCTAAGGGAATCAATGTAATTGCCGATGAGACGTAATGAGTAAATTATGTCAGGTGATGCGTTCTTATTTATTTATCGACCACAAGTACTAAAAGGCTAGGAGAGATTAAGAGCGGCTTTGAGATCATATTGTTCAATTAATGAATACAACGACATACATAATTTAATGATGTTTTTATGTTTACGTTAAATGGTGGTTGAATGAACTATATGGTGTTAACGTCAAATCGTCGGATACAGAATCAAATTTAATTCACCTTCGGTACACTAAAACCGAAAAGGCATGTTTAATTATTAATAAAAGACTAAACTAACATCATTGAAGCAACAGTTGAAAATAAACCAAAACATTGACTCCACGAACTCAAAAAGTTCTTAAATCGTTTTGGATTTATACAGTTTATACTACTTCTGAAAACGACGACGAACGAAGGATCTTCCGAACGAAATAAGATATTGCCAATCAGCGTTTCGAGAATATTTTATGATTAACTTCTTCATGGTAACATGAAACTAATCCTCGGCTGAGAAGACTAATTATTTTGACAAACTACACAACGTGTATCGGTTGAAACCAAGAAAATACATCTTGCCTGAAACTACAATCTCCGTCAGCAAGTTTTTGTCCTGTTATTTGTTGGAAATTCATTGTAATTAACTTGGAAGGACCGAATCTCTTGTTTATGACAATCATTTGACAAACAGTGTTGTTACAGTGTTATGGAACATTTTGGTGTTTGTTTGTTTTTATTGATATTTTGTATGTAAACCGCGCTTCATTACACAAACCTTGGAGAAGAAGAAACGGAAACATTATGGACATTACGTAACAGCCTGAAGGATATGATGTAACACAGATATACCAGTGATATTATCCTTTCACATACATACAGTGAAACATCTCTAGAGTGTGGCCCTCTTTTGAGCAACAACCTCCCTTCAACAATAGCATGATTTTTCCCACTGTATGATTTAACTGTTAATTTAACAACCTCTAAACAACAACATACCTCTGCTTCTCCCAAAGGGGGTTGCTTTGGAGAGGTTACACTGTACCAGTAATACTTCTATCACATATATATCTACCTCATTACATGCACACCAACAAAACAACAATGCTACTGAGCCCAGCCATTGATTTTATAATATATTCAGTTGATGAACGCCATTTTGTAAAACACATTTTTTGATGATTAATTAAAAGATTCATGCATAAATTCGTAACATATTTTGTAACAAATCCATTGTAGCATATTTTGCAACAAATCTTTCGTGATATTAATGAGGAAAATAAACAGCAAGTGGGTGTCCTCAAAACAATAATTAGAAATGTTGAGCGAGTTATCGACCTGGAAAACTTAATTTTCTACAATAATTTGTTAACTTTAATCAGACGCAGGATCGCCAACCTAAGGGCTTAACACTGCCACGGTATCACCAACCCAAGGTCTTAATTGAACGCCGAGTTTATGATATAATGCCACAGACTGATTCTTTGAAGCTTGATTCGACACGAACGATTCAATAGAATCAACGCCGCTTTGGGACTTGGATTTTCTGCTGCGTTGAAACTTCATTTCAAGAGCTATTAAATAGTCACAAATGAGTTTGGAAAATAATGTCGTTCATCAAACGTACGCATAGTAGAATTCAATTTTGGCAACAAAACGATATAACAAAATGCAGCCCAACTTTACGCCAAGACAATTATTAGTGGCAGATTTTATGACACTGAATTTATAGATCAGTTTGTACTACCGTTTGTCACTTTTCGGTCATAGTTCAGATTCCCTTTTGTCTGTTTTTTGTGACATATTGTCACTAGGGTTTAACGCCGTTTCCCAACAATATTTCAATTATATGCGGCCACCGGTTCACCTAACCAGTTTTCCTGGACTGTATACTAACCAGTACTAACTTACTATCCCACAAGGACCCGGAAACGTCTCCACATATGGAGGAATATCGACATTTTGTCAAATTTTCATAGGAGGGTATGACCTGCTGCGACCGGGATTCGAACCCGGATCTCCGGGTTACAAGTCCAGCGTACTAACCACTGGACCACGGCCGCGGCCTTTTGATTCACTAATCACCCTCCGTGGTCCAGTGGCCATAGTCTCTGACTAGTTCTCGCTAATCCCACACCGCGGTGAGTTCGAATTCCACCCCGGGACCAAATTAAAAAGTGAGGGAGGTCTCCGGTTAGCTTACGGAAGGTCACTGGTTCAACCCATGTGTACTCCTGAGGCCTACCCCCCACCGTTAAAGCTGGGAAAGTAGCAATAGACCCTGTCATTATATTATAAAAGCAACAAGTAGTCACAGCGATTTTATTATTTGTGCTTATGAAATATTAATAATTATTTCAGCATTGCTCTACAACAAATTGAAAGGGTCTAATATCAAGGAAGTAAGTAGAACTTCGCATCACATGAGAAACAATTAGTTCCGTTTATTACATTAGTCTATCATTACCCTGGTGTATCATCTGAAATATTTGTGTACAGTAACTAAGATATTCATCCTACCTCAAAATGAACATACTACAGTGAAACCCCTCTAAACCGGCTCCTCTATAAACCGGCCAAATCGGCCACATGTCCTGGTCCCGATTTCATTACTATATAATTAAAAATCCCCACTAAATTGCCCCCTCCTCTAATCCGGCCAAATGACCTGGTCCCTGGCTTGACCGGTTTAGACGGGTTCTACCGCTATCGTATATCATTAACACAAATTAAACACATAAATCAAAAGCGATGTTCGTATTTGAAATGAATTTGCAAGTAAAACCATCTTGGTTTAACTATTCTGTGATAAAAAGCATAACTTGAAAAAAAAAAAAAAAAACAGAAAAAAGCATTTCACGACAAAAGAATACACTATCGCACGTGTAACTGTACGACGCACCGCACGTGTAAAACGTGACTCTCTGAAAGTATTAATACACCGAGCGTTGAAAACATTAGTTTTTTTTAGGAAATTCAATTCACAGCTCATGGAAAATTTTCATTTCATGTGAAAGTTAACAAAGGGCTCTTGAAAAAAAACGTGATTTTTAACGAGCCTTATTGCATCACACCAGGATTTTTCTGCGACAATTATTTTCTGTGAAAGCAATGCTATTAAAGTGGTATAAACTATCTTCGAATGGAACCGTATCCTATTTATTTGCAATATATTGACGGAATCATTAATCATTAAACATTGAGATTACAAGAGATAGCTGAATGATGTATGGGGGACATTCTGATCTAAGAAAAGATACATATTTCAATCTGATTTAGATTCCATCCCAGAGAAGATGATTATATTTCAAATTCATTAAAACTGTATATTGTCAATTTATCTTTTCGTATTATATAATCCCAGATTCAATAAAGGCTGTCTATCTATATCACACTTTATCGGAAATACTAATTAATATTATATCATAAACATAAATTGCCATTTAAGATATTTAATGATGTGTAGGAAGGAGATGTTTTGTAATTGTGAAAGATATTCCTTCAAGACGACGTTCTCACTTCTGTTCAAATTCAGAGCCATATCAAAATCTTACATCTTTCAACGAAAATTTTTATATTAAATAGATTCCAGGTCGTTTCTCTTCAATTTCTTATTCATTTACAGGCTGCGGCCGTGGTCCAGTGGTTAGTACGCTGGACTTGTAACTTGGCGATGCGGGTTCGAATCACGGTCGCGGCATGTTATACCCTTGTATAAAAATTTTCCTCCTTATGTGGAGAAGTTACCGGCTTCTTGTGGAAGGGTAAGTTAGTACTGGTTAGCAAACCTGGTAAGGTGTACCGGTCGCCGTATATAACTGAAAAAAAAATGTTGAATAACTGTGCTAAACCCAGTGATAAATGTCTCTTAAAAACAAACAAACTTATTCGTTTACGATAACATTTTTATGTTGAGGAGCTGCATTATAAACAATTGCATGGCCACTGCACATAACGCTCTAGGTCCAAGGAACTGATTTTGAAGTTCCTATGAATGATGTGATTGGGGGGGGGCGTTACTCGTTTATCGGACGTAGCACTAATTAAGAATGGGAGACAACTCTTGTTGTAAGGCGTTACTCGTTTATCGGACGTAGTACTAATTAAGAATGGGAGACAACTCTTGTTCACTCTGCAGGTAACCTGCTAACATGGCATTATTCAGGTTTTATTGGTCCCAATTACGCCTTCGTGAGCAATAAACTTTTAACAGACTACTTGTTTCATACTTTAGCTTTCACAGATGTGTGCATATGTGTGTGGTATTAAATATTTATTGAACTGTGGCAAATTTAACAGTGTCAACAGACATACAAATTATGCGTATCAACACTGAACACGTGCTTGTGGTATAACAATGGTTTGTCTTATTAACAAAGCGACCACACGTTCCGAAACAGTCAGCTGTTTTTCCAGACGTGTATCCAATATCCTATTGGCTGTTTGACCTTTCAAAACGACTTTAAATTGTGATTTATTAATGACTACAGGGACAAACTTCAAATGTTAAATTTAGAGTTTTCACTCTACCTCATACCTAAGTTCACTGAACGAGATCTAAGCTATACATTGTTTTGTTAGTCAATAAGACGAAAAATAAAATGAAAAAAGAAGCCTACACGCATTACTAAGTAAATGGTTCCTAAAATTGAACATAATTTCTTCCACATATTTAAATAAGTAAAGGAATCAAAAGAAGATTTTTGTAGGTGAGCCTTAGACAATATTATAACACACAAAAGTCATAAACATCGAAAACGCAACGTTAAAACAAAATTGAACAGGAACAAAATCGTGGTTAGTTATAGAATACAACACGAATGGTACATGGTATGTAGGGTACTGGGAGTATACATGGAGAATGTAAGTTAAAGTCTATAACTCTTTGGAACATGTAATGCAAAAACAAAAAAGCACACACACGCGAATTATACATTTTGCAAAGTTGTCACCTTAATGCACGAACAACATTGAGAATCCTATCACCGGAATAAGATATTCTGAAATCCGTGATATAATGTAATATTGGTTTGACAGCATATTTAACATGCACTAGACGGAGGATGATGTAGAAATTACTAAGAAACAGAACTGAAAATAGTTTTTGTCGAGTATCATGTGTTGTGAACAAAACAAACAAACCTCGATAAATGTGATGCTAAAAAAACGTTGTGGGTGTATAAGAGGACGTCTCGGAATGATTGTAACAGATATAAGTGGGAACGGCGAACAACATGCATGGATAGATAGGTGAAGAAAACACCCACTAGAGAGACAAGTGAGAGGTAGAACTAGGGAACAGATGGGACTCTTAAATACACACAGTATTTTCACTGGGTTTAACGTCGTTTTTCAACATTTTTTTCAGCTATATACGGCGGCCGGTTCCCGGACTAACTTACTCTTCCGCAAGGGACCGGCTGCTTCTCCACATATGGAGGAAAATCGATAAACGTAGGGTCCGACCGGGATTTGAACGTGACCTGGATCGCCGTGTAATACGCCCAGCGCACTAACCACTGGATCACGGTCGCGGCTTATATACACGCAGTAATGTATAGATACGTATTGATGTTAGATTCATTAGATATGGTTGCAAAGATTGTAATGTTTACGATCACTAGTTCCCCCCTCCCCCAAAATAATAACATAAGAAGGTAGCAAAATTGTTCTGTTTGTTTTTTTTCTAAGTATATCTTTCGTACTTTGGAGGTACGAATCGTCCCCACTTTAGAATCGGTGGCAAAAATTATGTCGGTCGGTTAACCGTAAACGCGACTATTTTTTCCGGCCTAATCATAATCGCACAGAAAATTTGCCAAACTTGTTTTAAGTATTATTAATCTCCATAAACTTTCTCAGAAAAGAATATATTGCCTTCATTTGTATACCAACGTGCAGACATTGTTTAATGCATAATTTATTGAAAGCGTAACACATTTTTGTCTACTCTCCTATAGTGTTTCTTGAGTGGTAAAAGCCAATTTAGCGGAATAATGTGACTTGAAAACATTTAAATCAGAAGCCGTTCCTTCACCCAAAATAATAACATTTAGTGTTTTCTGTGTACAAATGTGGCTTGCTACTGTCTACATTGATTTTCGTTGATTTCACTATAATTTACTGGCTATGTATGATTATTAAAAGGCTCTTCGAGTTCTGCTCTTGTAATGATATTCCGGAAGTGAGAAGTAGGGATCCGTGGGAAAAAACTTCCGCGCCAAAATTCACCAACCTCGGAATGGTATTCAACACAAAAGAAAAGCAGATACGCATAGTTTAGAAACAAAGTGTGGGTACGATTGAAGTCGTAATATATTATGTATACGATTAGTTATGCAATAAAAAGAATGTATGTGCACTCGTATACATGAGACGGTCGGATAATATTCTTGCTCCACCAACGACAAATCACTTATATCAACATGTTTGTAAGCTTAACAAATGTAGATCGTTTCCATAGTTGTTTAGCAACCACTTTGATCTTTTTGCGCATTGATTAGAAAATAAAATGAAAAAACACATGTAAATGTAGACTGCTTCTGCTTCGTAGACAATTCTTTTTAAAAGCCAGACTGGTTTATTTTATCTAGGCTTTCAATTCTAGTTAAATGTTGTAAATTGTAAAATCGATGTACAAGAATAAAGATATCACAGCTGTGTTGGTGTTATATACTGTATTAATTTTGTCTTTATCTTAAACTCTGTAAGGTTGTCGGGTACATTTTGCAGTAATTTACATCTATGTTTTGTCAAATTAAAGTAAAAAAATACCGACAAAATACTTTTATCTAAAATGTAAAACCAGTTTCGTATTTGGTTGAAATTAGAAATAACATCAGTTTTGTTGTACTATTTTAGCTTAAATTTAGAGACAAAATTGCGCCAGCAAATTTAATTGCACTTCTTTAAATAATTTATTTGTCCAGAGTCCAAGTTTTGTCTTCCGTTGATATCAATTTAACACGAAACCCTGTGGAATTTAGCAATTAGTCGCGCAGCAAAAACATTCTTCATTTAAATTGTGTTTTTAATACGACAAAAATGAGCAGCGTTTCCAACAAGATAAATCATCGCTTCAATCCATTGAGTTTGTATAGGCACCTTTTTAAAGGCATTTACCACCACAGTCGATGAGTCTCCGTGATCTAGTGGTTATGGACTCTGACTTGTAATCACTAGCCCCTAACCGCTGTGAGATTGAATCCCACCCGCGACAAAGCAAAGTTTACTTGCTAGGAGACTGACCAGCTAGCTTACAGAAAAATGGTGGTTAACTGAAGGTGCACGCATGGGGAATCCCCTCCACAGTTAGAGCTGGAAAAGTCGCCAAAATGATCCCAGCTTTTTGCCACGTTAAACCCTAATAAAATAAAAATGGATTTCAAAACTTATAAAAAGTGTTTTACGACGCAACAAAATAAAATAAATCTTTGCTTAAATTGATGTCAGGTTAATATCTAACGTCAATCGATATCTATCAACTCAAATAGATAACACAATTACAGAAATAGTTTAATCACAAATTCTTTATCAGTCGAAATACATGATTACTCACAATCTGCCGCTCTATAAATTATTCGAATAAACTGATTGCTGTGTCATTTTAATAAGACAGGAAGGCAGATCCGAATGTTTCTGATTCATAAAAATGATAATTATTGTATTATAATTGTCCATTTGGGAAATTGTGTTAATTACTGAAAGCTTCTAGGCACAGAGATTATGGTATTGTGAACCAAACCTGGCGCGTCCATAAACTTAATACAAAGTAATCGACATAAATCGCTGACTGATATCATATAATCGTGTATGCATCTTGTAATAATTAAATATATATCACTCAGCTACCTGGTTTTAATTATAATGATAATCTTTGATAATTAAACATTTCAATTTAACTTGAAATTACGTAATAAAACACTTTAACGAGCTGGAATCGGTTCCAAGTGGGATATTCATTGTTCATATAAAAACGCTTATATTGTTTAAAAACTTTTCGACGGAATATCGTAGTCCAATAATTTAATTAATAATTATGGGGAAGATATAACTGACTTGTTTCATCACATGCAATCATTTATAAAACACATAAAAAGACTGAATTATCATATTTTCAATGCAAAATACAGATCATATGTATATCATACGTATTCCAAGAATTTCGCGTTTCGAAAAATCATAGTTATCTGCTATAAGCAAATTATATTCAAATTCTAGAAATGGTAGAGTGGTTATGGTCACTGACAAGTAATTACTAACCCCTCATCGCCGTAAGTTCAAATCCCACCCTTGACCAGACAAATTTCACTTATTGGGTTGCTGTGCAGCTAGCGTACGGATGGTCGGTGGTTCTACCTAAGTGTACACAAGGGTATCTTCCTCCAATGTTTAAACAACAAAAAAGTCACCAAATGACCCTGGTTGTTGTTGCAACGTTATGCACCAGAGCAATATATATATATATATATATATATATACTTAAAGTCACCCACTTCCTGGGTAAATATATACATACAAAAAAATTCAGTACATGGGTCTGTTAGTAAACAAACCAACTCTAAAATATTCTGAAGTACAGTCGGTGATTTAAGCCAGTCCAGTATGATAGTAAACATGTCATAGGATATGAAATGACAAGCTTCGTTGGGTAAGTTAATTTAAAGCACACCGTGTCTTTGATAACATAGTTTTTATCGATCAAACTAACATGATCAAGTCAAAGTGTTCCTCCAAATTTGATTGGCCCCCTCCCTTCAAACTCTAAACCGCAACCTTATCAAGATCCGTATTACAGAATGAAGCCACCGTGTGACTTTGATATTGACAATAATGACACCCTATCAGGCTTTTGTATCCCGAAGTTGAAAATATCAGTAGTCGGCGAGAAAATAATACATCCATTGTCATGTTTATATGTCTGATTTTAAATATAAAGTAATAAAACTCTGGTACCCTTTAGAACTTTTATGTCATGTTTGCAGTCACGTGATTTCCTCTACGTAATAGAATTTAAATAAGTTATACTGCTGATCGACTTAAAATGAAATTAAGAATGCATTTCTGTCAAAAGTGATGGACTGACACGAAATCGTCCGGAAATACGTGATTTTGCGTCTAAATGTATATTTACGAATCTAGAACATTCGGCAGATTTTCTATGTGCAATATATCAAAAATAACATTGTGACTAAGACAGTGTCTTACGTACAAAGAAAGTTTAACAATAATTTCATTGCTGATAAATGTCCATCGGTCTGTGAGGAGACCAATAGACAGTGGTGAAAACAAGTGTTTTGGAGCGATTTTAAAAATATTTTATCGTCAAAGTGAACAAATTAATATTTTCAAGGAGTTAGTGTCAACGCTGATATGCCGCGTCACACATGCTTAAGCACCATGGAAGCTTACAAAGGACGTTTGTCTGCGGTGACATGCTTTAGTTAGATACTGTTATGACTTGTTTTCGCCAGAACATAGTTATTAGTGGAGTATTTCACAATAACTAAATCAGTTACGCTTCCAATTTCCGCTGCAACATTCTTTTAAGCAATTGATTAGTCGGTTAATTGTTAATTATCATTCTATAGTTGGCACACGCATAATTACTAATTCTGCAAGAAGTTAGAAAACTGTCGCAACCATACGTGGAACAAGAATTATTGAGTTGTTTCATTTTTGCATTTTGAGGAAGTACCATAGATAGATATGCTTTGTAATTAAACACAGTAATTAGTTTTAACACCAAATACATTGAAGTAAGCGTTTTATAAATTAGTCTTTTCATGCATGTAACTAGTTCGCATATTACTCAAACTAATCCTCAGATTCAGCGACGTGTTTAAAATATCTCTTCAGATAGTTACCCAACTAAATAAAAACGATAAGTTATTACAGGAGAAATGTTAGAATTGACGTAACACACATAAAAAAGACTAAATAAACAAGCAAGACCAAAATATCACAGAACAAACCACGGACCAAGATTATAAATCATGAAAGCGGATGTAATGCTTACATTTCGTTTCAGTAAACTATCGATTCATTTCTGCAAATTCCATAACAACCAATCGTATTTTTATAATTGTGTTACGTTGAATTTACTGTATTACAGTTAAGTTGAAACCGTTTTATCATGAATTAAGACATGTTAATATTCTCACAGTTGACACCTGCAGACTCAAGAAGCATATAATAAAACCATTGCTATCATACAGAGATAAATTGAAATGATAAATGTTGTGCATAACAATTCGCCTAAATTATATCTATTACTTTCCTATTCTACTGTATTATTTTATGCTTATTTATGCCATATATTTATCATGTATGTGATCATAAAATGTAAATTTTGTTCTAACGATAAGCTATAATGCTCAAATCGAAATAAATGTTCTGATTTGATCCAATCAGATCCGTTCATTTCCGATCCGATCCGTTGCATTCCGTTCCGTTCCGAAACGTAAAATTTGCCTAGTCATGTAAATCTCGAAGAATGCGGTACAAAAGAGAGCCTTGTTTGAAATTTCAACAAATTAAACGTTTAATCTGCCCTGGCATTCAGCGGCACACCACCGCCTTTAGTTTTCACGTTCATTCTGGGAACTATCAATCTTCATACGCTGATAGAAGAGATTATACGACAAGAGAGTGTCAAAGAACTGAGGTTGATAAATCAATGTTGAATACATATAGTCCACAGGGATTCATCGCGGTTATTATTAAATCATTCAAAGCTAAAACTGAACTTCTTGTGGTCTAGACGAATGGTAACACTTCTGCGAGCATAATATAGTGTTTCAACACAGACAATACGTTGAACGATTGAAAACTTTAAAATGAAAATTTGATTTCCCCAGCTAAACAAATCTGGTGATAGGAAATTATCCTTGAATATAGACATAAATTGTTTTAATACTAGTATATAGCATGAAAGAATGTATATCAATATTTATACCAGAGAGAAATGGTAAAATATACATTGCTAACCTGTTAATGTGAAACAAGGGCCCCGAGTGGGGCCGTATTCACATAGCTTAGCGCCTGGACTCTTAACTCACTGGTTAAATGGTTTAACGCCATTTCTCAACAATTTTTATGTTATATATAGCAACCGGTTCACCTAACCAGTTTTCCTGGACTGTATACTAACCAGTGCTAACTAACACTTCCACAAGGAACCAGCAACTTCTCCAAATATGGAGGAAAATCGAAAATTTTGTCAAGTTTTCATATTAGGATATGACCTGCCGCTACCGGGATTTGGATTTGACAACGGCCGCAGCGGTTAAATGATTCCAGGTACGAATATACTCACGGATGAAAAATAAAAATATTTGTAATGTCAGTTCGAGATAAATATGCGAAAATACGCAATGTAATTGCAATGTAATTCAAAATATATGCATAGTGTGCATGCCACCTTGATTTCCAATCACCCGATAAATACGGATTACGCTATAATACTTGCGAATGCCACAATAAAATACCTGAGTCTGCGATGAACTATTCGTTAATAAATAGGGATTTGTTCAAGAATTGGCCTGTAATGAAATATCATAAATCGTCGGGTTATTTCTACAAACCCGTATGTTATTTTTTCCTATTTTGAGAAAATCGCATTTGAAGTTTTGAACTGCAATAACTTTGGGCGAGTACCAGGTTTGTGGAATTGGGATTAACCTTATTTAAGATAAATCTACGGATAGGTAAGTATGATCATTGTAAAGAGCTCATCGAGACAAAAATGATACCAAAATCTCAATATTGAGTTACGGGGTTGCAGAAATAAGCCGACGAAATGCTACACGCTTGTGAATGTCTTTGAGAACCGCTGATGGAGGCTTTATCGACACTAATTAAGTTGAACACTACCCCTAGCATAAAGACAATAAATAAATTTCACCCGTATTTGTAATTAGACAACGCAAAGAAGAGAATATTGCTGCAGCAGGCGTCTAGAACAGAAACAGTGACACATAGTGACTCATACAAAAAAAAAACGTGGTTACAAGTTTTAAACTTAAAATTTCAGACCATCCGGATAAAAATATTCGTTTGCAGTTACGCAACACAAGCTTTTAGTAGTGGGTACGTAGGTAGGCCCTTTTTGTTAACATTGTATGCAAGTAATTAAACGTAAAGGTGAAACAATAAACGGAACATTTTTCATCAAAATCGCTAAAAAATGGGGTTGAGGAATTTGAATGAGTCAGTCGCGTAATTGAAAACCAACAATTTTTAAGAATGGCATCATATCATATAATTATTCCTTTGTAATTTTATTGAATATTAATTTACATGCTTGCTTTGGCTAATTAAAGAAAAAAAATTATATTGAATTTCTAATTGGTGTTTTATGGCACATCGACATCTAAGGTCATGTAGCGCGCAATAAATGATAAGGATAACAATGGTAAGTCATTTAATAAGATAATGTAAACTTAAGATGTAAATGTAAAAAAGAGAATGAAGAAAATATGAATTGTTTAAAAATTGGACTGTTGCAACAAGAAGGGAAACCTCTCTCTAGTAACAATTAAATACGGACGTGATTAATACCATTAATTATAAGAGCAAACACTTCGCAATTGATTACAAAAGTATTAATGGAATAATACGTTCGTATATTTGCATCGGAAGTTGATTAACCGTGAACAGTAACAGAGCTTGAATCTTAAGACTTGACAATATAGCGGCAAAGCACATGTAATCATCAAATAGATTGGTCGGTCTTGTCAAACCTCACAAGAATATCAGCACTTCGATTGGTTTTAGGAAGATGACAAGTTGAGGTATATGTGGCCATTCGCTCGATCAGACAACAGATGTAGGAACATGTAATTAAGAATGACAAACTATTCGATCAAGATCTGATAAATACATTTCCCATGTTATAAGAGGGTTTTCTGTCAGCGTGAGTATCGGACGAGTATGTTTGTCCTATTCACCAATCAGATTATCTAAATTGACTGTCCTAGAAATGTTTTCATTTGCAATATGTTCGATTGACATCTTCACGAACTTTTGTTGGGGGTTCAACTTGCGTTATCTCCGTTATGACAAATCAGATTCAAATTATATTATGGTTGTCTGTACAGCGCTCGCTCATGCGTCTAGGATGGTAATTGAAACATGCGCTAATAAGAATCTTGAGAGCTTAATTCTCAACAAAATATGGAGCTTTTACGCACAAAAAATTTACGGTTGAATCTAATCGAAGTGGAAATTAATAGAACGAAGAAACAGGGAAACAAATATCCGGAAATTTAATATAAAAATGATAAAAAAACATGTTTCGCCTTCTATATTCATGCATTCACAGAATATATTGATATTAAGACGGTTTAATTGTCAGAACATGTTCTGTTCTATCTTCGCTTTCACAAACAGAGTGAACATGTCTAACTTGTTCAGAAATGCAAGATTCAAGAATGAATGGCTCCTTTGAACTATTCTTTATCCATTTAACTACATTTCGGCAAATTTCCACAATAAATACAATTAAGAAGGTGGTCACCGAAGAACAAAGCCTTATCTAAATTATAGGCCACAGGTTGTAACGGGAACTGGTTACCCCACTCATTCATTTTTCTCATTAATTGTACGTTTTATATCATGGCATATACTTGAATGGACTGGTAAGGGATCAAGCGAGCTAATACTCAATTGATGATAAACTCAGTACGGTGCTGATGTTTTATCTAGGCTGCACAATTTTTATAATTTGTGTAGGCATTGTTCCAATCTCATTACAGATCAAATTAACTTCATCTCCAATTTTCACAGCGGAAAGAACTGTAGAATAGTCTTGATATCATTTTAATGAGTACGCTATTGTTCTTGCTGATTTAGTTTGATTGCAACTTAATTGTTTAAGCAGTTGAAAGGCCTCAGAAATATTCCTCCCAAGTCGCTGTCTGGTACATAATCTTCAGTGTACTGCATTTGCCAGATGAATGTGGCATAAAAATACATTTAGTCCCTCCCGTCTTGTACTTATGTATAATAAATTTGTATAATCAGAAAGACGCCCGAAATAGAAGAATACCATAAACATTAAAGTAGACATTTGTATTCAACGTGCGAACATCTTCGTTTCACTAAACTTGTTACTTTCCAGTTTAGAACCCGCTTTTACAATAATCGAAGTCTGTACGCAAAATTACAACCATATTTTCTTGGAAAATTAACAAGCCCGCCGGCAATATTTCTCCCAACCTTGAATTGACAGTTCCAACGTGTAGGTTATAGCTTACGTGTACAAACAGACAATAAAATGTTGGATACAGACGTATTCAATTATTAATGCGAAAAAAGTACTTGAACAAAATTTCAAATTGTCTTGATTATGTAGTTTTACAAAACTTCCCATTCTTATAAATACAAAAGCAATCATTCACCGCATAAAACTTAAAGGATGATATATTAGAAGCCAACCGGAGGAGTAATTGATGCATTTATATCTAAATTACATAATTATTTACTAAGATTATAATTTATAAATTTAATCTGGATGGCGTATCATAATTATGAACTCCCGGATGTTTTAAAATAATTAGAAAACTGCCTCTCAAAGATCTAGAGATTGCTACCTTGCCATTGGTCGCTCGGTTCTATGTTTAAATTTGAATCAACCAATCAAACGGTTTGGTTCTGCAAAGCGTGACAAGATTTGGTTTATTTTGCTGATCATGATGAGAACATCGAATCAGGAGTATTATTATTTACATCGCAAACACCCTTATGTGAGGGGTTTATAATTACAAAGTAGAACTTACATTAGTACCCGTATCTGTGACATACACCCAGCTTGTCGACGTGGGGTGATATTTTCCAAACAATGATACATAAGCCATTGAATAAATATTAACCAATCTATAACCACAGGGCTCCAACAGCTGCGACATTAAACTCAACAATGTGGTAAACATGTTCATGCTTACCACTTCACTTACATCTTTATGTAAACACACAAAGGATCATTTGTCCAATAAGCGCGTTATAAGCGCGACATTTTGATCTTTGTTATTATCGTACGTACATCAAAAGCGTTGTAATGTAATCTATACTAGTTATATATACTCATGATATGTCACACCGGCAGGATCGATCCTATTTCATGTTGAATAGTTTAAGATTAAAGTCGACATTTGTTTTTCTCTGTGGTCCGCCCGGTATTTGGTTCGACTTAATTAGACGTTGTTTATCCCTTAATCAGACATTTCAGTAAACTTATGATCAAATATTGGTCAATAACAAAGCACTTCCTATTACGGTCAGTTTATGTTTGATTGCCAAGCGGCAATTCCGGAAAATGGTCAAGCAATATTTGTGTACGATTTAGCTTTACCGATCGACCAATGATGAACGAGATTTTACGAGGTCTTCGACGGCGATATAACGTGTCGTTGTATTTTCCTATATTTTCTCAAATAAAATACCTTAATATCTAAACAACAGTGGTATCTTTGACATTAAGTAAATTGTTCCCACAATGTATGAGACACTTTCCTTCGGGCTATACACAATGTACGCACACAAAGACTTGTTAGTTTTTTCAGCGTGGTATCTGGACAAAGATCAAAGAGGAAGACAAATATAGTAAAACCTCAAATAGCGACCACTTCAATATTACGACCAACTTGTTATTACGACCACTTATTTCTGGACCGGCTTTCAATGATTCCTCTATAATTCAACTTATTAATAAAGCCTTCTCGGTATTACGACCGATTTTTCGGGTCCTGAATGTGGTCTCATTATCGAGGTTTTACCCTAAGCAGTGCGTAGCTGATTAATACAGCACTCAAGATATCACAGTTCACTGCATGATGATATCAAGAGGATTTTGGAATTTTTCAATTTAGTCACCAAAATACGGTATTATTTAAAATGCATCCAACTGAAGTTTCTCAGTCGCTTTTAACAATCGTAAATTAGGTCGTCGGATTCATTACGTATAAGAGAGGAAAAGATCAGTTGAAAAGTAAAATGCGACATTAGGAGACATTTGTCTCAATATAGCGTACTTCGTGTAGTCTGAAAACAAGCAAGTGCTGTGTCGTGACAAGTTTAGAAATATACAAATTCTCATCTAACACTATGTTATATAGATACATGTAACATTGTCTACAATCTATCTGCGCATCTTGAATTCTTCCTAGCTGAGATTCGTGGCTGTGCAATGCCGATAATGAATCTTAATTAATCAAGCAAGCGCGTGTAATTATAGGAATTGTTTTCATCAATACGTGTTATGTTACAAATTATTTTGTAATAAAAATGCTTAATATATTATTTATAACATGTTCTTCGTCAGTTTTGGCAACGTTCTTTAAGTGAATTGTGTGTTCTGAGAATTTGTAGAATGCACGAACATACAGTTTTGTATGAATCACGACCGTGAATGCACGTAAACATGTTTAAATGTTTGTATACAGTAACCACCCTCACTAAACACAGTGAAACTTTTCAAAGTGTCCCCTTTATTTCGCGAGGCCCTAAATGAAACAAATCAATCAACTGTTTTACCGCCAATTACCATTATTACTTATCTAGAAGACCAATAAATATGTTTTGTTTTGTTCAATCATAATTTATATGTAATCTATAATTATACATGTATTGTATATGTATATCACTGACATGTAAACGGTTGGGCTTTATGCCTTATGTTTGAAATAAATACCTATCTATCTATATCCTAAAACAAAAAAATCTAACATAGTGATTTGTTCTATATCGAATAATCGTGGGATGATATACCCCCATCTTAGATTATACCCCACTCCAAGGAGACTGGTTTAGTCTTTTTTATCTGGATGTAGAGTCTGGAGTAGAATATTAATGAAAACCATTTGTATGGATTCCATGATATGCATGAGATTCCCGATGAATGCTAAGGTCCCTAAACGATGCAATATGCCAAGTTATATGAACACAATCTTTGATACAGAAATTTTGATAAATACGTCAACATTCTCCACGGATTTTTCGCGTCTGGTATATATATATATATAGATATATATAAACATAGGGACCAGCTGACGTGTTCGGCTTAGATATATATATATATATATATATATTAGTGGTAGTATTAAAAAATATATATACAGTCGAACCTCTCTAATCCGAACCTTTCCAATCCGGAATCCTCTCTAAGCCGAACACGTCGGCTGGTCCCGATGTTTTTATTATGTATTTAATACTACCACTAATAGCCTATGTAATCCGGAACCTATGCATTCCGAAAACCTCTCTAATCCGAACATTTTTGTCTGTCCAAACAAATTTGAATGGTAAAGGTTCTACTGTAAGACTGTCAATTTATTCAAATATCGTATCGGTACATGGTTCCCCATAAGCCACTGGTTACTTTTCTTATAATGTTCAACCTGTTTATTGGGCATGATATTAAGTAGAATATAAATCATTTAAACTTGCGAGGCGAAACTTCACGGCTGTGTAAGTTACGATAGACATATTGGTATAAACTTAGAAAACAATGGTGAATAAAACGTCGAGGTGAAACTTCACGGCTGTATACAAGTAAAAGCTACGACCTATTAGTACATACTTAGAAAAAAGTGCTGAATTAAACGTCACATAATGATACGGCTGACTGGCACTTTCTATAAAGTACACAAGTAATTATATCCTTAGACATTAGTACCGAGCCGAGGTCTTACGTAAAGTGTTTGTTACCATGATGATTAAAACAATTTCATCGATCAAGTTAGACTGGCAAGTCAATGTAACTATAAATCAAGTGGTTGAAAGGTAAAATTCTCGTACGAAAGGTATGTTGTAAGGACACTTCACTTACACTAAAAGGTAAATGAATGCATGCGAATCTTACATTACGTGTCTATAACATATTCTTTTACATTTTTAGAGAAAAAAAATACTTTGCCATGTCACGTACGGAAATATAGTATCATAGTGTTGTCCAATAATCTAAATCAGCGTTGTTGTAGGAAAAATAATGACAAAAATGGGGCCCGTAAATAACTAATTGTACGCATAAAACATCATCGTTTGGCGGAGTAACATAGACATATCTTAAGAGCACGTAATTCATCGTTTTCAGCAAAATCCAGACACAGGCTGTGCTTTTCCCCAAGGAAAATTTGCAACAAAAGTGCTCTGAATACTTTTATTGCTTTATCATTACATCGTTTTTTTTGTAATTGTCCAATACTGCACCACAGGACAAGCCTCCAATGTTTACAACAAATGATATCATTCTGTGATTATTATGTTTTCTCATGTAACTCATAGAAAGAGAACCAATCCTTATACACAAACGACGGGGCAATTATTATTGATACATTTAAATAATTGATATACAAATATAACAGTAACATTCTACTTGTGAAAGAGTAGACAAGTGTTGTGTAATGGAAGGATGGGTCACGCCGACAGCCATTTTAACCTCTGTAAGCAACGAAATTTGACGTCTTCATCAATACGCTATACAAGAATTTTAGTCTCCATTACCCAAAAGGATATACATCATACCAGACATATAACTCTGTCTTAGTGTATATAATTAATTTTTAATCAGCTGAGCGACATAAGTGACAAGAGAAATACATACATCCATAATATATGAGGAATATTTGACAAATAAGTTAATATGTAATTAACAGGCTAACAAAGTGGTTCATTAGCGAGAAGTTACGTATAGCTAGGAGAATGTTTTATACAAATAGGGTTCTCTCACGGAAATCCCTGGGCTATTAAGCGGTTACCATAAAACAAGTTCAAACGGGAAGGTCAAATTCTAAGCGAAATTAAATCTTTATCAGATTTGTCCGGTTGCCTGGATGCCAAGCGACAGAAAAACGGTCAGAATGATTGATATTCATAGAATGCGTTATTATAGAATTATCTCCTTACTACCTCCTCATTTGGTCAGCGAGATAATTAACTTACAGCATAATCTCAATAACATCACAGCACGCGAAGTATCAGAGATGTTCTACATGTTGAGTGGTATTGTAATTAGCTGTATATATGGTGTAGCTTACATTATACAGGGCAACCTCTCCAAAGCAACACTCTTCGGGAGAAGCAAATGTTGTTGTTGAGAGGTTGTTGTTCAAGAGAGGATAAATTAATAGCTAAGTCATACAGCGGGAAAAAATCATGTTGTTGAAGGGAGGTTGTTGCTCAAGAGAGGGCCGCTCTGTAAAGGTTGCTCTGTATAATGCAGTCACTGACTAGTTTGGTTATCTGGATTTCAAAGGCTCAAATCTCTCTTCTTCATGTTCTTTGTTCAAGCTATCATTATACCTTAGTATATCTACACAATGTGTTTTGCAAACTAGAGAGATATGTACAATCAACACTAGCAGCATATACACAAAGTTGTAAGTAAAGATGCAAACATAAGGACATTAATGCTCATTATTTATACATGAAAACAGTTAATTTAAAGATTTGTCGGCCCATTCTCGTGTTAACTGAAATGAACCACTGAAAATGATTGCCCATCAACAAGCGCAGTTATAGACTATTAGATATTTTGTCGTAAAGTAACAATTAACATTAATAGTACGTCGGGTCTAGTGGTACCCAACATCTAAATTGGGTTTTCAACATAGAACATTATTTAAATGTGATAAGGGCTTCTTTTGTACGAGCGATGAGATACGGAATAATTTGTGATTGTTGTTTTTTTTTCATGAAAGAACCATCTTCGAACAGTGACATCAAATCTACTTCATAAACCACTCTTCAATGAGTCGTTGTTGCTAGGAGACACGAAACAACTTGTATTTGTTCGCAAGTATACCTAAGCAATCTAAATACCATCCATACATCGATTTACTCGCGTTCTGAACAAATAGCGAAGCTTTAATCTACTTTGAAGTCATCAAAATCATGCGTTGAGATTTCTTAAAGGAAGCGAGATCGGTAAATTTACAGCTTGAAGGTCACATGTACAATATGAAGGAGCGTCTTGGCGGTGTCTGTGAAAACCACAAGATCGTAACAATCACTCCATCGACGTCCTTACGACACAAGCGAACGATATGGGATCATTTATCAAATAAACAGGAAATATACATTTCCATTGTCAAAAAGAACCTATTCTGCAGCTGGTTAAATTACATTATTTCCATTCACAAGACAAAAATCGGTGCAACGAAAAGAGTACTTAATGTTGCGTGTAATACTAGGCGGAATGTTCACTGTGCAGACAGAAATAAATTGAATAGTTCATCAGTACTTTTAAAGGTTTACGTACATCATAAAGTGAAACTTGATTCAGTACACAAATAGTTTCTTTTAGTTGATGATAAATTATCATTTGCTACATTCAATGAAAACAAGCGGACATCTGAGTATTGTGTTTGCAACGGTTTCATATTATGAAATGATAAAGTGGCATTAGTTCAAAACAGAATGCTGATTGTCGCATAAGCGTTTATGGTAAATTTACACATTTAATCTCTGTTGGGGCTGGCGAATAACTAATCATACGGAGGACATTATTACCATCCTGAATACTTGACAGGCTATTTATAGTTTCATAAATGATGTAATAAATATAAATGATGAAATACATTTGATAGCAGCGTTTAGTTTGTCTGGTTTTCCACTACATAAAGCATCATAACTGACACGCCATTATCGCTATTACATTTGTATCAAAATCGTGTCGGTGTTTCGTCTCTGCAGGACTTCAGGCTTAAGAACCTTTCCGACAAAGCGGCGTTTACTCAGACCCGATGGGGGCTTCGTCTGAAGTCCTGATAGAAACACCACATGGTGCATTTGTTAATTCTATGCTTATGACAGCAAAATGTGTGATGTTTGCGCTTTAAATAAATCCTCAGTTTGCTTCCACCATCAGTACTGGTCAGCAAGGAAAGAATGCAGGTAGAATGCGTGTTAACGCATTGTCTGGTGCATTAAAACAATACTCAAGGAATATTTCTTTCAGAACTATATATCTGCTTTCTTGTATAAAATTTATTAAAGTACACACCTGTCTGTATAATGGAAATTGGCTTATTACATGAAGAGTGAGGGTACGGAACGTGTTCATATTTTCACATGATATATTTAAAGATAAAATGACGGTGGGGAGAATTGTGTGTCAGACTAATCTTGTACCAGAGTCTCCGAGTCACACCATCAAATCTAATTTTCCCGCTTGGAGCTATGTATTATTTATGTGAATAGTTTTGACCGACCTATATGCAGAAACCAGTTCAGTATTTTTGACAGTGTGTTGTTATGTGATCCGTTCCGTTTGTTTACATGTCTGTCCGTGTCAAACATACTCCTAGTGTCCATTCGGAAGAGTCCTTGTTCGTAAATAATGACCGTCATTCTATGTGACTCTTACTTCATTTCTAATTAGTTTTGCATTTGGCATAGCATCAAAAGAATTATCTCTCGTATGTACTTCAGCATTTGTTTGAAACCGTCTGTTCTTGTGACACTTTGTGCCTTTCTTAAATATCAGGAGATAAGTGATCAATTTCATACGCTCGTGTCTTGGTATGTGCTCTGTTAAGTCCATTTATAACGAGTAATCATTTTGGTAGGCTTCTAAATACACCCAAGAATAACTACTCCACTAAATGTGGCATTTAAAGTCCAGTCCGATCATTTAAGTCAGGCGTAGCTGCTATTAAGCAGTACTAGGCAATTGCCTAGACTCGAATTCCAAAAATGAAAAACAAATCATCGAAAATTGATATCTTTGACCATTTATATAACTAAAACAATATTTTTTTTTCATTTCTAATGGTCATAAAATACCCCCCAAAATAACCGTAAAATGCACCTACGACGTTCTAGGCATGCCCCCGGACCCCCTCCCTAAAATTTTGCCTAGACTCTCTTTTGAGGCAAGCTACGCCCCTGTAAGTGAAACCCTATCTGTAGAAGCTATCCCGAGTCTCTTTGATCCCAAATTTGGCTCAGTTTAATCCAGTGTGATACAATATTACAAGAGTGTACTTAGTATTTTGGCAGATAGACAAACACATTAGATCTATATTGAACATTGTCCGTGTGGATATATCACTCGACTTCACCAATATTTTGTCATAACGAACGTATATCGATCACACTGTTCACAAAATATTATTGTTCGTCATAAACTAAGAAATGTCATTATGCAAAGTAGCCGGTCGGGAGTGTAGTGTTAACAGAGCCTTTTCCGCGTCCTTTCTTGTGTTTCAATATTATTAATAAAATAAAGAGTGCCACTTCGTGGACAGCTAATATAGTTCTGCTTTGTTATATGGACGAGACGAGAATGCAACGATGCAAAAATCATACCCTACTACAGTAAAACCTCACATTGCGACCACCTTGTTACAACGACCTCTTATATTCAGACCGGCTTTCGATAACTCCACTATAATTCAGCCAGATAATGAGGCCACCTCGTTATTTAGAACGGTTTTTTCGGATCATTCAGGTGGTCTCATTATCGAGGTTTTACTGCACATACAACAGTTGATTATATTAATATGGATAAGAAACGGATCCCAGAAAAAAACATACAAAACAGCCCACATTCCCCAAAGTACTACATTAGGAGAATAGACAAAATACAAAATAAAAAATGACACAATGTACAATCAACAGCAAACATAAATAATAAGTTGATTGCTCTCGTCCTTCCTAAGTCCACAACCACACCAACAAAACCGCACGAAGCGAAACACGTGTGGTATAATCAGTTGACCAAAAAGTGATGAAGCACACCACGGGATACAAACACTCAAAATGCTATTCACGCGCAGATACGAGAAAAAAAATAGGGCGAGGAATTTAGTGGAGTCACGCCATGTAACTAAAATAATGTACAATATAACAACAGATATAGTAAGCCTTACAGATGTTGCACAGTGTTCACATTACTGTAAAACAAAAAAAAAACAACACTTGAAATGCTTAAATTCCTTAATCACAAATAATAGTACCTGGTCATTTTACGAGTATAATTAGTTTATTTAATAAAATTATAAATAATACAATGCATATTTTGTTATTGATATAACATATGATAAAATTGATTCAACTTTAAAAAGAATCTTCGAAGTTTGCTCAATAGGTATATACTTATGTACGTATTTCAATCGTCGAACTATCTACGAATACGTTATACAGTCAAACCTGTGTCCGCATCCATCTCCGAATAAAGATCAGCCTGTGAATAAAGGCAATTCTTTGAAAAACTATCATTGATTATTTATAACAAACTGACCTCCGAATAAAGGCCACAATTTGTCTTTCCCAAGGGCGGCCTCTGTTAACAGATTTGGCTGTACATGTACTTTGTCACAAAGAGTCACACATCTAATCAGTTTATCAATATAGGGATACACTTCAGCAGATGAATTTTTCATTTTCATTCGAGGGTTTCTTCAGTTACAAATTAAAGTTGGCAGATTTATAGCATCCAGATGAAGATATTTAAATGAGTGAGTTCAGACGTAATATTGAACCAGTATATCAAACTGACAGACTCTTTGAGTGAACCGAACATTCAGCCGTCAAATAAGTTTCCAGTAATCTACAAGCTTATCAAAAAAGGGAATAAGTTGACCATGACCAAAATATTGATCAAAAAATCAATGATCCCATTGTAGACATTTACGCACGCATTTATGCATCTACCGCCGACAATGCCTTACAGATCAACCGCAAGAAACGTGATATAGATATGCATTATCGTAATATGTTTATGAGCGAATAAACTTCTGCTTAGAATATCATTCTGCAATAATACACTGTGTGATATTGACACGGAGGAAATCAACAAAGAGAAATAAACAAAAAAAGACACAATCTGCTATAGAAATGTTGCTTCAATCGCACCACAAATATGGGAAAGACAGCACGTGACCGCAGCATGGCAACCGTTCATGGCTGATCATGCTTCGGAAACTTTTCATGAAGCAGACCGACTTAAGAAGAATAAACAATCAGATGGACCAGTTATATATAAACTTTTTTGCGCTTGCACAAACCTAATGTAATCGTTAACGAGAAAATATGGTGCAGTCGTTAAATCGAAAATAACACAATTTAACAGAAACTGCAAGGTTTATGAGTACTTTGGTCGACAGCAAATCTTTGAACCAAAGCCCGAACTAAATAATGTATTTGCTTCTTTACAAACTCCACGATATGTTAGTCATAATGAATATCGTTAAGTCTGTCAAAAGAAACCATTATGTCCATGATGGGAGCATTTGAAAAATCAGTATCAGACGGTTGGCTAATTAAGTTAATTGGAACATTGATAATTGTAAGCAATCACGAGAGATCGACTGTGCGGTGATGAAACAAGCGCCCATTCATTGAATCTCTGTTTAAGTATAATGATTCCATTGAAGTAACTAACACTAAGAATTATTCATCGATATTGGACCTATTCTATCCATTTCAAGGCACCAAAAAGAAATCTACCGTTTATTTCAGGACTTGGTCTAAACATTGTCCAACCCTAACGTTGATCCGTGAACAACGTTCTTCGCATCTCCGTTGCTAATTTGTACGTGTGATCGAACTTAACAAAGCAAATTTCCATTGAGCATGCGGATAATCGGTGATTTGCACTGTTTATTGAAGTGTCTCACTTAAAACCATTTCCAACATGAGGAACTTGATTGAAATCCAGACAATTCAGAAGTTTGTAGAAACAAAATATGCCCCAAAACATATAAAAATGAATTTTATAAAAGATCGAATATTTGTTCTCAAAATTCCACAAGTAACTCACTAAACTGTACAGAGTTTTAGACTGACTTTTAAAGGGACCATGTGAAGCGCACTCGCTATATAAATGGACTTGTACTTGTACTTGTATTGTATATGTATTGTATATGTATTGTATATGTATTGTGTATGTATTGTATATGTATTGTATATGTATTGTATATGTATTGTGTATGTATTGTATATGTATTGTGTATGTATTGTATATGTATTGTATATGTATTGTATATGTATTGTATATGTATTGTATATGTATTGTATATGTATTGTATATGTATTGTATATGTATTGTATATGTATTGTATATGTATTGTATATGTATTGTATATGTATTGTATATGTATTGTGTATGTATTGTATATGTATTGTGTATGTATTGTGTATTTATTGTGTATGTATTGTATATGTATTGTGCATGTATTGTATATGTATTGTATATGTATTGTGCATGTATTGTGTATGTATTGTATATGTATTGTATATGTATTGTGCATGTATTGTATATGTATTGTATATGTATTGTGTATGTATTGTGTATGTATTGTATATGTATTGTATATGTATTGTGTATGTATTGTATATGTATTGTATATGTATTGTGCATGTATTGTGTATGTATTGTGTATGTATTGTATATGTATTGTGTATGTATTGTATATGTATTGTATATGTATTGTGTATTTATTGTGCATGTATCGTGTATGTATTGTATATGTATTGTGTATGTATTGTATATGTATTGTGTATGTATTGTGTATTTATTGTGCATGTATCGTGTATGTATTGTATATGTATTGTATATGTATTGTGTATGTATTGTATATGTATTGTATATGTATTGTGTATTTATTGTGCATGTATCGTGTATGTATTGTATATGTATTGTATATGTATTGTATATGTATTGTGTATTTATTGTGCATGTATCGTGTATGTATTGTATATGTATTGTATATGTATTGTATATGTATTGTATATGTATTGTGTATTTATTGTGCATGTATCGTGTATGTATTGTATATGTATTGTGTATGTATTGTATATGTATTGTGTATGTATTGTATATGTATTGTATATGTATTGTGTATGTATTGTATATGTATTGTATATGTATTGTGTATGTATCGTGTATGTATCGTGTATGTATTGTATATGTATTGTGTATGTATTGTATATGTATTGTATATGTATTGTATATGTATTGTGTATTTATTGTGCATGTATCGTGTATGTATTGTATATGTATTGTGTATGTATTGTATATGTATTGTGTATGTATTGTATATGTATTGTATATGTATTGTGTATGTATCGTGTATGTATCGTGTATGTATTGTGTATGTATTGTGTATTTATTGTGCATGTATTGTGTATGTATTGTGTATGTATTGTATATTTATTGTGTATGTATTGTGTATGTATCGTGTATGTATTGTGCAACACAATTTGGCTTATCATTTACGGCATTTATTTTAACTCTATATTGAGTGAAAAGGTACAGTCAAACCTGTGTTTGCAACCACCTACGAATAAAGGCCATCCTGTGAACAAAAATCATTCTTTGAAAACCTGTCATTGGTAATTTAGAAGAAACTGACCTCTATATAAAGGTCATCTGTCAATAAAGGTCACATTTTGTCTTTCCCAAGGGTTGCTTTTCTTCACAGGCTTGACTGTATGTTTAAAGACGAATTTGCTTTTAAGGATTGTTCGGTTTTAATGAAAACGGTGCTCGCTAACTTGTCACCGGGAGAGAAGATTTTGTCCTTCAACGGCGTGAAAAAACAGCGACAATGTCACATAAAAACAAACAAACATACAAACACACTTTTGGCCTTAGCTTCCGCTTTATTTGGACATATTTGATAGAGAAATAAAACACTTATGTGAAGTTGAAGAATTGTTGATAAACTTTACTTGCCGTACTACCAGAAAGTCACGTGACATGGGAACACTGTGTTATAGACTTACAATGCAGTAATACGATACATACATAATACGTGAAATCAGACAAAAAAACGACTTTATTATGGATCCTTAATTTATGGGACGAAGAAAACTTTGCCCTAGAGATTTAAACATAAGCAACATAACATAAAGTATTTGCCATTTTGGAAGATAACGTGCATTCTAATCATAGCATTCTCTTTCTTTGAAATTGACAAAAGCCAGCACACGCCAATGAAATATTTAACACAAACCTTTTTTGCACATTGTGTAGAAAACATCATTATTGGAAACAATTTCAATAGTTTGAACAAAGAAAGGAGTCTCATTGAGTTTAGTTTTGGGAAGGGGCAAATGTTTTTATCTGTCCCATGCTTTATATAATCAACCTTTTTACTTTTGATTTTTGAATTATTGTATTACATGTACAGTTTGAAAAAGTCTTCAGTTCAAAATAAGGCCCAAAAATAAATAGCTTGTTTCCGCTACCCCGACCGACCCTATTTTTTGCCGCCGACCTTATGTGTTTTTTTTTTGTTTTTTTGGTCAAATTATAGTTTTGCAAAATAAAAATAGTGTCGGTCATATTCTGGAATAATAAAATAAAAAAGTAAACCCCTACCTACCGACCCTAGTTTTTTCAGAGCAGGTAGCGGAAATAAAAGTCATTTTTGGCTTAAGAACACATCGTGAATAATCTTCTAAGTTTCTTCATGAACCATACTCCTTTCTTGTAACAGTATGATAAATATTATGCCGCATTGTCTCGTTTATCTTACAATAAATTAATATATCAAACAGATGGCGAGAGGTAATCTGCGATCTTTTATTTAAATTTCATTCATGGGGCTATGACTTATGTGTTTCTTGACCATGAAACTTGGCTCTGATAGATTGGAATCGACGTCTGAGAACCGTATTAATAAAGACATTGTTTTCCATATGAACACTACCGCACTATGTATGATAAATACGAGGGGTGATAAAAAAGCAACCGTAGGGATTCTGTATTTTATATGTGATATCATTTCCATGAAGTTGTGCATAAATACGCTTCTATCTTAACCAAATCTACAACAAAACCAAAAGCAACCGAGCAATTTTGAAAATGAAATTATTTAGACATCATGTATTAAAAATTGAATCTCGTTGCGTGTTTTTTTTCTTTTTTCATTACTTTATTTTATTTCTTTCAGAAGTTATGGCCTCCTTCGGGTAATTTCTGGATTGTATTTTATTTTATCTTACCTCGTACAGAATACTTGTTGTTGATTGGTTGAGCCGGGTCACGTGCTGACCTAATATTTTCCCGTATTAAGTCAGAAGCAATTCATATCAAGATAGTAATCATAATTTCAAAATAAAAGTGGCCGAGATGGCATAAAAGTTTTGTAAATTGACATATGGATGGTACTCAGTCTGAAGCCATGTAACTAATGATATGAAGCGCGAAACGTAGTGTTATAGTCACAAGGAATCAGTTTATTTACATATACTGTTGAAGACATTCATTTTAATCTTAGAGGCTCATCTATCTCTAACAAAAATATCTTAGTATCATTGGTATGTTCAATTGTTTCATTAATTCATTCCAAATAAATCTTCTGGACATATTGCTGATGCCAAAGGTAGATACAATACGTTGTATAGAGGGAGTTCATAGCTTATCCGATAAGGATTGATTTCTTGAAGCCGCTTGGGAAATGATTGTTTAACACTGCGCAACAAATTTAGTTTTCAAAAAGAAAGAATGTGTTTCTTACGCCTAAATATACCTCACAGATTAGAACGAACGGTTCTACAAGATTAGTGTAAATAATAGAATGCTGTATAACGGCCCCATGACTTGATTAAACGGTGGTTACAGCTAATTGATTCGCTTTGATTATATGGCGTGAACTGAGCGCAAAAGTTTGCAAGACACGATAAATCAAGACTATCGGAAGATGATTAAAATACTGCATGATACTATCAAAACAATTTAGCATTATGGAGTAATTGATTTTAAGACACGAGAAACATCTTCGGATTATATTTATATTTTATCAAAGACTTCAGGATCATGATAAAAGAAATTGATCTCATCTCTTACGGTTCATAATTAATAATGAAACCTTCACGCGTTTGTTGATAATCTTAAACGTATTGTACTAAAATCGAAACACAAAAGTGTGTTACTATGTGTAATCAGTTTAAATTATACATACATATATACTTAGACCACACCAGCCAAATACTGTTACTTGAAAACCTCTTTACGTCACTTCGAAAGTAAAAGCTTGCTTTGAAATAGAGTCGAAATTGGAAAGTTAATGCACACATAGCGTGTATAAATGTCATTTCTGTGTTTTATGGTCACAATCTGTTGGAGATAAGAGGTTTGTCTCCTTCCCAGAACCAATTGTTTGAGATGAATGTAACACTTAAAACTTTAAAGCTGATAATTCGCGAATTTTTCAAATATCAATCGTAATAAACTCTATGACTTCCAGATAATTGTGTCTTTATCAGTTTACCCTTTCATTAATCGCACAGAATTCATCCATCGAAGATATTGAAAGTTTACGGTCTGAACAAAAAACATATTACAACGTTTTCACATAAGATAACATTATTTTTACAAAAGTTTTACTCAAAACTTTGTTAAAACTTGTCATAAGGCAATGTCACTGTGGACACCCTGACCAAATTGTACAATACATATTATGATCCTAAATAAATCAGAAATACCATTACAACGAACCTTGTTCACTCAACTGATTTGTCTTATTTTTTTTACTTTTACATAGTCTGATAGAATAATTGTATAAACGATATTGGTAGACAACAAGACGCTTTGTACATAATATATGAAGGAGTCAATTTATAGACATCACGTCAAATGACCCTCAACGGTATTGTCATGTATTTTTGAATTCCTAATAGGAACAAGACTCGGGCAGTATTTTATACTTACAGCTTGAGAGCATAATTAACGCATTAACTGTATCAGTTTTCACGGAATTCAAACATTCCAGTAATTAACACGGTCTATAATGGTAATAAATGACGATTTTCATGCATGCCGAGGTCCACGTTACGGCGACCACCATCCGATCGGAAGTTCTTAATGATTTTGCATAGATTCGTCACTAAACGAACTTGAGGGTATCATATTGCAAGATCTTACGAAGCTACAGGTCGCGAATGTTCATTACCGTGATATCAAGTGTGCTTGGACATCTTAGCAGATTGTTAAGTCTAAAACCACGTGCAAATTATGTATTGATTTTATTGTCGTAGACTGTCCATTCAAGTGCTTTTTTTGTCGCGACAAATAGGATCTGGATATATGATTCACCCCTCATTAGGAGCCCGTCACAAAATAACTTTAACAACGATTTCCCAGAAATGCGTCCCCTTCGTCTCGAAGCTTTGAAAGCCACGTTGTAAACAAACTAATTGCTAGTCTGGATATGTCGAAATAACTTACGAACAATACAGTATAATTTTCGACGAAGCAACTTACCGGGTATCATGAAAACAACGTCACAACCAAACATTAAAATGTCGGAGCTGTTGTTTTTTCCTTCTACAGACAATGAAAATCGAACTCTGGAGATGTCTTAAGAACTTTCCAGGTTCTCAACTACTTTGGAGAAATGATCGCATGGTAAACCACGGTAAGATGTCTTATGGTAATAAATTGTCTGCCACAATGTGCACGGACACTTATGTTGACATCCACAGAGTTCTGAATGCAAGGTTGTCTGTTATGTCAGTTAAATATGAATGTATAAATATTTTCAAACCTGTGTTTGCAGCAACCTCTGAATAAAGACCACCCTGTGAATAAAGGTCATTCTTTGAAAAAAAAAACGCCACTGATTATTTAGAACAAACTGACCCCCGAAAAAGGCCATCTGTCAATAAATGCCACATTTTGTCTTTCCCATGCGTGTCCTTTGTTCAGTACGTAGACTTCAATGTAACATTTGAGATACTTAATCATGACCTTTTTTGACAAACTGTAAGTAAAAATAATTCCTTTCAGTAACACAATTTAGTAAGGTACTTAAATCATATCCCATCCATGCAGAAAGTGTATTTCAAGTACACAAATATTGACGATGAATCATTGAATTATTTGTTATGATTCATTGTCAACATTTCTGATTTTGAAGAACGTATTCTTTATAAATTTCGCTGCCATACCTTTCAGATCTAGAGTTCATTTAGATATTGTGTTTTGATTTTATTCAGAATCGCAAACAACCCAAGGCTAACCGAAGCTATTAGCCAGGGAATCCAGGATATTTGCTTCCCAGAATGGTTATCATAGTAATAGAGATAATGAGTTTTATGATTATTTGATAAACACAGGAAAACATATGACAAAACCCATATAATACTTTTTTTCTTATAGCCGCGAATGGTTTTCCGTACACATTAATCAAAAGCGGCAGATTATAATGTTATAATGTAACTAACCAGACGCGTAGACCTCTTTAAGTAAATCCCATTTGGTCAGAACAAAGCGGTTATATTCAAAACCAATTTATATATAATCAGATTTTCCAAGTTAACCTTATAAGGACAGGTCAGATATAAAACATGTTTAAAGAAAGGAGTAACATTATATTCCTGTAGGATTTGACACTTATTTGGATTGTTCAAGCCAAGATCGTTCTTCTTTGTTTCAGCGCCTATTTGATATTTATTGAACTATTGACGCCAATTATCAGATCCCGACACATTTATCTGATGTGAAGATACAAAATATTTCTTGTAACATTGACCACAGTCAAAACTAACAACCAATCCAGGAATACGGAATCTGAAAAAAGAAACCAGTCTGAAACCAACGCTTCTGATTGGCTGATTCTGTTTCAGTCGTAAGATGAACCAATGACATTATTTTCATTTGTGTTTGTACTCAAGTCTTATTATTGTATCCTGGAGGGTAACTATTTTTTGCCCTGATTGAATGCGTATAACCAGAAGTTTAATGAACCAACAAATGAAATGGCAACTCACAGAAACAGTGACTATGATGCAATAATTAACAAGTAACGTTTAAACCTATTGATTCTTAGACAGGAAAAGGGACCGTACTTTTAATTGAAAGGGTGAGTGCAAGAAGGTACCTAAAATGTAGCATTATTTGTCTACAATGGAGAAAGGCGCGTGTACCCTATTTGGTTGGATCAATGAGTGGGACAATGGACGGAGCAATTTTGTTTCACATCTCTGGTTACCACGCCGTGTGGGAACGTAGGCGTTAACATACGGAACGAGAGAGGCACTGGACAATACAGATAAATATCTTAGGAGCACAATTTAGGTAAACTGTCAGCCGTACATTACTAAGATATTGTTATTACGAGGGGTATTGATATATATCAATAAAACAGTCAATGAATCGTTATTTTGGCCATCAACGGGAACTTTTGGAATACTGACTGCCCCATGGAAACTAGAATGTATTTGTATCTTTCTTGTATCATCAACAGCTTAAAATGCAAAAAAAAATATAATCGATTTTTCTTTACACTAGCTCGTATCACAGATTTCGCAGTTAAGTGATAAAATAGTGCTCGCATGTAAACGATTTTAGGTTTAATGCAGACAATCCAAAACACTAAAAGTCCTCTTGAATAATACAATTATTATTCCTAAGGACTTACATAAATTGTTTTAATGTTAGAGTACATTATAACTAACGCTTGAATGCACATTTTTGTTAGAAGCAATAATGATATCCTATATGCAAACAAATGTAAATCTAATCACTCTCTTAATACAGACCAAGAATATGGGAAACAAATTATTCTCAATGGCTATTTAACTAAATACACATATAATTTATTGAACACTCGCGATTCAATTTCCTGTCCATGAAATACTAGTCCCGTGGATCCGTATAAGAATAGACTCTCAAGACGGGAGAATCTTAAACTGATTTAGTGTAAGCTTTATTCACATTTGTTGATGAAAGTGCTTAAGGTTAGAATCAATTCAATAATATCAGATTTTATGAAGGTTCATTGAAAACAAGTCGGATATAAGAGAGAGGTTTTCCTCATGGTTATTGTTGTTAAATGTATTTTATCTGCGTAAGGAGAGCCTTTGGGAACCAGAAATATATACAATCTATGGATTATATTCATAAAGCTGGTATCGACAACTGAATTAATTCAAAGAATTAGATGACCTAGTTAAAGAAATTCTCAGAGAATCAATGGCAACTTTGTTCAAGTAATCACAAATCTAATAACATTATACATGTGTAAGCTAATGTTTTAAGTAAATTTAACTAAAGTTAGATTTGAGCCCTTCCATTGACACTAAACACGATGCAGGTGAGTACATATTATAACTACAGAGTACATAATTTATAGGTGAACAATATAAGTTTCAAATGAACGTAACATTAAGGGACCACTATGGAAATAAATGTTTATCATTTCTTGTTTTATCCCTGATATTGGTGTGTATGTCATGGTGATTATACTCATGCTGTGTTATGTTATGTCTCACTACATGTTGTTATTACCATGTATGTACTGTATACCAAAATAAATCCTGTCTCATCGCATGATGTCAGGAATGTTAAGTACAACGAACAAAATGATGATACATTCAAATGAATTCAATTATGTCAAAGAAATTCAAAACTTTTCTTGATATTTATTGAACTTTACGGTATATCAGTTTCAAATTTCATACCTCCCCATTACCCGACATTATCTTTGTCTGACAATCAAATTATCCGTAATGTTACAACTTGATAGATGGATGAAGAACAACAAAAAAAGCCTTTCTTTAGATATTGAAACATTCTAACGAAGCTAAAGTCTTGGCATAAAGAATCCACAGTTCATAAGATCTCACTGCAGAGTGAAATGCACAATGTTTGGATTTCTTAGGTAGTTTGTAAATTTAATTTAAAATGTCTGACAGGATTTAATTATCCATGCGATGTTTTTATGCAGAATTACTAGCACTGATCGTATTGTAAGCATACTGTTCATTGTTTTGTTATATTTACCAGACAAATGACAACATTTTAAAGTTTACGACAAACGTCAACAAAAAATTCATTGTTTTCTATTTTGTAATTAAGCCTCATGTCAAAACAGAAGAAGCAAAAACCAGGTTGGTATGCGCTCATGGGGTGGTCGTGTTCGAAGATATTCTGAGAATATTGTTATCGGTATGGCAACAGCTGTATGCGCGTTACAAGCGTACACTTATTAAAACATCACCTTGTCAGTCAAGTATTACGGTTAAACGCACATAATCATATATTATTGCTATAAAAGCAAATTATGATAGGAACTGCATTGTATGTATAAGCAAAAATGTACACTCCTCTTAATTTGTATACTGCCTTAGTTGCTACGTTCACAACATAAAGGGCCGCTCGTTATTCAACAATACCCCAGTGTTAAATAAATCTTTTTTATTCATTGTTTCAATTCTCGTTTATGTTTTGCTTGGGGTAAGTGCGATGTTGGGCCCACAAAACATGTTAAACGCCCTTGCAGTTCTGCTACAGAATTTTCCAAGGCGGTACCCTCCGGGACATTGTATTTTGTCTGCCATATATTTTATATGTTATTATGTCTTGGGTGGGTTTAGGTTTGGTTGGTTTTGGGAATCATTTTTATCTATGTAAAGATAAACATGACTGATGCGTTTGGTGAATTTTTATTTTTGTACTGGCATTAAGAATATGTTTAACAGCTGCAAGAAACAATATTTTCAGTATTCCTTGGTGAGATTTGCTTGCAAGCACTGATTTTAAATTTACATATTCTTGCTTTGTCAGTCGGATAGAACCCTGTTTGTAAATACGCGCCATTCCAAAGGAAAATCCATGCCCGAACTCGCTATTTACGCACTTAATGAATGTAATGTGATATCTGACAAATCCACAGTGACATTATACGACTACTCATGCTAAATCGGTAAATTCTAATTCTTTATAAAATGGCGTCAATATACATAATAAGATTATGAGAAAAACTTGTCTTAAATAACAAACTTCAGACTCGATTATCTCGGAAACCACATTAGATTATGTCAGCTTATTTAGTTAACGGTCTCCGTGCCATGTTGTCAAGAAGTAGCAGACACAATTTGTGACGACCGTAATTGAATTTACGTAAAACCTAAAGCTGCATACGAATTATGAATTATTAAGAAAGTTTGTTGCAGTATAAAACTTCATAATTCAATCTGAGGAATTATCTGCACAACACGTGGATATTTTGTTGTACTCAAACTAAAACTAGATTTTTAATATGGTTACGATATACAAGGTAGGGGGGCAAAGGAACGCTAAAACTTACTTTAGTTGAAATATTATACGGGTGCTAAATGACTAAAGTACTCATGACTACCGTAGAACCTTTCTAATCCGAACTTTTCGGACAAAAATGTTCGGATTAGAGAGGTTTTCGGAGCTCAAAGGTTCCGGATTACAAAGTTTTTAGCAATAAATACATAATTAAAAAACTCGGGACCATCTGACGTGTTCGGTTTAGAGAAGATTCCGGATTGGAAAGGTTCGGATAAGAGAGAGATTCGACTGTATATACAGTACAGTAAAACCTCACAAAGCGACCATTTCAATATTACGACCATCGTGTTATAATGACCACTTATTTTCGAACCGGCTTTCGAAAACTCCTTTATAGTTCAACTTGATAAATAGACCACCTCATTATTACGACCGACATTTAGGTCCCGAAGGTGGTCTCATTATCGAGGTTTTCCTGTACAATAATACCAACAATGAGCATTATTTCGCGTTTGGTCATGTAACAGTCATGATCATCTCATGTTTTGTGTGTTTGGGTACCTTGTACGTGTTTCGGATTTAATATTTTACAGATCTTTCATAAAAGTCTGGCGGAACAAATGTGTGTTTCCGCTGCATTAAGAAACAGAATTCTTACAGTCGTACAACGATAAACGGAATTTTGTTCGGTTTAATTACGAGTTGTCTGCGTATTAAGTTCATGCTATCTTCAATCACTCTACGCCACATGTATATCATTTATGTCTCAATTGTTTTCTGTAGAGTGCACAAGCTATATATTTCTAAGCATCCCTGACTGCAATGTTGAAGTTACGTAGTACAAGAGGCTAACTTTAGTATTATTGACAAAACAGCAACATTCCCAGATGTGTCTCCGTGTGGACCACATATATACTGAAGACAATTGCGCTCGTAAATCTTGTTTGACAGAAACTATAGTGAAGATGGACCCCGCTGACGCCTGTAATGTGGACGCACCAAAATCAGACATGATGTAAGCGACGCAGATCAATACAATGAGATAGAAATATCACCGTTCAACAACGCAGACGCACGATTGTCTGACGGAGATGTCTATGCTCATTTGCATTGCATGTTTCAATTGCTTACTATTGTGTACACAACTGTCTTGGTTTGATGACCATATTGCAATGATATCAAACATCCTCGGACTATCTCGTCCCTTGATACATACAGAAAGTGTCTAACTTAGGATTCGTCAAACGTTTAATCAGCATCCGACAATATTATCGCTGTTTCTTATATAAACTACTACATGTAATATAATAAATAACTTCAAAAGGACGTCTCCGAAGCCGAAATGTTTTCTAATGTAATACATGCTGTAGGCGGTTAATAAAGCTATGCTTTAAACATTAATACGTGATTCAAACTATGATCACAAGCTTCAGTGCGTCTGTTGAAGAAATAAGTAAGAATCGTAGGTATGTTATTGTATCAAAGAATTAAGTTCGTCGTTAAATATCGTTGCTGTGAATATCATAAACTGATGCTTGGGGATGCTTATACATAGAATAAAACCTCGATAATGAGACCGCCTTTGAGACCCGAAAAATCAGTCGTAATACTGAGGTGGACTCATTATCAAGTTGAATTATAGGGAAGTTATTAAAAGTCGGTGCGAAAATAAGTTATAACAAGGTGATCGTAATACTGAGGTGGACTCATTATCAAGTTGAATTATAGGGAAGTTATTAAAAGTCGGTGCGAAAATAAGTTATAACAAGGTGATCGTAATATTGAGGTGGTCTTCAAGTGAGGTTTTTCTATACTTTTTATTGTCTATACGGGCATTTATAAAACGTAGCAAGGGTATGTGTGCATTATTCTTCGGAATAATCTTCTTGCGAATTACATAAAGTAGCCGCACGTTATTACTATTACAGTCAAACCTGTGAACAAAGGCCACCTTTGATAAAGAGAAAATATTGCCTTTATTGACAGGTGGTCTTTATTCGGACGTCAGTTTGTTCTAAGTAATCGGTGACGGTTTTTCATAGAATGGCCTTCATTCACAGGGTGGTCTTTATTCAGAGGTGGCCGCAAACACAGGTTAGAGTGTACATCTAGAGACAAGTCTTTCTTGGCATAATCGGACCGCAGTGAGATGTACTCATCATCAGCCTAATCATCAATGACTGAAATCTAACAAATCTACAACATGTACCATCAATGTGTTACATTTTTGTGCAGTCCGGTGATGGTTATTTTTTTGTCTGGGTCTTATAGGGTCACACTAACAGCCAGGGTTATTTGTGGACTTTTCCATATTTAAAGATAGAAGAGGACCCTACGCATACACCTAAGGAGAATCATTGGCCTTCTGTAAGCTAGCTGGACAGGTAACTCAATTGTGAACTTTAATTGGTCCCGGGTGGGATTTAAACCCACAACGGTGAAGGACTAGAGATTGCTAGTCAGATACCTTAACCACGTGATACCAATGTATTTCTAAATTAGAGATAACGCATTTTTTGTATGTTTATTGTTTGTTCATAGAGTATCTTATGAGATGATGGAAGTTAAAATCTGAAAACTAAATTACTTCTGATATGAAATTAAGATTAAACTCCAAATACTCAATTAGATATTATCAATTTGATTGAATTGCAATAATACAATATAATTTCTGTCAACAAAAATACAGTTTTGATTCGTTTAAGATTAATATTATGTGGAATTTAATTCTTGTTCGTAATAAAATAATGTTTCTTTTTGATAAATCACTTTCATTAAAACAATCATCTATCGCTGGTTAAACAATTTATTCAACCGTTGGTTATAAAAAAATAAGCCAATTTAACCATCAGATTGATTTAATAATTGACAAGTATAAAATCAATCATGATTTTAAGCAACAACAAATAAATTGAGATACTGTCTTGTTTGCATGTCGAATAGTTTCCATGTTGCATGTTAGTAAATATTTAATTGGCAAAGATCGCAGCATTTCTATATTTCAGTAAACACCCAGCTGTCTTCTTTTTAGACAGATCCAATGTGCGCAAGTTTTTCCGATCTACGGTAATGTACTTGCTTAACATATACTGCAAAACATTTATACTGAAGCTTCAGAAATGGCAATGCATTATGCCCTCCTTGAAAGATTGTTAACATGCGACCGACTTTGATATAGCATTAATCCTCTCTTGAAAGATTGTTAATTCGCGATCGACTCATTAAAAAGTTCCTAATCCCAAAACAAATTTAGCGATTTTGACATTTTCATTCATTCTTTATGACAGATTTTCGTACCCATTACAAGCATAGAAGGCTTATAGTAAAAAATGAAGGCCAAATTTTTTAAGGACGGCCTTAATTAGTAAGTTTACACACGAATGAATGTTTTTCCACAAATGGTTATTGTATAAATTTGGAGTCAATATATATGTATTTATCTAAAGATGAGAACATCTGCCCACTGTTAATCAAACAGAATATTCTCCTTTTTTGATCTCTGAGTAAAAAATATCGTCAATATCTCAGCATGATTCCTATTCATACACAATTTTTATTGAACATTTCCACAACTGTAAACACTAACCATGCATTAGTAGTTCACTTTGTGCAACTTTACTATTAAAATAATCGATTATTAGGAACTATTAGGAACTATTAAATTTTTACTATTAACAAATAAAATGATACCAGCCTAACAGTGAAGGTCTCATCACTATGTTCTACAGATATAAAATTAAAAGTTACAATCTTTCATGTCATATTCATACATCAGATGTAGTACAACAGTGTTCAAGTCTGTAATGGTATCATAAAATGGTCTGAAACATGCTGTCAGTATTTGTATAATTGTGTATGAATGTATTAATATTTATTATTGTGTATAAATCTATCAATATCTGTGATTGTGTACGAAAATGTATGGCTATGTATGTTTGTGTATGATTTTGTATGATTGTGTATAATTGTGCGAAATAAATGTAGGATTCTGTATGACTGTGTATAATTGTGTATAATGTTGTATACTGGTGTATAATTATGAAGGATTGTGTATAATTTTGTATGGTTATGTTTGTTTAGTATGCAAAACCAATGATATATCAGTCACAGAGGAACCAAGTCTGATAGCGGTTCTGAACCATTTTGATATGAAGTCATAGAAAAATGTATGGTTGTAATATAGCATTGGCTTAGATTTTCAACAATTTGTGACAATTCACCAGAGCATACTTAATTAAGTTTAACAAAATTGTAAAATGTAATAAACTCTGAGAAACAATTGTACAATTTTTTGTCCAATAGCCTCAGGTTTTAATTTATATTGTTGCAACATATTTCTAGTATGTTCTTGACAAATATCCCCAGGCACACAATGTAGTTATAACATGAACAAAATCTCTGAATTTTCTGTATCCCGTCTTACAAAATAATTTATACCAAAATAGATCTTATGTATTATTCAATTGCTCATGACAACCCAAGACATTTCACAATACAATGTTGAATATAAGACAGGGATAGATGTTAATTCAATAATAACAGCAGTTTTTATGTCTGTAGAAACAAATTTAGTAACTCAGACAAACTTGATATACTGTAGTATATATAGTGCGTATATCTGGTGTTTTGTCTTATTGTATTAAACAATAATTGTCAAATAAATGTCGGGTTATGTTTGACGAGGAGAAGAGAGAGTGGTCCGCGCGTAAATGAAAGTTTTCACACATTCCCTGATCACACATTAAAGCGCAAAAATAAACGCCAGGCAATATTAATTATATTCATTACGAAGACACACCCGATCAAGCGTGTATTAAACAACATCCCACAACAAGTCGTGACATTAAAGGACCATAAATATTGTAGTAAAACTTGATATTTGCATCCTGTTTCACATTGATCGGCATAATTTGATTTTAATAATACCAGCCTCGACTTTGTTGCTGTATTTAACGCTTAATTATTCCACTGGCTTTAATGACAACGATAAACAAGGTAAACATTGATTTAGCTAAAGTCACGTGACCAAAGTATAATCTGGCGGTGTGATTCCGATATCATTTAATACGCACGTCAATACGAATACATTCGTTATGCATTAAAACGTTTTTTATGCGTAAATAAAATATATGGCGCACGATGAAATTTCCTTGTTTAGGATTTAACGTGGCACCATCAACCAGGGTATTTTTAAGAACTTTGCCAGCTTTAACGCAGGAAGAAGATTCCCAGGCTTACACCAAGGTAGAACCACCGAACTTCCGTAAACTAGCTATACAGTTTCGCCACGCGTGAATTTCATCTGGTCCCTGACGGAATTCGAACTTACAGCGGTCAGTAGCTTGTGATTACTAACAAGAGACCATAACCACTCGACCACAGAGTTTCAAAAAGCTCAAGAAAACATGCCCCTATAAAAGCCTTAAGTTTTCAGCTAAAACATATATAAACACATTTGCTCAAAAAAACTTGTTAAATATGCAAAAAACCAGACCATTACTAGAAATTACTTCGGAAAATCAAAGGTTTATATTAGTATGAACACATTTTTAGACATCATCATAAGTACAAGAACAAAAGTACATATTTTTATCAACGACAGTCTCGCCATATTAGTTGAAGCCACAAAACATCGAGTTCTTACCAATTTCATAACTGAATTATAACAAAATACATAGAACTGTATATCCACGTGGTACACGATGCAAGAGAGAAATAAGATTCTGAAAAAGATATTAAGTTGATGGTTGCACATAGAGCAATTGCGAAATTTATTAAGCAAGGAAACGTAACTGTTGTTTAGCGAGGTCCCATTCAAACGCTCAACCTTTGTAACAGTGTCCTTAAAGATCAAATTGAGCGAAATATGACACTTGCTCCACATACAACTGACTATTTTTCATATGAACGATCTATTAACGAAAGGAATGCAATAAGTCACACGGGAACTGGAATTTCTTGGGAGATTTTACGGTATGACGAGCATGAGGTCAAACTATAATATCTTTATCATTCAGACACAAGCGTTGTACACCATAGACTGTGATAATATTGAACAGACAATATCCATCTACAGTCTGAATATCTAATTTATAAATTCTTCATATCACTGACCAGTAAAGCTACTGAATAAATACAACGATAGTTTATATCGTATGGTTAGATTGATTATATTTCCTTGCACCAATCGATTCTGCAGAATGCAAATATGCATATTATCATTTCGTCTTATGGTGAATAAATCTTTCATTGAATTTTAGTGACCAGTTTTTGTTATCATCCTCGCTCAAAGGGTAATCTACCTATTGCAGTTGTAAGAGAAAAATAGAGCGGAAGAAGCAGTGTGCACGGAATTGATAAACTGTACTTACACCAAGAGCATTGAAAATAATTATACAATGGAACCCCTCAGAACCAGCCGAGCCCGGGACCAGGTCATTTGGCCGATTTAGTGGAGATGGCAGTTTAGACGGATTTTTTAAAAATCATATAGTAATGAAGTCAGGACCAGAACATTTGGCCGATTCAGAGAGGAAACCGGTTTAAAGAGGAACCAGTTTAGAGGGATTCCACAGTAATCAGGTAGAAGAGTAACGGATAAAAAGTTGAGTATCATGGAGGAATGTGGGGAATCGTGCAAATGAAAATGAGAGTATATTATAAATTTTAATAATAATATATAATATTATATATTATTATTACATATATATCAGTCATACAAATACATGAGAACATACTGTACACATTGCATTGAATTGTATGTCGGGTATTATAAAAACTGATCATAATACTGTTTAGTACTGTCAAACTCAAATTGGTTGTAATTTTTTCAATTCATTCAGGAAAATATCTTAAAGAATCATTTAAACATTTCAAATATTTTTGAAGATTTCCGTAATTTGAATTGTTATTATATATGAAATATTTTTTCACTGTGGGAACTCCGTGGTCGAGTGGTCATAGTCTCACTAGATCCCATTGGGTACCACTTATGCGGAAGCTGTCGAGCTGGCTCCCGAAAGATCGGTGGTTCTACCCAGGCGTACGTAATTAGGGTATGTAACCAGAAACAAACATTTTTTACGCCTGACACAGAATTTACATAACTCAACACCGTGTCACAGCTAAATATTCATGTAACACCAATTATACCTTTGGCCACTTGCACACTTTCATGTTGTAATAGGTCATACGTGCTGTCTTTCATTAATAATTCATGAACACAGACAGAAAAACTAGGCCAAGTTGAATTAACATAAATTGAATAGAAAGAAAAACAAGCTTTCACATTTTACGACCGATATTACAGACATAAAATTAAATGAAGCTAAAACATAACTAATTCTATAATTTACTCCTTGAAATATGAGACCCACAGTGTCTTTAACAAATATTAGATTTACGGGAGTTCTACCGCGGGTTATTATTTTTACATAAATATAATACTTCATGTTCTCTGCGGTTGATATTTAACAAGACAATATAGCTACCAGCGATGTTTATATACTCGTTATTACGAAGAGGAAACTTTATTCTCTAAGTCAAGTATGTTCAGATTTTTGACGAGTGTCCATATGATATTGTTTAATAGATCACCATACGAAACAGTGGACAATAAACAACTACACAAAGGATGTTAATCATACCCCAAACAGATCCTAATTAACCAAAATGGCTCCTAATAAACCGAAATGGCGCTTAATTAACCAAAATGACCCCACAATCAAACAAGGTATCTCCTAATCGAAAGCCACGTAGCTCAAGATCAATGTTGAGTTATTTTGTGTACCATGTTCCGAGTTTGAAAGGTTGTAGGTGATAAGTCAATAATATAATATATGTAACGAATAAATATATACATATATATATATATATAATAGGTCGTAATAATAAGGTGGCCTCATCATCAAGTTGTATTATAGGGGTGTTATTGAATGCCAGTCTAAGTGGTCGTTATAACAAGGTGGTCGTAATATTGATGTGATCGCAATGTGAAGTTTTATTGTAGATATGTCTAGCCGGAGTACCGCAATCAACTAATATGACGAGTTTACCAGACACCGCCCTATTATAAGGTCTAAAGGTTAATATGATTAAATGAAAATAAATACAAGTTACAGTATCTTCTGAGTCGATAAAAACGATATTTAAAATAAATATAGCTTTGCGAAAGAAGATTATAATCAATTCACGTAAAGTTATTCCGATTTAATTTATTTATATGAATTTATTGCGTTCTGTTTTTTGATCTTATCTTGCTAAAATCCCATACCACGTAGATTTGCACTCATATATGATGGATCAGTCAGTAATCAATGCTGATATTAAAGCATATTAAAGGTATAAAGATAATATTAGAATATAAGGAATGTCATTTGAACTCGGGAGTATTTTACGTAATCGCGAAAATATGTTGCAGAATTTTTTCTCGTAAACACATATTCACGAACGTCTCGTGTGGGATAACCCTGTCTATTAAAATACGTAACAACCAAGTATTGAATCAATAAAATAACAAATCATATTACTGACCACCGTTTATTGTACCAGCTGTGTGAAATTATTGACGATTGAAGAATGGATTTATTAATTCTTTGGGAGCCCTAAGTGGTTATGGTCTCTGACTAGTTCTCACTAGCCCCTCACCGGTGTCAGTTCGAATCCGAGATCAGAAAAAATCACAAGTAAGAAAGTTGTCCAGCTAGCTAACGGAATATTGGTGGTTCTGCCTAGACGCTCTAGGCCTAGGATTTATCTTTTACCATCGTTAAATCCGGGAAAGTCGCCAAATGACCCCAGCTGTAACTGAGACGTTAAACCCCAGTGGGGAAAAAACTTGTGTCACCATGACAACAAATGCAGTTCAAATTGACGTATTACAAGACTTGCTCATCCTAGGTAACACTAAAACAATAAAAATAATCAGTATTTCCTTTCAGTTGCGCAAGTAAACAAATGACGAGCAACATAATTAGTTTACGTAATAGGAAAAGGGTTATCTATAAAACCTACTAATTAATTGCATTTAAACGAATTGATTATTTTTATTGCTCTAAGTATTCGTTCAATATATTTGATTTCTGTCTATCTTGCCATGCAATTTTCCAGTGAAGTAAAAGCTATTTACGGGTCTTGTTTGCGACACGCTGGCTCATATTTTCACACAATTGCTTGTCAAAATTCCTATCAGTCTACTGGTTTCGGACTTAACCAATTAATCAATATGAACAGTTATGAATGTACCGCCGTCAACAAAAGGATAATCTATACGCCATTAAATCCATAATTAGACAATTATCCAAATAGAAGTTTCCGTATTTAACACGCGTAGTTCAACCACAGATGTTATTTGATGTCAAAGTTTTTTGGGGTGGGGAGAGGGGGGATCATTTATCACTTAGGTTTCTTTTTTATTTCGTTGATTGTACAAAGGTTAATTCGAAGTATAAAAAAAATTAAAGCCAGTTTAACATCAAAATATCCAGGAACGTGCGTGTAGTCTGAACGTGAAACTCACTCAACAAAATTACTAAAACCTCCGAGAAATAATGGACTTGGAATGTTAAACAAACCATTTACCCCCCCCCCCCAAAAAAGCAAGATTGAAATGTAAGCGATAATTATATTTACAAAGTAATTGCCACGTTCGTCAAAACAGCAAATAACTAATGCACACATCATAATTATTATCCAAACTTTACATCAAATGTGATTTATACCGTAATAAGCCAATTAATCACACATCACGTAATGAAAATTGTACACTATTCACATTGTGTGTTGTACACTAACAAGCGCCACCATACAAAAGACCCCTAAGCAATATAAATAATACACAACAATTATAATTCGCTAAATGTTATTGAATATTACGATAAACTGTTTCTATTTCCTTCGACGGTTATTAGCGAGTGGAGAGAATTGGTGACAATTTGATATATAACAATATGACAACGACACCAGGCCTATTGCTTCCACTACAATTATTTATCAATAACTAGCAACAACACACTGGGCAACTGATAATAATAGCGGAATGATGTACTTAACAAGATAACGAAAACGTCCGCTGACCTTCCCACTTGTAATAATTACCATCAGCGATCAAATACCGTGTCATAGGATCATGTAAAACAAATCTATTACATACATATTATAAGTGATATATGATAACGGAGAGGACGGCGTTTTTACTCTTCTCCTGGCTAAATGATGCTGGATTCGCGTGATTTGTCAATCTGTATTCAATATTTCCCGCAATAAATACGCCAATTGATCATATATACAAAGTAAATTGAGATATGATGGTATCGCAGTGTCCAACATTCCGTTGTTATACTTTTACGACATTTATTGTAATAGATTCTATTTTGCCGAAATACTTCCAAAATACAAAAACGGAATTCTGTAACGCAAATTGGAATACATTTCTAGAAAATGAATTACTCGCCAAGTGTTGCTTTTCAAGTCTGAATTGTGATTTTATATCCGGTTTAGAATATTTAAAATTCTTACGCATGTAGTTATGTAAATATGCTACAATAAAGTTGACAGTTATGGTAAATGAAAATGTTTTGAGACATGGCTTCAGACATTATTCCAAGTTTTATTCATGAACTAAAGACAAATGAACAAGAATGTTTTTTTCAGTGCTTTTAGTAAGAAAATTACATACTGGTATCTGCTTCAAAACTATATATGATAATTATGCTTATATTAAAATCTCGCAAAAAAACAACGATAAAATTTTCCATGGTTTGATATTATTTCGATGAATTCATTTCAAAAGATTTTTTGCGTTGCTTTCCCGGTGTATAGAATTCGGAGTATAGTAATTGTTATAAACGATTACGGTTTACATAAACTTGTCTCAGATACTGTTTTTTTTCACGGGGTTAAATGTCGCACCAACAGCCCGAGTTATTTGGCGACCTTTCAAACTTTAACGATGGAGGAAAACCCCCAGGCGTACACATAGGCAGAGACACCGACCTTCCTCATAAGAGGAAAATATCTAGTCCCGGGTTAGATTCGAACTCACAGAGGCTAGAGGCTAGTGAGGCAACTAATTGCTAGACAAAAACCATAATTGTTCGACCCATAGAGGCCCATAAATTACTGCTTCACATAACACATCCCTGTAAATCTTTACACTTTACTAGCACGTATATTTTTATTACGATTTTGAATTTACCATTTAGAATTTACGATTTCTGTCCAAGCTATTACCGACTGCATGAAATTGTACAACGTAATAATAACATATTGAACTTTATTATGTACTTATCATGTCTTTTTGAAAAGACGTATTCAAACCTGAAAATTTTTCTTTTATTTTCGGTGTCACCTTTTTTCATTTTCATAACCCTGGAAGCTTTTTTCATTGTATATTATTGCATGAATGACCAGATTTCTGTAAGAACATTCATCTCTCACGAATCATCCGTCAAATGATTGTCGTATACATCAAGTTATGACAGAACAAATAATTTACAGAGATATTTCAGAACTCGATGCAGAATGCTACCACGATATAATAGACGTATGTCTGTGTGGATTCCACGGTGTAAGTTATGACATTTTGTACCAGAAAATATTGGATTGTGAACAAATTTCATCAATAACAGGACCACAACGTTTATACAATATATATGCGCGCAAAGTGCTCGGAAAATTATAGCATAAGAAATCCAAAGACTATTGAGGCATGTGCTGCATTATAAAACGAATAACTACTTTAAGTTTCAGACTGTATAGGAAAATACATTAAAGGTTTGAATTTGTTTCTATATATATAGTATAGTCTCATTTAACACGAGCCTAAAATGGAGACTGTTTAAATGATTCAAACGCAATTTTCTTTATTGCGTAAAACATCTTCCTGCAGCAACACGTGACACTGCTTAGAAGCATATTTATTGGCAATATCGTAAAATCTTATACACGTGTTCTGAAGCATTTAAAAATACAAACAGCATGTATATATAAATATATGTTTTAATGTTACAGTTCCGAATTAGGAAATGTTTAAAAAATGTTTTAAAAAATGTAACGTGTATTTCATGTTGTTCAAATGGCGTATTTGATTCCATCACTGAGCCAAAAACAACGCATTTTTTCGTCATTTGACAAAACTTGGTATTCAAACACGTTTAGCAAATTTGTATTACGTTATATAGGAAGCGATTTCAGGTAACTGGAGAATCTCGAGAAAAAATCAAAACACTGCTCGGTGTTTAAACAACTACGTCACGCGTGACGTCAGAATTATCAGCGTCGAGCTCCGGGCACCCGTTCATCACGTTAAGATATTTTAGTACTTTTTGGTTGTTAAAGATTTTTAATTGTAGGTCTTTACGCGGTAGATAATTGAACAAACTATCCAGCGATATGTAATCGTTTTAGTTTTGTTATGCTATTTTGAATTAATTAAGGAAGTCTACAAGCTTATCGAACAACTCAGGTATGTTTCAAAGACACACTACGTAAAAAACGATATAGTGTTATTTTAATTTTTGATGAAAGTATTCAGTCATGCAAGCCATTGCCTTAAAATACTTTTTTCTATAGGGATCTTGCTTAAAATCGCATACATATTTCTAAAATGTACTGGTGAAAACCTGGATATCTTTGACAACTGAAATCTTTGACACACGTGCGAGGTCTAAATGACACGTCAATATTTTTCCCTGCAATTATGCTGAACAAATGAATATGAAACGAACAATTTATCCTTTAAACCGCGGGTAAATCAAACCAGGTGATTAATTTAAAAACCGCGGGTTAATCAACTTTACATTTTATCTACTTAAAGGATGGGAATTTTATAATATAAGTAGTTTGAATATTAAGCGTTATGTTTCTTCTTTAATCGTGATATTTAATTTTACGATCAAACAGTGTACCACCTAAGTTAAAAGATAGACAGGGAGTTAGATAAGACGTCAAAACATCTTTGCTAGAGGCATGATACTGGAAAATAAAATTACTTATTTCTAGTTTAATTCTTTTAGATTAGAATTTTTATTTTCTTGTATAAAACTTGAGAAAGACGTTCCCGTATACTCCTACCGTCGACGAATCAATAATTTAAATCTATGTATTTATGACTCTAGGAGAAAAACAAGAAGGTATCACATCTGAACAAATATCTCTGGCTACAAAGCACACACAGATCAAATAGATCTTCATTTGTTAACCCGCGATTCTTCGTCTTTAATAGACTGGTGTACAAACAAACGCCGCTCAAAGTGTTGACGTACGCAGTCCATATTGCGCGTTAATTAGCCATACTTTTTCCGGCATCGCTATCATCATACAGAACATATTTATCAATCAGAATTGGTATGGGACACATTATTACAACGTCCATTTATTACGAGATACGCGCGCACTGCGAACGTGTCATTATTTTCAATATGTCAGCCTTGAACTCTTCCCTTGTACAACACACATTAAAAAAGATTTGGAGTTCTAAATAGTGTTCGTTTCTTATGTTTTGTATTTTCCGGACATTGCACGCAGGGTCAAGATGAGAAATCACATGAATATTTTAAAATTTGTTTTGAACATGAATTTTAGCATTTTTAATGTTGAAAACTCATAAAAGTTACGATCTCTTAATTAAGGTTGTGTTCGCGGAAAATTATAAAAGGTATATACAACTATTTTTGCTAGCTCTATAGTCTACTGACATGCAATGCTAGCTGTACGATATTAAGCTCTAGTGTAGAAAGTATTCGCATTTACAGGTCTGGGTTATGAGTAAACAGCAAACAGTTTTCAATACTATGATGATATAAAAAATAGTTTAATCATTATAAAATGGTTTGTTATTGTTTATTTGAATGATATTTTATTGCGCAAAACAAATTAACCGGAAAAAACACGAACTCATTTACGAATTTATTATCATTATCGTTTAGAGTTATTTAATATTTCATTGAGAATTTGAACTCACGTAATGGGATTCCGCTGTAGTTCAGATTAATACAATAAGTTACTGGATTTTTTTCTCGCCATATATTCGTGTGAAACTGTTGTATCATGTTATAGATTTTGTTGCAAAGGGATTTTAAATTATTGATATAATAGTCTCTGCGAAATACATGAACAAAACGTGGCGTATTTAACTCTGATTCACACACCCTATTCGTTAAATACACAAAAGCCACATACTAAACGTACGAGTATAAATATTATGTGGGCGATTTTAATCGAATTGCGAGAACTTCCATCAAAACTTATGAGTTCAACAGCTATTTCAACAGTTTAATTGTACTTGACACGTCGTAAAGACATAAAAAACGTGCATCATGATCTGTGGGCTCAAACCCGGGACCGCAACACGGTAGAAATCATATTCAAAAATATATTTAGAAAAAAAAACGCATGAACACTAAATACGGGAAGAAAAACACTTACCTCCATATATACGGCCGGTGGCATGACAATAACAGCGACGAGAATATCGGCTACTGCCAACGAACATATGAAGTAGTTTGTGACATGACGCAAACTCCTTTCCCTATATACACTTAAAACAACTAAGATATTACCGAAAACCGTAAAAACTGGAAAAAGCAACAAGCATAGCGTCCAGTATGCGTGTTCTGGTAATTCATCTTCACCTTGTGTCGTATTACTTGAGTTAGATCCATTCCAACAGCTTGAAGTTTCATTAAATATATCACAGTCAAAAATACCACTTAAGTTAAAATTGGTGTCCGTCGTGTCGGGATATCCAGAGAAGTTATTCGTTGTATCAGTTAAAAAATCTTTTGTAATTCCGGCAATATCATATCGTTTATCTAAACCTAAGTCCGAGTCCGGACCAGAGGCACCGTTATCGTCCATTTCTTCTCTCACCAACTTTGATGTGGTTGTTTTTAACGAGGTCGACAACAAATGTTCAAACACTGGACCCTTTCCCCCGCTGCGGCCCAGACGGGATCTTGGAATCTGATTGGTCAAAAATGATTTTCCAGAAAAGACGGTCATTTTTTCCCCTCAACCCTGTCTTTGTTCCATCTTCGTTGATGACATAGAAAGTACTGGCCTTCTGCAAGATCGAATTGAATCTCGCTGTTACAGTTTTACAGCTTCGGTATTTGCTTGACGCAATCCAAGACAGGAATATCCTATTAAACCACGGTACAGGAGATTAGCTTTACAAGAAAGATTTTTAATCCTTTTCAATAGAGCTGATTATCTGGTACAATTGGTTTCTCGACTTTCATTATTTTCTTATCAGTAGAATGTACGTCCAATATCCTATGACTGTCATATCCACACATGTTATAAAACTCCTCTTGAATAAATTGAGAAGACGTAGAGAAAATTAAAACAAAAAATTGAAGAGAGCAAGTAGTGCCTGCTCCTTCACACGACAAAAGTCCTTTGAGCTACAAACCCCTCTGAATGACAAGACCATACAGAAACACACACATACCTGTCATTGTTAGCTACCAGATATTGGTTCAATAATTTCAGCGCTAGTTTTCCAATGCCGCTCTAGATATTCTCAAGTCATCGATTCCAGTGTCTCTCTTAATTCTACCTGCGGAACAGAGAGAGAGAGAGAGGGAGATTATTTAGTAAATACAATATTATCTGGCACATACTAGATTTAATTACTACTTCATCCACTTAGTTTTATCATTGACTCTTTTAGTAAATATATTTTCAGATAAACTAACATTCGTTAAAAGGGTTATTAAAGTGCCATGTTCTGTCTCAGTCTCATTGGCGAGTAAATAAGCATTAAAGTACCAATCGCTGATGTTAAATAACCGCTACTCAACATATTGAATTGTTCTGGATCGTACGAGAAAAAAAAGTTCCAGGATGGTAAATAGAATTTTGTGGTGAATTATTGAAGTGGAATTCATTCATTTAGTTTCATACACTGATTTGATTAAGGATGTTTGATTTTGCATGTGATGCATTGAACGTATCTTTTCATATTTTCATTTCTCCGCAAAAATTCTGACACTTTATTCAATATTTGAATTTATCCAATTTTCGGCAGTTTGGTTGGGCTTTCTAATCGTTTTAATATTTAATGTCAACGTTATTATTTAATTAATTGAATAACAAATGCCTTTGATTTAGCATTTCATGAATAATTTTCTCTTTCATCTATCTCTAATATTACAATCTGCATGGACGTTACGCTGTTGTGTCTTTCTCAGTTAGTTTCATACGGTTAGCTTCAGTGTGGGACCTCCGTGTTCGAGTAGTTATGGCCTCTGACTAGTAATTACTAGCCATTTCCCGCTGTGAATTCGAATCCCACCTCACATGTGAGGAAGCTGCCCAGCTAGCTTACGGAATAAGTGGCCAAATGACCTGGCTGTTGTTGAGACATTAAACATCAAAGAAAAAAATAGGTTTAGAGGCTTCTAACAAAGTAATTTTATACGCGACTGTCACGGCTATCAAAGAGTTGCTCAAGAAAACACACATAAATAGGAAGTCATGAAAATGGTTTAAACCTCAAATATTAATCCAGACATGTCCAGTGATGTAAAGCAATTCTTTGGTTGCCAGTGCCTGTCATGCATTTCATGTACGTCTCTGGTCTGGTTTTATTTATTGTCCTTCTTAAAGGTAGAGGTGAAGAGAGGCCGCGGCCCAATGGTTAGTGTGCTGGATGGTAACCCGGCGATCCGGGTTCGAAACCCGGTCGCGGTAGGTCATACCCTTTTATGAAAATTCGACAAAAATGTCGATTTTCCTCCATATGTGGAGAAGTTGCCGGCTCCTTGTTGAAGGGTACGTTAGTAATGGTTAGAATACAGTTCAGGAAAACTGGTCAGGTGAACCGGCCGCCGTATATAACTGAAAGATAGTTGAAAAACGGCGTTAAACCCCAATGGCAATAAGTCACTTAAAACAAACAAACAAACAAACAAACAAACAAACAAACAAACAAAACAGAGGTTAAGAGTCTTCACAGACTGTATGGCTGATCTAACTGAGGAGATGAAACAACCATCGCTTTCCAAACAGTTAAAAGCGATAAAACCCACTAATAATAATCATAATTATATACACAGCGGTGGTACTCTTCGTACCAAATAATATGGGGATGTCGCGAGATGATCGTGCAGGGTAGCCTCAAAGACTTCATGAATGCTAATATTGATGATGGTAGTAAATTCCAGTAGCAAATGGTCCTAAGATAGAAAGAGTTCATGTCGATTGGTGCTTGAGTTTCAAATGAGATCATTCTTTCTTGATTCATATTCTAATCACTTATTCTCTGTTCACGAAACAGACAAACCTCGATAATGAGACCGTGCGTGGCCCGCAAAATATAATAACGTGGTCTCATTATCTAGTTGAATTATAGTTGAAAGTCGATCCGAAAATAAGTGGTCGTATTAACAAGATTGTCGCAATAATGAGTTGGTCGAAATTTGAGGATTTACGGTATTTATAACCCCCGTGATAGAGACATGGCGGTATAAATACATGTAATGCAACTTTGATAGCTTACTTAAAGTTATTTCTTGCTTTTAGATTAATTTTCCCGTTTAACAGAAGTATCAGCTGTCAATTTTTCTACATTTACAATGCAATTTTTATACTTTCATTTAATAGTTGAAATTCAATGCATTAACAGACATACTAATTGACCCCTTTTAGACATGCTTAGCATTTAACGCGGTGAAAAGACTGGCGAAAAAAGCAGCATAATAAAGTAAAAATGAATGCATTGCTTGTGGCACTTCAGGGAGTCCGTTGTTTTTTACTTTTAATCCAGGAAACCGGAATTTCCAAAAAAAACCCGGCCCAGTGGGTGAGATTAAAACCATGTTTAAGGAGATATTTTCACAATGTAACGTCAATCAAGTGTGCACTATTAATATTTACAATAAGGAATTGTTCAACAAGGTCGGTCTGACCTTCAAAAGTCAACATACACTGTCGATATGTCTGGTATACTGTCCGGAGAATGTCATGAATCCTCCCTCTATAGTTTATAGGAAGAACGGAAAAATCGAAGTTAGTGCAAAATTGATCAGCTAAGCGTTTTTGGTACACAAGAAATTCTACATATTTCTATTTTTGTTTATGAATGAAACCTATAACTGCGTTTAATGTAAATGGGGGTGTTTTAATTTCTACGTATCGGAAAAAGTTTTGTTCAAATACATATATAATATACTGAAATCTATCTTATTTATTATTCATCACAAGCACTATGGTTTTCCGATCAGAGAACTTGGCTTTCTCTATATTTGACAATTTAATGAACCTCGACAAATTGGAAACAGTGCAGCTGTACAATTTTTAATTGTTCAATGCAAAGCAACCAAAACCCACGACAAGTAGCAGATATGCATTTACTATTACAAACTGGGGACCCATTTCACCTGAAACGTAATTTCTAATTGTAAAAAAAAAATGTTCATACGGGTTGTTTTACTAAAACGCACTTCAATACGAATTACTTCAAAGCGGGGAGAAAATTTATTTTCGAAGGAAGAAGAAAAAAGACACAAGTTAATGCAAAGGATGTTCAAGTACATTTAAGAAAAAAACTTCCAAGTGAACGATATTTAAAGCAAAAAAAAACAGTTTTACTGATGAATTGGTTTGTTACACAGAACACGTTTAATATAGTTCGGCCGCAACTGTGGTCCACTGGTTAGTGTGCTGGATTGTAACCCGGTAATCCGGGTTCAAATCCCGGTCGCTGCAAGTCATGCCCTGCTATAGAAATTTGACAAAAATGCCGATTTTTCTTCTATGTGGAGAAGTTGTACTGGTTAGTATACAGTCCAGTAAAAACTGGTTAGTTGAACTGACTACCGTATATAACTGAAAAGTAGTTGAAAACGGCGTAAAAACCAGTAACAATGTCACATAAAAACGAACAAAAGAGCGAACGAACAAACAAATAAACACTCTAATATTGTTCAGAGTGCTGAACGTTCAGTTGTATCGGGTGCAAGGTTAAAAACGGTGGAAAACGAGACAATTTTGTCAACATTATAAACATTATACACAAGTGTATTTATTTAGTAATTTTCATGTATTCAAATTAAATATTTAAACTAGTTAAATTCTAGACGGTGTTTTTATCCTCTCTTATTATGTTCTTATGTGTCGGGGAGGGATTTGTTGGGATGGGTTTGGGGGAGGTAGTTCTTTTTGGGAGGTGGGATTTTTTTTAATTATTTTTTTTGTGAAATCCTATTCTTATCTCTATCAAAAAATAAAAGCTACAAAATTCATTCTATGTTCATAATTTGTAACATTTTTATAGGTTAGAAACATATATAATAAGAATTTGATAAATTTATATAAATGCATGGTGTATTCAAACTTTTCGCTACCGGCTAAACTGCAATACGAGATAGTTAGGTAAACAGTTCGAAAGCCTTTTTTCCAAGATTCTAAACCATCGTAAAATTCTATTAAAACAGATCTTACGCATGAAATAAAAACTACAACATGACATTTATTGCAAACTAAAAGGCACAGTGAGTGCAATCCTTCCAGGTATAAAACTAAATTAGTCGTTTAAAAAAACAAGGTTTAAACAATTAGCCATATTTTCGTTATGAATAAATTATCCGAGTTCTTTGCCCATGGCTCATCGAAGAAGATTTTTTTATATTTAACCTGTTCACAGTCGACACAATCTCATGAAAATAAACAGGAACAGCGAAGGCTATTAAAATAAGTTCAGATACATAAAATAAAGAAATTACCGCAGATAAAAGTTATAAAATGGGCCAAACTACATGTAAACATACCGTTAAGCTATCAGAACAGAGCTATGGAATTAGTCACTGGGTTGGTGTTAGGCGTACACAATCTATGATCACTGTGTTTTAAAGATACATATCTATTTTAAAAAATGTAATGGTTCAGGCAATGACAGTATGACTAAAGTTATGTTGTGTAAAGATCACGTTTGTAACGGATCATATCTTTACAGGTATTACAAATGTTATCACATAATTATATAACACATTATGTGACGACTGTGATGGTTACCGACTTCAGATTTTACTTGTAACGAATGTGATCACATCCGTAGCAAATCTGTTGCAAAAAAGATGCTATAAGTGGTTATTAAATTTGTTTGTTTGTTTGTTTGTTTGTTTGTTTGTTTTTATGTGACACTGTCACAGAGTTTAACGCCGTTTTTCAACAATTTTCAGTTATAAACGGCAACCGGTTCAACTGGAGTGTATACAAACCAGTACTAACTTACTCGTCCACAAGGAGCCAGCAATTTCTCCACATATGGGGGGAATAGAGGAAAATAGAAGGGTATAACCTGCCGGGACCAGCATTTGAATATGTATGTTATTGAATACTATCAGTTATAATGAAGCGTTTAAACAAAACGATATCGATTTGATTAATTTTGTCGCATTTTACGGCTATTGAATTTCGTTATCTAAAAAAACAAACTAAACCATTTCGAGATATCTTGAGTATTTTTGATTGTCCGTCCGTCCGTCATCCTGTTCTTAAAAGGTCAAAATATTAGGGTGCATCGTCCAACGCTAACTAATCGGTAACTGATAGTGTAAAATCAACGCATTACTTTATGAAACATTCACCACAGCCGTCAAATAGCATTGCGATGACATATAGACTCGTGTCTCGCATACTTTGTTGAATGCATGTTGGCAGAGCGAATTCTAATAAAAATACTAGTCTAGGAAATAATGGAACATTTTTGTGTTATTGCATATTGAAATAACTAACAGCTGTTTCTGGATCACAAAATATACGATCTAGTATCGTATATTATGTAGTCCGTCGTAAATAGTTCAGTGAGATAAAAGCAAAAGAATTATACACAATCGAAGACACTTATTTATTCGTATCTAAACCAATGAGAATTATATCTGGTATTTGTAAGCCAAAGTAAGATCCATTACGATTAATTAAAAATATGCGCACCGCGGTAAAAAAACACTACAATTTAGACTTATCGTCATTAATTTCTATTTTGCCGACAACATGATTTTAGAGTTCTTGTCGTAAAACGCATTTATATTAATTAATTTATATCTTAAACTTTTATTACAAAATTGTTAAACATGCAAACTATATCATGAGTTCACGTATTCACATACTTTGCATGACATGTTTATTTACTTTTACACAATATAAGTGTCAATATTCCAGATTATGAAAAAAGTCCGATAAAAATGCCATAGCCAATAAACAATGTTTGCAGCATATTAAATTTGAAATGTGACATGTTTATTATCAGATATAAGTTAAAAATATTTCTAGAGGTATTCATTATTATTTATAAAATAGACAAGTTTTATTAAAACAACGAACCCAATGGCATGTAGACATGCATTATGAAGGAAGAAACTTTAGCGGCTAAAACATACCAAGTTGCGTTCGAAGACAGACCGTAAGAATCTACGCATGTTGTTCAATAACTGGGGATGATACATTTATAGATATGGAAACACAAACAAACTTCTACTGTACACTAGTAATTATCACAGGATTACTGTTTCCATAGTGACATACGTCTTTGTACTGATTATTATTATTATAAAATTAGGAGAAAGCGTTTGCAGTTTTTTACAAACCTACGTTGGTCAATTAGGTATATATGCTCACATAAAACATAGATGAATGTGCTTGAACATCGTGCATTGATTTTCAAAAGTAGAAGATTACACAATGTTACCGTAGCAATAAACAATGTGTACTGAAATATATTGCAAGCAAACTGTTGCATTAAATATAAATGACGGTTTGAGGATACAGCTGCCATATAATTTAATTGAATATGATATCTGACTGTTCAGAATTTATCACAGCAAATGTATATATATATATTATGCCAGCATAATTATGTATTAAAGACTTTGGCCATTAGTAGGAGCATTTTGTGTATAAATGACAAATAGCCAGGTAGTGTCTCTAGATAAGATATTAATCACCCTAACCTTAACATAAGTTCATGGTAACACGCACTATTTCATACATTGTTGGAACAAATGCGCGAAGTAGTTCAAATGGATATCAAAGGGATTTCATACAACAATGGCGTATAGCCCAAAACCGCAATTATTAATTAATAAGCTGATTGTTTGTACTCTCCAAGGTCAATTGAATGACAAAATAAGTTTAAAAGGCTTTGCAGAATTCTTATCTTTAAATTCCATCCGTTTTGGTCAATTTGGATTTATTGTACGCATTAAACAAATAAAAACAATAAAACCATGTTATTCCATGCTCAAGCGGAGACTAGATTTTTAAGATGTAGTTTCTCTTCATCAAGATAGCATCGACAAATAAATCATGAGGCATACTAGTGTAAAATGGATATGTAATACGTTTGTACTCGGTTAAACTGGATTAGAATGATATAAAATACTTATTTGCTGGTAATTTCAAAAAAATCGTTTATAACGTACTTATAATGGGTGAATTTCTGTAAGAAGCTCTTGGGATTTAATATTCTCTGTTGTAGAATTTCCACAAAGTGTTCACGAATTTTCCGGGGACTTCTTAATATTAACCAGTAATAACATTAATAACGCTACCACATCAATTATTTTAATTTAAATTAACGATTAATTTTGTTTTTCTTATAGAAATTAAACGTAAGAAAAAGGTGTTTATATCTGGGTTTCAATTACACATGTCTAACGATGTGTAGTATCAGAGATACATTGATGCCGCTGGGATATATAGTCTGCAAGGTGTAAAAATATGATCGACTTCGTGTACATTTTCGAAAAAAGCTAGGTCGCGAAGTACATGGAATAATTGTTCACGACTGTAAAAAAAGTTTGCAAAAATATGAATAAACACGCATATCTCCGGTTACGTCCTTACATATTATGTGATAATTAGCTGCACTATTATAAAGGTTCTGTAGTTAGTAATCCTTAACAAAAAAACTGTTTGTTTCCGGTTACATGCCCAAAAATATATGTGTCGGTAGGTAGGGATTTTGTTTTTACATATATCGGCAACACTGTTGGGAAAAATGCAAGCAGTAAAATTTGGATGACGTAAAAATTATGAGTCGGCAGGTAAAATATGGATCGGTCGGGTAACCGGAAACAAACTTAAATTTAGTCCTTCTAGAAATGCTTCTCTACTTTAAAGACACATGTGTCACGTGACTTTGAAATATAATCGTCACGAAGCGACGTGATGACGTCATTATGGTCTACCTGACTTAATATCATAATTCAGCCGAAAGATAAAGTACAACCGTGCCTAGAATTGCGCGATAGTTAATGAATACAACATACCCATGTACTTATACCAACTAGAAATCTTGTGAGGATTAGTTGAAGTCATGTTGACAAAATATCTGCTCATTACAAATGGTAATTTGTACGCTAATCATGACTAATAACTGTTTCCAGGTCACCGACACATCTGCGTAATTGTGTTGAATACATACTTCAACACTTAACATTGAGACATAATCAGATGGTTCACAAATTAGACATTTACATACCATCTACAAATTAGACGGTCTCAATTAGGGATTGTCTGATTTAAAAGAACATCCACAAATTATCTTTGTTTACTTGAATAGAAAATTGCGAAATATTTTCATCATGATGTTTGCTAGTTATAAACTATTGATATGAAACTATTAGTGAATAACGGTGAAGTCTATAGAAATAATGAAAATTCAGACTTATTACTTCGTAAGATACGATATCAGATAATGAAATAAAATTACTCACCAAGCTAGTAAGCAATATGTTTACAATAAGATAAACTAGATAGAAGTTGCACATCCAATAAGTTAATCCGAACCCACACGCATATCATAAACAGACAAACGAATAAAATGCACAATGTAAATAAACACAAATCCGCACTTCAGAATCAACTTTGTTTTGTTTGCCGTATATAACGTGTCTATACACCATCAATAAAATCTCTAATTGATGAAAATACGTCAATATAGGTTTCACGTCAAAGTTTTCCTTCATATGCCTAACTTGTTAAATTTTAATTAAATCTATGTCAGCTTCCGACACCTCGCGATATAGAATAGTTTTGTTACGCGAAACCAACGTTGTTTTAATATAGAAACGGTAAAAATACCAATATGCAATATTTTGAAATAGTTCACCGTCAAAATCGTAGCTCCTATCAGAAAACAATTGCACATATAATCTCACCACAGCAAGCGCATGACTTAGTGACGAAGCTTTCCCCAAGACAATTCATCTTATATTGAATATATATTATCACAAGACGTGAAACATGGGAAAATATTGACAGAAACCATCTGAAATATTCCGAAGGTGGACAACTATATTTAGAATCTGACAAATACCGTCGACGAATAGGAATCGCGAGGCTTATTGAAATATGTATGATTGCAGCATAATATTAGACCAAGTTTAGATCAAATTCTAAAAGATAAAAGACTTTTCTTGATTCATGATGTAAAAGATTAATCAAGGATTGAAACAAAATCTAGTGGTACGGATGAAGCCACGTTCCAGGGCCCTATATTTAATCACTTTCAAGGGATATACATGAAACCACTTTCGAGCGACCTATATGAAACCACTTTCTAGGGGGCTTATATTTAATCACTTTATTGGGGCCAGTATGGAACCACTTTCTAGGGCCCTATATTTAATCACTTTCAAGGGGTATATATGAAACCACTTTTTAGCGGCCTACATGAAACCACTTTCTAGGGGGGGCTATATTTAATCACTTTCTTAGGGCAAGTATGGAACCACTTTCTAGGTGCATACGCCAGGTATTTTTTTCAAATATGTCTGACGTCTGGAAAGCCGGACGATTTGAGCGGTTTTTGATAGGCATTTTTACCCCATTTGAGTATATGTACTAACTCGTGTAATATTGAATTACCAAAAGAAAGTTTCATTTGAATTTCGTATCTGGATGAATTGACTGAAGTAATGATTTAAACTGAACGTATAAATTCAAAGCCGATCATTTCAGAATTTGTAATACTATAATTTACTGTAATGAATGCCTTGAATGATTCGTGCATAACTGAAATTATGGAATCACATTTGGAGGCATATATGTTGGCAACAGAAACTTAAAGCTATTAGGAAGAAAATTAAATGTCAAAAGCCGTTAATTCCTGACAAAGTTAAACTGATGAAATACTACACAACACTTGTCCTCGAAACACTTTTGCATACATCTGTTATTGGAATACCTCGTATCGAATAATGCCAATACCATTACACGTTACTTAATATGCGTTCATAAAATTCGTTCAGCAAAGCTGATATTTTAATCGCTAGTCTTGTTTTGATGTTAAAAAGATGATTGTATATCATTCGTTATTCTAGACAATATGTATCTCAGTCACACTGGAATAGTTCGGCTAATGCGCTCTGCTGCGGTGTCTTCTTGTGTCTTAAATATCGCGGATATTTGTTGTTTTTTATATAGATATAACAGACATGGTCTGTCTAGACAGTAACGATGTTCTTTTTACATCCAAGTTTATTTTCTGATTTTTTTCTTTTGTGTCAGTTATCCAGGAACAACTGAGAGCTGATTATAACACCTGATGTATAGTTATATGAATGTTATAGTAAGATAATCAGATATAATTACAATAACTGATGGTTACTGCAAGTAATTCCCGGTCAAAGTTTCGTCAAATTACCATAAACTGTCTAAGTGTCGTTAATGTCATTAATAGAACATTAGATAACATAAAGGTGCTATGTTGTCACGGCCATTAATTAATTTAGAGCAACAATCGCAGTGTGCGCATGATAATGCCAATCTAGTCGTATTTTCAAGGCGTTCAATCATTTATCATGTTTTTATTTGACTCATGGTGATGGAGACTTGTATGTTTTGAATAAAAATAACTGAACACAGATGTAATGTCGAATTACAGGGCTTTTATTGTTAAAGCCATAACAAAAACAGTAGAGTCTTGAAAAAAAAGAATAAATGAAATATCTGGGCAGAAAAACCGCCAAAACGAAAAGATACAAACAGGTGAAAATATGCATTTGAAAAAGACATAGGAACACTACGAAAAATGTAAATTTATGTAACAAAATTCAGAGGAGCAGGAGCAAGGGAGGTGGAGGTAAATCTTTAAAAAGTTGTTGTAATATAAATATCGTATAATGCGTTTGTATTAGTAGTCAGTTGTTGTATTAGTAGTCAGTTGTTGTATTAGTAGTCAGTTGTTGTATTAGTAGTCAGTTGTTGTATTAGTAGTCAGTTATTGTATTGTAGTCAGTTGTTGTATTGTAGTCAGTTGTTGTATTAGTTGTCGGTTGTTGTATTAGTAGTCAGTTGTTGTATTGTAGTCAGTTGTTGTATTAGTAGTCAGTTATTGTATTAGTAGTCAGTTGTTGTATTGTAGTCAGTTGTTGTATTAGTAGTCAGTTATTGTATTAGTAGTCAGTTGTTGTATTAGTAGTCAGTTGTTGTATTAGTAGTCAGTTGTTGTATTAGTAGTCAATTGTTGTATTAGTAGTCAGTTGTTGTATTAGTAGTCAGTTGTTGTATTAGTTGTCGGTTGTTGTATTAGTTGTCGGTTGTTGTATTAGTTGTCGGTTGTTGTATTGTAGTCAGTTGTTGTATTAGTAGTCAGTTGTTGCATTAGTAGTCAGTTGTTGTATTGTAGTCAGTTGTTGTATTGTAGTCAGTTGTTGTATTGTAGTCAGTTGTTGTATTAGTAGTCAGTTGTTGTATTGTAGTCAGTTGTTGTATTGTAGTCAGTTGTTGTATTAGTTGTCAGTTGTTGTATTAGTAGTCAGTTGTTGTATTAGTTGTCGGTTGTTGTATTAGTAGTCAGTCATTGTATTAGTAGTCAGTTGTTAAGCGGTTTCAGTTTTCAGTGCTTGGTCAGCTCTCTTTCACCTTTTCTTTCTTGTCGTTGACTGTCATCTCCTGTCAGACCTTATGATCCGCGCAGGGAGTTCATTTTCTGTTATGACATTCCATGCGCTGTCTGAGTCACTCTAATTTATAACATAATAAAGCCAACTTCATAATTGCCTGACCATACACGTTATTATTACTGGAGACATCAATGTCATTCTGACAGGCAACTGCATGGGACATTGTTTTTTTCAGCAAAAAAAAGATGCACGAAACATTAAAATCAAAATGGGCCTTTTATTAATCTGGCTTTCTTGATGCTGCTTGTCCTTCTTTCTCTCCTAATCTTTTTTGAGTATTGTTCAGTGGTTGATGTTTTGTAAATATTTGCAAAATATCATTATCAGGTAATAATTCACAGATAAGTTTTCAACGATATGAGCAAGAACAAATGGTTATTCGATGCAGACTTTGCAAGATGATATTGTATTACAACTGGGAAATTCACATTGCTTTAAATACTTTACCCATAATTAGCCCCAATAAACATGCCGCTTAAACAAAGAAACATTTTCTAAGTGACCTTTGAATATTTAGTTGTTTTATGATGAAATTTTTATCAGTTTGCATATGTCTCCTTTCAGGATATTCTGGATTTCAAAAAATGCAAGTTATCTTGTTGGTAGAGCTTTTTATGATCATTTTTGATAAATTACATCGTATATTGTTCGCAATCAAACATTTGTAAGCTCTATTTGAAAGCAAAAATATAATTGGTTAATATATGCAGTACAACTTCTCCGAAGCAACACCCTTTGGGAAAAACATTATTATGTTGTTGTTAAGTGGCTGTTGCTCTATAGAGGTTAGATAATAGTTAAATAGTACAGTAGAGACAAAATTATTCTGTTGTTTAAGGGAGGTTGTTGCTCAAGAGAGGGCTGTTCTGGAGAGGTTGAACTATATACAGTAAAGCATCAAATAGTGACCACATCAATATTACGACCGCATATTTTCCAACCGGTTTTCAATAACTACGACCGAATTTTGGGGGGGGCAAAGGTGGTCTCATTAAACAGGTTTTATTGTACACAACTGATCTTTGTGTCTTTGTTTCAGTTTATGTTTTACGTTTTGTTTTATGTGATTTATTGTCACTGGGGGTTTAAGATCGTCTTTCGACAATTTTTCAGTTATATACGGCGACCGGTTCACCTAACCAGTTTTCCTGGACTGTATACTAACCAGTACTAACTTACCAGCAACTTATCCACATACGGAGGACACTCTTGTCAAATTTTCATGGAAGGGTATGACCTGCCGCGACTGGGATTCGAACCCGGATCTCAGGGTTACAAGTCTAGGGCACTAACCACTGGCCGCGACCCTTTGTTTCAGAAAAACAGACACTTTACTGGTTGGTAAGATAAACGTAAATCTGAGATAAATTACTTGGAACTGTACAGAGAAACATAATCATGTCATTTTGTGACCAGAGAAATTTGCGATATCTCCATAAGACAAATGTCTGGTATGTAATATTGGCTTCCATGGTAATAACTTTTATAACTAATTGTTTTTAACCAATATTTTACCTTATTAACTTCTGTTGTCTTTCCTACGAGTTTTAAGGGAAGGGAAACTTATTCATCTGAGAATATAATGATATATCTCACTAAAAGGTATTTATATCTTTGAACTCAAATACAAGTCGCTGTCACAGCAAATATTGTGTACAATCAGTGACGTACAGTTAAACCGGTGAACAAAGGCTAGAAAAGACAAAATGTGGCCTTCACTGACAGGGGGTCTTTATTCGGCAATGAGTTTGTTCTAGAGGGTGACCTTTATATGGAGGTGGCCGAAAACACAGGTTTGACTACACAGTGCAATCTCTCCAAAGCAAGCCTCATTGAGAGAAGCAAAATTATGTTGCTGTTGAGAGGTTGTTGATAGTCTAGATAGTTTAAAATAATAGTTAAAATCGTACAAACGGGAAAAATCATTCTGTTGTTGAAGGAAGGTTGTTGCTCAAGAGAGGTCCGCTCTGGAGAGGTTGCATTGTACATGATTTTAATTTGCTATGTTTAACATGCAAATACATAAAGACCGTGATATAAAATGAGTATTTTGGGATAGATTATAATACATGGGCATTCAGAAACATCATTACATCGTACAGATATGCTTCTGCTATTTTTAAGGTTTGATACCCATAACAACCAAAATAAGTATCTCAGAGAGGACAGATTTGGGGAACCTTTTTAATTTCGATAGGTTTCTATGATATAAAATGATTAACCGTGACATTTTTCAGGAACAATGATAATCCTTTGTGTTATTGTCCCCTTTAATTTGCATTGAAGTCTTTGGGAGTAGCTAATTTGTTTAAGATTAAAGAAAAAGGAAGATCCATTTCAATGAAAGCTCATGATAAAACGATGCAAAATCACAATATCAAAGTAATTCAGTAAAGAAATATATAGATCACCGTGCAACACTGTCAAAAATAATATTTTTCTATTTTTCAACAAGGGCAATAACTCTTACAAAATTTAAAAAAAAATGTGTCGTTAATATATTGTATATACAAGTATCTAGGGTAAACATCAAAGAAATAACAATAGTTAAGCAATACTACATTATAATAGTACCATTTTTTGAGCAGCTTGTAGTAGATGCATAAAATGATTACCTTATTATGAACATAATACCGTAAAACAATAAACTGAATGCATGAAATTGATATAAGAACGTATACAAGCTTGTCGCTAGAGGAAAATATTCCGATAGGGAAGACATAGAGACAATTCACATGGGTGAAAGTTGAAATTTAAAAAAAAACGGAAATCTTAACCTCGATGCCGCGGAAACAATAAAAACCAGTAGGATTCGGACCTTGGAAAAATGGAGGTTCCGGAAAATTTCGGAAATCTTTTAGCCATGAATTCACCCAATATTTTATATTTAAAATAATGTCGAGAAATTCAATCCATTTGAAATTTCCCAAGATGGTGTCAGGGCCAAGAGGATGTTCTAGCTCAATAGTACATGTATCATTCAATCTTCTGCAATTATTACTCATTTATTTATGTAATCCTTCGATGTGACCACGACATGAATACTAATGATATGGAGAGAATACTTTTGATAATGATTTATTCCTTCTATAGCGAATTAAACTGTAGGATAATGAGTAAGGGCGCGATACGTAACCATTAAAGCCTTGTTGAGCCGTTCAATTTACATATTTGAATTCCGCACACGCGTGGGGAGTTTCGTGGGTGTATTCAAATCAAGGGTCAGATAAATTGTACCATTTATAGTAGAAATTGGTGCCACGTTCGTCCTTCACAAATCTCATTTTCCCAAACCCTACGTTTGTTCTGTGTTCCCTACTTTCCCCTGTTTTGGAATTTGTTTTTTTTTCTGTTCTCATGCTGCTAGTGTTTTATTCGCTGAATGGTCTGTTTTTTTTCGTCCCTTTAATTCTTAATGGGTAAGTATAATGAATATGAGGGGGTATCTTAGGACCCTATCATTTGATCCCTCATTTTGGGACCCTTTTCACTGCATCTGGATGGGGAGGGTCTTGTAAATGTAATCTTTCTTGGCATATTGTTCACCTTTATCTGTCCCTTATATGCAAATCACTTGTTAGTTTAACATATGTTCTCTGATGTTCTCTGATGATTCTCAGAAAGAAGGCGTGGTCTAATATGCAAACCGAGACACGTGTCACTATAAATGACATACTAGTATTTACATTATTTTATGTAAACAAAAAGAAAAGCTATATTTAAAAGATTAATTAAGCATTAAAACATGTAATCTTATCCAGTGATAATTATTTAATGTTTGTTTAATCATAGCTCAATGTATGAGTTGATGTTGGGTATCGATAACAGAGATCGAAGAACTATTAAGACCATCTCCTCTATATTCCTTTGTTAAACACAATTAAAAAGGCTCTCTAATATTTAATTAATTGTTTAATCTCCTGTTTATATTGACAGTTGTATTGGATTGTATACAACCGTCCGGTACAGAATTCTTACTCATAAAAATTGATTGACAAACAAACAGCTCTCAGTGTTAAAATGTCAGGAGAATTATTTGTGATTTGAATGCAGGAAAAGTGCATAACACAGCGGGAGGGAATCTTATGTTACAACGGATTCACGACAGCCCAACCGCCCCTCCCGGTAACAAAATACGAGTCTTGGTCTAATTACATACTTAAAAGTTCTAACAAGAGTAAACTTGCTTCCCTGAATTTCTGAAATCCAATATAGATGGTAACAAATTAGTTGATTAGTGCATAATATTACGCCTGAGGAGAATTGAACGGCTTGTTATCGGTAACTGTGAAGAAAATATGAGATACGTGCCTCGAGTTCTTACAAATATATCAGAGTTTTTTTTTCAGATTGTAAATCAAATATCATTCAAGATAGAACATACTGATATCTGAATGTTTTTTTTACACGGACTGTGTGAAATTGATACATTTAATCAACGTGATGTTATACAAGATGGAGAACAAGGCATGTTCACACTGATTATCACCAATTAATGATGAAAATCATTACAAGCAAATATTATCATTATACATAATTTCGTACAAATATTTCTCCGCAGAAATGAATTTATATGTATCTCCCAGGTTGTTCTTCTTTTTACAAGTTTTATTGTTGAAAAAAAAAATATACGGTCTATGGCATATAAAATTCATTCTCAAGGAAATGTTTTATAATTGATAGAATACATCAATAATTCAATAAAGCAATGTTAAATGTAGTTCCCAAATATTTGTTTTATCAATTTATTCTCTTAATGTTATGCATATAATGACATATCTTTCTATTCATCTTTACATTAGCATACCTCGTTTATCGCTCCCACAGCTGACGTTACGTTGTGGTGAATGCATTAATGTAACATTTTAATTAAAAAAAATCCCTGTTCTGTGATAAATTTACAATACAGTGATTTTATTTTCTGCAAGCTTTCATTAGATCCATACAACAAACTCGTACTTTAAAAATGGTTTAAAACAAAGCTCATTTACGTCTCATTATTTTAAATAATCATCTAATATGGCTAAGCCTCGATACTAGTCAGTAATCATAACGCAAATTTCACTGTGCCGCACAATGACATGGCAGAATTTCATGAGCAATTCCTAAGAGATGAAAAAACAAGCTTGACAGTTTCAGTTTACATTGTCACTGGGGTCTAACGCCGTCTTTTTACATTTTTGTTTTCAGTTATACACGGCGATCGGTTCACCTAACCAGTTTTCCTGGACTGAATACTAACCAGTATTAACTTACCCCTCCACAATGAACCGGCAACTTCTCCACATATGGAGGAAAATATTTTTGTCAAATTTTCATAGAAGGGTATAACCTGCCGCGACGGGGATTTGCACCCAGATCTCCGGATTGCCAGTCCAGGGCACTAACCACAAATTCTAAACATCTTTGATCTACATACTTGTATATATGTTATACATTAATCTGAAACTTAAAGGGACATTAAACACAAAAGTGTTACGTTTCTTCCTTACTATGTGCTTCAACTTATCAGAATTTCTGAGAGACTACTAATCGAGCAATATGTGACCAACACGTGGGCCTAACTTCACACTGACTCAGGGGAAACAAAAAAAAATGGAATCACACATATAAATAATGGAATTACTTCAAATAATACTGCAGTGTTTGATTTAAAATTGTGTCCACACGGTATACTAAGCGTGCTGCAGACAACAGATACATTCTAATAAAAACAAATAGCGTTTTGAAACTATATTTCAAAATTTAAAAATGGACCCGACTAGACACCATAAACAAACATGCTGTGAAGAAAGTTCAGCCTTGGATGAGCTTGTATTTTGGACGTTAAGGTGCATATTTGAAAATTCAGCCTCAACCGCTAACATGGAGGTGTCCGGTAATACAATCAAAGGTCTTTTGTGGTTGAGTGGTTATGGTCTCTGGCGAGCAATCACTAATCCCTCATCGCTGAGAGTTCGAATCCCACCCCGGACCAGACAAATTTTACATGTAAGAAAGCTGTCCGGCTAGGGCCGGTGATTCTACCCATCTGTACGCCTCATGTCATCCTTCACCGTTATAGCTGGAAATCATTAAATGTCCCTGTTTCTTGGTGCGACATTACCCCTCCCCCCGAAAAGCAAAACCTATTTAACAAGGAAGCAGACATAGAAATGTCTCATTAATTAATTAATGTAAAAAAGTTTCACAAATGAAGGGGTCAGCGCAAGGAGGTAAATCCTTCTTACACTCACATCATTAAATGCGCAAAATAAGTTTTAACTTAAACCAATGAAATAAAACAACATTATCGATGTAGAATATTTGTATGTGTATATTCCCCTGCTTACATTATCTACTTGGTGATACATTCTACATATCATTTGCACGCGTAGTGCGCCGTAATTAGATGGCGTCTCTTGGGAAAGTATTAAATTATAGGCAGTAGCGATTCGAAACGTGAACCGAATATAACTGAAATCTCTAGAGTGTCAGATGGATTATTGTTTCTTATAGTTTTCACCAATGTTATGTTCAAATTTGGAGCATTAATGTCCATCGTATCAACTGCAAATCCACCTGTTGTTATGAAGAACATTTACGAGTGTTGGCAAAGAACGCAGTACATCGAGTTGCTAAATACGTCATTACTTCATCACTATTCTGTACATTAACATTTTTCGTCTAAAAAATACGTAAGATGTAGCGTTGTGAATGACGCTGTACAATTAAATGAAAATGTAAATCCATATTTGGAAAGTCAGATATTTGTATTTATGAAATATACAGTGAAACCTCACTTAGCGATCACGTCAAAATTAAGATTATCTTATATTATCAGGACCAACTGTTTCCGGACCGGTTTTCAATATCTTTTATACATTTCAACTCAAATATAAGACCACCTGATCGGTTAGACCGATTTTCTTAGTCCAAAGGTGGTCATGATATCGAGGTTTTACTGTATATCATAAAAAAAATAAAAAAAAAATCATTACACAAGACAACTTTGATTGCAACATACAACGCTGCCTCTTGCACATAAGCTTCAACACATGATTTTGCTATCCCATACTCACGCAAACACATCGTAGTTATATCGTCCGACCACAAAATACATTAATAATCAAATCTAAATCGGGATATTTAAGTACAGCATAATTAACCTAATCAAGAAAAGAAGGGCCATAGGCTAATACAAAATGGGGATTGTCCGATTTAGACCCCGAGGGCTGAAAATACGAATTAAAAGGGGAATATACAGTAAATCCACGACAACGAGACCACCTTCGAGAGCCGAAAAATCGGCCGTAATAATGAGGTGGTCTCATCGTCACGTTGAATTATAGGGGAGTTATTAAAAGCCGGTCCGAAAATAAGTGATCGTTATAATAATATGATCATAATATTGAGGTGGTCGCAATGTAGGATTTTACTGTAGTCTATACGGAAACTAAAACATGTCACGAAAGTATACCAACTATTATAACAGTATAACAAAAACAGGAAGACATTCCTACAAACAATATGCTAGCATCGACGAGTCACGTGACATATATACACAATCTTACGTTACCACTTATAACGGTCTTGACATCAAAATCTCCATGATATATCTCTTGTTTCCAATGTTTTATTACATATCCATAATGGAATAATATAACCATCTCCCAATCTTACGTATCACTCTGTCGACTTTGTGATAAATCCGCGTGCAGCGAGAGCCGAATGAATGTATCATATATAATGACCATGGCGGTTAGTGTGTCTCACTCTCCCGTTTAGAACATCATAGAGAGGAACGATGCTCTCGTTATTTAATAAAATAAAGGCATCCCCAATGCATAAAACATATACAGTCAAACCTGTGTTTGCGCAAAACATTATATGTATACAGAAAGAAAAATAGAAATGTTTGGCGGCCTATCTACACTACAGTCAAATCTGTGTTTGCGCAAAACATTATATATATACAGAAAGAAAAATAGAAAAGTTTGGCGGCGTATCTACACTACAGTCAAACCTGTGATTGCGGCCACCCCTGAATAAAAACCACCCTGTGAATAAATGATATTCTTTTGAAAGAACATCACTGATTATTTTGAACAAACTGACCTCCGAATAAAGGCCACATGTTTTTCTCGAGGGTGGCCTTGGTTCAAAGGTTTGACTGTATTTATAATGCATAGTTCTTTTGCTAGCGGTAGATTTAAACTGATCAAAACGAGAATATCGAACCATGACACATAACATGATATGTTATGAAGAAGATTTGATATGAAGTGTTCAAGATGGTTGAATGAATAACACGATCAATTTGAGCTCTATTCTTGTGATATTTCAACAATATTTGTGCTTACAGACATGCATTTTACCATAGAAATATAATTGCCGTTTTTTGTGTTAACATTGTCATAACAACAGTCAACAATCTTATAGCGTAGTTCTCATATTCCGGTGTTTTATTGAATCAAAACACTGAAAGAGGGAACATAAATATTGTAGAATAGGTTTATACTTATAACCCTTAAATCGATTATTAACTAATGACTTTTTACGGTCTGTTTTTTTGCACAATTCCAAGGGGGGTCAAATGGCTATTTAATGAAGAAAAGTGTTGAATATTTTGGGTAAACAAATGATAACTGTCCATGATGTTTTTTCTGTTATATGATGTGATAAACGAGGGTTGTCATTTGAAAGTTGTCCGTGCTCAGCCTGTAAAATGATTATAATATTAGTTACATGGTTTCTTACTGACCAGATACGGTGTGATACAGGGTCAGTATCGCTATCGCCCAATATTTATTTCCGGACCCTGTATCACAACGTGTCGGGTCAGTAAGAAGCCGTGTAACGAATTTATCTTACCGAATACCATTCATAAATCGATTTAGCAAACATTTTTGCCAACTCAGCCATTTTTATATTGAAATTATCATCACTGGCTGGATATGAATTGCTCCTGACGTAGTATGGGAATAAATTAGGCCAACACGTGACCCGGCTAAACCAATCAACCGCAAGTATTTTGTACGTGATAAGATAAAGTTATATTTAAGATATTCGGTTTGGTCCTTCTAATGGTTTAATCAATATACAGCGTAGTCATGTTAAAATGATTAGTATGTTATTACGCTAAATTATATCTTTAGATAGTTTGATGGAGAAGGTAGGGAATTATTTTGTTCCTTGGATTTTAAGCCTCACACAAATTACATTATCAATTATATACGACTGTGGTTGGGTGTGTATGAGGGTGCGTTGATAGTACTATCAGGTAGATTATAGGTCGCGAAAAGAAGTGACAATTTTAAGGGTGCCAATCACAAGGTTTTGGGGTTATGGTTAGATTTAGACTGTTATTGTCAGTTATTTCCTGTAAATCCCCACCCCCCAAAAAATAACACGTTTATGGGGGGTTTTAGGGGCCATGACTTCTTACATACTGAGATAATATCGCAATATGTTCGTGATAGAACTTGCATACTTATAATGGAAATACAAATGTACCTCATTAAGATAGTTATATTAGTTTGTGCGCGCGCGTGTGTGTGTACATCAGAATGAAACAAACCATGACAGCTTTCTTTGGATTTCAAGTCTAACACAAGTTGCATTTTCAATCATGTATTTTTTATATATACAGTGGAACCTCTTCAGAGCTCTTGGGCAACAGCCTTCTCTGAACAACAGCATGATTTTTCCCACTGTACGATTTAACTATTAATCTAACCTCTCTAGACCAACAACATCTCTACAACAACAACATTGCTTGTATATATACAGTGCAACCTGTCCAAAGCAACACCCTTTGGAAGAAGCATAATATAAATATATATATATACGTGTACATATAAAATTCAAACAAACCATCAAAACAGTAAATCAGAACTCGTGTGTACGTATTGGGTATTGAAATTCAGGATCGTTTGCCTTTGAATCATCATTATTGTCGTTAGTAATATATTCGCCCCGCTGAAAGAGATCCTTAGAGTGTTGTCATTTCTTATCGTCGGAATATAAATCGAATTATACGAACATATATCAATATTATGTTGGGTATCATGTCTAATAGGATTATAATGATCTCTGATCTAATTATGAAGAATAAAGGTACACAGTAGTTATTACGAGCGCACAGATTAGGAATGAATTACGCTTCATCTCTCATAATTATGATTAATACATAATGAATGTATCATAAGGCTTAGTATCATCTTATATACATGTATGGTATTTATATTGATATCAGTACTTCCCTTTTGGAGTTGTTTTCTTATTTTGTGATCACAAAAAAACTTGATAAAAAAATACAGAAGTCATATTGGTCTCTACGGTCGAGTGGTTATGGTCTCTGACTAGAAATCACTAGCCCCCCCCCCCACCCCCACTGATGTGTGTTCGAACCCTGGAGGGGGCAGTCCAGCTGGCTTTAATAAGGACAGTGTACATTTGGGGGTCTTCTTCCACTCTTAGAGCTGGAAAAGTCGCTGAATGTCCCTAGCTGTTGGTGCAACGTTAAACAGAAACAAAACCGGAAGTCATCTGATACAGTGGTAATATTTATCAACTACAACTACAACTACTACTTGTAGTTGTAGTTTGTAATTTATCAACTAGCATGAGCAGAAGCATATACATGTATTTAGGTTACGTTTAAACTGCATGTATACATTTATTTACATCATTAGTATTGATATTTACTATTAAATTAAATTATAATACCATTGTGCAAATTGCATTTTTGTTTTTCTTAGGCAGTTTTTCATTTGTTTAATCGTGTGAAGGTCTTTAATAGTAATCTGCTAGTGACTTATTAGCCCATTAGGTTGGAGGTATTAATCTATTATATGTATATATAATATCTATCATATTTATACGTTATGTTTAGATACATATACATATGTCAGCAATGTTTTCCTTCTTTGTTTGAGTCAGATAAATGGACCCTTCCCAACCGAAAATAAAAACTAAAAAATCCTAATTCTCGACCTAAAACTTCGCAATTTTGGTATCACGCCAAACATTTTTCCCAGTTGGACCAGATCCGGACCCTTTCCCAAAATTGAAATATAATCACTGTATGTCACTTTGATATTAAATGTTAAAATTTATAGCGAAAGTGTTTGTATGTATACTGAACAGAATTTCTAACCGGCCAGCTAGCTTTTTAGGAAATTGGAAGACAACCAATGAAAGCATTATATCGAAATTTACACACCTTTTTATACACTTTGTTTGCAATGTTCCCTTGAATTTCATTGATAGTAACCGAGTAATTTAGCCGCAAAAAAATGGATAAATTAATGTCACCCAAAGAACCATACGATAAATAATGAAGTAACACTTTTAAAATCGCATTAAATTAGAAGGCCGTTTCGAAGTTTTGTTGAGTGTATAAATGACGATGTACTATAAACGCGCCTCAATAAATTTGTGTTCTGTTCTGCTTTATAAAAATGTACTACTACAGAAAAAACTCGATAATGAGACCACCTCCGAGACCCGAAAACCGGTCGTTATAATGAGGCGGTCTCATTATCAAGTTGAATTATAGTGGTGTGATTGAAAACAGATTGGAAAATAAGTGGTCGTTATAACAAGGTGGTCGTAATACAGAGGTGCTCGCTGTTAGAGGTTTTAATGTATTATACATGTATGTCAGACACGATACTCGACTTTTTACTCTGTATGATAATTATAACATTAATTGGGAGAACATTTTAGGAGGAGACTGGGATCTGAGACATTTTCAAATAAAATAGGTCATAATTATTTATATAACAGGGTCATACTTAAATTGAGATAACTTCCAAAACAAAGTTAATTGTTTATATACACCTAGGTTATTTACTAATTAATTGGTAAATATTGACCGGAAGTAAACTGACCGGAAGTAATAATCGGATTTTTTTAAAAATCGGACATGTTTGATTGTTTGAATGATCAACACAATTGTTTTACTACAAAAAATAATCAACCTAATTACGGAGGTGAATAACTCTGTAAATGTTGTTCAAGCTTAATATTACACAACATGTTTGATGCCAAAAGGTCCACCAAATATTCTTGAGTGGGATTATTTCTCGAGCACATTTGTTCTTGTTGACAAAACACTCGAAGAAATGCAAGATATCGTATTAACCAATTCTGTAAAGCTGACAAAACATGATGATTAATTAGGATCAATATTATACAACAAAACTGTACGTAATATGATACCAGTCAGTCAACTTGGAGTTTATACAAGCGAGAACGTTTTGTTACAAAACAAACACATCTCAATAGGTTATTGTTCTCTATATGGAATATTTCCGTGATAATCACAGTCATAAAGGTGTCTATAATGTATTATGTTAATTAATTAGTAATTATTTAATCAGAAAGCGGTACAAAACGAACAAATAGTTTACCTAATAAAACTGATGTTATTTCAGTGAATCCGGCCAATTCCAAATAGGCAGTTCATTGATAATTCATATCTTTCATTTTGCGTGCCAAGTGTCTAAACTGAGTCCAAAATATGCAGTCACAGCATTTCAATGAATTCCTTTTAAATCAAAACATTCAAACACATATTCCACGTAACAATAGAATGAACCAAAACAGACTCGTTTTTTCTTCCTCTTTGAACTAAAATTTCGAATAAAGAAACAAACACTCTACAAACTTTATATGATTTATCTTATTTTCATTATGATTTACGTTTGTTTTACACTTGAATTTACACCAGAAAAAAAACTCAATACAAAAAAATCTCACCTTCACAAAAATATTACCTTTCCCATGACCCAACGACCAAAAATCCACCCAACACATTGGAACATGCAAGAATGGATGACAAAATGGCCCAACCCAACCCATACATGACTCGTTTCCGAAATATTTTCGTATTATGGATTTTACGAAAATAAATGATAAATATTTGAAAAATCAAACATGCCGCCTGAAACTTTAGAATTGGTGCCAAAAAATATGGTGTAGGTCGGGTAACCGTAAACACTATTTACTTGTTCCGGCCTTATTTGGAAGTAATAAATACATGAAGTGAAGCCCTATCGTTCAGCTTTACGAGTGAATCGGCTTACTGAAGACACTAAAAATTGTTCCAATATATTTTGTATTGTATAAAATTTTAAACTGGACCGTGTAAATAAACGTTTCGTACCAAACAAATGTATTCCAATAAGATCATCCATTTAAAACTGTTGAAACCACGACCGTAGTCCAGTGGTTAGTGCGCTGGACTTGGATCCATATTTATCTACTTTCCCATTGTTAAAATTTGGTCTGTGTACCCTCAAACCAACATTGTTTTAAGTATAGCTTAATAGACCGATATATACTCGACCCATAATTAACACAATATCAGTGGCCTCATTATTTGTACTTTAGCCTTATGAAGGACATATACTGGTCGTAAGTTTTCGGTCATTATCCATTTTTCACCGACTTTGCGTTACTATAGGTTTCTTTTCGGTAATAAATCAACCGCTTTGCTAATATTTATCATTTATTTCCGGAATGGCTAATTCGCCATTATCATTGTTATCAAAATATCGATAAGTAAGGTTGTATTACATAATTGTCTTCAACTTTGAAACCATGTATCAGAATCTAAACAAAGTGTAGACGTTTTGAGACTGATGCGCAATTGATAAACGGCTGAATACAGAGCCGATGTCAGCAGAAACAACGGAAATGGCGTCCCTCAATTTACTGCAGAATAAGATGGCGATTCTTTCGAGGATAAATGTGCAAAAAACAAGATAGCGTCATATTTCAAACAAATTAACTTTTTCATTGAATCAAAACGAATTGGGGGCATGTAGCGATACGAACAGAACGGGAGATATTAATGCGGAATAATAACAATTAATTTGATGAAGACAGAATAATAAAATTGATATTTGATGGAAGTTGCTGGAAGCAAACAGCGCGATCTGTATCATTTTATTCCACGAATTTCGATTTGATAAAACCAGGAGTCATCGGGAAAGTTCAAACCGTTGAGTTACACTTGAACAAAAAAGTGATAACGGATTCCGAGTAAACGCCAAATGAGAAGTGTACACATAGGCAACACCGCCGCAAATATTCATGACACTAACCAAACACATAAGATAGAGGATTTGACGCCAAGAGGTTGCTTAAACAGCATGAATCTTTGTGCGCTAATGAAGTTGACGTTTGAATTCTTATCGAAAGCTTGTAAAAAAGTAATAAAATTCTTTATGCCCCGCCTATACATGCATAAATAATAATCGTGAAAATGCATTTAAATACAAAAATATGATATAAAAATTTCCACTACTGTCGTACACATCATGTATCAAGTTATATTAATGCTAAATTTTAGAAAAATGTATACAAAATGGCTTAATTACAACACAAGTCCACGAACTTTCCGTACATCCCTAATATTCTATACTATTCTAATCTTACTACAATTACGTACATGCATTCGTTAAGCATGTAAAATTAATCTCATTTCACAACGAATGCTCCTCAATTTCTGCCACTGTCGTGTACAACAAAGAAACCGAATTGAGTCTATTTTATTGTTTAATTCCGTTATTTCATAGTCTCTCATGCAGTAACAAAACGTATTTATGTATAATCGTTGTCGTTATAAGATTTCGTTCAGTATGCAATTACAATAACTAGCTTCGCAGAATGTACACAGACAAAACAAATATCGCCGTAAGCAACTGAAAGACACATAATTCATTTATGGATTAAATCTTATTATACATTTAATTCCTCAGCCTTGGCAATGGAATGTTGTTTCTCCAAGCGTTGAGTGAAAAATGCATAATTTCACTCACCCAATTTATGTTTGTTGCTAAGCAACCAGAGCCGTATAGACAACGTTAATACTTTCACATTACGCTATTTCAATTTGAGACGTCTTATTCGAACATTAATGTTAAATATATGTTTAATTTAAGTACAAAATTATACAATGTATCCTAAAGTTAAGTTGGCCTACCATGTTGATTATGCTAATTTATTGGAAGCAGCTTCAACTGACTGTAGTGTGTTTTAAATAAATAACAGAATTGTTTGTACGTCAAGAGTGAGATAGTTCACCGAGGATTCTAAACTTTTAAAAAAATGTAAGCATAGGCTGCGAGACATATGTCCGACAGATTTTCAGCAGCAATTACTGTATAACAAAGAAAGGCGAGCACTTCTCCGGAAACATTTGGATCACCCCTCGTGCGAATACCGCTTCTAACTCTTTCCCTGTTACAAATTTATCAGACCCCGTATGTGCTTTCACAATCGGATGCATTTGGAAGCTTTCATTCAGTCTCAATTCAAGAGAAAAATGTTCAGTTACCTCTCTGATATATCTCGATTTTATTGACTCAATTTAAATGTTTTATTGTCAACAAACCCAAATACAAACATTGGATGAAATAATGATATTCATTGAAATTCTACTCATGAGAATATTTACACATAAAACGAATTAGTAAGTAAGATCTTTAAACGGGATAATTCTTTGTGACAAGGAATAAAGTGATATAATCATAGTTGATAACTTGAGAATATTTATGTGTACAAAACTTGAGTAGAAAGAATTGCCAATTTTATCTTACATCTCTGTTAAAAAGGACTTCACTGATAGGTTCCATCGTGAGCCAATCAGCAACTAGCAAAGATATAATATTCAGAGCTTATCCGTACTTCCACTTCTATAAACGTTTGTAATTCTAATGGAATCCGTTTTTATGTAAGCTTATATTTCATTAAGGAATATTTTAAAACATCTTAATATCTGTATCTATGCCTCATGATAACTATAATCATGTTGTTCTAAATATAGCATTGATCTGATCTGTACTGAGTTACTTTCCAAATTGAGATACATACGTTTTACGTCTATGGTTATTTTGACATTTATGTTATAATCTAACAATCCGTACAATACTTTTCCGTGCACTGACTTAAGTTTATCAAATTGTCCTCGGCAGGGAAGTCTTTTATCCATTCATATTTCACGGATAATTCCTTTATTCATTTTGAATACGCTACTATCCCAGCAAAACATTTTAATCTTTTTTTGGCCATAACTATCTCTTTTTTTTCTTGAGCGTATAAAAGTCCTCAATACGAACTTGTATTAAACAGATCCATCACAATAAAGACAGTATATAGATAAATAGAATACTTTTAGGGCACAAACGTTCACGTCAAATTACGAAGTTTCAGAAATCAACCATGAAGAGGCTGGTGAAATTAGACTTGTTCTAATCCACAGAGAATAGAAGATTGATTGTTTCATGTTTTTGATTTCCTATTTAGGGGTAATGTTCAATGTTAGGGTGAAACAAATTTCTGATTGTAAAAACCAAGCATAGCTTGTGTATTGTACCAGTCCGTAGTATCTCAGTATCGTAGTGAATTGGTCAGCATAATTGTCTATGGACCTCTGTATATGTCTGAATTTAATGGGGTTTTTTTATAAAAGCTGTTTGACAGAAATTCGATAAGGGTTTCCGCTACATATGTGATCACATTTTGTAAGATTTACGCCACATATGTGATCACATTTGTAACACATTTCCCCTACATATGTGATCACATTTTGTAACAAATTTCCGCTACATATGTGATCACATTTTGTAACAAATTTCCGCTACATAATTATTATTATCATTTGATCACATTTTATAACTGATTTCCCTTACATATGTGATCATATTTATAGCACCTGTTACGAATGTGGCCTTTCAGTGCAGAGACCTAACCAAGGAACAGTAACTATTGCAAGATGAGCCGACTGATATTAAGATCATGAACAGTAAAACTTCATTATTACGAGTATCGATATCACGAGAGTTTTAAGGTTACGTCACAGACCATTTTAAGGCCATTTTTGGGTCCGGTATTCGGTCCAGTTTCCCAAGTAAAAAGGTATATTTTCACCATTGAAAGAGACAAAAATCCAATGATAAAAATATTCTATCATCATGTATATATAACTATTTTTCCATGTTAAATGTTGTGTTAAATGCTGTGTTAAATAAAGAATGGTTTAGATATAACTTTGTGTTTAGTTCTTTAATGTATGTTAAGTCTTTATTAATTCCCCAAGTTGGTGCTTCACGACGCAGATTTCCCCTATCAAAGGGACCTGATACCATTTCCCCAAAACCCTAAAAAGGTATGCCTTTTTTGATCCCAGTTATGTACAATTTTCAACCAACAAACAAACACCTCGTTATTACCAGCACCACGTTTATTCTGTTCCAATGACTCATCGAGATAACGAGGTTTTCCTGTAGTTCCATTATGCACAAAATTATAATATCATGTATCTGGTCAGTGTATAAATCATTATTTGGACATTTATTTAACGCACTATTATTCAAATGGTTCTTTACACTGCCATATATCAGGCATAATCAGTATATATATTGCAGCCAAATAACCAAATATGGTGATAAACAAACTTTATGATCAATCGAACGCGTCTGGACGTTAAAAACCCATCCTAGAATTGCCAAAGACATTTCAAAACATTCCCTACATATTGTATGAATGATTCAGGAATATCCTTTACAAAATAAAAATCAGAAAATATCACAGCGACTTTACGAGAGTCAACATTTATTTGTCAATAATTGCGGATTATCCAACCATTTGGTTACGTCAAAGTTTTTGTTTTGTCGTGTGATTTATTGTCACTGGGGTTTAACGCCGTTTTTCAAAACTTTTCAGTTATAAACGATGACCGTATACTGGACTGCATTCTAACCAGTACTGACTTACCCTTCCACAAGGAGCCTACAACTTATCCACATATGGAGGAAAATAGACATTTTGTCAAATTTTCATACAAGGGTATGACCTGCAGTGACCATGATTCGAACCCAGATCTCCGGCTTACAAGTCCAGCGCACTAACCACTAGACCACGGCTTCGGCCTTACGTCATGGTACAGTGTGGAGACCACACACACACACACACACACACACCGTGTAATCAATAGGTCACATTATATAGAAATGATTTTCTCGTAATATAAATCCTCGGGGACTCGTATTATCATGTTTATAACTCCCCAAACGGTCATACGAAAATTAGTAGGATCTTTGTGTCAGTCCAAATATTAGATTGTTTTAGCAGTATATCACAGTATATCATTATTATAAGACATAATCTACTGCAAAGTGACGGCAAAAAACACTACACGAATTTGCATCAACAATACTAAAACCTTTGGCTCCACAAGCATATTTTGGACTCATCCAAATTCAAAGTCAATATGCAAAACATCGATTTATTTTTGAAAATTGGGTCATTTCTCCCTGACAAAGTGGAAAACATTGTGGCAAAAGGAGTTATTACACACTACAAGCAATGGCTTCTTTTGCCACAATGTTTTCAAGTTACCTGCTTTGCGGCATTATTAGGCAAAGGGTTAAATATTACATAGACATGAAAACAAAATAATTCTTTCAACCTTTGTCATTGGCTGTTGGTTTGTTAGAACAGAGCATGGAAGCAATGACATATACAGCCAAACCTGTTTCCGAATAAAGACCATCCTGTGAATAAAGGCCATTCTTTAAAAAAAACGCCATTGATAATTGATCAAACTTACCTTTCAATAAAGGCCGTCGGTCAATAAAGGCTGCATTTTGCTTCTCCTAAGGGTTGTCTTTGTTCACGGGTTTGACGGTAATTCTAGCTTACATTACGATGATCAATTTCTAAGAACTGTGGAAATAGCTAAGGATGAAAAGAATTGAAACTACAACGTGTATAGTTGTCTTTCTCTGGTATTGTTTCATTTTAAGCTATCAGTTACGTTTACTTAGCGAAGTATGTGCCAACATTTTGATGAAAAATTGACCTGAACCGAAATATTCGGTGAAAAGTAATTACAACACTGTCAGTTAAACAGAACGTTATTTATAGTCGTGTATATTAGGTTCGACTGATGGCGGATGGTAAACGAATGAGGTCAAGATTTGCAAACATGATATTCTGCCTCAACGTCCGTCATATTGACAATTGTTACGATAAATGAATTGTTCTAAGGTACGATGATAGATAGTATAAAGAACATGTAGTTATCTCACAATTATCACAGTTTTATTGCAATCTTTTAAAGTATTAAGAGCGGAAAACATACGCATAAGTAACACAATTTGAGACGCCTATTATTTATATTTTCTTTTACCCATGTAATCATATCGCAACATACAAATGGGGTCTGTTATGAATGTGGCACTAAATAGGTTCCTATCAAGCAAAACAAAACAATGTTACTAAAAATATACACATTAAATGTGTTACTTATGTGTACAATTTCCGCTTCACATGTGATCACATAAAACATGTTGCAAATGTGATCACATATGTAAAACCTGTTGCAAATGTGATTACATATGTAAAACCTGTTGTACATGCGATCACATATTTAAAACCTGTTATACATGTGATCACATATGTAAAACCTGTTATACATGTGATCACATATGTAAAAACTGTTGTTTATGTTATCACGTATGTGATTTGTTACCAGCGTGGTCTTACGGACCTATGCGACAATACCAAGTACATGTACTATTTTTCTGTAAGGCTAATGTCTTCACAAATAAAAGATAACATGGGATACAATTTGAGTACTAAGACAAAAGTGTTCAGCAATATGGTTTTAGAGAAAAGAGGAATTTCAAACAAATCCTTATACATCTGATCAACATGACCCTAGATTCTACTTAAAGATGTGAATTATAATCTCAATATCGGGTGATCCACATGCCGAATGTTTCATTATGAACATACGTCCTGGCTAAAAGTATTCATAAAATATAGAGGACTTAAAAAAAGACTACAGTGCAACCTCTCCAAAGCAACACCCTTTGGGAGAAGCAATATTATGTTGTTGTAGCGCGGTTGTTGCTCTAGAGAGGTTAAATTAATAGTTAAATCGTAAAGTGGGAAAAAATCCTGCCGTTGTTGAAGGGAGGTTGTTTGCTCTCTAGAGAGTGCCGGATGGGTTATTGTGGATATTTTAAACAAAACAAGTTCATTACAAAGAATACAAATTTTCACTCCAGCGACCATTTGTGAGCCGCTCATTCTAAGTGAATAGAACGAATATCGAACATTCTAGGTCACTGTACGGACAATCACTTCAGTGTAATCATGGTAAGAAATGTATATCATTGTACGATAATGCGTGTGTATTTGATCGAACAGTAAATGAAGAAGTCACTCTATGTACAAACGTCACGCACACACAAAACCATTAATAAAACATGTTAGTGGTTCCCAGAATGACACTAAACTAGACCTTGTAACAACTTACTGTTTCTTTCTTCAGATTCGTTTTGTTTTCATAATTAATGTCACTAAGATCTTAAAGCAACAAGCAGCTCCGCTCACGCATCCTTAAAATCACCAAGGTAACAGAAACAAACATTACTATTTAGTGCCTAAAGTAACAAGCAGCTCAGATCACGTGTACTAAACAGCACCACGGTACCAGAAGCAAACATTACTAGTCTTTGCCTTGGTAATGATATTAGAATAAAAAGTAACAGTGCCAAAACTCAAAGTAACTCTGCCAATAGCAGTATTTTGGTGTTTCCTTATTCCAAGTGTAAGTAGTAGGTAGAACTGAATCTTTTATCAAAATACGAACTATCAAATAAATAATCTTAATAGTCGAGTAATGTTTCTGTATTACAGTGCAACCTCTCCAAAAAAACACCCATTGCGAGAATCAAAATTATGCTATTGTTGAGAGGTTGTTGCTCTAGAGAGGTTAAATCAATAGTTAAATTGTACAGTGGGAAAAGTTATGCTGTTGTTGAAGGGAGGTAATTGTTGCACAAGAGAGGGCCTTTCTGGAGAAGTTGCTCTGTATAGCTTTCTCATAAAACTATACTTGATGGTCATGTGGATTCTTGCTATTGGAATGGAGAGAAAAAAACTTGGAATACCCATCAACAACAAAGATTATGTTACACGTATCGATTCCTTTAGATTGGTTGAGTTAATGTTCCAAAAACGAGAAAAGAGTTAATTAATGCCTCGAAAAGTGAATGCTTAATTGGTAACACCACCTCCAGATTAATTTCCATTTTTCAAGTGTTAAAAAGAAGTGTTTTCGCATTCACGGATCGAGATGTAATTAACCGCTATACTGAAAAATTCTGCGTCATCAATTAAACATTTTTATTCATGGCATAATCATACTTTTGACAGATGTAGACGACAAAATGACGTTGACTGGTTCAATGACCAGGAAAATACTTGGGAAACATCGCTGAAACAACTCGCGTATAATTAATTTAAAAACTTGGTAATCAGGCGGTTTTTTTTCAGAGTTGATAGCTACAGATATACATTAAGCTATTTTTTCTGAATTCCTTGCCGCCTCAGACTAATAATGACAATAGGGTTGCTGCGTACATTTTTTCAAAAGAAATATTTTAATTAAAATCGTTTCAACGATTTTTGTTGTTAGCTTAATGCTTGCTAGGTACAACTTACATGTATTTTTAAATAAATTTTAAGTGAATTGAACTACGTGCATAATTGTTAACGAGAGAAACAGTTCTTAAATAAGCCATTAACATGAACCATATCTATATGTCATACAGCCTCAAGGCTACATTCATCGATGAAGGTTTCATTTAATCCAGTTATGTAGAGTCAATAACCAGTTTAAGCGTCTAATTCTCTTGTGAGTCTAACAAGTGTATTTTTAATGTTTTCTTTTTCTTTTCACTGATTTTTACGCCGTTTTTTTTCAACAATTTTTCAGACATATACGGCGGCCGGTTCACCTAACCAGTTTTCCTGGACTGTATACTAACCAGTACTAACTTACCCATCCACTAGGAGCCGCCAACTTCACATATGGAATTAAATCGACATTTTTTTCCTAATTTTCATAGAAAGGGATAGCCTGTCGCGGCCTGGATTAGTACCCCAAGCGTACACCTTGTCAGAACCACATATATTCAGTAAGCTAGCTGGACAGCTTCTTCACATATAAAATTTGGTTTTGAGTGGGATTCAAACCCACAGCGGTGAGGGGCTAGTGATTACAGTCAGAGATACAGATATACTTTTGTTATTTGTTTTGTTTAACAACTTACAATGTTGGTGGTTCTACCTAGGTGCACAACTGGGGTTTTCTTGCGCCGTTAAAGCTAGAAAGTCGCAAAAATGACCCAAAATGACGGTAAACGCCAATGAAATAAACAAAACAAAACGCAGTCACACCTACGTTTACAACCACCTCCGAATAAAGACCACTTATCAATAAAAGCCATATTTTGTCTTTCCTAAGGTTGGCCTCTGTTCACAAGTTTGACTGCATTGAGAATACAACTGGACTGAAATAAAATCCATTCAGTCGTGGTAAAGAATTTAGAGAAATGAAGCAAAACAGATTACATCAGAAATTGTTGGCTTGTTTCTCAGTGAAAGCGGTGCAACAATAAAATATAAAACATAACATAACAATGGTAAAAAAAAGATTTGTAGGAAAGAAATGTGTAAACAAAATGCCTACCATGATCATCTTCAGCTGGTTGCAATAGAATCATGTAATAAAATAGCTCAAGTATATACATATCCTGTATCGTGTTTTATCATGAAGTCAATCAACGGATGTTAGCATAACACAGGAAATTAAAATTGTATAATACACGATAGAAGACGATTTAAGTACACTCGAGTTATCGCTTTATTATACCATCTTATATTTAGAGCCTTTTATTCTAATTTCATTTAAATAGTCTGCACTTTGTAACATTATGAAAGCTTATTTCATTCTATAGTTATGGCGTTTTATTTTGTAATTCTAATACTGTTTGTTCATAAACTAGGCTTTTCAGGTTGAAGGTTCCGTACGCTGCTTGGTGTGGAACTGTCATATCGAGTTGAAAACATATTCTATCCTTCTTTTAACTTCTTCGTCTCTTTGGTTCAACGTCGTTCACCAACAGGAATGGTCATTTGGAAGCAGACCCCTGGCGTACACCTGGCTAGAACCACAGACCTTCCGTAAACTAGTTTGGCATCTTTCCCAAATGTGGCCCAGGATGGGATCGAAACATACAACGGCGAGGGACTAGTGATTACACCATGGAGTTTCTTCGCGTGTCATTAAAAGTTAACTTATGTACTGTAAAACTTCAATAATGATACCACCTTTAGGAGCCGAAAAGTAGGTCGTAATAATGAGGTGGTCTCATTATCAAGTTCAATTATTGGGGAGTTATTGAAAGCTGGTTTGAAAATATGCAGTCGTTATAACAAGGTTGGTCGTGTTAATTACGTGGTCGCTGTGTAAGGTTTTACAGTAATTTGTGTTAGTTTTATTCAACATTCTTCTTTTTGTATGGATGTACTTAAATATATGACAGATTTATCCCAATAAAAAGGGTGAAAAACACTTACGTTTTTCTCGATTGAGTTCAACGCCGCCCCAAAAACCAGAGTCATTTTTTCAGCTTTAATCATGGTGGAAGACCCAAAGCGTACCATTTGTAATATTTAGATTAAATAATAGAATGATAAAACAATGGATCAATGTGTTCTGGCTTGCTCTGATTATGAAGCACACTACATGTAATTTCTGTATCACAAATACAGATACATCTCCCCCCCCAAAAAAAAACCTCCTTCATCATCGTACAATCTCATAAGTTTAATCAAAGCTAAATGAACATAATCATTTCTACTGTATACGCGTATCTGTGTGTGGCTGATGGCTGATAATATTAATTTAATTATAGGATTTTAATTAACACCATGAGATCTCGAATAGTTAATCATCCTTTGATGATTTATAATATCAATTTTAATCAAGAATAAAATCGTGGATTTTGTAGAAATAAACTCACATAACCTTCTAGGAATATGCCTTAAACGAGTTCATTAAACTAGATGGCGTGAAAACTGTAGACATAGAAGCAGATATTGACTTGTACGAAAACTACATGATTGTGCAATTTTTTCTTACCTCGTACTAGCTGTTGATTGGTGGTCACGCGCTGACCTAATATTTTCCTGTATTAGGTCAGTAGCGATTCATATCCGGTCTGTAATCATAATGTCAAAATATATATGGCTGAGATGGCTTAAAGTTTGGTAAATTGTTTTATGAATGGTACTCGGTAAGATAAATTCGTTACGCGGCTTCTTACTGACCTGATACGGTGTGATACAGAGTCCGTAAATAACTATTGGACTCGAGCCATCACTCACGCCCAATATTTTTTATTTACGGACCATGTATCACACCGTATCAGGTCAGTAAGAAGCCGTGTACAGATAGGAATCGGGCAGTGTGGCGTGACGAAAAGTCAAGTATTCTTCCACTCTTTAAAATAGGGGTACGTAATACAATGATCAAGTACTTTTCTGAACATAACTTTAATCTCAATCAAAACGGACAAATAACTGATATTTATATATCACAGTAACCACAGAAAAATTCCGAAAAGCCACTCTTCCTACAGAATAGACTTAGCTGATCTTTTACCATTCACAGGTCATTTGTTTTTGTTTTTATGTGACTTAATGTCACTGGGGTTTAGCGCTGTTTTTCAACAAATTTTCCGCGACCGGTTCACTCAACCAGTTTTCCTGGACTGTATACTAACAGTACTAACTTATCCTTCCACAAGGAGCCGGCAACTTCTACACATTTTTGTCAAATTTTCGTGGAAGGGTATGACCTGCCGCGACCGGGATTCGAACCCGGATTTCTGGGTTACAAGTTCAGCGCACTAACCACTGGACCACGGCCTCGTCTTCAGAGGTCGTTGCCGGACTCTAACTAATAATATCATCTCGAATGATCACAACCAATGCTCAGCTTGTACCAGTAGTATTGCTATCAATTGATGAATTCGTTAACTAACATTCCCTCCATTAATCTGAATGTGGTATAAACTGTCTAAATTACAATTTTACATATTTTATGATGTCTGGAACCTTTACTTGTACACATAAATTGTGCATAATATGCCAATGTTATTATATTAATTGACACATCTGCTTTGAGACGCAGTTTTAAATTATTCATGGCGTTGTCTCTAAACTATACAGATATACGAATATATATATCACGAATAACAATACTCGTATTCTATAGCCGTGTTTAAACATTGTGTCAGACAAGGCCAATGTCTGTAACTTTATGTTTGTTTGGAAATATTCCATCAAGTACATTTTTAGCTCAATGTCGACAAATAAAGGTTAAATTTGTTTTATGTGACTTATTGTCACTGGGGTTTAACGCCGTTTCTCAACAATTTTTCAGTTATATACGGCGACCGGTTCACCTAACCAGTTTTCATGGACTGTATACTAGGCAGTACTAACTTACCCTTCCATAAGGAGCAGGCAATTTCTCCACAAATAGGACAACAAATAAAATAGAAATATCAGTGTTATACAACTGGTTTTGTTATTTTACATAATTAATCAGATATGTTTTTTAATAACTGCAGCAAATACTGCCACGTTTCAATTGATTTATTGTAACTTAAGAATGATAAGAGTCATCGATTTGGCAACAAGGTTACGATTTTTGTCACGAATCAAGGTTGTGTGTATTGAACGATATTAACCTTTGATGTCAGACAACAAATAACTAATGCAGAAATGTGAACTACCGTAGAAACGTGTGTCAGACATTTATCTCAGTTCATTCTAAGGGCCCGTTTCATTGGAGATGGTGATAGTTTGGGGAGGTGAGACTTTTGGTGTGTGTTTGTTTTCTTGGATTTTTTCCTATCTACATTCTTGGCTAAGAAGCAGTTTTTTAAGCTTAAAACTCTTGTTATCGCTTTGCCTCGTAATACCGCCTTTCTCCGCAACAGAAGCAGACTACTGTTGAAAATAATGTGGCAAAAGTAGCCATTGCTTGTAATGAGTAATGGCTTCTACTGCCACAATGTTTTCCACTCTGTCTCGGAGAAATAACCTAATTTTCTTACATAAATTGATGTTTTGTGCATTAGCTTTGAATTTGGGAGAGTCCAAAAAAAATACTTATGAGACAAAGGATTAATGGTGTATACGAGTACTTTTAACAGTTGGCAAAAGATCTCAAATATAACCTGTAGAATGAAATATAAAAATATTTTTTTAAAAAAAGGTGTCAAGAATTTCTTTTTTAAACACTGATATATAAGCTAAGATAAGGCTGTAAAGCCGGTCCCATGAATTTCAATGTGTGACACGATCGAATGATGTATACAAAGTGACATGGACTTACTTACAACAGATGTTAATCGTCGCTTCCCAGACATAAACTTGTTATAAACATGTTTTTGTGTCGGATGTTTTAGCCTGGCTTTGAGCAAAACGTATGATTATGTATCTTCAACTACGTAATATAAATTTACTTTAAGTTACTTTATTTAAAGTTAGGAATCAATAAAGAGCTTCATTGATCGAGTGGTTATGGTGTGTAGCAAGTAATCACAAGGTCCTGACCGCTGTGAGTTCAAATCCCACCCCGGAGATCTGGACCAAATTTCAGATGTGAGGGAGATTACAGAAGGTTGGTAGTGGTACCAAGGGGTACGCTTGGAGTCTTCCGGCACCGTTTAAGCTGGAAACGTCGCCAATTACCCAGGCTGTTGGTGAGACGATAAACACCTGAGAAAAAGGTTTCAATCGAATAGAATATAGTCAAACTGTGAACAAAGGCCACAACTGGGAAAGAAAAAATGTGACCTTTATAGACAGATGGCTTTTATTCGGAGGTGAGTTTGGTTTAAATAATCAGTGACAGTTTTTCAAAGAATGGCATTAATTCATAAGATGCTCAATATTCGGAGGTGACCGCAAAAGTAGGTTTGACTGTACAATCAATCAACTTGCTGACTGTCATGATTGCTCGTCTGCATGGCTGGTTTTGATTACAGAAGTCTATTTTGCCTAATAGCCAAATAGACAAACGGTATTAAATTCAAATACTGCAGTTTGTTTCATATTAACAGTTTAAATATATGTATATAAAACAAGTTATGGAACATATTGAATATAAACAATAAAACGCACACAGAACGCTATATAATGTTGCCTTCAAGTACTTCGATTGCCAAGAATAGTACAGTTAACTAATATAATATATTTAATTGACATCCCGTTGCATCTATTAACACGTTATTCATTCGTTTTAAAATCAAAATAATGAAAAAAGTATAAAAGATTTCGACAGCCATCTCTTTAATTAATCGTATATCGATCGTATCCGTTTAATTTCAACTGGAAAATGTCCATAACATGGTGTATGTATTACTGGTAGGTGCACAGTAAGAAGTATAGACATGTGTTACTACAGTGGAAACCCGGTTCCTCTATAGACCGCTTTCCCCTCTAAATCGGCCAAATGTTCTGGTCTCGACTTCATTATTTAATAATTCAAAAATCCCCTCTAAATTGACATCCCCTCCAAACCGGCCGAACGACCTGGTCCCGGGCTCGATCGGTTTAAAGGTGTTCCACTGTATTAAAACTTTGACGGTCAGTATTTTGAGGGCTCCAAAGAACTCGGTCCCCGAAAAAATGACTAATCATATATTAGAAAGTTGTCGTCGTTTAACAATACCAGATACTAGTAGTGTTTAATGTCACCTAGATATCTGATATCTGAGATTGGGCTGAAAATTTTGTCACAGAATACAACCCTGTTTCTTTCTAGGAAGTGTTGGTTCATATTCTAATAGTGGACAGACAACTTAGTGTGTACTAAACGTACATTAGTGTGTGAATTTAAGTCTTTTCTTTGTGGCTCCATCCCTATACTCTAAAACAATCGCTTGAAATTCCAAAGTTTCTTGGGAACAATTAGGACAGGAAGCTAGATGTTGGTCCTATTGTTGGTGACACAATGCGTACGTGAAATTGACACAGTTGACTCTAAAAATTCCGTCTTAGGGACTTCAGGATTTTGCGTTGATTAGACGTGATGCGAATTTACGGACATGAGGATTTTAAGACGAGAAATTTACCACCCGCAAATTAAAATAGTATATACAGTAAAACCTCACATAGCGACCACCTCAATATTACTATCACCTTTTAATAACGATCACTTATTTTCGGACGTGCTTTTAGTAACTCCCCTGTAATTCAACTTGATAATGAGTCCACCCCATTATTACGACACCGATTTTTCGGGGCCCATAAGTGGTCTCATTATGGAGGTTTTAATGTAGTTATATTTTTATAAATTTTAGAACACTATTAATATCATCAAATCACAGAAAGTACAAAATTTACGTCAAATATGACATGAAGGCTCTTATGTTGTCGATAAAATTGTAATTTATTGGAATATTATCTTCATAAAACTTAAGAAAACGTTATTGTAGTAATACAGATTAGTAAGGCGATAGTCTACACTCAGTGCCGAAAAGAACATCTCACTCCAAGTTCCAGAAAAGCTTCGAAATACTTACAGAACGCAGACAGAAGATACATAATTATCTTACTGTATTGATCTTCGGATTAAAAAACCGACAATTACACTAAATATGGAGTTATTAGGTCTTACAATTATTGTATTTAATAAATGATACTGGTTAAATGCTGATGTTCAATACATACACAAATTAAATACAAACATGTATATAATTGGGCGTAAGTCGTGTTTTATCAGTAAAACAACAGTTCTTTGTTCTCCTAGAAAATATTTCAAATGAAAACGAAATTGTGTTCATTTAAAAAATTAAAGGCTACGGACCGCTAACCACCTTTTACACAGAATTGTCCTCGCTGTTTTAGGCGGATGAAATACGAAACTCCATCACTATGAGAGAAAATATGCTTGATATCATAGAGAAAAAAAATGTCTGACATCACCATAAGAAAGAATGTCTCACCTGACCATGACAGAAAAGGCCTGACATTACGCCATTACCTTCAGGGAAAGCGTGTGTGACACTACCTTGGAAGAAAGTGTCTGACATTACCATGGGAGAAAATGTCTGTCATCACCATGAGAGAAAATGTCTGTCATTACCATGAGAGAAAAATGTATGACATTGCCATGATAGAATAATGTCTGACATTACCATGAGAGAAAATGTCTGACATTACCGTGAGAAAAAATGTCTGACATTACAATGAGAGAAAATGTCTGACATTACAATGAGAGAAAAATGTCTGACATCACCACGAGCTAAAAGGCCGGATATAACTGTGAGAGAAAATTTCTGACATTATCAAGAGAGAAAATGTGTCTGACATTACTATGAAAGAGAAATGACTGACATTACAACGAAATAAATGACAGATATTACTATGAGAGAAAATGATGTAGGATTCTCTTCTGGTACATTTAGTATTTCGAATAGAATCATTTACAATACGAGATACATAATTGGCGTCAGAAAGTTACATTAGCATACTGCACCATCATCTACGATTCTCTTTCGTATATACAAGTAACATATTCATACAGCAAAACGTATGGTGTCAAACTTCTGCATAACATAATCTGAATATTTTCGCTAAAATCTACCAGATTTTCACGAAAAAACAAAAAACAATTTTCGCGAAAATTCAATAACTTTTCATGATAAAATTTCTTCACTAGATAGTAAACGTACTTTACTGGACAATAAAATATTTTCATGAAAATAAAACATTTTTTCACTAAAACTTAGAAAGCATTCACGAAACTTTACTCACTAAATGTAGGCAGAAATATGCCACCATACAAAACCAGTACCAGTTCTTGCAGGCGATTTAAAGCATACATGTGACTTATGCAATCGAATCGTTGAATTTCTTTTAGGCAATTTACAAAATGCACTTTTTGTTGCATGGATACCTATAAATATAGAGACATGTGAATTAATAGATGCATTACAGTGTGGTGCATTTTATCAAGTAAGACACAAGGTTGCTTTTTAACCATTGTTTATGGTTAATTGTCATGTTTTATCCATACTAAGTAATACCTCTCAATAAAGTTGAACACTGATTTCTTTCATCGAAGTTATCAAAATATTGCACGTGTTGACACTGAATTTCTCACGCAATTACTAGGTGTAAGAAATAACTAACATCAAAGTCTAATTGTACCGCTCACTTACACCTTACAAAAGATTCTTATTTCTCCAAAAATCCCTAAATGGACGCACACCTCAGTTTCACAAAGGATGACACGGTCATTGGCAAGTGTTTAGTTCGCCCAGTCCCGGGTTTGTATGTCAAAAGCTAACAAACTTCATGATTTTATAAGGCACCACGTGCAATTTATGGAGGAAAAATAATTGTTTCGCGCCCTCTTTTTTGTGTTTGTTTGTGATTTTTTCTTCGTCCATGGACTCGTATTTGGTATTTTATAATCCTTTCGATCGACGGCAGAAAATAAATTCGGATTCGAATAATCCATTCGATTTTCATCTGAACTTGATACACACAGTTAATATGTAAGTAAACTTAAATAAGGAATACATACTATGATACACAATACGATTTTAAGTAAATCGGAGTGATCATGCAACCAATGTTTTTGAGAAACAACAAGTTTTAAAGCATATCTGACACAAATGACGACAAATTAGATAAGAAACAAGAAAAGTATGTCAATATAATTGTCGTTTAAATAAAACTACTAAAGAAAATTCAGAATGTTCTTCTTGCCTAATGTAATCCGAAATAAAACCCACTATGTTATTTAATTTGCTACGAAAAAAAACGATCTAAGAGAATGTTTGTCGATTCCGAGTATAATTGAAAATTTCTACTTCTGGATTTAAGCATGCTCTTCGCTAAGCAAGAGTATATGATGAATCTTTGTACTATTTCAAGTTGATTAATGTATCCAAAGAAGTGATAAATGATTCCATTTAGTATATTATTTCATTTCATACGTTAGTAGACGCATTTGTCTTGTTCTGTCAAATTTGTTGTTAGCGTATGAATTATATAAGGTAGAAAAAAATCCATCAGGACGAATCAAGTGATTATTGAAACACGGTTCTGAGAAATTATAAACGACAAATTTGATAGACTTTCTTTCGTACTATTTATAAATATTACATTAGAATTTAGATATTCATACATTCAAATAGAAGATATATGTGTTTAGTTTTCTCTCTTGAGTTTGCAGGCAGAATAAATATGTATTATATTCTTAAGTCGTATTTTCTCCCACTGTTGATGTCAACGAATGTGTGTGTCTAAGCTAATCAGACTGTATGCTTTAAAGCCATCATAAAAAGTTGTTAGTTTTGTTTTACAAGACCCAAACTTTTAAAAGTGTGTAGGTAGGTATGTATTTTTGGCGTAGAAGTGTTGTTAACATTACATGCTTGTACTGATAACGAAAGACTGGAATGAAGAATGAAATCAAGAAAAGGGCGGGGAATTTTTTTGAACGAGTCGGTCGCGTAACATCACACCAACATGTTTTAAGTACGGCCTTATCAGTTTCAACGCCTATATAATGATTGCATATTTTAAATATTACATTATATTCTAAACTCTGCACAGCACTAGTATTAATCAGTTAGTTGACAAAAGTTATACCAGTTAGATGCTACAATCTTATGACAAATAGAAGATTTACAAAGTACTAGTAAATCAGATACATATGATATACATTAAAACCTCGTTATCTCGAGGAGTCATCGGAACAGAATGAATGCTCGAGATAAACCTGGTGCTCGTAATAACGAGGTATTTGTTAGTTGGTTGAAAATGTACATAACTAAGAACAAATATTGAAGGGACTTTAAATACTCCTCGAGATAAGTCGGGTGTTCGTGATATCGGTGCTCGTAATAACGAAGTTATACTGTAGTAAATTACTGTCTGTTCAGACGCATTAGTAAAGTGACACACACGAGACATTCGAATACACTTCAACGCAAACACTATGATTGTACTGTTGAAATAAATATTTTAGTTGACCAAAGTCCAGATAGGAAGCTGTCCAGACGTAGTGAATTACATATACTTAAGGCATATAATGACACGAAACAGGAGACAAAACTGTCACTTTCGCTACATAACATTGTGTTTTACTGTCTCGTAAAGTCAGCATTCTAAAATTATTTCAATCAAAAATTTAAGTTCTAAGTCTTCACAGCAGACATTTAGACGTAGCTGAATTCAATATCTAATTTGATGGTAGAAATATAAACGTATTAAACTTGACATGAGGATAATCGTGAGATACACATGAACTTATTTTTATGGAGTTCTGGGCTCTGTGAGACCTTCCGGTACAATTAAAAATGACATTCGCATCAATTTATGTAAAATTTAAACAACTGAAACCATTCCTTGCGTAACATTATATTCTGATAAAACACTTGTTTTTCAATTTTCAAAACACCACGCCACGTCGCTTGCTGCGTACTCAAAATAACGATGGCATCTTCAAGGGGAAATATTTCATTTCTGTTCTATAGAAAGTGTGCTATTTATTATCGTTGTAATCTTTAACTATTATTGTTTGTCAAATCTATTAAAAGAATATTTATCTTTTGAAAAATCAAAGTCAATGAGGCGCTTATAACAAAACAAATAAACATAAAAATATTGAACACGAGTACAATTCCATGGAGAATGAACGCATGTCGAGTTCCGTTTCTAAAAGGGTATGGTTTTGCATGATGTAATATTTCCACCGCACAAATGGAATACAAATATGGAATCGTTCCAGAATTATCAAAGAAAATTAGATAGTTTTGTATAAAATGATTAACTGCACTGGATAAATGGAGAATTTTTACGTAAGTTATGAATCAAGTATTTGATATTATGATTCTTATATCATTGTTTATCAGTGTTCTTTGACAGTAATTTTATACCAGATCATTTAATTCTCGATTTAAAGCCCAATAAAATATGCCGTTTATTTTTGTTGATGCAGTAAATGGTAAAATCGATATTCGCGGGGACAGTTAAACGATTATATTTGGAAAATTATGTTTACAGTTGCGTTTATAGAAAACTATTTTTATGAATTCATTTATGCTTAAATTGGTGTTTACGTAAATGTAGCAGTCTAGTTTCTAAAGATTAAATCTTAATCATAATCGTGAATATGCACTAAGAAAACAATATTGAGTAACCAGTATGGTGCACTAGTATACCAGACATTATACGTGTGTAGCCGTTCGTACGAACAATATCTACAGAAATGGCCGTTACCCCACCCACTCAGATTAATGTGTTAGGTCAAGTTCTGCAATAGAAGTATATAGCATAATGGTCGCTACCCCACCCACTCAGATTAATAAGGAAACATACCAAGTCTAATTACGATATTTTTATGAATTCAGATTAAGATTCATATAATCAAACTCCACTAAGATTTAGTATCTACCAAATGATTATTACATAAATATTTTGCTAAATACCTCATTTTGTTTGTTTCCGTACAAAATCGAGTGGGTGGGGTAACAGTCGTTACATTATATACTTCTACTGCAGAACGTGACCTGGTAGCTTCAATCATGCGTATTTTGAATACGGTTTTTGTTGGAAACGGAATATTTCCAAAATTTGAAAACATTATAGCGGTTATATAAGCAATATCAGTTGCGCTGTTGTATAAACGTTCATCAAAATGAAAGTATCCGTATGAATAATGAAAGTGATATGTCGGTTTAAAGTAGGATTGGTTTGTTCTCAAAATAAAGCGTTATTTGTACAATTTTACTTTGTTAATGTTGAAAAACTAGACTTCAAGGTATCTAGATACTATCACAATAAAATAAAATTCAAAATATTCAAACATATTTTCAAATTAAATATTGTTATACCCAAAACTTAATGTAGCTAAATCTTGTAGCTAATGTTGCTAAATGTTTTGCATGAAGAAACCTTGTTATATTAAACCCCACTTGCTATCCTTATACGGAATCATTCATATATATTATCAATATCAACAGTCAAACCTGTGCTTGCGCCACCTGTGAATAAAGACCACACAGTGACTAAAGGCCATTCTTTTCGGAAAAAAACGTCACTAATTATTAAGAACAGACTGATCATCGAATAAATGCAACCTGTCAATGAAGGCCACACTTTGGCTTTCCCAAGGGTGACCTTTGTTCACAGGTTTAACTGTATAATAGTATATGTTAACAAACCTCGTGGTTATGTCTGAACACTGTCTAATACAGAGCTCTAATTTTGGTACCAAGATAATTGAAACTTCAAACAAAGGTGTAGGTAAGCATGGTATTGTGAGTTTTACTTGCCTGAATACATTCAGTTGATTTAATAAACATATGCTCTTGACATTGAGTTATATCTTAGGTGACTCCGTGGTCAATGTAGTTATTACGTATTCTGCGCAATTAGCGTGATTTCGGCATTTGCTTCGAAAACGTTTGTATACGCTGTTGTATGATTGTTTACATCGCATTCACAAGAATTTATGCTACTGTCAGCTTGTAGACAGTAAGTCCAAGAAACAACGTCATTATTGGATGTATTCTTCGGTGGTTAACCTTACAAAATACTTACCACGTAGCGGACGGTCCGAGTTAATAGGAAAACATTAATTTGGGCGAACCAAGGACTAATGTATTGAAGACACTTTTTCACTGGGTTTAGCGCCGTTTTTTTTTTCAACATTTTTTTCAGTTATATGCGGTGGCCGGTTCACCGAACTAGTTTTCTCGGACTGTATTCTAACCAGTACTAACTTACCCTACCCTATCACCAGCTGATGTGATAAGTTAAAACACAAATGTGCCTCCTGTAAGGTAGCTGTTAGTTATAAAGTATATTTTTGGCTCATCATTACCACAATCATTGTAGATATTGCGCACAGTAATTACCATAAAACAATTGTTTGACAATTAAAAACAATTCAACATTCCGACAGTAATTGTGGTAGTAAGTTCACACGGTTATGTTCGTTGAATCATTGTTCATTCCTCGTTTTAAAACCAGTCTTATCACCTGCATTTTGGCACGATACAATTCTTTGTGACATAATCAGTTACAATTGCATGTATTAAAATATAAATAGATGAAATCTTTTGTGTTGGATATACTTTTTATTCTATTTTGATAGGATTAATATTACTTACCACTCGAATAAACTATTGAACGATCTAAATGCGTGAGAAATTTCTTTTTTTTTGATGCTATACTCAAAAAAAGGATAAGCGCTGGGAAGGATTCTGAGAAGTTGTACTAAAGTCTAAGGTTATGTAACTTATATAGAACTCACCATCCCTATTGAAACAGGCTCAGCCACTGTTTGTTTCCACAGTACCAACAAACCTATGTTTGAGAATGATCTCTTAGCTTTGTGTCATTTTTCTCATTCATTAGTGTGAAACAATGATTAATTGAATTGTTTAAGGACAACCATAGGGCGGCATTTATATTTTGTGTACAGACACCGTTATCACGACAACATGTTAATTATTTTATACATACGTGCTTATGATTATCTTCATCGTCTCGAAAAGCGTGAAAAGGTTACTTGAAACCTAATTCTATAATTACAAACGTAAGTTATATCTTAAACAATTAAACATATATTTTTGTAAACAGTTCAGACTTGCAAATAAATGTTTAATTAACGATTATGCGTTGGAGTATTCGTCTTTTCGATATCAACTGCACTAAAAAATAAGGGTGTTTTTCCAATAGGATGACTAATTGCCAAAACCCTTAAAGTATGCATACAATTTGCTCTTCATTTTGGCTTTAAGAATTCCTGACATACTTTTGTAACGTTCAACTTCCAACAATTATTATTCTGTAAAATATTCATTTTTATAGTAAATTACAAATTATACTATGTTCATTTGGCAACGTGTCTCATAACATTCCGATGTTTTGTCAGGGATAAACATACTATTCATAATTATGACTTTTTCATTATCAATTCAATCTGCTTGGATATTTTCTATCGCAAATGATGACAGATGTTATATAATAAAATTCTTCATACTTGATCGTAAAGTCTCGATTTAGCAAACATAAATCCCTTCATTAATAACTTTAAATAACAACAGAGTTTTTATTCGTAATTAATACCAGCGCACGAGAAAGCATAGCCTTATGATAGTTCGTGATAATTCAACAAATAACGGTACTTAATTTATTACAGCAGTCGTTGGTTCAACTTCCTTAATTTTATTACAAGTGTAAACCAGACCTTTATAATGGCGCTACTACGATCAACATTTCGACTCCTGACCTAAAAGTTGCTTGCGCATGCTTATGATTCAGTGGATAAAATCGACTCTGCTAAATAAACTAAGGATTGTTACATAAGCAGCTTGCCTAGTGGACAGCCTAACCGAAAAGACAACACATATCTTGTCACGAAAAGGAACCCCGCAGAAACTATACTAAATGACAAGGAGATTTCGACATAGACGTCATTCTTTGTTTTGATCTAAATTTAGATTATCTGTAATAAAAGTAATGCAATTTATATGATTTGAAGAAAACATAATTTAGTGTCCCATCACGAGACGCCCGCGGGATTTGAGCTCGGATTGGAAAATTCAGAATCCGTCGTAAGATCCTTTTCAGCATGGATATTTTATATCACTCTTGATTTAAATAATGATTGCATGTACTTCAGTTATTAACCCAGGTCAGGATAAACCTTTTTTCTATTTTTTGTTAAATCGAATTTCGAATTTGTGGCACTATAGCACAACAAATCGTCTAGTTTTTTCTACAAACCCGTGTGTCATTTTTTCCCATTTCGAAAAAAAATCGCATTTGAAGCTTTGAACTGCAATAACTTTGAGCGAGTTTCGGGTTTGTGGAATTGGGATTAACCTTACACAGGATAGATCTGCAAGCAGGTAAGTATGATCATTGTAAAGACCTCATCGAGGCGAAAACAAATGATACCAAAATCTCAATAATGCCAAAAATTGAGTTACGGGGTTGTAGAAATAAGCCAACGAAATGTAAACATAACAAGGACATTATTAACCACCACAACTTCTGCGACTTCCTTGTAAAAGTGCAAACTATAAAAAAATACGCGCTGAGAACAGACCTCACTAACACCACACCAGAGGACCAAACACCTAACTGGTTGTCAACAATGACAAAAGACAAAGACAATGATTTTTTTCTTGTTTGCGTGTTAGTCGCACATGTTTATTTCATTGTAGTTCCGATTCGGTGGGAGTTCATGTGGCGATTTTCTCTGAGCTAATATGTATCCATTAACGAATCCTTCAAACATGCATGGAAATGCACTGCAGATGTGGACAAATGTAATTTCCTTTCATTTTTCAAAATTAATGAAAAAGCCAATAATAATTTTCATCTGCAATCTCCTGGACAGGCAATAATTGTCCGTAATGATTGTGCACGACTGGTTCACAATTTATTTCTAATTCACATTTTGGCCTGGGATGGGTCTACGAAGTCAGTGAACTGTATCTCATTCTCCGTGTGAACTCAGATGGTTATACATATAAATATATATTGGTCATCTCTCGCGGGTCTGCATATACTGGGGGCTCAGACGCATAAAACGGCGTGGCAGCTACACGGTCATCGCACTATCTCAGGGCAGCCTCTGAACGGATTTGCTGCAGATGCCCCGTCCCCCGCGGACCAGTACATGAAACGACATGAGAGTGGTAGATAATGAGACCACAAACTCTATAGCCAACCCTGTTAAAACCAAAAAAAATGTACGGCGCCCGGGGCAAATGTGAATTGAGCATTCGCATTATTTTTCTTTGATCACAAAAAAATAACTTTAAGTAGTGGTATTATTTTGGCTGACTTGGAACAGATCTCAGATATGGAATACGACTAACCTTAAATATTCATATTATGTAAACTACAAGACAGAGCATTCATTAAATACATTGATTGGCAGCACCATGTTGATAATAATTGTGCCAAAATATATAAGCCAAAAGTTTTACAATTTACATATTTGCGTTCAGAGAAATTAACAACACGACTATGGCAGAAGCTTAACATCTTATTTTGTTCATTGTGGCTACCTTTTATTCTTAAAATTCTCTGAATTTCGATCACTCTATTATGGAAATACTTTTAACAACAAGTTATAAACAATAATCCTATGAAGTCCTTTTATGCTTACCAAGAAGAATTTTAAACATGGCGCTTGTCCAAATTAAGTATAGAGTAAAACCCCTGATAACCGGACTCCATGACAACATGATTCATTTTTTCGCTTCTATAATCAAAAGTTCTCTGTAACTCAGAATTCTCAGTTTTCAGGGGTTATACTGTAGTTATTTTTTATTTTATTTTCATAGATTCATTTACCTTCAGCAACAACTTTGACTTATTGTTAGAAACACACTTTCTCTTATATGCTATCATTATATCGTTAGCGCATGGATACAAACACACACGTTGGTTATATCAAGGTAATGTTTGAATCAAGTAATCATTTGTTTTTGTTAAGTATTTTATGTATACTTGGGATTTTCCACACTATATGTCACGTTTATTACTTATCATTGTGGATGCTTATATTTATAATCCATAATGATGTGTCTGTACAAAAAACGGAGGTTCAACTTATCCATAATTTTTAATCCGAGTCCCGCATTAAATGCACGTATCTGCACTAGTGATGGTGTTAAATTCAGTCTGATTACAGTCAGCATTATAAATAACTTGTCATAAAATCAAGAACTCTTGATATTAGCTTTGTTCTGTTTTACACAATCAACAAGTACCACGTCCTTATGAAATACAGATGAAAGCACTCGTAAAATTGGAGTTTGGTATCAAGTGCAATCTGATAGCATGTAGTATATGCCTGATTTTCACAACTTTGTGCATGCTTGAAGATTTAATTAAACAAAAACACGTTCCGTCAATCATAGTGTTACCCAATCCTGCATGTAATATTTACACAACAATTGGTTTAACAGCTCATATGTTTGTTAAATGTTTTAAAATTGAAGCCCGATATCCCAGATCAGGATAATGTAATTATGGTAAAAATGTCTTTGTTCCATATATTTGAATTCAACAGGAACAAACATGGAGCGTGTTTCTTATAGAGCTTAAAATGAGTTAAGTGCCATCCCTTGTCTGGAATACACAGGTACTAATTCTGATGGCATATGAAGATACACCGTGGTGGCAAAATGGGTTGACAACACCTGTTACGGATAAAAAGTAAAACCGCACTCCCAGGTAACACACGCACAGGAGCACGGGCGCTCGAACACAATCTGCTGAAAGTAACAATTGGACAGATATCATAGTTTAAGTCAATGGTACAATCTATCTGTATAATGGGAGTTACGAGATCCCGAATCAGAAGATTTGAGCTTAAAAAATACATTTTCAAACTCGTCAATCCCTGTTCAAGTTTGTACATATAAGATTGTTGGAACAAATGTAATATTTAAATGAATTTTGTGTAAATGTTTACATGCATCATTTATAAAGCTTATATGTGGGCTATGTGAATAAAACTTAGACACTGTGTACGATAGCCTAAGTCTGCATGTTACAAATAATGAGAAAACGGGATCAAAGAAAAACATCACAATTAAGCAATTAAGCTCAAGGCCACAATTACATAGTTCATTGCCATTGTAAGGAAAATCTGCGCGAAAAATCAATGGTTACTTTTTTTAGTTCATTATATAAAATCTTGGACGTCAAGCAACAAATATGTTTGTGTTTATTTAGCACTTTATTCAACAAACAAATACTACACCACAAATTACGGCATTGTAGACCCTTGTATAAGAATATTTTATGAAACAAAACTAATTTAATCTTGATACAGGCGATAAAGAAATTATCCTTGAATCATTAATGATATAATATCACTGAACAAACTCTCTTAATACATGATTGCTATCACCGTATCAACAAGAAATATAAGAAACGCAAATTAACATAAACTTATCTGCGTTAGAAACATGTAAATTGGCGATTTTCTTCGCAGATAACAAAAAGAAGATACCGGAATCTCGTTTGATGCTAAAATAAGAATCATTCATTCGAGTCATTTTGACTATGCGCTAATAATTAGCGTTCCTAGGGATATTGCAATGTTTGAATTTGGTATGAATTCATGTTCAAGATTAGATAACTCCGCAGGGAGCTTCCTCTACGTATTGTTTATTGCTCATAAAATCACTAATTGGAACAATATTTACATTTTGCGCATTTCGCACGTGGTTAACACTTTCTAGAATACCAACTAGTCTGTGATTATTGCTCACGTGGTTGCTTCTTGTATTATATCGTTCAATAGGGATGTTATCAGATAAACCAGAGAGTTCGTGTATTCAGTGGTTTGGTGCGCAAAAGTATTACGAGAAGATTTTTGTCACTTGCCTATAGACTAAGACAATGATTAATTGATATTATTACTAATAGGAGTAGCTTCACCCAAAGCTCTTTCTAATCTTACCGTCTTTAGCGCTGACATGTGTCACTAGGGTACGCAACGTGAAACATATAATGGCGGCATGCAACATTAATTTAAGTAACGCCGATAGAAATACAACTTGGAATAAATAGTACGATTTCGTCAGAATGAAGCACCACAACAATATCCCACGGCAGTTTTTACCGACAAAAGCTCTTTGAGATGTCCCCCACGGCATGCTATGTCGTCCTAAGTATTATCAAGCCTGTGAATGCTAAGTGACGTCATTATAAGTATCGCTGTGTCTGGTGAATGGAAACTTGAACAAACATATTCTGTATTTCAATTAAACTAAAGGCTTAGGAATAAGACGAGAAGGCAATTGAATAACTACGAGTTTTCTGCCTCTGAAATAAATCAATAGGGTCCGTAAATGTATGTGACAACTAATCCGGCTACTAAGGCCCAAGATCATGGTATGAACGTTAATAATAGGATTGTTCACGTAAAATTACAAGTACTTCTTGAAATACGAATAAACCCTATTATGTAGAGATTATGTATAAAATAATAGTGTTAAATTCTTTAGTCGAAGCGGAAAAGGTTCTAATTTCGAGCTTTAACAAATTTGGAAATGTCGATTTCTCTGATATTGAAAAGAATTTTTTCTGAGGATTAAATCAAAGAAAACCACACACACATCCTGACTCAGAGTGTTTAAGAAAACGTATACAGAAAACTACATAAAATTTCAAACAGATCTTAATTTCATAAATTGCGTTGCAATTTCGACAATACACTTTTTGTCATAGATATGTTTGAACGTAGAGCTCTATGAAGCTGATATGAGATGGTTGAAGAATACGAGAATTATGGGAATGGTGAAACAAGCGAATGTTTGTCACTAGAAAGTGTCTCATCTCGAAATGTTAGGCAAGACTTCATTTTTTACAAGTGATAAGATAATTATTTACCAGAAATACGACGTAGTAATTATTTGGCGCTTTACCTACACGGTGTTAAACCAGATAACTACCCGGGTATAAGTACAGCGAGTGAAAGTACATTCATCTTGGATGAAAACACAGCCGATCGTCAATATTCATAGAAAAAAAGTAAATATAGACATGTATATAAGCTGGGTCTGATTAAAGCTGATTTAATTGATAAAATGTAAGCTACATAAATAAACAATGAGTAAATGAAATGATAGCTATATGTTTATACAAATAAATAGGGTTCATATCGGCACAACCTGACATCTGCCTATCGATGTATCTCCGCAATAATTGTATTGATGTATCCTGTCGGGAAAAAACACATATCAGCACATTCTCTGACAGTAATTAGTCATTTCCTTAATCAAATAATTAACATTACGATTTTCCGACGATATTAGAATAACTAGATTAGCTGGGTTCATCCCGAAGAAATGATAATCACTGTATAATTAGGAAGCATATGTCTTTCTACTTGATCATACAACGTATTAGAAAATACGCGCACGAACAGGAAATATCGACCTTAATATTTTTTTTCAAACGATAAACTAAAACAAAAATTTGTTTCTCGTGATTATATTCGTGTTTAAGTTGGAGTTTATTATCTATCTATTACACCCTTTGGTGTAGTCACATGATTTGTAAGCCAGAGAATCTTCTTATAGTCCGTTAATGTGTGATTTTATCCGGCAGATTTAAAGAATAAAAAAATATTTAATAGCTGCGCAGCAGAATTGTTCCTGATTAATCATTTGTGATGACGTATACAGCATATTACAAACACCACTCATTCGTTTTTTGTCTTGGAAAAGAGTTCGTTAATAGCATGTTTCAATATATTTAAATAGGCCATATCGCTAGATATGATGTTCTCGCTTCTGTACGTTACTTATCTATGACAAAATTATAGGAATAATATTCTTATTTATTGCACAAGACTCATGAAACTGTGTCAAAATCACGACCAATATACTACATGTAGTATATATCTGTAGCGTTAAAACAGAACAGAAAACAATATGGCTCATGACATTGAACATTCCAAGACGATTCTTAAAATTCTTCGCAAATATATTGACGCATGGGCAGTATATTTCTTAAAATTGTCTCCGACTGTAATGTATTAATTATGCTTTACAATGACAAGAAAACATATAACCGGATGATTTTCACATGGCTGCTAGTCTCTGAAATCGTGAATTAAGAATGATGTATTTATATATAGATTTTACATCAACTGACGGAGTTTAATACCGTATTTGGAGAATTGTGAACTTAATGACATTGTATTTACAGCAAGGATGTAACACTACTCCCAAATAATCACAAATCAACATATTAATAGGTCATCCTTACAAAGTGCTGGTTTGCAGTTGGGCAACGAATGGATTCAAAAATACCCGACTAAAATATTTTCGGCGATTTTGAAAGAAAAATGTTCGTTCTTTTATTCTGGGTTTTGATTTTATAAATTGTGTCTTATATTTTTAACCAAACAAAATACTTACCTATCAACTGTTAAAGATTGGGTTCGCGTCACTGCGAACCAGCATTTTTTAAGGACGGTCTTATACGCGCATATTGTTTGGAACATTAGTAAATGAATGAACTGAATCGTTTTTGTGACAAGAACAATACTTGACACAGAACTGCGACCATATGGCATGTGTCACCGAGATAACTTCCTTGACACATATTTTAAGACTAAACACATGTAAAAACAAAATAAAAATCTTTGTCAATAAAATATTCTTTTTCCACCACAAAATAGGAGCAATAATATCATAGAAAAGCTTCAAATCCTAATACATGTGCGGTGCTCCCTCCGTAACGTCACCTCCAAAGACCGATTCCCTCCAAGAAACGACAGTAAAAGGCACATATAAACACAATAAAATACCTCCGAACAACAACTCCCTCCAAAGAACAACGCTTTTTACGACTCCGACAAGTGTTGCTCTTCGAAGGGAGCACTGTACCACACTGGGCAAAAATCTGCCTCCGCTTATTACACCCACAATGTACATGAAAATGACACTTTAAACGCCTCTCTATCACACACTGATAACATAGAACGTCTTAGATGTATTATTGCATTGTCAAGGGCCCTCGTGGTTTTCATTCTGTCCACTTGGAACATTTAATGTTTGATGTACAGCGGTCCAATTAACACACAAACTTAAGACGCTATACGTTCAGTCCAAATAAGGCCTTTCTTAAAAATATGCAAGACAATAGTTACCCGACATAAACTATTCACAGGCACTCGATTTCCATGATTTATACACCCGAACAGACCTAATTTATTAATCTAAACTCACCCAACAACGCAAATCTGCCAAGAAAAAAATGCGTCATTTCGCTACTCTGTGTATCAGAAAAACTAAAAGAGAGACTACTCGCCATTTTTTCGATTGACGGAAGTGACGGTATCCAGCCTGGGTCCTGGCTTTCCTCCTAACATGCGCGTGCTTTTCGGGAACCTCGCTGCTAAACTTGGCGCGCTACAGCAAGAGCGAGAGCGAGGTTCCCGAATAAAGCACGCATTTCAGAAGGAACCCAGGTTGGATACCGTCACTTCCGTCAATCGAAAAAACACAAGCGTACCCCTGGGTAGAATCACCGACCTTCCATAAGCTGTCTGGATAGAGAAATTTTCTTGGTTTTGCGTAGGATTCAAACTCACAGCGGCGAGGGTTAGTGATTACTAGTCAGAGACAATAAGCAATCAATCACGGAGGTCCCAGCAGACCAACAAAATACGATTCACAGCAATCTCACTTAAAATCACTGGTAAAGGATGTCTTCCACGCTATCTAAGTTGAATGCACGAAATATATTAATCATGTTCCTCTCTTCATGTAGTGCATGCTTCGGATATTGTCGTAAAAACCAAACATGTTTTTCCAATAGCAAGACAATCCTAACATCGTGACAGGCAACGATTACTTCATCCATGAACAATGATTGAAATTTGATTAATAAAACACGTGCAATTACAGAATTCAGTGATGTAAGCGACATAAGGAGGTGATATTACTATCATCTGTGTTTGAGGCAGTCAGATATCGCTCAATGTTGTCATATGCTTGAGTGACGCTTTGATAGAAGAGAGCAACTGATGCGTTGAGACTTTGAAGTGCAATATTTCAGCCAAGTTGGGGACGCACCAACGGGCAAACGTATGGTTATACTTTTCGTCCTAATCAGATTTGTTTTTTTTATTCATGTCCCTGTTGAGAATTATATTCAGTGGTTCCCTGTAGGACATTCCAATGAGTTCTTTATCGTTGATACAAGTGTATTGCATTCCTCTATTAACGACGATTTTACAATCAAATAATTATACATCAAAGCAAAGCTTCGTCAGTGTAATTAGTCCGTAGTGAAATGTATACCCGGAATTTACTGAATATATATAAATATACTAATATAGACTAATTAAACATGACTACAACACTCGAGTAGTTCATGAATTAAACCAGATGTCACCAAGATAGCGCCGGGGTACAAGTAAACATTGACGTGTGTTATTTTTTAAAAAAAATGATCGCTGATGATATCCTTAAAAATGTTGGTTTGCGGTTACGCAACACAATTTTTTAACTGTGGGTAAATAGGTAAACATTTTCGTTAAAATTATGTGCATGTTCTGAAAACAAAAAGCTGAAATAAAGTATGAATTATTTTTTTTGTCAAAATCGCCGAAAAAAATAGGATCAGGGGATTTTTAATTCGCCGGTCCCGTAACTGCAAACTAGCAATTTTTAACGAAGAGCATAATAGAGTACAAACGATAAAAATGATATGACGTTCATTTGAACTTGTAATTTCATGATATTTGGTCGATAACAATCAGGGATGTAAGTTTTAAAAAGATCATACAGACACCTATTGAAATTTATTACATACAATATATACATCTAAAACACAATAAACGAAGGGTGAGAATGTCGGACCATTGTAATCTATATAAGATCATTTAAATCCAAAATACACAATGAAAATATTGCTTGAATCATTTTAACCCTTTACCTCATAATTCCCCGCGTCTGAAGCGGACGATATTTGAAAACATTGTGGCAAAAGAAGCCATTGCTTGTAATGAGTAATGGCTTCTTTTGTCACAATGATTTCCACTCTGTCAGTGAGAAATAATCTAATTTTCTGAAATAAATTGATGTTTTGTATATTTGCTTTCAATTTGTAAGAGTTCAAAATATGCTTATGAGGCAAAGGGTGAAGGACGGACACTGGACCTTTTTCAAAACATGCTAAGACATGCGTGGAGAGTATGGACGTCGAATGGCGTGTTCGTATCACAAGAATTCATTGAAAATAAAATGTACACGGAAAATGTAAAAACTATCATCGTTTCAACAGGGATAAGGCATGTAAGACTACAATCATAATCACATATGTAACAGGTGTTACAAATGTGATCACATATGTAGCAGTGATTATGCACTTATGCAACATATTTTGCGACGAATGTGATCAATGCCGATTTTATGATTTTACTTGTTACGGATGTGGTAATACACGGCATACATAAATAGGCTTGCGAAAAAAAAACCCGTTTCTTTGGAGTAGTCTAATATTCATGCGCGTGTCTTGCATCTATGTGCAGCACAGTTATACAGTCGGTCGATGGCTGCCGACAGAATTGTCTAGATTATGAATACCAGCCCACTTTATGTAGGATTTTATTCTACATAAAATATCCGCGCAATGAAAGGCAGCACCGATAATTGTCGCCGTGATACAACAAAGCGGTTTCAAGGCATGAAGTAAACACATTTGTCCATGGAATCCAATATCACAATTAATTGAATTCTTCGTTGAAGATTTCTTCAGCTCTAGCTGGAAAGAAAAATAGAATCACACCGGGGCCACAACGTGTGCCTAGTTTAGATATCAAATCATTTGTTCATCATCTGTTGTCCGTATCTATTGATATTCAAACAATGGAATGCTGGTGTTCTGTGTTAGATGTTATTATTTCTACAGTGTAAGATTAATTCTCATATTTGTTTGTCTTATTGAGGTTTGATTTTGATGAATAAAGAAATACTCGTAAGACAATTCTGGTATTAGTAAATTGTAGGGCACAGAGTACTAGGACTATAGCTGGGCTGATATTGATCTTGTCACCCGTGGATGTCAAGAATCTGAATAACTCAAGTTCTTTAATAACAGGCTTACATCTGAGTAGAACTACGCATCTTCCGTAACTTAGCTGGACAGCCCCCACGCACGTGAAATTTTGTTCCGGTGTAATTCGAACTCGCCGTGGTGACATGCTAATGGTTACTAGTTGGAGACTATAACCACTCGACCACGGGGGCCCTTTGGAATTTTCAATACTGTTCCAAGTTTAAGTACATGTATACAACCAATTTGGATATCAGTTTCTCGATGAAAGTTATGCCTTAATTAATCATTGGTATATACCCAAAAGTGTAATAAGACCAATACTCAGCCTTCCACACTTATCATTGACGTTGACAAACTACGCCGCTTGTTTGCTGCAAATGATTATATATCTTTTTGAAAATGCCATATTCTACCGAAATATCGATATATGGTGATTCATAATTAAGAGGATTCTTATTCCGTGAATGACAAGTTTCATTAAGTTTGTAATGGGGTTGATAACATGTCTGTCGCGCAACCTGAAGTTATGTCAATTCGAACACTAATTTGGTCACAATCACTGAGTCCCTAGAGACAAGATAACTGGGAACCAGGACTCGAAACTGGTTAAGGTAAACAACGATTGTTTTATAAATAGAAGTTACGAACAATGGCATGGCCAAATTTCCATGGTGTAATTATTTTATACAAATACTGCTGATTCACTGGGTTTAACGCCGTTTTTCAACATATTTTCAGTTATATACGACGGCCGGTGCACCTAATCAGTTTTCCTAGACTGTATACTAATCAGTACTAACTTACCCTTCCGCAAGGAGCCGGCAACTTCTCCATTTATGGAGGAAAATCGACATTTTTGTCAAATTTCGCGGAAGGATTTGACCTGCCGCGACAGGAATTCGAATCCGGATCGCAGGGTTTCAAGCCCAGCGCTCTAACTACTGTACCACGGTCGCGACTGCATTGTTGTAAGGCATACATGTGGGTTATGTTCATACAGTTGACATTAAAAACTCTTGATGAATATCTGTATCACCAGTTTGCGTCATGTATTTTTATTATCAGTTCATGTGTTCCAATAATCCTTTATTGTATCGTGTACCTGATAGTAATAAAGATATGTCCTGTTCTGTTCTGTTCTGTGTTTTATTTTATTCTGACAGGAATGTATTTACGCGAGGAATTTCTAATCAGCGAAGTTCATCCTTTCCACCAGAAGATATTATTAAAAACAGAAGAACATGATCACTCTCAGACAAGCATGTTTTTTATTATATTTTAGTATTATATAAACATTTTCCTTGCATTCCAGTTTTCTAAAAGCTGAATACAATTTCTATAGTGATAAAGAATTAACTTTAACGCCAGAATGGATTACGTTGCAGATATTTCATGCATGCTTGCAAGACCACATTCTCCGAAGATCACAAATAACAGGTGTTATAAATGTGTTATAAATCTCATATGTAGCGGAATCAGGCACGCATGTTACACACTTTGAGACGAATGTGATAGAAGCCGTTTTTTAATGTGATCACATTCGTAATAAATCTATCTGTTAAAATGTGACTTTTTACGAATGCGGTCCTATACACATTCAACAATTGTACTGTAAGTAAAGTAAAAAAAAAATAAGTCATGTTTCCGGTTGCCCGACCATCTCTACTTTTTGCAACCGACATTAAAGTTGTTTCTAACAGCAAAATCCAAACAATGGCGATCAGTTGGGACCGGTATTACGAAAATATTTGAGTACGAATCGTGTCTCAAAAGTACAAAAGGTATGCTTAGAAACAAAAAATAGATAAGAACAAATTTATGACCCACTTACATTATCTTTTGGGTCGAGTACATGTAACCGGAAACCAGACTATTTTTATTCTTGCCGATGATTTATTATAGATAAACTTGTGTACGTTCAATGCTATCATAGTTTTAGGTGAAGTTAAACGAAAATACGGAAAATCGGATGAAATGCTTTACATTACACCAATTGTATCATACTTTTAAACGTGTTTCATATATGTCAGAAGAGATCGGGGGAAAGAGGAATATCTAACATTCATAGAATTTCCAAGTCATCATAAATTGATTAAAAACACACGTCTGAATGCAACTGAATGTAAAATATGATACCACGTCACAAAGGTTCCAACATGTGTGAAATTCGTCTCTGTTGTCAGTTCTATAAATCAACGCCCTACACTGACAATAGATGGATACAAACGTGTATACAAAAAGAGAGTTAATGATTAAACGATGCTAAATTACTTTTTTTCCTAATGAAAATTGATAAAAACACTCACGCACGAATAGGAAGCATGTGTAAGAGTAATTTACGCTAGCGTACAAAAACTTATCGTCCGGTCATTGTACTGGCTTTTATCTAGTCCGGTGCGTATTGAACTTATAACAACCATGTTATATACCAGAAACGTTTATCATTTCCACTGAAAACACAGATACAGTTCATTTCCGAATATCTAAGTAAGTTTTACTTACGAATAATATTCTTTCAAATAACTCATATAACGGCATTGAATGGCAACGCAATAATAGTTTATTATCCATTCAGAATTATTATGTTTAGAAAGTTTTTTTCTCTTGTCTCTGGGTTGAAAGCCATTTTCAACAGTTTTTCAGTTAAGTTTTCTTTGATAAAGATTTATTTCAGAATTTATAAACACTTCGATTCCTACTCACTTAAAGTGTTAGTCAATTCTTTGACAATCTGCATCAAGCAGATATTTTCCTCATATATATATATAAATGAATAGTAAATGGCAACCAGCTCAATATTACCACCACCTTGTTATGACGACAACTTATTTTTCTTATCAATTAACTTCCCCATAATTCAACTTGATGATGATACCACTTCTCTATTACGGTCGGTTTTTCGGGTCTCGAAGGTGGTCACATTATCGAGGTTTTACTGTACTTCAATTCGACTAACTTAACATAAGTCTTTTCTTTCTTTTCTTCTTCTTATTCAGATTTCTTCAAATTTGCTGCAGGGGAGGTAACAAATAAACGGTTCTATCCAATAAATATACGATTTGTTCGATTGCAAATATAAGCAAAGGTAGATATTTGTTTGTGCACACTCTAGCGTTGGCTATGAGTTGTAATTCTTGTCTAGAAATTATGACGGTTATGATAATGTATACAGTGCAACCTCTCCAAAGCAACATGCTTGTAGAGAAGCAATATTATGCTGCTGTTGCGAGGTTGTTGTCCCAGAGAGGTTAAATTAATAATTAAATCGTACACTGGGAAAAATCATGCTCTTGTTAAAGGGATGTTGTTGCTCAAGAGAGGGCCGCTATATAGAGGGTTGCACTTTAATATAATACAGTATGATCAAACAATACTGTAACTGTAATCAAACAGTAATTTTACAACACCAACACACTAACATTAGATATAATCTATTTCTAGATTTCAAAGCTCGGGTTATGAAAATTACGTTCATACAAAAAATCTGAAGTGAAGAAAACGTCAGAATAATTTCGCCCTAATTTCAATTTAGGATAATTTCATCCATATTTGTTACGGAGATGCAATAAATTTTCTCAAATTCTTCACACTTACGATAACTCAGGAGAAAATGAACTACGCGCTTTTTGATACAATCAAACCCGTGTTTGCAATCACCTCCAAATAAAGGTCACCTTGTGAATGAAGGCCATTTTTTGAAAAACCGTCGGGGAATATTTAGAACAAAATGACCTCCGAATAAAGGCCGATGGTCAATACAGGGCATATTTTGTCTTTCCCAAGGATGGCCCTTGTTCACAGGTTTGACTGTAAATGATTTCAAAGCAAATTTTGCTTTAATCATTATCTAGAACAGTTAACAATAACACTTCTTCTGAATAAATGAATATTTTCAAAAATGACTACAGACATCCAAATCTATTTGAAGAATTTGTAAGGAAATCAGATCAAGATGGCGATTCGAATTGTCAACTGCGAGCTAATGCGAACTACATTCCAACTTTATACAACCCTGGCTAATTATATTGTATTAGGTTATAGGTAAAAACTCGACATATCAGGACATTTTATATTGTAGCTTTATGATGATGAGTATAATAATTTGGCGAACTCTTCCTTGAATGTATTAAAACGAGAATAGAAAATAGTGAAATTTCGTAGAATTAGATTGACTTAACATAATGACGATGTTTAATGGAAATAAACTCTCGATTTCATTTTGTTAGTCAGGCAATATTACAACAACACTCACGCGATAGTGTAATATATTCGGTTAGTTGCAGAAATGACGGCATCTAATGTTATGACATATAAAAGCACTATTGTACATAATACAGTCACGTGATTAGTGAACTGGTACCGGGTCTTGTAACTAAATAACGTGGATGTTCGCAGATTGATCTTTCCAATTATGTACAAAGTAACTTAAATTTTACATTTGTTTATAACATGATTGTATAAAAATGGCGTGCGGTTACGCTGCACAAACTTTCAACAGTTGGGTAGATAGGGGGACATTTTTACTAGTACTGACATCAAAAATGTGAAATAAAAAAAAACAACCTTGACAAAATCGCTTAAGTATGGGGTCGGGGGAGTTTTGAATCAGTTACCACAAAGCAACAGTTTTAAGGAGGATCTTATTTATAGAATTTAAGTTTACAGTATAATCATGGTTAGAATTCGTGACAAACACGAAATAATGAGAACACTTAGTTTATTTTACAATACAATGATAGTGCTACGTATACGTGTGTGAGAGGAATGTGATTTTGTCCCACACAGATACTCAAAAGTGTATTATAAAAATATGTACTCTGTATAAATTTGATAAGTAGGCCTAAAAAAGACTAGTTTCCGGTTACATGCCTAAAAATGTTGGTGGCAGGCAGGGAGTTTTGTTTATAATATTTTATTTTTACATTATGTCGGTAACACTGTATGGAAATATGTGCGCCGTAATATTAACGAGTTGTGAAAATTACAATACAGCACGACGATTCGGACGCCGTAACACTTATGAGTCGGCAGGTAAAATATGAGGTCGGTCAGGCAACCGGAAACAAACCTCTTTTTAGGCCTTAGGCGTGAATATATTTCTTTAACGTATTTTGCATGTACGCGTATGAACATGAATGTGTTGCCAGCATCAACACGACATCTCCATATCATTTGTCTTCCCCGCCAGAAATTTATGGAAGTCCTCTAAAAAAAAGTCCACGTCCAAATAACATCTAATCAAAGACTGGAGATTTCCACACAAACTATAAAACGTGCAGTCCTTGTAATTACTGTCATTCAGTCGGAGCCATTTACAAACCCATCAACAACCCCACAGATGTCGTCAATAAGATGGTTACAACGGAAGACGACATTGTAGCAGTAACTATGATCTGGTTAGTCAGATTATCATCAATCATTTTCTAAACACTCAAACAATTCTTAATGCGATTCTCTCCTGGACGAGACTACAAATGAACGGAGAAGGAATTTCTTACGACGGTACAACACAAAAGGAAATAGTGAAATCGATCTATCGCGACCGGCCGATACGTCTCAAGTATTCGTCCATTAAGAAAAAAACATTTTACCGAGAAAGTCAATAATAGTGCGATGGAAACATTGCAGCTTTGATGAATTTACCGACTTCATTGCAAGGTGAAAAGGTTTCAACTGAAATATGAATCGAAAAGGGCTTACATGGTGATAAATCTACGATACAAGTCTCTGCGGTGTTGAATGAATTAAGTAGGCCCAGCATAAGGTTTGTACAAGTTTTACATAACTTACATTTAGTAGATCAACATTCCGCGTAATATATAACATTGAATGGAGGTTAAATTTGTTAAATTAATACAGCGGGATTTGAGACAAAGGATAATATAGAAAAGGGACAGAAGCCATTAATACAAGTCAGTGATTCATTACACGCTAATTGACATCACCATCCTTATGTTGTTAATGTTGATTTTTATCATAAGGTTAGAAAAAAAAAGCTTTGCTCACGGCTACTTGACAAATACAAATAAATCAAACCCGTGATCAGAGGACACCTTTGGGAAAGACAAAATATGGCCTTTATTGACAGATAGTCTTTATTCGAAAAACCGTCACTGATAATTTAGAACAAACTGAGCTTCGAATGAAGGTCACCTGTCAATAAAGGCCACATTTTGTCTTTCCCAAGGGTGGCCTTTGTTCACAGGTTTCACTGTATGCAACAAAAATGGACACACGGCTAAAACGCAGAATAATTTTCAATTCGAATAGCTTTATTTGTAACAATTTTTACACGAATTCATTACATGTAACATTATAATCCAATTTTTTTCTAATTCATAATGTTTTTACGAGTAGGTGTTGAATATATGTACATGTTGCTTGACCGACAAATGAACGTAATACCAGACGGTATATTCAGTGAAGTGGGGTTATTGATAAATAGTTTTGTACTTATTTCTCAGAATTTTTGGATACAGACCAATTCTCTGTGGTTTAACGTCGCACCAACAGCTAGGATCATTTGGCAACTTCCCCTTGTTCCACCTTTAGCGATGGAGAAAGGCTGCAACCGAACGCTGGGGTAGAACGACCTTACGTAAGCTAGCAGGCCAGCTTCATCCAGGTGCAATTCGGTCTCGAATGGGATTCGAACTCACAGCTGTGAGGGGCTTGTGATTATTAGTCAGGGACCATAACCGCTCAACCTACGGTGCCTCTTTCAGCTCAAATTACTGCTGAATCTATTACAATTTTTAAATATCTTACATACTTCACTGGAATGTGCAATTAACATAAACTGATTTTCAACATAACAACAGCTATTAATTATGTAAATGGTTGTTCGTACATAAAATGTATTTTACAAAGATGGTGATGGGTTTTTTATGATTGATAATAATTTAAATGCCTAAAGTTCCAACAACTGTCTGAAACTGTTAAACACAAATGTATGTAATTATTTTTGTAAATTATTTCTGGAACATAATTACTTCTTGGCTAATGCGTGCTTGTTATTACTTCAACATGTTTTACTTGTTACAAATCTAAAAGAATAACTTGAAATTGATTTGATTTGAGTGAAAGCGGATTTCTGCTTACGGACAGGTTGTGTTTATAAACCGGATGTCACGCTATATTCCGTACATATTGTATTTACAGACAGGATGTCACGCTATTTCTAAACAGGTTGTGTATATAAACCAGATGCCATGCAATTTCCAAATAGGTTGTGTTTATAAACCAGATGTCACGTTATATTCCGTGCGGATTGTATTTACAAATCGAAAGTCTACTTGCAATACGTGTCAAAATAATTCACGCCGTCCTAGAAGACGAAATAAGCCTAGTTTCAGACAGACGGACGTGACAAGATCGGGGACCGATAGACGGTGGGCTCTTCGGGTATGGATTCGACGAAGCTCACCAAATTAACATCCCAGAAAGTGCTACAGCGGTACTTTATTTAAACATGTAAAATCATTTTATAAACGCATTTTGTTCACCTACCACACTATGGAATGAGTGTACAAACAAAATGATTGGGAGAACATGATGTGTTTAAATAATGATATCATCACATGCGCAATTGTTTAGCATTAAATCAGTATTACGCTAGTCGAATTACATTATCGATTATACTAATAACATCAAACTAAGAATTGAATTAAGAAACACTTAGAGCAGAGACGTGAATATATCTTGTTTTGAAGTTGCTTTATACAAAACGTCTTGTATACACGTGCAGGCATATCTTAAGTGCAATGCGTAACCCACGTGTTTGTAAATACCCACGTGTTTGTATATATCGGTTACCAAAATTGATGTTTATTGAAACTAATACTTCACTGCAGTACATTTTGCACCTGATCGAATAATCTGATGTAAGACTATAATGTAACAAAACTTGTGAGTATGCACTCAACAATGTGTTATTTATTTTGTAACGTATAACCTCACAACATCTGATAATTATAATCTCATTAGCCAGGAAGCATCATTTGTGTTCAATTAGTGAATAACGATAGAAGTTAATGCAAAAATCATCAAAGATCCTGAAAAGTAAGCAATAAACATTAAAAGGTTAATACCTTCGAGTGATTTCAAATTAAGCTACAATTTCAACATGGATTCAGTATATGAGCAAATTTAAGACAAAATCAATAGCATTTACAGTCAAACCAGTGAACAAAGGCCACCCTGGGTAAAGACCAAATGTAGCCTTTATTGGCAGATGGTCTAAATTAGGAAGTCAGTTTGTTCCAAAAAATCAATGACGGTTTTTAAAAGAATAGCCTTGGTTTAAAGTGTGACATTTTTTCGGAGGGGACTGCAAACACAGGTTTGACTGTAAATAAAACACTGGGATATTTGCATAGCTATATGTAAATTGTACACAACAGATCCTGTGTATTTAATTATGTTAACTGGCTGCTACCTCTCAAGCTATAGACAATAAAAAGGGCCTCCGTGGTCGAGAGACTATAGTCTCTGACTCTGACTAGCAATCACTGGCCTCTCACTGCTGCTAGTTCAGAACCCACCCGTAACCGGACAAATTTCACATGTGATAAAGCTGTCCAGCTAGCTTACGGAAGGTCAGTGGTTCTCCTATGTGTACGCCTGGTCTTCCAGCACCGTTATAGCTGGAAAAGTCGGTAAATGACCCTGGTTGTGGGTGCGGCGTTAAATGTCAGTGAACAAAAGAGAGTAAATGCTGTGATCGGGGTGGGTGTCTCCATTCGGTAATTGTAAATTTGGTTTCTACAATGATTACTAATACACATTGCACGCATGTCTTCGCGTGAGTTTCAGTGTAAGCTATTCCTAAATCACGATCTTGAATAAATAGACAACAATTAAAACATAGACAAGAAATACACAAAATTCTCATTTTATGTACCACAGGGATGCTGTGTCAATGGTTGCAGAGTGATAATTCGTGCTAGGCGCATTTTATTGATATCATAACACATTTAATGGTGTAAACTGCGGTTATTTATACATTCGGAGAGCGTTTAATTACACCCATTAGTACGATATCAGATCTTTGAGAACAATTCAAACTGTTATCGGGTGTATTATAACCCCTTACCGTTGCCGGTAATAACAGACATGTTACAAATGTATGAACGTAGTTTGACCTTTTTCAAATTGCCGAAACAGAAAAATAAAGCTAGATGAAATGCATGTACAGTCAAACCTGCGAACAAAGGCCACTCTTGGGAAGGAGAAAATGCGGTCTTTATTGACAGAAGGCGTTAATTCGGAAGTCAGGTTTTTTCCCAAATAATTAATGACGTTTTTTTTTCAAAGAATAGCCTTTTATTCACAGGGTGGCCTTTATTCGGAAGTGGCCCGAAACAGGTTTGATAGTACTGATCATTTCTATATCTGATTAAAAAAAATTTGATTAAACAAATATGATTTAAATGAATAAAAACATATGGAATAGATCAATGTTGTTCAAAATATTATTATATCACCAAAAAAAGTCAATGAAGTCGAATTTAATCAGACAAACATGTAGTGTTGATGACTGGATTCCAATTAACCCTTTGCCTCATAAGCATGTTTTGGACTCTTCCGATTTCAAGGATAATATACAAAATTTATTTAAGAAAATTGGGTTATTTCTCTCCGACAGAGTGAAAACATTGTGGCAAAAGAAGCTATTACTCATGATAAACAATGGATTCTTTTGCCACAATGTTTTCAACAGTCGTCTGCTTCAGATGCGAGGAAATGCGGTATTATGAGGTAAAGGGTTAATTCTCATTAATAGTGATTGTGTTGTATATAAGAACGCGCCGCGCCGAAGTTCGTACTATACAGGAAATATTAACAGTTATAACGTATTTGTTTTCATTGCAGTCCTTCAACAAACAATCGAAGCACTAGTTAATGATATATGTACCAGTTGTTAACTATTAAATCCCCGAATTTTCCGGGAATGTATCTAAGTTTGATGGATTATTTCTGTACTATATATAAATACAGGTGCTTCTATTTTGCACCACCACCAAACACAATCATGAATATATCAATGAAAACACAGGCGAACATTACGTTTTTATCATATTTGTTTTGTTTGTTTTATGTGACATATTGTCACTAGGGTTTAACACTGGTTTTTTTTCAACAATTTTTCAGTTATATGCGGCGACCGGATCACCTAACCAGTTTTCCTGGACTGTATTCTAACCAGTACTAGCTTACCCTTCTGCAAGGAGCCGGCAACTTCTCCATATATGGAGGAAAATCGACATTTTGTCAATTGTTCATAGAAGAGTATGACCAGCCGCGACCAGAATTTGAACCCGGATCCCCGGGTTACAAATCCAGCGCACTAACCACTGGACCACAGCCGCGGCCTTATCAGATTTAGTGATAGAAACGCTTAGATCAGCATAGACATGCGTAATTTGAACGACTGAATTTCGAGCCGTGCGTTGAGGACCGGGCACCGGCAATGAAGGGGAATCCCCATCCGCTCCTATTACCTACTAGTCCCATTAGGCCATTCTGATTTTTTCTTATTTTGTTAAGCATCAACCTCATTATGCAAAACCTAGCCACCTATTAAAAAGCACAAACTCATTATAACAAAAATAAATCAATTTTCTTGACTTTAACAGAAACATCATTTCAAACATGTTATAAGGAACAACAATCAACTGACTAGTTTAAACTCAAAACTTAGAAATTTAACACTCCTGATTCTGATTTTGTGAGTCACTGTATCCTACACTAGAATACTAAAAAACAAATTAAGAATTAAAATTATTACAATTTAAAACCAGGAATAAAACTATCACGAGTTAAAATAAAAATCTACTTAAAACATGATTTGCAAACTACAGCCATTAATCATAAAAAGCTGTAGCATCCGCGATCAATGAAACGTGAGCTTGAATAAGATGGTGGATTTTTTTGGGGCTGACGGAGCACAAAACCTGGGCGAAAGCGGACGTTTTACAAAATAATAAAACAGGATGGCCTTACCGATCATGTGGTAAAAGTGAACATCTGAATTTAGTTAGTTCTCAACACCCAACAGTCGATGGTTTTCAATTATATGTTGAATACTTGTTGTTGATACAAACCACCATAAAACTAAGAAATCAACCAACAACACAATAATCAGAACAGGCAAATCAAAAGGTGCGCTATCAAAAGAATCATTCGGAAACAAGTTTACTACGCCACACACTGTGATATATTTGATAGTTTAATTCTGTATGATTTTGTACAACGTGGTTAATGGCACCTTCAAGAGAATACATTGACCTAAATAATGATTAATAAGAGAATTTCATCAGCATGTATCGACCCCAATTATTTCTATAAACAGTACCGACAGTCTGCATGCTTAGTTAAGACAATCGAATTTTATGTAGTTGTGTCGATTTGAAAAAAATAACGGAATTTTTTATAGACATGCGCTAACTTTTATAAAGAATGTAATTTTCAACAGATTCTGTCGATCTGAACTCAAAAGAATTTTTATGGAGTTTAACGTCGCACCAACAGCCTGGGTCATTTTGGATTTTTTTCCAGCTTTTAACTGTACATGAAGACCCCGGGCGTGCACCTGGGTAGAATCACCGACCTTTCGTAAGCTAGCTGGAAGCATCTAAATATGTGAAATTTGCCTGGTCCCGTGAAAAAGAATAACAGATCCTTCAATAGATGTGTATTTGTATTATATTGAATTAAGTTGTTAATTCAATGGAATTTCGAAATACTGTGTTGGATTCAGTGACGAAAATAAATGGTACCGATCAAATCAAAATTACTTAATTAATTAATTTCAACACTATACTTTTTTTCACTGGGTTTAACGCCGTTTTTTAAACAATTTTTCAGTTATATACGCCTAACCAGTTTTTCTGGACTGTATACTAACCAGTACTTACTTACCCGTCTACAAGGAGCCGGCAATTTCTCCACATATGGATAATCGTCATATTTGTCCAACTATCTTAGAAGGGTATGACCTGCCGCGACCAAGATTTGAACCCGGGTCTCAGGTTCACAAGACCAGCGCACTAACCACAGGACCGTCTATAGTTTAATACTTCAGACCACCGAATATAGTGCTTAGAACAATTAGTGTTCAGCACCCGATTGTATAAACAGTGGTTAATTTTAACCACTGGGTTAAATCAGAGTTTTTGGTTAAAACTTTGGTTAAATGTTCGGTTAGCTGTTGTAGAAAATTTTGTTTAAGTTTAACTAAATGTTGTTTTTGTTAAAGCTCAAATAAATCTAACCCAAGTTTAAGATGCTGGTTAAATCTTAACATAAACGGTAACCAGTACCAAAATGGCAGCCCTTTTTTAAATGTTTTTATGACTTTTTTAACGGTTAGTAAACCAAAATGGTTAAATTTAACCTTGGGTTAAGTTAACCATTTGGTTAAAGTTAACCAATGTTTATACAATTGGGCGCAGATGTTTAATAAGCAGGATGCAAATTTTAGGTCGAGGCTTTTCAGAATGGGTTTAGCGGAAGGTGCTAGTTCTTAAAATCCGAAGATCCAACCTCTATTTAACATAAACATAAATAGACTAGTTTATGTGGATGAAACAACTCACCTTCCGTGAGCTCGATGGATATATTAGCATCCTAACATGTGAAATGTACCTAGTTGGATTCGAACTTACAGCGGTAAGGAACGTGAGATTAATAGTAATGAAAGCTGGTCAAAATATTTCTTTCAATACAAACTACAAAGAATACAGTATCGAGAAATCATTAATTAGTTAACAATTAAAATGAATTATACGCTTGAAGTCTGGATTATTGCCGTGTTCAGAGGTCACATTTGATGTAATAAACTGTTTTATAGGACCCGTATGTAGTCTTCACGAGAAATTACATGATGCAATGGGTTTGCAAATACCATTAAATTTCTCATCGAATATTAACAGTGCTTAAGGAAAAGTGAAAAATCACCTCATCAATTGTTTGTGCTTCAGTGTCGGTGAAATGTGAGTTTTATAAATAATGATTCAGAGTAAATGTAACAGAGAGCCTATGTGGTTGAGTTGTGTTGATCTCTGAACAGTAATCACTGGTCTCTCACCGCTTTGAGTTCGAATCCCACTCGGGACCGGACAAATTTCACATGTGCTGAAACCGCCCAGCTTGCGTAGGGAAAGTCGACGGTTTTACCAAGATGCAAGCCCGACGTCTTCCTACAACGTTAAGGATGGATAAGTTGCCAAATGACATTAAGGCTGTCGATACGACGTAAAACTCCACTGACAAAAGAATATAGCGGACTGTGAAAGTCATCCTCACAACACAATGCCTCTGAACACATATACTTCAGAATTAAGGGAAAGTATTAATTAATTTGGAAGACATTGGCAACATTTGTTAAAGCTCACGGTACAAACATTAAAACTTCGTTATCTCGATGAGTTATGGGAACAGACTGAATGCTCGAGATAAACGTGGTGGTCGTGATAATGAGGTATTTGTTTGTTGGTTGAAAATATACACAACTATGCGCAAAAATTGACGGGACTTTAAAAACTCCTCGAGATAAGTCGGAGGCTCGTGATATCGATGCTCGTAATAATGGGCAATGAGTAAGATTCAAATCTTATGGATGACAGGATATGGAATACTGACGTGCAACAATGGATCCCAAATTTACCCTATATATCATACAAGTTAATATTTGGAGTACAAGACAGCAACTAAGTGCACTGCAGCAATTCGACACATACAAAAACCGATTAACAAACGCTGTTCACTTTTCCAATTATTAGCTAAACACGCGTTTAGTTTAAATATCAATCATATTCACATTTCTAGGTGAGTACATAAATCTAAGAGGTTCATTTCCAAACCACCAAGTGAATCCATCATTTATCACTGAGATCTCCGTAATGAGATCGCGTATTGACAGTAATGTTTGGGTCTAATTATGAACATAAATCATATAAAACTTTCCTACTGTTATTAATGAATGCCGTGAGTGAAAGTGAATGAGCAATATGGACTGACATGATTCAAAAAATGACAAATGAATACTGCACATGCAAGACAAACAGAAATGAGGTATATATTAATAGAAATCTTGCGGTGAGAAGTGACAAAAGGTCTAGAACTATTCCACTCTTTAAACTAGGGGTAATACAATGACCAAGTACTTTTCTAAACATAACCTTAATTTTAATTAAAACGGACAAATAACTGGTATTTATGTATCGCGGAAACCACCGAAACGTTTCGAAATGCCACTTGCCCTACAGAATGGACGTAGAAGATCTTTGACTAATTACAGGGCGTGGTCCAGAGGTTAGTGCGCTGGACTTGTAAACCGGAGATCCGGGTTCAAATTCCGGTCGCGGCAGATCATACCCTTTCTATGAAAATTTGACAAAAATGTCGGATTTCGTCCATGTGTGGAAAAGTTGCCGGCTCGTTGTGAAAGGGTAAGTTAGTTCTGGTTAGAATACTTTTCAGGGAAACAGATTAGGTAAACCGGCCGCCGTATATAACTGAAAAATGGTTGAAAAACGGCGCTAAACCCCGTGAAAAGATCAAAGTCACCAATATTAACTAATTAGAAAATGTTCTTTTCTCAAGTTGAATTACTAAGAACCCGTGTTTATTACTTTTATGAGTTGAGTAAGTAATTAACACGCATACTTACGACGTAAATTTCTGCATGCGCTCGTTCACGGAACTTTGAAATGTTTTGGTAGAAAGGTTAATTCATATTTATGTAATTATAACGCAACATGAATCATTTGTTGTTGAAAATGGAACGTATATGTCGTTATTATACACTATTAAAGAGTGTATAACTACCACCACATGCTGTACAGTTCACAGTTAATGTCAAGTACCGAACATTATTTACAATAAAATATTTGAAGATCCAAGTTGAAACCTAAGGTTTAACACAAGCCCAATCTTCAATCCGGGAAATTAGAGGATGTCATAAATAAAATTTGTATAATTGAATCATTAGCTGTAATTACAGTCACTGGTGTAGAAAACGTAAAACTTGTACCGTGTTGACTTTAAACGGTTGTATAATACCTATGTTCAAAACAACCAGGTGAGAGGAACCTGCTGATTAAACCAATAACATTTTCTGTAAGTGTCTTACCTTGGCTTTCAGTTATAGTTATTATCGCTTGGGACCTTGTACAACATAACATTTATTGTTGTTCCACTTAAAACCGATGTAAAGTAACATTAATTGCCTTGTTCTATGCTTCATTCAAAGGAGAGGAGGCCACATTACGATAGTCGTAAAATGTCTCTCGTACGTAGCGTGAATCGTCTGTGAAGTACTCCATTTAACTCGTATATTTATCTTTGAAGTGAATCCTTTGCCGAGTGTTGGATTACTAGAAGGCTTGAACTTTTCCTGTAATGTACGGGTGGGGGACTTCGCATCAACAATAAAACTGTTTATTCTTAGTGATTACAAATCTTAGCAAAACAGAATAATTTTCAAATGGAATTTCGGGTGAATTTTTGTCGATATTTTAACATTCTCACAAATGCCAAAAAATGAGAATAGTAAATGTTAGAATTTTCCAGGCGTCATTCAAAACGGCAGAAAATGAAACTCGAGCGACCAAATTGTAGAACTTTACCCAGTTTTCAGTTTGATATATAGTTAAGGTATATCTCTTGATTACTACTTTACCGAACAAATTGATACAATAACTGAAGGAAAAGTTTAGGAATAGCATCAAATTAACCCTTAACCCCAGTCCAGTTGGCTGACGGAAGATCGGAGGTTGATCTCATGAGTATGCCTAGTGACCCTGACTGTTGTTGCGCCGTTAAACGCCAGATAAAAGGATTAACTCTTTATATATGGATTGTTTACAGTATACAGTCAAACCTGTGTTTGCGGTCATCTCCGATTAGAGACCACCCTGTAGATAAAGGTCATTCTTTGAAAACTGTCGTGAATTGTTTAGAACAAACTGACAACCGAATAAATGTTACCTGTCAATCACGACCACATTTTGTCTTTCCCAAGGGTGGCCTTTGTTCGCAAGTTTGACTGTATCAGTTAATTGCTCAATATAAGTTACAAACTTACATTTACTGCAATCATGTTGCTATCTTGGTATGTATTTTCTATGTCCATAATTATACAAAAGTTTTTTAACAAATTGTTTAAGCTCTTTTAATAAATGTTGAATTTAGCTGTGCATTAGTGTAAAACACATTTTGTACGGCCGAGAGGCTACACAAAGCTCTAATTCCGAAAAAAATACATTACGCCATCCTTAACTGATAGTCTGTTTAGGAAGTGAGCGACTTATCACAAAATCCTTTTCTACCGATTTTGACCCATTTTTCGCTCTTTATTCCTGCCTTCCGTTTCCGGTACAAGCACATAATCTTACTTACGTACACACTGGTAAAAGTTTGGGTCGCGTAACCGTAAACCAACATTTTTTAAAGAATGGCCTTACTGTAGTTTTTTTTTTTAAAAAAAGTGCATGCCGGTACCTTGTTCTATTTTCATTTTTATGACAGTGTATAACAGTGCGAGAGATTAGCTAAAGTCAAATACGGATTACACGAGATTTAGTGCGATAACAAAATGCACTTGTATATAAATCCAACTTTAGTCATCCTCCTATGTCTATATTCATGTTTCTTGTATCTTGTATCAAGAAAATGTGCTCTTATATACAAAATAAATTGATTGCAAGTAAAAAAATACGCTGAGAATTATTCTCCGGTTTAAATCCATGTTTATCGAATGAAATATCTGTCTATAAATACTTATAATCCGGTAAATATGTGTTTATGAATGTCAAAACACGGGATTATAGATAGGAACGCTACAAGAGATTTGTTCCGTCTTGTAATACGTGTTAAAACATGACAGGAGTTAACACTTCTCGTTTTACTCCATGAATTCTGGGTAATCTAGACCAAGGTAAGACGGTATAAAATTAAGCTGAAAGACTTGGCAAAAATCTCTTGCTTCCGGTTGGTTGCTTCTATTTTTATTCTCAAATTGACCATTTACCGTTACAAGACTCGTTCGAACATTGATCTCAGAACTGCGTATTGCCTTCAGCCTTCTTGCAAAGGTTTCATAAAATGTCCAAAAAGTTTTATTTTTAGGGCAAACGGTCAATGGCTTGTTTCTCATTAAAATATTGCAACAAACGATGCGTCTTAAACATGTGCTTTGAATGAAAATTTCACTAATCAAGCATAAATATCCGAGCAATTTATGAACAATTCACGAACAAATAACAATGCTGTAATCTCACATAAACTTCCAATCTCAATTTAAAGTAAATCTACATTCTAACGTATGTTTTGCGGCCACCTCCGATTGAATAAAAGCCACACTGTAAATAAAGGCCATTGTTTGAAAATGATTATTTAGAACAGACTAGCCTCCGAAAAAAGCCATCAGTCAAAAACACATAATTTGTCTTTCCAAAGGTTGACCTATGTTCACAGGTTTGTCTGTAAAACAGAAACGTATTGAATTGAGTTTTTATTACAGTTACATAGTCCTGATCTTTAAATGTGTTTGTTGATAAACAATGCATTAAGATTATTCATTCCGACGTGTCAAAGATAAAGTTGAAATAGAATTATCAATTGATCAATTAAATTTACAAAGATGTAATCTCTTTATTTCTGTTTCATTGCCATATCTATTTGTAGGTAAGTTTCTCATTTAGTGCAGATTTTGTGTAAAGGTGTATTTCTGTAGTATAAATGAAGGCATTTTGACAAAAAAGAGAAAATTGATAGAGTTACTGGATACAATTTATAAGTGAACGTACATAAAAAACTGGGGACTCCGTGGGAGAATGGTTATCGTCTCGTCCCGGACTAGTAATCACCAGCTCCTTGCCACCTGGAACCAGTCAAAATCACATGGAAGTAGTCCTGCTACCTTACGGAAGGTCAAAAATGCTACCCATGTTTACGCTTGGGGTCATCCTCAAGAAATATTTGAAGAATTTTATCCGAAGGCGGCCGAATGTCAAACTCATTCTGCACATCTCGACCGATTCCGTCTGATCTCGTATCCGATATTGCAATTACTTGGAACTTCCCGGATGTAACACAGACTAATATGGCGGCCTCCATGAATAAAAATGCCGGTTAAACTTGTTTTTCTTTACAAACTGTTTGTTGTAAACTTCTTGAAGGACAATTCTGCATTGAAAACACTAGACAGACGTTGACAGACGCCATTTTAAGAAAATTAGTAGTTTAGCGGTAACATTTTCGTAGCAGCAAAGTGGCCGCATCACAAATATAAGACGTAGACGTATATCAAGCTACTAAGTACATCTGAGGTTATATGAAAGTACGGAATCGTCCGAGGTGAGCCGATTGATGTCGAAACTATAAAATAGCATGAAAACAGAGGAGAGAAAGCATTTAGTGTTCCAGACCAATCATGGCAAATGTCTCTTAGATTAAAATGACGTCGAGTCAATTATCGACAAATGCAACATCACTTTAGGCATTTCCTGGCTCACCGATAGACTTGCGTGAAGAAATGGTCACCGTCATCATCTGAGTACTTTAAAATCAATAAAGTATTGCTTTTGTTTGGTTTTTAACGTCGAACCAACAGTCTGGGTCATTTGGCGACTTTTCCAGCTTTAACAGAGGATGAAGACCTATGGCGTACATTTTAGTAGGACCAACGACAACAACTCCCCATTAACTGACTGGATTGCGTACTCACGTATGAATTTTGACTGGCGGGTGGGATTCGGCTTCTAAGTAGAGAAGTACTAGTGATGTTTGGTCAGAGACCATAAACCACTTGACAACGGTGGTCCTACAAGTAGTTACTGCAGTTCAGAATTTATTCATGTAGTTAAAAAAAGATCGAACCAGTGCTTGTATAAGGATAAAATACGGAGGACCGACTCCTTCGTTAAAGACTGTGATATGAACGCATTATGTATAGAAGAAAATGCTACAGTCAAGAATAGAATTAATGATCGAAGTTTAGAGACTAAGGGTTCCGTTCCACAAACATATCTGAGCTAAGAGAGCAGTTTTTAGACCTAAAAATCTTGTTACCTCTTGTTTGTTAATAAATTATTTTAGCTTATTGATTGTTTTGCTGATCTATTGATAACTGATATATAGCTGCTGAAGATAACTGTCTGAAATGTAAACAATTACAGTGCAACCTCTCCGGAGCAACCTCTCTTGAGCAACAACCTTCCTTCAACAACAACATGATATTTTCCCTCCGTACGATTTAACTATTAATTTAGCCTCTATAGAGCAACAACCTCTCAACAACAACATAATTTTGCTTCTCCTAAAGTGTGTCGCTTTGGAGAGGGTGCACTGTAGCAAGATTTTTATTCCTAACAGATACTTTCTTAGCTAAGATGTGTCTATGAAACAGTCCCTAATTTTGTAGCTCACAAGCATGTTTGTTTTCTGTATGTTGTAGTTACTAAATATACTAATAAAAATTATTATTATTGATTGAGCAGTTTCGATATCTAATGATATACTTCGAGGAACTGCTATAGATTAATTTAACGAATGCTTGTATTCGTATCGCTACGGAAATATAAAAGTATACAACTACAAACACATGCGTATATTGAAACGTTCAACATCCTACGCGTCTCATTATGGTCCCTTAGAAATTTATCAATTATGCATCATCGATAATAAAACAGCAATAGAGCATTTTTGTCAATAATTTAACAGGTTACAGCAAAATGATGATCTAACAAGGTATAAAAAGTTTTCAATCTATAACTCAATAACAATACATGGCATTCCAAGAACGTATATTGAAGAATGTTATACAATAAATCATTATTCGCTTGGTTTAACACCGTTTTTCAACATTTTTTCAGTTATATACGGCGGTCGGTTCGCCTAACTAGTCTCCCTAGACTATACTAACCAGTACTAACTTACCCTTCTACAAGGAGCAGACAACTCATCCTTATATGGAGGAAAATCGACATTTTTGTCAGATTTTCATTGCGCGACCGGGATTTGAACCCGAATCGCCGGGTTACGAGTTTACCGCACTAACCATTGGACCACGGTAGCGGCTCGATACGTTAGTAAAGCAATAACTGCATAAATGTATTAAATACAACGACACTTGTAGCACTAACGCAGCTAATACCATTTTATAATTACTACGTATGTACGCTATATTTTGGCCCTCCTGGCCGAGTGATTATGGTTTTTAACTAGTAATCGGTAGCCTCTCACTGATTGAATTCGAATCCCGAGAGGAGCCAAATTTCAAGTGAGGAAGCTGTCAAGAAAGTTCACGGAGGTTTGTGGGTTCTACCCAGGTGCACCCTCATGGTCTTCCTCCAACGGTGAAGCTGGAAAAATCGCCATAATAACCCTGACTGTTGGTGCGAGATAAAACCTCAGTGAAAAAAATTGCTCTATATTAAGAAAATTGTTACGTCTAAATAATTGAGACACGATGTTATTTGTCTGTCTACTGAGTACGGCAGTATTCCATTCTTATCATTAACACTACTTCAGACTGTTTTTTTTCTTATACTCCAGAACTGAATAAATGTATTACCCAATGAATCATTGTCAATGTGTTATTAACTGACTTATGACGGTGAAAACTACATACTGAGTGCGTAAGGCCTTATACATTCCTAGGATCTATTTTATATGTAAGAAGACATATCCTAGAGACACCAAACAAGCCATGGTAGATTAATGGTCACACTCTTAAATCACTAGTGAAATAAATGAGACATGATTAATCTACGCCTTTCTGTGATTCACTTAATATCCGTACAGTGGAACCCTCTAAACCGGAATATCTATTAACCGGCTTCCCCTCTAAATCAACCAAATGTTCTGGTCAAGACATTATTACTGTATAATTAAAAATCCCTTCTAAACTGACATCCCCTTTAAACGGACCAAATGGCCTGGTCCCGGTTTAGAAGTATTCCACTGTATATTGTATAATCATAAATTGTTGATCGACGTACATATGGTTGGGTGATAAGAAATACATTTAAGTATTTTATTTCCAAAAAAATCCGGTATAAAAGCCAATTGAATAGCGTAATCAGGAAGTTAACAGCTTTACCAGAAATAACTATAATTCCTCAGAGAGTATGTCTCTTACTGTAATATTACTCCGAATGATAAGCGATAACATAAATTAAAGCAATCGCAGCTGAACGGCAAACATCAAACTGAGTCATGCGGTGTAAGTTCATGATGGAAGTATCAAAAGAAGCCATTATACTTGCTGAAGTATTGATGTCACATTGATATAACTACAAACAATATTTCTTGTTTTAAGTATCATGAAATGATACCATACGCTGGGAAATTGAATACAAATCATTTCTTTATCGCGATTCGTCCAGGAAACATTTGTAAATCATTTTTCTTATTTTCGTGACGCTTTTATACATAATTATAATGTAGAAGATAAGTAATGTATGCATTAAGTTGTAAAGACAAAAACACCAGATTGTCATGTCACAGTAGAGCCTTTCTAATCCGAACTTGATCGGACAGACAAAAATTCAGATTAAAGAGGTTTTCGGATACAAAGGTTCCGGATTTCAAAAGTTTTTTTGCATTAAACACATGATAAAATAATTGATACCAGCTGACGTATTCGGTTTAGAGAGGATTCTGGACTGGAAAGGTTCGGATTAGAGAGGTTCGACTGTACCATGATTTAGAAATCGTAAATTACTTCAAAAGAAATATTGCATGGAACTAAACGAGACATTAATTATTTATCATGCTAGAAATAATCTGAATGATATTTTAATCTAGCATCAACACTCTACTATAATTTTATAAACATGCGTTAGTTATCTCCCATTCTTATTTTACTATAAATACATTCCAGTAAATATTCTTGTATTTATCTCCCCTTCACAAGTTACTATGAATACATTCTAGTAAATATACTTGTATTTATCCCCCCCCCTTCTCATGTTACTATGAATACATTCCAGTAAATATACTTGTATTTATCCCCCCCTTCTCATGTTACTATAAATACATTCTAGTAAATATACTTGTATTTATCCCCCCCTTCTCATGTTACTATAAATACATTCTAGTAAATATACTTGTATTTATCCCCCCTTCTCATGTTACTATAAATACATTCTAGTAAATATACTTGTATTTATCCCCCCCCCTTCTCATGTTACTATAAATACATTCTAGTAAATATACTTGTATTTATCTCCCCTTCACAAGTTACTATGAATACATTCTAGTAAATATTCTTGTATTTATCCCCCCCTTCTCATATTACTATAAATACATGTCACTATAAATATATGTGGTAAAAATGCGTCTCCTATTAATATATTATATTAATTAAAGTGTTACTGGGGCCACCGTGGTCGAGTGGTTATGACCAATGCCAAGTAATCACTAGCCAATCACAGAGTGAGTTGGGGGTCTCATTGGGGATCAGGTTTTACATTTGACGAAGTTAAACTAGTTTACGGAAGGTTCTACTCATGACTGGAGTCTTTCTCCGCCATTAAAGCTGGAAAAGGTCGCAAAATGACCCTGACAGTAGGGGCTTTAATTATCGCCCCTTTTGTTACTAGAACTTGTAAATACATATAGACGCTTTTTATCGCCCCTTCTCATGTATTTTTATCAGGAGATTAAAGTTTTCTAATGTACTTGAAATTATCAGATGAGTTTAATGCGTTTTGAATAACTATTTTTCATTTCATCCCCCACAGTGTTGTAATGCTTGATCTGTCTAGGAAAATAAGATTAATTGTAAAATAAATCCGGCTATCAATTGAAAGGAGCTTATATCGCGATTTAAATCTCAGACAAGTATATATTTTAACTCATTTTTTTTTAAATTTAAAAGGTTTTTTCATCTGAAACATACCTAAGTTACATGATCGTATAATACATTACGCGCTTGTAGTGTCTGATAGAGGGTGGTAATCCTTGATAACTTTAGTAACAAATATGTGTTAAACATCATCACGTTTGACAGAACAATTCATCAATTTAGTTGCCTGAAGACAATTCTAGCGATTTCAGAGCCATAGAGTCAGTCAACAGAAACGCGCAGACAATTCATAACATCAATAATTTTCATAACAATTCATTTGCCTTCTCGACTTGCTGCATAAAAAATCAAACTAATGAAATAATAAGCATTTAATTTGGCTTTGTGGTTCAATGCGGACGTCAAAGACAGTATCTCCTAGTATTGTCTTTTCATTAGTCCATTTTTTAACAGAAATTAAAAATAACCAATCAGAAGCTCTAAATAGTAGACTGACTTCCTGTCTTATTCTGATAACATTGCGTGGTAGTAACAATTCCATTGTGCAAAATAGGAGTGCATATTAATTGCAACAGTGAAATATTTCTGTAATTATACTGTATTATGCCTGGCCAAGTAATGCTTTGTTGAAATTTATTGAATTAATGTTCATCTAATAACCTAAATATATTGAACCAAGTTGGGGTTATTTATTTGGAGGTTTTTGAAAAACGCAATATTAAGACAAACAACTTGCAAATTTGAGTATATAACTGTGTAAATCTACTGTGTTTGTTTTGTCGTGTATGTTTGCTGGTAGATAATTTATTAATATTGTGCCTTTATTACGTACATTGACCGTATACTGTTTGCTAGCAATGCATATAAATGATTATATCGATGTGCGGTTATTGCATAAGATTAAATGTTCTGTTCTGTTCTGTTCTGTTCCGTTCCGTTCCGTTCTGTTCTGTTCCGTTCCGTTCCGTTCCTTTCCGTTCCTGTCAGGTCAGGTCAGTTCCAGTCCAGTCCAATTCAGTCCCGTCCGTTCCGTTCTGCTCTGATCTGGTAAATTATTATGAATATTCAACAAATACTATTTAAAACATGAGTTACAAAGCCTGTATAATCGTTCAATTTTATGCATGCATTTGATTCGTGAGAAATCCAACTTTTTCAGCTGCTCAATTTGTTTTTTGTGTACCTTACAGACATTAATTCTCCAAGATGCATGTCAGGGCATTGGAAAAAATCGCGACATGTTGACTGCTGTACATATTTAGAGAATTTCATATTGTAACATCTTTTCCGACTGACTATTGTACAATACAACCTTAGTCATAGGAACATAAACGATATATAAATTTAGGGTCAAAGTGGACTGACCACTAATAACACGAAAATGATGAATAATTCAATTTTTGTCCTAGATGTTATGAATATGATAACCCCGCCAATGAATATATGTCAATATATATATATATATATACTTTTGTATCAGTCCGGAAGTGGTCCGGTTTTCAGGGGTTGTACGGTTCATGAATATGAATATGAATATGATATACATATGAAAACCGGACCACTTCCGGACTGATACAAAAGTCTGTTTTTTTGTGAAATCCAGTTTTCAGAGACTATTGATTATAGAAGAGAAAAACATGGGACTTGAAAAATCGTCACATTTTCAGAGAATTCCGGTTTTCAGGGAGTCAATTATCATGGTTTATACTGTATTTGTTATTTCTAAAAGATAGAGACATGATACAAAGACATGTTAGGCACTAATTCACTTGGCGGCCCATATTAGGACAGCCTCGTTAAACAATAACGTGTTTTATTTGATCACGATAACTTACTAATAATAAATATAAGTGTCTATACCGGCGAGAAACGCCTATACACGTAACTATTCTGACCAATAATTGAATTACGTCATAACAAATATCATAATTATTCTGTCGCCATAACAATACAGAATAAGAATTCAGGCGATAACGTATAGATAGATCTGATAAAATACTTACATATTTGTATCAAATACAATATATGTGATTTGTTTTTGGAAAAAATACTTTGGTTTACTAAAGATATGTACATATACTTGATATCAATGATGACTGATATACATGAACATATTTACTAATTTATGTGAACATATTTACTGATATATGCGAACATATTTACTAATATTTGCTCATATTAAATGAAGCATATAGACATATAAACAACGTTTGTGTGTTCACTATCTACATACGTGAACGTATTTACTGATTTAAGTGAACATATTAATTGCGTATGTTAGCATACTTTCTGCGAATGTGAACATATCAACTGATTTTTACCATTCCTTACTATTACTGAAAAATTTTAGAGTAAGTTTTACTAATTTGTTGAATGTCATTAAGTTTAAACATTAGTTTCATATTACGTAATTTCAGCTCACTTTAATGCTTAGAACATTATCTACTGTTGCTAAGTTACCTAAAGCGAATCAAATTTAAAATCATTTTTCAAATAAGATGAAAGACTTACTCACCAAGTGTGTCGTATTTAATACTCCAAAATTATTGAAATAAAAAAATCTTCAGTAGCCAATGCATGTAGTTAATTGCATCAGATATTCAGATATTGATGAAACCGTCTTTTTAACAATTCTAACACAGTGCTCTTCAGAAGACAGCAAACTGTAACACTGTATGCTAGAGAAATCTATGAACATCGTAATTTATCAAAGGTATTGTATCAAACGATTCCAAGATGGAACCGCATACGTCCAGTCTTGAGCCGCACTACAGACGCGGCGCGGAGAAAAATATACCAATCATTTTATATTCATTCTTACAAAATCTACCTCGGACTTTATTGAGGATCCTACAACCATTTTATGATGTACGAATGTTTTAGGACGGTTAATAGATAATTGTTCTAATGGCAGAAGAGATAAAAATGATTAATATCAAAGATATGGAGATCTATAATTTCTTCGAGTGTTAATGAGGTTAATGAGAGAAGATGAATTGATTTCTTCAGTAAACATACATGATATCTTTCAGACGCGTACCTGCCTAGTGCGCAGCTGAGTCCACATATTTTTTCCAAAAATAATAATAATGATAAAATAAAAAATAATATGTAGTATATATCATATAGGGATGGTAAAACGGCTTTAATAAGAAATTAATATCAATCAAATTCTTAGCTGAGATGGGATTAAACTTTTCAAAGTGTCAAAATATCCCACCAGTTTAGTATTAAATAGATTACTTCAGAACGAATAAATAAATAATACACTGAACTATACTAGTATAAAGTACTATGTAAAAGTTGCCGGGTAATTCAGACATCAATCATTCGACCATTGTCTCGTATACCTAGAATTGACGTGAGTACGTTTTACTTAAGTGGAGTTAATATATTAAGAAATAATTTCATGGAATTAATTTCCGCTCGCTAGTGTTCTTAATTCCGCACTATCACAGCTGTAATCTGTTTGCTGGTAAAGTGACAAACTTGTTGCATACAAGCTATGTATAATATTTTTACTATGCATAGATAGCGTACTTTTTATATGACATCATACGTGTATATTCTAAATAAATTATTTATAACGATACATGATAGTTCCATCTGATTTTTAAGCGCAAGTTTGTTTAACCGTTTAATTCAGTTCATGACGCTAATTATCTTCGTTTCGGAGTGAGAATGTTTTTGTTTCCCGGGGGTAAGTGAGAGGTTGGTTCAACTAAACTAGTTTAAACTCCCAACCGCTTTACAGTAGAACATTCAACATTCCAAGGGATACTCTCTTGGAGACTATGTTTTGTTCCCAGTTTTTTTGTAGTCCAACATGTTTGGTTGGTTTTAGACTGATGGGTTCCAGGGTATCATTTTGGAGGTGGAGGGAATTTTTGTATTAGGGTTTTCTATGAAATTTCTATAAAATCCTTCCTTATTTATATCGTAAATCACCAACAGGAAAAAAAAGTTCATGATGTAAAAGGTAAATAGTCAAACCTGTGAACAAAGGCCACACTAGGGAACGACAAAATGTGGCCTTCACTGACATTTGGTCTTTATTTGGAGGTCGGTTTGTTCTAAATAATCAGTGACGGCTTTTTTTCAAATAATGGCCATTATTCACAGGGTGGTTTTATTCGGAGGTGGCCGCAAACACAAGTTTCACTGTATACAATAAACGACATCTACTCTTGAACAAACAAACAACCTTTACATTTTAACTGCAAAGAATGTATGGTACTTTCACGCATCCAACTAATATTATGGACCCTGCATACTTAATGAAGGTAATAAACTCCATCAGTTGATGTTTATTGTACTAATAAAAGAGTAAAAAACTCCGCTCTCGGGAAATTCATCCTAAAGTTTTGCTAATATAAATGAATACGTTGTTATTAGTACCTTGGATATTAGATGTTAATAATGCTAGAATAAAAGCAAAGATTTCGCAAAACTGTCAGGATTATATAACTTTGTGCGCGCTGCCATGTGACAGTAACGAAGCACTCAAAATCCATTTGCGCGGTGAGATTAAAACATCTTCATATTGAGATAAGGTTATAAAATGATTTATGTGATATTGATAAGTTATATCCTAACATGAATCTATTTGACGAATTTTAGGATGTGCAATCTGAATGAATTAATTTGCCAAAAATAATTGCCGAGAAATTTGCATTTCAAATTAATAAATCGCCATGTTCATGTTTGTAAACTATGACGTACTGACGTCAACTTATCACGTGACAGAAGAATCAGTCTGATTCTGATATTTTGTCAGTTAAAATCTAAAGGAATGTCTGAGCGGTAATAAAAGCTAAATAAATACGGTGAACCGGTATTTGACTGTGTACATTTGGAACACATTTCACAATTCGCGATTCGAATCGCGAACTGCGAACTGCGTTCCAACTTTACATTACGGTTTAACGGTATTTGGGGACTATTTTTTTTTAAGATAACCAAACTTCCAATTGATTAATTTGGCGTTAAATAAAAAGTTCCTGGTTTTCACTTTCACAACTAACCCTATTCTTTCTACCTACCCTAGACTTTTTATCGATTTCGGTCTATTTTTTCTTGCCGATGTTTTCATTTTCATATATATGATATCTCCAAACTAGAAAAAATTATATCTGAAAAATTCTGCCGAACTACCAACCCTATTTTTGGGTTGTTTACAGAGCCCCTAAAATGACATTCTACACTTATATTTGAACTTGTAGCACTCTTTTTATTTATTTTTTACGAAATAATATTTCGTAATAACGAATTAGTATTTCGTTCATACGAAATATTAATTCGTATTTACGAAAAAAAAAAGATTGCTATAAGTCAACATATGTTAAAGTGTTAAATGTCACTTTAGGGACTCCGTAGCTGTTAGCGGGAACATGGCACTTATTTTGTTTGGATACTGCAAGCAATCTGCAAATTGATCAACTTCATACCAATAGTTTTGCTTTACTTCAAGCATATAGCTTAATAATTTTGGTCTGGGTGATAAAAACCTTTTCACTAGTCAAAAATATTATATATATATACATGTTGTTTGCAGACATATTGTGAAAAATGTGTTTTCATGATGAATGGTTTGGATGCCACGAAATGGAACAAGTTTATTAATTGGACTGATCAACAATCCGAGTAGATGGAGTTCAACAAAACACCAAATCATCATGATAAAGATGAAGAACGCTTGCATCAAGGAAACACGTCTACACACTACAATCTAAAATAAGTCATTTATGTATGCGTCAGATTAAAGGAAGACATGTAAGTGCTTTTACGAGTTTTTTCCCACTTCTAAGGTGTTGCCGGTTCATCTATTGAATCAATTAGGTCTTTGCTGGTGTTTACACCTTCAGCAGTAAGCTCGATTTCTGTATTGATTCAGGTCATGAGTAATAAAATGTTCAATAGAGAAATAATCTACAATACTCCCATATAAAACTTGTTTCCCAAACAAGCGAACAGCAATGAAAACCTGCCCTTTGTTTTTTTCTCTTATTATGAGACACTTTGTCGATTTCTTAAGTGCGTAGAAGGAAATCCGATTAAGTCACTTGAAGTGTTCTCAGGAGTGAGTGAAGTTATGTCCAAGACGAGGCGTTATTACGCCATCAGACAATTGTAACGTTTTGTCAATGTTGAACTAACCGCTATTGATATCTTATGAAAATTATACCTTCATTTTTATATAGAAGGAGACTATCGCAGGCATAGTGCCCCGATGGGATTTGTCGTGACTGTAAGACTGAAATTCAATACATGTTTTGCAAGTCAGTCAAACGACATCAGAAATAGTTTTATTTGTGGGAGGGATATTTGCGAAGTTTGTGAAAAATTGTTGCTTAATAATTCCCGATGGTCATGAATTAAAAAGTTTTATACTATCATAAACGTCAATTATTTCTTAAATGAAATATTCAATATCAAAATAAAACATGAAATAGTTGCAATTTTATGGGTTTTTGAACATAGTCATCACACAGCACAAGGTGTGGTGACAAATGACGTAAAATCAGAAAGTCACGTTTTTACGTTGTGATTTTCTCGAGATCGCCTGTTCATTTTTCAAGTCAGTGAGGAAACAATGCGTGACATTTGACCAGCCTGACAACGCTGTGTTGAAAACTTGCTGTATGGATGCATTAAAGGTACATTCTCTTGCCTGATCAAGTCTTCGAAGATGAGGTAGCTTGGTCAATATCTGTATATAGTCCTCATATCGAATGTATGCGTTTGTGCTGATTGAATAACCTTGCAAGACAAACTTACAAGACCGTGTTACGCATTTTGATAGATATTTGATAGTTACTATATTGACTTGAAATAAGAATTAAAAATAATGAAAAAAATGTAATAAATCTTAACCACATTACCCGCCAGTTATTCATTTTGAAATCTCTGAATCAACTAAGATTATTTCGGCACATACTATGTTTAAATTCCATGTCGAATTAAATGAAATCTTCAACGTGTCTTAACTAGTATTGAATATTGCTATCTTAAAGAAAATTTGGAACTGAGCTTTGAACTTTATGTAGGTTCGAAGAAATCTTAAGACATATTGAATACACTTATAAAATTCTCTATTATTGAACGTAATCAACATCCACTTTCAATCTTGTTTAGTTTTACTTTGGTCTAAAAAAACCGAGTATCATTATAATTACAAACCGTATTAGAAGCACTGATGACTGTTTAAAGTAGATTACTTTTATTGTACACTTGTTACATCTTTTGAGTGAAGCCTAATGAAACTTTTGTGGATTTGTGATAATCAAACATTCATTAATTGTAAACCACGTGTAATCTTCAATCAAAAGGGATAAAACAGATAATTATGTTCTAAAATAGGAATCGTATTTCAAACTAATTGAACGACTTTCTCTCTCAATAAATAGATGATGAAGCATTGTTCTAGTTCGCAGAGACAATCGGTCGTTTCTCCAATGCCTCACAAATTTACTCCATTAACCTTCGTTCGTGTGTTTTATAATCTCGTGTGCTTTGTTTGTTTTTAAGTGGCATTGTCTCTGGGGTTTAACGCCGTTTTTCAACATTTTTTTTTCAGTTATATACGGCGACCGGTTTACCAAACCAGTTTTCCTGGACTGTATACTAACCAGTACTAACTTACCCTTCTACAAGGAGCCGGAAACTTCTCCACCTATAAAGGACAATCGACATTTTGTCAAGTTTTCATAAGAAGGCAAGACCTGCCGCGACCGGGATTTGAACCCGGATCTCCGGGTTACAAGTCCAGCTCACTAACCTTGCGCTTTAATGATTACGACATAAGACCCATGATAAATTCATCGAAGATATTTCAATATATATAATACAGTAAAACGTCAAATAACAACCACCTAAATAGTCCGACCACCTTGTTATAACGACCACTTATTTATAGACCGGCTTACAATAACTCCCCTATAATTCAGCTAGATAATGAGACCACCTCATTTTTATGACTGATTTTAGGGTCCCGGTGGTGTAGTCATTACCGAGGCTAACAGTATCGATATACTGGGCAACCTCTCCAAAGGAACACCCTTTGGGAGAAGCAAAATTATGTTGTTGTTGAGAGGTTGTTGCTCTAGAAATGTTAAAATAATAGTTAAATCGTAGAGTGAAAAAATCATTCTGTTGTTGAAGGGAGGTTGTTGCTCTAGGGAGGGCGCTCAAAAGAGGTTGCACTGTATTTACAAATGTGGTTTCAAATGAAATTATGAAAGAATGTAATACTTTACTATATATACAGCCCTGTTACAGAAGTATTATCTGTCTGGATACAAACTACTACAAACGCATATATTATATATACAGCCCTGTTACAGAAGTATTATCTGTCTGGATACAAACTCCCACAAACGCATATATTATATATACAGCCCTGTTACAGAAGTATTATCTGTCTGGATGCGTCTTGTTTCCATCTAATTATAATCTAATTATAAAGCAGAAGAAATTTTAACTTAGTTGTGAAGTAGGCGTTGAATCCGTGAATTCATTGACTTGATCAGAGTTTTGCATTTCACAAAAACATTCGCAAAAGAGAAGACATTAACGAACTCATGGTCTATATCTGGTGGTATTGTACTGTTCACCATTCGATATTGTCAATATTTTGAAAATATACACTTAGATAAGATATTGTTGGTGACTTACAAATATAGATATGAAAGGGATTCCATGCAAAAAAAAAAACACAAAGAAAAAAACCACCTTCGTCAAAATGCTGACTTTTCCCAAAACCCAACAAATCAAAACCTAGCCAACGCATAGGACAATACTAAAAGCCATAAAACACCATCTTCCGGACGGGTACAGGCATGGAACGGTCTACAAATACAGGGAAATTAAACACGCCAAAACCTCACATTTATCCCTGGGGAAACAAAAATATTAATTAGTAAAAAGATGAAAGCCATTTCAAACAATAGGATATAATCATTCCAATATTATTCGCGTTTTATGATACATGGATTTGTTTATATAGCATAATAAAGTTTCATCATAATCACATGCTTAGCAATGTATTACATAACATAATGTTTAATTCTGCATATAAACGCATTTTGGCTGCAGACTAAAATGTTACATCATAAACATAGTTTCTAGTTACAAGCTATATGTTATATCAGCGTCGTGTTTAATATGAAATAAGACAAGTCATAAATATAAGATTTACCGTATTCCCATCTGACAACTAGTGTCTGATTTATGCTGTCAGTGCAACACACAATGATCATCTAGATATAATTATCTGTGAAATATTTCAAATTAAAATAGCAGAGACACGAACAGAGGAAAATGGAATAAAAATGGAACAAAAATGGTAATGCTGCTGTTGTATGTAGGTATATATGATATGAAGCCCTCATAGGATTTTAAGTATAATATCTAAAAGGGTCATATGAAACAATACATAAGTATGAAACTGTCACGTTATAAAATGCATAGGAACATAAACTTTCAAATAGGTACAAAGGCAACAAATAAAATAGATCAACTATAAGATAATTCAACGTTTTACTACATACTACAGTATTATTCTGTTCACTATTGCTATCTAAGGACTTATTGGTCAAAAGGATTTTTATCATGCGTCATCATCAAGCTAATCACGTGGCATCGTTTTTTTTTCATTGGGTTTAATGCCATTTTTCAACAAGTTTTCAGTTACATACAGCGGCCAGTTCGTCTAACCAGCTTTCCTGGACTGTATTCTAACCAGTACTAACTTACCCTTCCTAAGGAATCGGTAACTGTTCCATATATGGAGGAAAATCTACATTTTTGTCAAATTTTCATAGTAGGGTATGACCTGCCGCCACCGGGATTTGAATTTCAGGGTTACAAGTCCATCGCTCTAACCACTGGACCACGGTCGCGGCCAATGTGACATTTTTTCTTAGCCTGAAAGACACAATTGAGATAAATATATCTTAATAAACTATGGACGTCGCTCACTGTTTTCGTGTTTGCGACCTACAAGTACTGACAACAGTATTTACCATACAGTGCAACCTTTCCAGAGCGGCCCAATCTTGAGCAACAACTTCCCTTCAACAACAGCATGAGTTTTCCCCACTGTACGATTTAACTATTAATTTAACCTCTTTAGAGCAACAACCCCTCAACAAAAAGGGTGTTGCTATGGAGATGTTGCACTCTATAAACCATTTATGAATTTGCGGTTTTTTAGTGAAAGAAGAAAGAATTTTTAAATACACTAGGCAATTCTTTAAACTTGAAATCGCTAAATGGTGACCCGATATGAACCTCGTTGTCGTCCTGAAAAGCTTGCCCATTGGTTTTTCAGGGAATGACCTTGATATTTTGAACGGGTTCATAAGAAAAAGCGAAATGTGTTGAATGCCTTTACCCTTTACACCCCAGGTGTGACCTTAAACTCTAAAATATGGTCTAGGGTCTCGTGCATGACACACCGTCTCATCATGCTGACATGGTGACGCTGAGTATAAATATACTTCAACAAATCACTAATTGACATTGATGAATGTATGGTAGCACGTGAGTATATCTAAGTTGTAATCAAATCTTTCCAGAGATCCCCATTCATCATACTTCTAAAAGTCTATAAATCTACATTCTGCCGGTTATATATTTTATAACGAAAACTAGATGCATAATCTTTAAGAAAGTCGACTTGTCAGTATAAAGTTAACTTCACCAAAATAGCATTTCTAAAACAACCTACTATTTCTCCAACAGAGATTATTTATGTTCTTAAAGATACAGGCTCAAATCAGTTTGTTCAGCTTACAACCAAACAATAAAAAAGGTCCGCGGGGCCTCCGGGGTCGAGTGATTATGGTATCTGACAAGTTATCACTAGCCCTTCATCACTGTGAGTACGAATCCCACCCGCGACTAAACAAATTTCATATATAACGAAGGTGTCCAACTAGAATAGCGAAGGCCGGTGATTCTATTCTGGTGTGCGCTTGGGGTCTTCCTCCACCGTTAAAGTTGGAAAAGTTGCTTAATTACCTTGGCTGCTGATGCGAAGATAAACCTTCAACAAAAAAAGAAATGGTCAAAGAAATGGGTTAGGTTAAGGTCACGGGAGTTGAAATCCAGAAAGCACTGGCCTCTTGATTGGCCCGAATTGATAAAATATCAAGTATATGTGGGTTTTCTTCTTCCATAAAGGCTTCAAGTAAATGAAATGAGCCAACTGACATTAATTTACAATTAACTTTTCACTTTAAAACAGATGACTTTGATCTTCAACTTTCAAACTGATATTGGTAAACTGCGAATCGCAACTATCTGATTCCTCTTATTTATCATTGCCCCATTTTGGACTTAAATGACTTGATTCTTTTAACCTTACTTTCCTCTGTTTAGCGCACATATTTATATTTGACGCAAACAAAATCGTGACGTCATTGATGGCTATTTTGGCGATTGTTTTAACGTTTAAATATTTTACTTTACACTAGCGTCTATTGCAAGATATTTATGTCTTGTCTATGTAAATTGTAATCTAATTTGGTCCACAAAATGTCAAGTCACACGCAAACATCGTTCATCATCTTATGCCTAAAAAAGCATCCAATTAAAATCTTATTTTATCGGGTCAAATTTAAATCATTTCATTAAAGCCAGTTTTGAAACGGTTCAGATTGCCTTGAAAAAACTAATTAAATCTTGACAACTCACGTAACATTTATAGGAATGATTAACGTTTTTATGACACCAGGGTAATTGAATATAAGTCTATTGAACTTTATTGAATTTGTTCTAGATGTTTGATAAGCGTTTTTAGACGTTTTCTGTGTAACACTAAATTCCTATTTTAGGAAAACAAGGTTCTATAATAGTATACCAGTTTTCAGAAAAGGATCAAAGCTCTGTGTATGAACAATGTTTAGATAATTTACTTTTTTCACATGGGTTTTAACGTGGTACCAACAGCCAGGGTTATAAACGGTGGAGGAACGCCCCCTAACGTACACTTGGGTAGAACCACCGACATTCCGCTAGCTGGCTGGGCAGATTCTCCACATGAAAAATGTTTTATCTAGTCCTGAATGGGATTCACAACCACAGCGATGAGAGGCTTGTGACCACTAGTCAGAGACCGTAATCATTATGTCACAGAGTCCCCCAATAAAATTGAAATAATTGCACTAATATGAGGAGCTGAATGGAAAAGATTGTTTCAATTAAACACAACATACAATGAGTCATCCAGTGGAGATGAACGATGATATTGTATAATTAACCCTTTGCCTCAAAGGCATATTTTGGACTATTCCAAATTCAAAGCAACTATACAAAACATTGATTTATTCAAGAAAATTAGGTTAGTTTTTTCTGACAGAGTGGAAACATTGTGGCAAAGGAAACCGTTTTTTTTTCATTAGAAGCAATGACTTTTTTGCCAAAGCCAAAGTTGTCAGCTTCAAATGCGGGGAAATGAGATATTATGAGGCAAAGGGTTTACACAGCAAATACTAACATAGAAGAATTTGTGCATACACGAGCTGCAGTGTATGAACATTGATTTGACTTTACCAACCTTTTCATGATAATATCAGTGTTTGACTATTTTATCATGCGTCAACTCGCCTACTCGAGCGTGGAATGACAATTTAGTCAAAAATATTTATCATCTTTAAGAATATAGAAAATATGCGCTTAAAGTTTTTTCCTGGAGTTGTGTTCTCCATCAGAAATGTATGGATTTTGTGAAGAAGACTTTCTGTCTCTGCTAACATATATAAGTTGTGACTTGAACAACACATTGACTTAATATTTTGTAACAATTAACCATCATGATGAGACAATCAAATATGACAATACAGTCAAACCTATGAACAAAGGCCACCCATGGGAAAGACAAAATGTGGCCTTTGTTGACAGATGACTTTTATCCGGAGGTATTTTTGTTCTAAATAATCGAACGGTTTTTCAAAGAATGGCCTTTATTCACATGGTGGCCTTTATTCGGAGGTGGCAACAAAAAAGATTTGACTGTACATACCTAGAACTGACTGAATACTTACAAAATTAGAAGACTTAGTTTATGTTATCCAGACAACGTGCTGACTTCAGTATCGTTATTCAGAAGATAAATCACGTGCTTTATTTCCACGAAAACACTTAAAGTTCATCATGAATACATTAAGCAATTGAATGTTGTTGTATTGCTTTAAATTCAATTAGGAGTACCAAACTAGGGTTCAATCGTGTTTAACTCTATTTAAAGTCGTCTATAAATTAGATCAAGTCTATCTTATCGATTTAATGAAACACGCACGGTGTTTCTCCATAAGAATACACAGTGAGTGAGTGAGTGAGTGAGTCAGCGAGTGAGTGAGTGAGTGAGCGAGCGAGCGAGGGAACAAATGAGTGAATCACACATTTTGTGCAGTTACTTGAATACATCGGCATTATTTTTTATGTTCAGTTTCTGCATGTACGAGTCACTGCAGAAAGAGCATGTCTACACTCCAATGGTGGGTCAAGTTATCAATAAGACATGCACATTTTTACGGAATCCTGTAGCGTCCACATTAAATTTCGCTAGTTCCACGCGATAATTATCGTTTTAAAGGCGATAATTATCGCCTAATTTGGAAATCGGAGGCACTTGAAATGTGGACGCGATAGGATTCCGTACAACTTACACGCATACATCATTAAATATGAAAACACCATCGTTATACAGACATGAAAATTGCTAACAGGCATGCATGGCTGAGTGGTTATTGCCTCTGACTCGTTATCACTTGCCCGTCACCGCTGTGAGTACGAATCCTAAGCTAGAGAAGACAAAGTCCTCGTGTGGAAAACAGTCACATTTATGTTTCTTTTAACTTTGATTGAGGTTGAATAAATGAATTTGTTGATGTGCAACTTCTTAAGAACTTGACATTTTTAACCCCTTGAAGAATGCATTTCATCAATACCAGAAGTTAGAGTGTCTTACTTCAGTAAACATTTTAACAATTCAAAATTCTTATATTTTTTTCATTGAGTTTAACGCCGTTTCAACAATTTTTGAGTTATATAAAGCGACCGGTTCACCTGACCAGTTTTGATGGACTGTATACTGACCAGTACTAAATTACCCTACCACAAGGAGCCAGCAATTTATCCACATATGGAGAAAAATCGACATTTTTGTCAAATTTTCATAAAAGGGTATGACCTGGTGCGATCGGGATTTGAAACCGGATCGCTTGGTTACAAGTCCAGCGCGCTTACCACTAGACCACGGTCGCAGCCCTCAAAATTCCTAAGGCTAGAAAAATATTTCTGTAAATAGTTACAACAGCCATCAAATAAAGGGGAAGAAAAGTCGCAAACATTCCTTTTTTCTGAAACTTTTTCTACTTTGGATGGTACGATTCGTCCCCAAATATTTTCGTACTTTGGATTTTGCTATTGCTCATTTTAACTTTTCAAAATTCCTTAACAGGTGGCAATCAATGTATCTCTGATTATCTCCAGTGGATAGTAAGATACACAAATATAGAGACGTGTAAACGAAAAGCGTGTCATTTATCTCTGCTAGCGAAAATATATATTCAGTGGGACATTAACATGAAAAATAAACACAGACGGGATTAACTTACGGTGCTGCACGTTCTGAGCATACAACTCCGAATACTTGGCTCAATTTATTTTCTCATAAATCAAAGTAACCTGTCTGTAGCATATTGATGCTGTCTCAGTCGTGTGTATGTATACTATCGTACAACAAACATAGAACACTATTGTTACGCCGCATGATGGATGACAAATATATTGGGGTGAATTAAAATTTATCACCAATCACGTGGTCAGACAGACGCTGCGCGCAGTGTTATACCATGTCCCTGTTGAATCACGAAAATGCTGCAATTTGACAAAACGTTCACATATCACTGAATTAACAATATTTGACTTGAAGTGTTGACAGCCACATGAAAATGTAAATCAATATTTATTTAATAGCCGCATTCGATGGAAAATATATTGCTGGGCGATCTGAATTTACGACAAAGCGAAGAAGACAAATAATAGGATATAACATATATGTGAGATGCATTAATATATCCTCTAGGGGTGAAAACTGATTCAATAAGAATCGCTTTTCAGAAATGAATTATAACATGAAGAATAGTGGAAAAGATCTTTGAAGAAAAATGAGTGATTGAAGCCCTAATGTATCAGTTATTGTCTAGTGAACATGTTATAAAATTTATCCCTTGTAATAGATAATTGTTTTCAAACATATATTACAGTCAAACCTGTGTTTGCGGCCACCTCCGAATAAAAACCATCCTCATTCTTTAAAAACCGTCATTTATTATTAAGATCAAACTGATATCCGAATAAAGGTCACCTGTCAATACAGGCCACACTATGTCTTTCCCAATGATGACCTTTGTTCACAGGTTTGAATGTATTGACGAATACTTTGACTAGTAGACAATCCAATTGCTATGTTCCTCATACACCATTTCAAACGAATACTTGCTTCGTAAACATACGAAATTATACTGAACTCTTTGATACATACAATCACAAGCCCCCTACCGCTGTGAGTTCGAATCTCACTGTAACCAAATTCCACTTGTAAGGAAGCTGTCCAGAAGGTCTATGGTGTAAGCCTGGGATCTTCCTCCACTGATAAAGCTTGCTAAATGACACTGGCTGTTGGTGCTACATTATACTCTAGTGAAAAACAATTGAACACATAAAACCAAAAAATAGTTGTGTTTACAACACCCCGACGGACTTTAATTTTGGTGCCGACCCTAAAGATTAAAACAGCCAAAACGAAAGCACGAAACTATTTGGGGACGAATCATACCTCAAAAGCACGAAACAAAAATAGAAAAAGAAAAGTGTTGTGACCCAACTATCTTATTTTGGGGGCAAGTAAAAGTAATCTAGTCTAAACCAATGCGAATAACTCATATAATCTATGTCATATAATCTATGTCATATAATCTATGTCATATAATTCACGATGTTTGTCTGTACTCTCTCACTAAATAGACTGATTCACCATTCCAGATCATAGTGTATCGATGCTCTTCTTCAGTTTATATTACCAGTAATGTTACGTGTGATTCGTAACTGGTCTATTCTGATCTATTCAAACTCAGAATGTTCATTGTACTTCGTAATCTCAATTATAACATTATAAGGTTTCACACAATTATAGATGATGAATTCATCTTCCACTTGAAAGAATGCAAACACGTGTCTGAAAATCACGATGTTAAGTTACTATGAAATCATTTCTTATGTTAAGTTAAAGCATTTTGAATATTCCCTGGAGACGTGATAGAGGTGCACGACTCTAGTAAAATAGATTTAAACGCACTGTGGTGTTTGGTGTGGTCCCTAACAAGGCGAGATTGTACAGACAGTACTAAAGCGGTATTTCATGAGAAATTGCTTTCATCCGTGCAAAGGCGGTCTCGGGAGATTGTTTCCATCCGTGCAAAGGCGGTATTCCTCGGGAGATTGTTTCCATCCGTGCAAAGGCGGTATTCCTCGGGAGATTGTTTCCATCCGTGCAAAGGCGGTGTGTCTCGGGAGATTGTTTCCATCCGTACAAAGGCGGTGTGTCTCGGGAGATTGTTTCCATCCGTGCAAAGGCGGTGTGTCTCGGGAGATTGTTTCCATCCGTACAAAGGCGGTATTCCGTGGGAAACTGTTTCAGACTATTACACAGGTGGTATTGCAAGAAAATTTGTTTCGATCGGCAAAAACCGGTATCCCCCGGGCGATTGTCTGTCTGAATATGCTGATCGTCTTTTGTGTGTTTGTGTGTTGTGCGTTAAGTGGCTTGCTTGGAGATGACAAACATTGTCTGTGGCGCACCTTTTTATTTGTCATTGTTTATGCTTTCCTTATTTAATATGACAAGAACATTTCGCAGGGAGCATTAAATTCAAATAAAATGAAGCCAAACAGATTATGAAGGGTTTTAACAGTCGGCTCTAGGGTACAACAATAGGACTTTGTCAGAAACAATATTTCAGAATCTATAAAAAATATTCAGACAATAAAGCCGACGTTCGTTCATCATAAACATATGACACATCGCGTATCACTATCGTTTAGTAACATATCTGTAAAATTCTGGCAAAGAATTATATGTACCAGACAGCGAACATGGTAGACGTAAAGACTAATAGATTAGATTATTGATTTAAAAAGTAGACTTATTTTTTTTGTACTTATTCTAATCACTATCGTCCTTGTAGGGTTTCCAGTCAATTTAATTCATCAGAAGTTCTAGGGCAGACTTGCGCAGTGAAATTCAACATTCCCGCGTAATTCCACTTCTATGCCATGATTATAAGCTTACAGAGTAGTATAATGGAATTATAATTCTTATAACGTGCTCGGTTAATTTTTTTTAAAGAATCTAACCATTCGATTAATGCCAGCGATTATCTCATAAATCAATCAGAATTTTTTTTTCTAATTTTATCAAATGTAACATGTATAGTAATGGAATATTAAGCTAATATTATGCCAATCATATAACATAGACCGCATGTTGTCAAGGGAACCACTGCCGCTAGAAGCCGTTATTAACTGCAATATACATATAAAAAAGGTTTCAATATTTCGAGCAAGTTCTTTGCAATAGTTACTATGGAGACGCCGCCGTGAATTCGATCGACTGACCGCAATGGTTATTAAATTTTATCATTGTATCATTATTTTTATAGTCTTTATTGGTTAATGCTAAAATCATTGTATTAGTATTGGTAAAATAAATTTTATTTTGTTCATTCGGCTGGAAAAAAATAGTCTTGTTTACGGATATCTGACCGGGAAATGGGTAAAGTGTTAGTTGGTCGAAAAACTTTTTTTTTCAATTTTTTTCTTAACACACAAAAATGGATTTTTCTAGTGGAAACTTTAGGGTGGGCGTCATATAATAAGGTTGGTGTGGTAACTGGAAACACGATCATTTTTTCTGACCTAAGTTTAATACATCATTATTGATAGTTTTAGAATCCTCGTAATTTCATAACATGTTTATGTTTAGTGAGATTCAACGCCGCACCAACAGAAGTGGTCATATGACAACTTTTCCAGCTTAAACGATGGAGGAATACCCATGGTTTACACGCTACAACAATGATGACTCAATTATAGGTTTGTTCTTTTCTAGTCCACGATTGAATATTATACAGTTATATTTTTGTAAAATGACCAAGTTATCAACGCTGCATTCTGCGGCTGGTAAATTAAGGCGACAATAAACCATTGGTCTGATTTTTTGTCATTAAGATTTGGCTTCGCACCAACAGCCAGAATCATTTGGCGACTATTCCAGCTTTAGCTAGGGTATGACCCTAGTCGTACACCAGAGCAGGACCCCCCCACACACACACCGTCCATAAGTTAGTTGAACTGCTTTCTTACGTATGAAGTTTGTCTGGTTCCGGTTTGGATCCGAACTCAAAGCCTTGGGAGGCTTGTGATTACTAGTCAGAGACCATAACCAATCGACAAATTCATTTTTTTTTTGTTGTTTTATGAAGATTTTTTTTCTATAAGATACGAAAGACACTTCCCTCCGAGCGCACTTTCGGAGCAAATAAATTACAAATTTGCTAGAATTTACGATATTTATTAATAATTTTTATTACCGACTTATATCTTAGTTTTCTACCGTTTTAGCATTCTGGGAGTTTTTTATGAGAAGTGTTCATAGTTTGTGGTCGTTAACTTCTTTGTCATATCAGTGTAAAAGTAATATATCTTGATTGATGTTCACATCATTTCTGATTATCTTATTATAACAAACTTTATGTAAGACTTCGAAACAGTTTGGAATATAGACAGATTAAATCATTATTGTAAATCATGTTTTTTTATTAAGACAATTATTACACCTACCAAGTAATATAATGCAATAAAAACACTTTGCTGCGAGAGAATATTATATGATTATAATGTATTTTCACATTGCCATCCCGGCAACATGAAAAATGCGTTGTACATTGTGTATATCAACATAATTTACGAGTTTAGATTTTTTATCTATAATAGAATACATTTAGGTTGTTTATAACATTGAATTTTATATTACTGTACTTCATGGTGATATTTTTTTGCTTAAAGTTGATCGTCTCACTAACAGTCAGGGTCATTTGACGGCTTTTCCAGTTTTAACGATATAGGAAAACCTCAGGCCGTATGCATTTGGATAGGAACATCAACCATCCGTAAGCTAGGTGGACGGCTACTTCACACATGGAATATTTCTGGCCCTGGTTGGGATTAAAACCCACTAGCTGGTGACTAGTGATTGCTATAGTCAGAGACCATAACCACTCAACCTAGGAGGCCCTCTCATAGTAATAATTTTAAAATTTCATTACATTTAATATGCAACTTGAACTAAGCTTATTATCAAAGAGATCTTTATGTGGATTCATTTTAGTTTTTAATCTTTTTGCACATATATATTTCATTTTTATATCAAGTTCATCCACTTGATAACCCAAACACTTTTAAACACCTGACACTTCATAATAAAATGTTCATGATTTTGTATTTAATCCTCGCATTTAAATATCTTCGTTCTTCAATCTGTGACAAAATCAGATAAATTTGGACTTTTGTGTCTTCCGCAGATTAGGGAATGATGGAAATGAAAAAACAGAGAAGGAATCCCATTTATTAAGATTTTCAACAATAAGATGCCGTTTTCGAAAATGACATTTTACACGCTACAATAATGTTGACTTAGTTCTAGGTTCGTAATGTTGCAGTTACCAATGGAAGATATTTTTGTCATAAGCTGTGTCATACTACAAATGTACCTCCTAAACTGTGTCATACTGCAAATGTTCCTTACAAACTGTGTCATACTACATATATACCTTATAAACTGTGTCATACTACAAATGTATCTTATAAACTGTGTCATACTACAAATATACCTTACAAACTGTGTCATACTACAAATATACCTTATAAACTGTGTCATACTACAAATGTACCTTACAAATTGTGTCATACTACAAATATACCTTATAAACTGTGTCATACTACAAATATACCTTACACCCTGTGTCATACTACAAGTATACCTTATAAACTGTGTCATACTACAAATATACCTTATAAACTGTGTCATACTACAAATGTACCTTACAAACTGTGTCATACTACAAATATACCTTATAAACTGTGTCATACGACAAATGTACCTTACAAACTGTGCCATACTACATATATACCTTATAAACTGTGTCATACTACAAATGTACCTTACAAACTGCGTCATACTACAAATATACCTTATAAACTGTGTCATACTACAAGTATACCTTATAAACTGTGTCATACTACAAATGTACCTTACAAACTGTGTCATACTACAATATACCTTATAAACTGTGTCATACGACAAATGTACCTTATAAACTGTGTCATACTACAAATATACCTTATACCCTGTGTCATACTACAAGTATACCTTATAAACTGTGTCATACTACAAATGTACCTTATAAACTGTGTCATACGGTAAATGTAACTTATAAACTGTGTCATACGATAAATGTACCTCATAAACTGTGTCATACGACAAATGTGTCTTATAAACTGGGCCGTACTACAAATGTCGTGGCATACGAAACATTATATAACACCTTAGGAAAGGTTTGGTTTACTTCATCAAAAATACGGCATGGAATGTCTCTCTATTATTTTTCCAAAATACTGACAGATGATTAATACATGTGCACCATCATTCACACAGAGTATCATATTACAACCTTTAATCACTGGTGTCCATAAATATGCTAGGACCGTAGAAATAACTTTATATAGAACGTAGGCCAAATAATAGACTTAATGTTCTGTTTGCTTGATATGTCTTACAGTACCTCTATTAATCATTCGTTGTGCTGCATCACTAACTTCAACTCTCTACACGAGGTATCAACAAATTATTCTAATAATTAGCGAGTTGAATGAACGTGCGAATACAAAAAAAAACAGTGCTCTTGAGAGTAAATTTCCAAGTATTAGTTATAATCAAATAGTTTTATTCAGAATGCTTAAGATTTTACCCTAGACTGTAAAAATTCTTTTCTAACTGAAACCAGGGCAGACGAACATTTTGGTACACATATTTTTTGAAGTCGAAATCTTGGTATTTCAAGAAAAACAACTATGTACAGTGCAGCCTCTCCAGAGCGGCCCTCTTGAGCAACATCCTGGGTTTAACAACTGCATGATTTTCACACTGTACGATTAACTATTAATTTTGAGAAACAACCTCTCGACAACAACATAATTTTGCTTCTTCCAAAGAGTGTTGCTATGGAGAGTTTACACTATTACTCTATTACTATCTATGAATTCAGAGTTTTTAATACAAGAACAATTTTTAAGTAACCAGGCTATTCTTTAAAAAATCTTACACACTCTACCTATTCATTTAAAAAATCCTTCAAAAATATTTTAGCGATTTTGATAAAAAAAATGTTCAGTACTCCTGCTTATCGTTTTCAGTACAAGCATATAACCTATAACGTTAACAAAAATGCCTATCCAACCACTCACTGTTAGAGGTTTTTTAAATTTTTAACGGATGGTCTAAACCTTCTTGTTAGTAAGAACAAACGTGTATAAATGAATGTTTGAATTAAGTGGCCATCGCTGGTTTCAGGTACCCATAGTGGAATGTGTTTCAAGAACTTCGATGACAAATACAAATAATTTTCATGTACAATGTCCTTTCTTATTTAGATTGGTTTCCGTTGCATGTTGCAGTGTTACAAAATGTGCGTACGGGAGCCAGTGTATTTCTTAGTCCGTACAGAGTCAACGAGAACCAGTTTATTTCTAAGTCCGTACGGGGTAAACGGGAACCAGTTTATTACTTAGTCCGTACGGAGTCAACGGGAACCAGTTCATTTCATAGACCGCACGTAGCTGAATTAAATCTTTATAAACGCATTTTGTTATTCATCATTACTTCTTTGTACGGTTTTAACAAGACGTGGTCATGGAAAACATGTAAATTCTTTGCATCTTGTAACAAATGGGAAAAATGTTAATGTCTAAATTCTAAAAAATGTGAGCAACATTTTGTCTGTCCAGAAGGATTTCATAGAAAAAACTTTATCTTTGTACAGAAAGTTTAATGTCCAAGGAATTGAAGGGAAGATAGTTTCCAAGAAATTGCTGCAAACGATAAATTTGAATTCTTCGCCAGATAATCTAGCATACAAATCAACGGATCATGAAACACTCAAAATGTCGTAGAATATAAAAAACAAAAACATTACACATCAAACAACAGAATGTAAAGATTATCTGAAAGCAAACTTTGTAAAAAAATAGATTTTGGAGAACCTTTTCATAAGCTGGCATAAATTACCCGAATGTAATAGTCGGACGTGGCAGCGACTCTGGTCCAGTAGTTAGTGCACTGGACTAGTAACCCGGACATCTGGGTTAAATCCTGGTCGCGGCAGGTCATACCCTTCTATTATAATTTGACAAAAACGTCGATTTCCTTCATATGTGGAACAGTTGCCGGTACCTTGAATTGTGGAAGGGTAAGTTAGTACTGGTTAGAATACATTCCAGCAAAACTGGTTAGGTGAACCGGTCGCCGTATATAACTGAAAAATTGTTGAAAAACGGCGTTAAACCCAGTGAAAAAAGTAGATGGACGTCGTATTTTTTCATTGAGTTAACATTACTTTTAAAAACATGCACATTGTATTTAGATAAAGTTACATCTCTGCATGTAATCTTTGTATCAATTTGTGAACTTTAGAGTAACAGACACTAATTCAGATATACTTGGGTGTGCAGACGAAACGGAAAGTTGTGCACGAAAATACCAACACTGTATCAACAAAAGACGAAATACACAGGATTGGTTGACAAAATACAAACGACTGGATGACGAAATACGCAAGGCTGAATGACGAAACAAACAGAGCTGAGTGACGAAATACACAGGGCTCGATGACGAAATACAAAGGACTGGATGACGAAATACAAAAGACTGGATGACGAAATACACAGGGCTCGATGACGAAATACAAAGGACTGGATGACAAAATACACAGGGCGGTTCGATGCCGAAGTACGCAAGGTTTGATGATGAAAATACTCCGACGCACTTAGCACAAATGTCGAAGTTGTGTCAACCCTTTACCAACAGGTTCAATTTGATGTCACATGTCCCTGATTACCAGAATAATCTCAGCTTTTCAACTCGTCAATCAATATGAACGAACTTTAATCGGTTGTAAATTATCTCCACTGATTGACTCAATTTTGTGAACTTATCTTATTCTCAAAGCGTGACGATTAGTACCGAAATAACACCAACTGTACAGAATGCAGTAACAATGAAATACTATTTGTTAACTTCCAATCTCCATTTCGGATGATCGAGTACATTATTAGATCTGTTTACGAGACAGTGATATGTCATTACAGCAAGCATCAAATGAAGCATTGAAGACATCTTCTTGTCATCCAATACAATGAAAGCATTTTAAGCGATGTGGGAGCGAGATAATCTTAGTAATTTTCTCCTAAATCTTCTAGCGGGAAATAATTTCTTTAGCTAATGAGATTGACCATAAACCAATCAATTTCAACTGATGACGTCATCTATTTCGTCTACCTATTCAAGGGACGCCTGTACGGTCTAAAATGGAACAAAATCTACCTAGTTTGTTGCGTTCAAATCCAATAATCTTCGCTCGTCATACGTTCTTATATTTCCGATTACGTACACTTTGCTTTATAGGATTAAACGATGTTTGTACTCACCCCGTCCATCAAAGTCAAAGTGGAAAACGTTCATGTTTACTGATAGACAAACTGTTTGAAAAAAAATACACATAAGAGCGAACTTTTTAATATGTACAAAAATCGGGCTATATGCCTAAAAGTTTTCCTTAACAAATGCTGGTTTTCGGTTATTTGATCAAGACTTTCGGGAGTGGGTAGATGGGTATTATTTTGTTAATGGATAGGTAGAGAGGCATTTGTCTTAACGTTATAAGCTTGTGATGAAAACGAGAAGCTGGAATAAAGAACAAAAAAAGAAATGCTGAATAAATGACTTATCAACTGTTAAAAGTTTGTGTCGTGTTACCACAAATCAACATTTCTTTAAGGATGGCCTTATTGTCATGGATGTCTGAGGATTTTTTAAAATTTAAACACGAAACTATGAAAAAGGCCTAAAAATAGGTTTGTGTCCGGTTACCCGACCCACCCATCTTTTACCTGCCGACTCATGAGTTTTTACGGCATCCAAATCGTAGCGCTATATTGTAATTTTCACAAAAGTGCTGACGGTATATGTAAAAAAACGTAAAAGAAAAAATCCCTACCTACCGACCCATATTTTTTGGGCATGTAATCGGAAATAAACCCTTTTTCTTATTTAGGCCTATTTAACGGCGATACATCCAATTTTAATGTAATATTAGTAACTTAGTACTAAACATCAGTTTCAAAGTCCAAGCAGTAATAATTGTTAAAGAGCTTGTGCTTAAATGTATGAATTGACAGAGGTTTAAACAAAAGATAAAAGCAAATGCGTTAAATAAGAAATGGAGACACACAACGTAAGATTGATATCATTCATTGCGACTCATCAATAAATGTATTTGAAAATCTCGTCCTGTGTTCGAGTGATGTCATAAATATTTCTTCGTTACTGAAGATTGAAATTCGCGAGGGAAATTACTGATTTATTTGTCCATGGATCACATAGTGATTTATTCTCATTAGATTTTCTTTCGTATGCATGCGAGTCGTGGTCTGAAACATTGCTTTGAAGAATTGATTCAAGGTTTTGAATCATCTATAGTTGAATAAGCTTTTATATTCGTTCAAATGTTTACAAAACAATGGACGAACGGATTATTTCTTTTGTTCCAGAAAACAAAACTTGAACTATGTTTTCCGGGTTGCTTGTCTGATTTACAATATGAACAAAAATAAATTACGTCCTTACAAAACATAATGGTATTTATGTTATTGTAGCACACGAATGAAGTATGAAATATCCTAAGTTTCGATGTTTAGGACATAACTCTAATATTTAGGATCCTACTGTCGAACAACTGACAATAACTTGGGAAATAAATTTTGCTTTTAATACATAAGTATGATGAAGTATTTTTAAAGTCGAATTAAACAGCTATACAGATTTTATAAATATTCTAAACGGACTTTAATCAATTTTAATAACGTGGGTTGTTCTCTGACATGGCACACGTGAACTTCATATTTTCGGTATTTTAGTAGATTCTATCAATCAATCATATTACAAATACATGCTTTATTCCTACCGTGACACTCATAACAATAAGCCATATGTGGATTTAATCTGTCTTTATGTGATATTGAGAATATATTTTATGCATTTTACATGTTCAATACACCATCGATAAAACCAGATTATATATATTGGACTTATACTGCAATATATAACCTGTAAATATTTATGATATGCCTTATTTATCGGAGGCGAGTCGAAGAAATCCACGATAAATTTAGTGTTGATGCTCGTCAGTCTTATCAAAAATGACATTTTGATGAACTTGTGCTAACTTATTAATCCTCATATAAGTTAAATTGATAAAATATCCGCTACTTTAAATTAAAATGAAATGTGTTTTCTTGATAAATTTATACAATGGGTCCCTTAAGTTAAGTACCAAAAGAGCTCAGTGTCTCCTCTAAAGTCCAACAACTTCTCGGTATATGGGAAAAAAATTATTTAGGTCCATTTCTTGTCTACAACCAGAGAGTGTTTAGCGTTGGCTATTAGGCTAGAAAAATAGCCATGTTTACGATTACCCGATCAACCCACTATTGGCGTCGATCCTAAAATATCTACGAGCAAAATCCGAAGTACGAACATATTTGAGAGCGAATCCTACTTACTAAGTATGGCACTTATGATTAGAAAAATAGAAAAGGAATGTTTTGCAACTTGTCTACAGTATTGTTTGTTCAAGAAACAGTAAACAGGACTTTTGTAGCCTTATTACGAATTGTTGCAAATGTGCGATAATTCAAACACTCAAGCCAGACAATCGGTCGCATAAAGTTGGAACGCAATTCGCAGAGTGAAATTCGAATCGCGAACTGCACATTGCGAACTGCGTTCAAACTTTATGCTACCCAAATAAAGGTGTATTATAGTTACACATATAGATCAGTATCCATCCACTTTGTAATGCAAACCCGCAATTGTAACTCATCGTTGTATCAATAAACTGTCCATCGTATGCGAAAACATGGATGTTTTTATCATAAGCCACCAAACATTGTACATGCTTCTAAAATATGTTCTCGTCTAAAATATTTATTACTGTCTACATCGAGCTATGCTCGTGTCTGATAATACCACACTACATATATATAATATTGCGAAAATATATTTAAAACTCATATTGTTAAGTTGACAGATTATCTGTCTTTCCAAATTGGTTGTACAAAATTGACTAAAGTAATCATTATCAAAAACACATACACAAGAATACAACCGAAAATTTTAACGTAAATAAGATTATTACTTATGTAAAATTTAGGAACAACAAAACACGCATATATTTGACCACATCTCTACAATTCAAGAAGTTATCAATAAACTTATAAAATATTTGAGAGTAAACAAAAACTGTAGAGACAAAATTGAGTCTAAAAGCAACACCATAGGTATTATTTTTCAGTTTCATTAAGCTAAGGAAAACCCTCAATAGATGAACGAAACAGATGCAGATGATGTCATCAGTTGGCGTCCCTTGAATAGGTAGACGAAATAGATGACGTCATCAGTTGAAATTGATTGGTTTATGGTCAATCTCATTAGCTAAAGAAATTATTGCCCGCTAGAAGATTTAGGAGAAAATTACTAAGATTATCTCGCTCCCACATCGCTTAAAATGCTTTCATTGTATTGGATGACAAGAAGATGTCTTCAATGCTTCATTTGATGCTTGCTGTAATGACATATCACTGTCTCGTAAACAGATCTAATGATGTTCTCGATCATCCGAAATGGAGATTGGAAGTTAACATAACAAATATTATTTCATTGTTACTGCATTCTGTACAGTTGGTGTTATTTCGGTACTAATCGTAACGCTATGAGAACAAGATAAGTTCACAAAATTGAGTCAATCAGTGGAGATAATTTACAACCGATCAAAGTTCGTTCATATTAATTGGGGAATTAAAGAGCTGAGATAATTTTGGTCATCATGGGCATGTGACATCAAATTAAACCTGTTGGTAAAGGGTTGACGCAATTTTGACATCTGTGCAAAGCGCGCTCGAGGTTAGCTACGGTGATTATAAAGGCTAACATACCACAATGACCTAATCTGGCAGCATAAATACTTCGCAAGTCTTAATAATTTAGTCTTAAGTCTTGATCAGGAGCATGTGGCATCAAATTGCAGGAATGACTTAATTTTGAATATTTATGCAAAGCGTTCTCGGAGTTAGTTACGCTGATCTTAACAAAATAGTATCTGATTGTTACTACGCTTTGCACAGCTGACGTTATTTCGAAAAATAGTATCAGTTGCTTTTTATCGATACTATCACCTTCTATTAGAATTTTTCCGTCAATTACATTTCAGAGAAAAAACACGGGACTTATAGCGAAGACGACACGAAGTAATAATAAAAACTGCCAGGGGAAAGTTTCATGAAATAATATCATTGATATGAAAACGTTTATGCATTATTGTTGATATCGTGTAATCGTGACATACAGTCATAATGCAGACATATAAATATTCCAATATCAAGACATCATGAGTAATAACAATGTATTATTTTCAATACTACATACCAAATCATAACTGTTCTTTTTTTAAAAAAAAAAAAAAGACGTTAAACCTCGGTGCACTGACAATGTCACATAAAAGCAAACAATGATACCGATTCAAGGCCGTCACCGATTCGAACGATTTCCCGATATATCGATATCGTCGATATACAAAAAAACTAAATCAATGACAATTCTTTTCCGAAATACATGTATTTAGTTTATTGTAAGTCATGATCGGTAGCCATAGTAACTGATTTACCTTCTCTATGTGAACATTCTACAATCTTTGTACCGGAATTTAACGTCGCACCAACAGCCTGGGTCATTAAATTTTGTCGACTTTCCACAGCTTTAACGGTGGGTAGAACCACCGACCTTCCGTAAGCTAGCTGGACAGCTTCCTCATGTAGGAACATTGGTCCAGGGTGAGATTCGAACTCACCAGTGTTGAGGGACCAGTGACTACAAGTCAGGGAACATAACTACCCGACAACGGAGGTCCTACCGATCCAAATACGACAACAGTGTACTCAATAAGTCTGGGTGAGAATATTCAGCTCTAAATAACCCAAAGAATGATAAATTTCCGAGGAGCATCAAGTTCGGGCCATACATGTCTAATTCAATAAATTCCAGGAACTTTGTTTGTCAAAGTTTTATTTGCTGGAACCTCGAATTTAACGTAAAGTATAATTTTGCAACATTTTATAACTTATTCAAATAAATACCTTTCATAAAACGGTTTTATAGAAAATTTATGAACAAAATAAATACTTAGCCTAACTGTATTATTATCTCAAATAAATTTTCCCGCAAAATTAATCTGGAATTGAGTTTGAGCTAAGTTAAATTTATTACGCTAACATACCGGAATATGATCTAATTACGAAATAAGTTATGTCATTTCCTGACAAACTATATTCGAAATGCTATACTTCCTGGTTAGAAAGTGTGCGGTTAAATACACACGCATCTTATTCGGTATATAGTATATAGCACAGAAAAACCCCTGAAAAACGCACCTTTTCCGGACTGGGCCAAAAGTCCGATTTTCTGAGAATTCCGGAATTCAGAGTAAAAATAGGACTTAAAAAATCATCCGATTTTCAGAGAATCCCTGTTTTCAGAGAGTTAGTTTTTCAGGGATTTTACTGTATTATAACTACAAGGAGAGGTCTTCCTGGTCGAGTGGTATCCCCTTACCGATATAAGTTCGAATCCCACCACCTGAAGCCAGACAAATTTTGCACGTAAGGAAGCTTTCCAGATAGCTTACAGAAGGCAAGTGGTTCTGTCAAGGCGTATGCCTTGGGTCTTCCTCTATCGATAAAGCTTAAAAGTCGCAAAATGACCCTAACTGTTGCTGCGGCGGAAAACCCTCAAAATACAAATTAATGTAAACATTCAACGTTTCCAAACACATAGACCAGATTATCATGAAAGATAAAACTTACAACTTACAACACAGACACACGAGTCTGTTAAATATCAATTGGACGTGTATTATTGGTTTTTGTTTAAATATTTACACAACCTTTGGTAACAAAGTAAGTGATATACTACACTGTATCTACATTCGCGAAATAATTCATTTATTTCATGCAAAGGTATTTAACTTTTAATTAAATACGTGCAGATAGATATTTCATATTCCGCGTCAATCTGTCAGCAAAGCCTATTATATGCCTGTAATTGGCTTGCTCGGTTGCCTATGGTTTGACCCAAATAAAACAATGTTCGTTTAATTACAAACACGTCTATATTTTGGAATGTTTAATTTTAAGTAAACTGATCATTGTTGATCTTAAAAAATAGTTTGAATGTACTGTCTTAACAAGTAGGTTGATGATTAAATATACAAATGTATTATATAATGACACGTGACAAACTGTAAGTTGAAGATGCCATGTGAAGATAGGATAAGGACTGGAGACATTTCTATTAGCCTCGATCGTGGTCCAGTGGTCAGTGCGCTATGCTTGTAACCCGGCGATCAGAGTTCAAATCCTGGCCGCTGCAGGTCATACCCTTCTGTGAAACTTTGACAAAAATGTCGATTTTCCTCCATATGTGGAGAAGTAGTCGGCTGCTTTTGTTGTGGAAGAGTAAGTTAATACTTGTTAGTATCCAGTCCAGGAAAACCGACCGCCGTATATAACGGAAAAAAATGTTGAAAAAAAACGGCGTTAAACTCAGTTAAAAAAGAAAATATTTCTACAGTTTAGGCCATAAATAAAAAGTTTCTAATTTCCACCAACCCGATCGAACCTTCTTTCCTGCCAAAAATAGATTTTATTCGGTCTCTGTATTTTTGTCTTGCCGATATTTTCAATTCATGTGAACGATATCTCCGAACTAAAATGTATTTGAAAACAAGTTTTGCCGACCTACCGATCCTATATTGCTTGGGATTGTTAATGGAAACTTGTTTTTTTTCCTTGACCAAGTTTTATGAGGAAGAAATGCTTAATTGATCTGTTTAACAACTGTTGACTAAGGTACCACTTCACTGAGACTCATTGAATAGCATGTCCATAAATATGTACCGTAAAACCTCGACAATGAGACCTTCGGGGCCTGAAAATCAGTCGTTATAATGAGGTGGTCTCATTATCATATTGAATTATAGAGGAGTTAATTGAAGTCAGTCAAAAAGTAAGTGGTCGTTATAACGAAGCGGTCGCAATATTAAAATTAATATTAAGTCGCTATTTGAGGTATTTCTGTACAAAGGGATTCATTGGAAATGCCACTAAATCGACGATTTCACTCTGAATTTACTAACAACCCATTTTTATTTAGCTTTGACGTCGTTTGGGTCATTTGGTTAATTTTTCAGCTTTAACGGTGGAGGAAGACGCCAGGCGTACATCTGGGTCGAACTACAGGCCTTCCGTAATGTAGCTGAACAGCTTCACGGTATGGAAATTTGTCTGGTCCCTGGTGGAATTCGAACTCACAGTGGTGAGGGGCTAGTGATTAGTAACAAAAAGACTATAACCATCTAATCCCATATTCCACAGATGGAATTGATCAATATATACATACAGTCAAACCTGTAAACAAAGGCCACCCTTGGGAAAGACAAAATGTGGCCTTTCTAGAAAGACGGATGGCCTTTATTCGGAGGTCAGTTTGTTCTAAATATCCAATGATGGTTTTTCATAGAATGGTCTTTATTCATCGGATGGCCTTTATTCGGAGATGACCGCAAACTATGAAATACTAAAATATTATCTGAATAACCCTTGGGAATCGAATTATCGTGTACGAAATATTTTACGATCCTTTATTTTGATTCCTGATCAAAGGGAAATTACTCTTACAAGTATCACTTCAATGAATGCGCGTGATGCCGAAATACCATCAAATTGATATATATTTTATTTAAACCATCTAATACACATATCATACTGTCATAAATTGCACCAAGTGGCTGCAACATGATATAAACACGTAATTAAATAAATCATAATCAGACGTGATCCTATATAAAACATTTCTGGAATCAGACTTTATGATTTTGTATGTCAGATAAATTGTTTTGTGGTGTAAATTTGACAGTTCGTATTTGACTGATAAGAAACTAACGCCGATATACGCCATTACATCATGACCTCTGTCTACGGCATTTATCGTATATAATTCATTGTTGAATATTTACAGTATGGTTATAAATATATCAATGGTGCCGGAGAAAAAAATGAATATTTTGTAATAATTTCATTTAATTTGTAGTGTCTATTTTTTTTCTCGTTAAAATCACAAAATAAATATTTCACACCATGCACAGTAAAACCTCGGTTAATTTGACAACCGATTATCCGAATACTCGGTATCATCCGAAATATATCTGTCCCGATCCCTACCTATTTTAAATATCATAAGACCCCCGGATGTTCGAATTGGTTTTACGAATACGTGGTATTATAATGTAATCCGAATACATTGTTTGGTCCTTATAATCACGCACGCACGTATTTTCACTCCTATTACAATGGTGGGTAGATTTCTTGGTAAAATGTCATGGTTCATTGTACACTTGTCACAGAAGCTTTTAATGAGTTATAAGATATAATTCACTATTTACGAAGTAATACCAGTCATGACCATTCTGTGCAGAAACCACACAATATTCTCCCAGACATTCAGACTATGGTTACTCAATACGACATCTCAGCTAACACGCAGAAATAGCCATCAACCATTTTGTGCATGAAACAATCGTTTTAAATAACAACAGTTTATGGTGATAAATTCACAAATATTTCCATAGAAATATTTTACAGTTTTAACTTTCTGTTTTAAAATGACCCGAATATCGATTAACTGGACTCTGTGTCTTGAAAAGACTATCAAGGGATTAAATGAGAAATTTTACTAATTAGCCCAAACCGACTTAAAGTACTAACGTACAACCAAAACGAATTGTATTAATTGTAAACAAGTGAGGTAAGGGAGTACATTAATTATTAGTGAAAGTAACTCAGAAATTTCTTTACAAACTAAATTACAAGGCTACGAAAAAATCATGTTTACGTTTACTTGACCCCACACCGCCCCAAAAAATGGAGTAGATAGATCGAAAAAAAATCTTTCTATTTTTTTTCTAAACGCAGCTCTCGTACTTTGGAGGTACGATTCGTTCTCCGCACTAAAGATTTTACTGTTAGAAATTTAAGTGTCGGTGCCAAAATGTTGGATCTGTCGAGTAACCGTAAACGCAACTATTTTATTCTGGCCTAATAGTAAACACAGTATACTTAATTACCCTCTAGTAGAGCACATTCACTTTTTACTGGTGTCAGCAAATTCCGGTCAATATACCTTTAATTTCCCGCGGTCTATAAAGTATATGTCTCACTTTAACTTGTTCCACCATTGATGCTTGATGTTTCTACAATGTACATCATTTATTTTTGTCGCAATATGTTGATTCTGGAGACATTCATTGAAAGTCTGACTGGTGTCTGGAAAGATACGATGATTGTCCATCAATGTATATAGTGCTTCATATAAAAATTCCCACTGTTGATTTGATTTTAATTTCAATATATTTTGTAAAGAACGTACAAAGTAAACGGGTATAGCATGCTAGATGTACTCAAATGCATTTTAAAAAAATCTTAGAAAAAATATAAGATACGCATATCTTCAAACAGGAAAGACGAATGTAGTAAGATGATAATGTGATTTCTACGGAAACCTGATCGTGCCATTTATAATGTCGCCGTCGCGTTTTAGGGTCGTCACACGACAACGCGCAGTGACATCGCAACACTGTGATACGACGATTCAAATGTGGCTTCTCATTGTCAGTGTCGTTTGTCATTGTCGCGATGTCACTTCGCCTCGAAGTGTGTTGACCCTAATATGCGACGGCGACATTATAAATGGCACGATCCGGATCCCATAGATTTCGGTAGCAGACGAACTAAATTCGCGGTATCTATCAAAATATTTTCTCTGTTATTTCTTATCTCAATTTTTGTTGATATTATTATGAAAAAAAACGACAAAAAGAGGTAGTAAACGGCTTAAATATTTGACTCTGCGATCACCTCCAAATAAAAGTCACCCCGTGTATAAAGGTCACTCTTTGAAAAACCATCATTGATTATTTAGATCAGACTGACCTCCGAATAAAGGCCACCTGTCAATAAAGTCCATATCTTGTCTTACACAAGGATGGCCTTAGTTCACAGGTTTGACCGTATATTATTTGGATCGTAAAATATCAAATATGCTTGTTACTTTCTGTCCCGACAAGATAAACACTGTATCATAATGGTACGTCCAGTCGCGGTTTTAATTCTTTGATTCGTTCATACAAATGATGAAAAATGAATCTCATGAACAATGCGTGACACTGACTTCATTTAATTCATCAACTACGTTTAATTCAAGTAATTATGCAAGATTTACTCCACGCAAGTTTCAAACCTATTTTGCGCAGTATTTATAGTTCAACGTACAGAACTATATCGGTTAACAATATCTGAATTAAACGAGAGAATTGAAATTGTAATCTATTATTCACAAAAGATGAAATTTCACAAGAAATTAAATTAAAACTCCCGCTTGAGCTTAAAAATAAAATGTTAAAGGAAAACACTTTACTAGCGAACTCACAACGAACAATTCTTTTTTTTTAAATGTTTTGTTTAAGTTAAAATTGCTAACACAAATAATATACAGCAGTAAAACCTGGATAATGAGACCCGAAATCGGGTAATAATGAGGTAGTCTCGTTATTAAGTTTAATTACAGGGAATTTATTGAAAATCAATCCAAAAATAAGCGATCGTTATAACAAGGTAGTCGTAATATTGAGGTGGTCACTATGTGAGGTTTTACTGTATACAAAGACAAAAAACACACTAAAGCAATTTATTTTCTACAAGAAGAGCTTTCATAATTGGAACACATAAAATACTAGTATTATACATGTACTGACGCATAATCAGGTAATATGCAGCAATAATATGTACAAAATGCTGCATTTTATCATTTTTGTGCATAAACATCCAATAATTACATCTTCTAATATTCTCTGGTAGTTGGCAACTCTTATTAACTCGTCACTTATTATTCAGGACGAACTGACCTCTGAATAAAGGCAACCTGTCAATAAAGGCCATATTTTGTCTTTCTCTAGGGTTGTCTTTGTTCACATATTTGACTGTAAATGAATCAACTTCTAGCGTTTCATTTCACTGTTATATTTAATATCGATAAAGATCGTTAAATCCTGTTGTTGTCTTATAGGTACAAATTACATAGTTAACACTCTTAGAAAACAGACGAAATTGTCGTCATGTTTCATGATAATAGAATATCGATTGTCTCATTGAACGAGGTAATAGACCATTCTTTGGTTAGCAATGTAACATAGGCGGACGAACGTAGATTCTCTGTAACGTGGTATCATTTCAATTGTACGATATATTACGTCTGACACATTCATTAGTTACATTGATACATTGATAAATTGTAATGAATACAAGACGGAATCTGACACCGTATACGGAGCCAAGTGTCTCTCGGAGAGAGAAAGTTTGCCACCTTTTATTTGTGGTGATACGTCCATTGAAAATGACTACGAAAGTAACTACATTTATAGACAACTATTTCGCGTCTCAATCTACAATAAGTCTGGTACACATGTACGTGTGCACACAATACGGTCGGCATTGAATAAGTCTTGTAAAGCCACAAACAGTGAGGTGAATCGGTTATATGAAATTGGAACGCAGTTTTGCAATTCGAATCGGGACTGCGTTCCAACATGCAATCCGCGATTCGAAATGCGAACTGCATTCCAACATGCAATCCGCAATTCGAACTGCGAATTGCGTTGCGACTTTATGCTACTTAGACAATCACGTGACCCTGATACGAAAGCATCACGGAAAAATTACCCGATTGAATAATATTCCGGTATAATGTAGCTTTCGAGAACATTTGGGAAGTATGGTCGTATTTGGACAGGTTCAACAACCTCAAAATATAATCGAATTTCCATAGCGTTCCCGAAAAATTCAGCGGAATATAGAGCTGGCAAGAGAAGTAACGTTAGAAATGAAATAATCGTGGTTATGGCTGCCCAATCAACCCTTTTTGGGGACTAGTTTCTAACTAAAAAATCAAATGAACTACATACTGGTCCACCCTGCTTACAAATATTAACTAGTACAGAGAACCTCTCCAAAACAACACCCTTAGGGATAGCAAAATTATGTTGTTGTTAAGAGGTTGTCGCTCTAGAGAGGTTAATTTAATAGTTAAGTCGTACAATGGGAAAAACTCATGCTGTTGTTGAAGGGAGGTTGTTGCTCAAGAGAGGGCCGCTCTGGAGAGCATGCACTGTATACAAAGAATCGTAGAATTTTCATCTATGTTTCATTCGTTGTCAAAGATCATAGAGACCATTCCATTAATATTTTGGATATTGTTCATCATTTTTTTATTTATTGTTAATAATTGGAAGAAAGACACTTAATTTAGAAAAAGTCCCAGTTAGTTCCGACTTTTGATGCTGTATAAGTGCTTAATTAGAGGGAAGGAATCAATGCGTATTTTATGATTTTTTCTTCTGAAAATGCCAAGGTAAAGAAACCATACTTCACTAATGAATGAGTTGCGATTCTAAGAGTGATTCGTAATCGTCTAATGCCCTGACGACTGATAACAGTTCATAACAAGAACGGAGCATTCCCGAGAGATACGGTCTCAGAATGCACAATATGTTACATCTTCTAGTTTGTGCTGTAGTAATTTCATTATTTATGTGTTTTATTACCATAGCAATGCCTTCATTTCTATATTTCGCATTCATTATCCAATATTAATGCATTCAGGGTCCACACTGTAGGCGTACGATCATGTTTCTCGTTCGTTGTATCAAATTAGTTTCCGCAGTCAGTTGCCATGTAATGAAATAAGAACGAAATTGCAAAAAATATCGAAAATGTGATTATAATGAACTTGTACACAATCACGTGATCCAATCTAGCTCGAGTCTCGATAATTTATCATATTTCCACATCAGTGGTTTAACTAGAAAGCTGTACCTTAAACGTTGATTCAGGAAGCCTCCGTGGTTGATTGGTTATGGTCTTCGGCTAGTACCCATTAGTCCCTCGCCGCTTTGAGTTCGAATACCATCCGGGGCCAGACATATTCCACATTGAAGGAAGCCGTCTAGTTAGCATACACAAGGTAGATGGATCTGCTTATATACATATATATATATATATATATATATATATATATACAGTGAAAAAAGACACCCCCCTGACAAGTTGCTAAATTACCCTCACTACGATGGTCAACCCCCAAACAACAACAAAACACCGATTCAAGATATTACAACAATTTTAACCACGGCAGGTGTATGTATATGACTGTATCGCTTTAATCATCCTCTTACATGATTTTGTTTTGTTCAGATATAACTTAATATTGTCTCATAAGATCGTGATTTCTGCCACATTGATTTTAATTAAATGTAGCTGTCTACGTTCTGTTATACAGATTCACAGACATAGGTTTGTACTTGTTCGTTTCTCCTCTCCATCATTTTATAATTATTAGGCGTAAAAAATAAAGGTTTGTTTCCGGTTACCCGACCGACCGATCTTTTACCTTCCGACTCGAAAGTTTTTACGGCATCCAAATCTTAATGCTACATTTTAATTTTCACAACAGTGTTGCCGATATATGTAAAAAATGTAAAAGAAAAAAATCTCTACCTACCTACCGACCCATATTTTGGGGGGACATGTAACCGGAAACAAATTTTTTTGTTTAGGCCTTACTGTATCTGGATTGAATCTGGTCAATTTAAGATGTGATGTAAGATTCAGTGCGCAGTATTTAGAACGAATGAGCTATCATAACATGGTCTACGTGACTCGTTCACAAACATTGATACTCGTTTACAGCATCACGTCCCAACGGATGGTCAACGTTTTGGTTATAGATTATATTTTTAAACATTATAGAAAAACCATCACAGCTTCATTCAGGGACTTGTAAATAAATAAGTATTTTTATTTTCTCTGGCGTTTTACGTCGCACCAACAGCCGGAGTCATTTAGCGACTTTCCGCCTGAATGGCGAAGGAAGACCCCAGACATACACTTGGCTAGAACCACCGACCTTTCGACTGTACTTCATAGTACAGTCTAGCCTGTGTTTGCGACCACCTCCGAATAAAGGCCACCCCGTGAATAAAGGCCACTCTTTAAAAAAATATCATTGATTATTTAGATCAGACTGACCTCCGAACAAAGTCATCTGTCAATAGAGGCCACATTTTGTACTTCGCAAAGGTGGCCTTTATTCACAGGTTTTACTGTATGTAATGTAACTATTAGTATGTATCATGTATACTTGAATGCCAGTTTTTATGACAGATGTTATTTATACCATCCACTGTGCAATTACCCAGACGTTATTGAAACCTTGGTAAAGCCCAGCTATAATTGTCTCTTAGATGAGAAATTAATGTTATGTAAGACATTGATTCCTCTGAGAATACAAGCTACTTTCTCTGTAGTGATATACAGACAATACGACAACAGTAATCGTGTCATGTTTGGAAACAAGGGAGCTATATGGAGATGTTTCCTTAAATCTTTGCAAAAGAGCTGTATTTAGTGGTAGGATTAATCGTGTTACGTGGGTAGAACAATAGTGTGTTATAAGCATGTGATGTATTAGCGGTAATGACTTGTATGTTTCCGTGGGCGGGGGCACCCTGGTCATGCGGTAATGATCTATGACAAGATATCGCTAGCACCTCACCGCTGTCAGTTCGAATCCCACATGAAACCAAAACAAAACATGTGAGGAAACTGTCCAGCTGGTTTACGGAAAGTCGATGGTTCTATCTAGGTGTACGCCTGGGGGCCTTCCTCCGCTGTTAAAGCAGGAAAAGTCGCCGAATAACCTGATCAAAAATTTATGCTGAAATGTGAATACAGTCAAACATGTGTTTGCGGCCACCTCCGAATAAAGACCACCATGTGAATAAAGGCCATTCTTTGAAAAACCGACACCTATTATTTAGGGCGAACCTCTGATTAAAGGTCATATTTTGTCTTTCCCAAAGGTGTCCTTTGTTCACAGGTTTTACTTTAAAAGTATTTAGAACCAACACGATTTATCAATCTATCGAAATAATTTTACGAATAGTTATTCAGTTTGTTGAAGGAAAAACTGAATTATGCACAATATATCGGTAGGTAATGAAGCGAAGTAATGTTATAGACTCCTATGTTGCGAATTATAACAATTACATAGTCTGGATATTATTGTCCTTGTTTAATACAGTGCAACCTCTCCAAAGTAACACTCTTCGGGAGAAGCAAACTTATGTTGTTGTTGAGAGGTTGTTGCTCTAGAGAGGTTAATTTATTAGTTAAATCGTGCAGTGGAAAAAAATCATGCTGTTGTTGAAGGGAGGTTGTTGCTCAAGAGAAGGCCGCTCTGGAGAGGTTGCACCGTATTCTGAACTAAACAAGACCCAATACAAAGTTCGGTTATTTATAAAAATCTACAGTGTATAAACAAGTTACACATCGTTAAACATGGTAGCAAAAACGTTTTAAGTACTACTCAATTAAATCGATTTCAATACGATGCACGTGCTGCAAGCGAACCCCGTGATGACTCGGTGTACAGTGAAACCTCTCCACAGCGGCCCTTTTTTGAGCAACAGTCTCCCTTTAACAACAGCATGATTTTTCCGACTGTACGATTTAACTAACAATCTAGTCACTCTAGAGCATCAACTTCTCAACAACAACATAATTTTGCGTTTCCCAAAGGGTGTTCCTTTGGAGAGGTTACACTGTATGTTGCACGTTAAATGTCATTTTAAGTAGAACAGGACCAACACGTTTCACAAGAATTAGATTTAAATATAAAGTTAATTATTAAGTTAATACTTTATATTGGTGCATGAATTATGAGGGTTGTCTAAGAAGTTTTCATTTTAAGTTTTAATCCAAAGTGGAACAAATGATTTGTCGTGTACTTCGAAATCATTGGTTTATTCCATCCTAAAAATTGTTAGTTTGCGGTTACGTGATCCAGACAGTATGTAGGTAAGTAGGTAGGTTGGCATTGCTTTTTCTTAACATCAAATGTTTGTTTAGAAAACGAAAAGCTGACACGAAGAACAAAAAAATGGTCAAAATCGCTATCAACAAATGGGATGGGAGATTTTTAATTAGTCGGGCGCGTAACTGCAACATTTTTTTAAGTTGGCCTAATATGTGATATTTGAAAAGTCACTTTCAGATTTGTATATTTTCTCGAGCATGTGGTCATGGTTTCTAAATAAATATATTGGTACATAACCTACACAGGTACTAGTAACACACGTATTACCTCGAACCACAGCTGTATGCTCGTGAAAAATGTGCAAAAATTGTAAAAACGTTTTCAAATAAATATTTGTATACAACGTATGACTTCAGGAAAATAATACTTTGTGTTGGTTCTTAGAGTTCCGCTAGAAGTTTATAGGTGCCAGAACTTGTTGATACATATCTAAGCTAATATGAATGTGATATTAACGTATTGAATAGCAGTATAAGTGATTATAAATATTCATTGAGTGTAGGACGAAATCCACTCCGGGCAAAATCCCCTTATTTATGAAAGTAAGAACAGCTTATGGGATGTTATGTTTAAATGTAGCAGATTTTTAGACTCCTTATTTAACGTCAGCAGCTTGAGTATTGGTGTATTTAATCACTGACCATGCAGCCATTAGTCAGTAACTTCGAGTTTCAGATCAAAGTGCAACACCGACTAAATCTATGATGAGAGGGCTCGAGTGAATTTTGTCTCCTCTGACTAGTAATTGCTAGCACTTCACCGCCGTGAGTTCAAATTTCACATATCAGGAAGCTGCCTAGCAAGGTTACGGAATGTCAATGGTTCTACATATGTGTACGCTTGGGGTCTTACCCCACAGTTACAGCTGAAAAAAAGTTGCAAAACGACCCTGGCTCCTAGTGCGGCGTTTAACCCCAAAGATAAAAGTCCTTGACGAACATTTGACATTTCTGAGAAATATCATTATAATTCAACTAGTTGAAGAGTAATATTACTTCACTTACCTCTGTCGAATGTTTACCACTATGAGGACACATTTTGTTAAGTTCCAGTCAATATTTCCAAACAGTGAATCACAATTTTACTCATGGATAGAATGAAAGTAACTTTAGCCCAAACGATCACATGATCAGTAGGCAACTAATGTTTTGTATAACTAAAACCAATTATTTCGTGAAATTCAGCACACATGTTCCAATTAGTAGAGTCATTAACTGTCCGACATCAGATCTTCACTAACTGTAACAGACAATTTAAAAGTATTTTATTGGACACAAAGCGATTTAAAACCCTAGAACTTTTCGATTTTCATTGCAGTAGATACATACTGTTGCGAGTTCGATTCAACCGAAGAGATGCAGCCTTTAATACTGTGGTAAGGTCATAAAATGCAGTGCTTGAGTTTCGTTGTGATCACTTTATTCTTAATCATTGTTGCTGATATTTTATTTAGATCATTGCCGTGTTAAGTAAAAGTAAACCACTTTAATCATCTCTATTTAATACATGATAGGCACTTATTTATAGTGTATGCTTATTGAATTACCGGGTGATGCACTTACTAGTACGTCTCTTGGGTCTTCTTTTAACGATACTTTATGAGCTGTTAAGTGGAATATGATGACGATTGAAAGGAGATAACTTCAATTCAATGTTATAGATCGGTTCTTCAAAAAATACCTCGTTGTAAAATTCTTGTGTAACTTACTGTCATTCAGTATGATCCTGAATGCGTTTGTTGGGTGTGAACATGGAATATATAAATATCTTAATCGAATGTGTATATGTTCCTTTGGTGTGTACATGTTCTTTGATGAACAAATATTCTTTGATGTGTACATGTTTTCTAAATGTGAACATTTTCCATAAATGTGAGCATGTTCTATTATGTGCACATGGTATTTGATGCTCCATGGAGGTGCACATGTTCTTAAGTGTGTATATATTCGTTGGGTGTATACATGATCCTTAAATATATACATATTCCTCGGATGTGTACTTGATCCTTTATACATATTACTTGGATGTTTACATGATCCTTAAACGTGTACTTGTTCCTTGGATGTGAACATGTTCCTTAAGTGTGTATATATTCGTTGGGTGTATACATGATCCTTAACATATTCCTTGGATGTGTACATGATCCTTACGTGTCTTGCTCCTTATATGTGAACTTGATGTGTATATATTCCTTGAATTTGTGATGTTCCTTTAATACATGTTATTAGGATACATGATGCTTAAATGTGTACATGATGTGTACATGAATACCTTAAACGTGTACTTGTTCCATAAATGTGTACATATTCCTTGGATGTGTACATGATCCTTAAATGTGTACATGTTCCTTAAATGTGTACATATTCCTTGAATGTGTACATGATGCTTAAACGTGTACTTGTTCCATAAATGTGTACATATTCCTTGGATGTGTACATGATCCTTAAATGTGTATAAGACAACGGGACAAAAAAGTCATTCAGGTGAGATTAAAAAATATTCATGATTTCTAATAATTGAAAAATGAATCATATGGACATAAAGAATCCTTATTTTCACCAAAACAGTAAAAAAAACATAAAGTTGAAGAAAGAAAGCACTAAAACATTGTAGATCAATAACAACACCATTGCACAAAATAAAGAAACGTCATCAAATTATTCTTCACATAGTGAAGTAACATACATGTGATAAAATATATAATGCACAGGGGCGGATAAAGGAAATTTGGTAAAGGGTCGTAAAGTGTAGATGTTTACGTAGAATATGGACACAATCAGACTTTTTTTACTCGTGCTTTTTAGAGGGGGCGTACACCGGCTCTGCCCCCCCCCCCTAAACCTGCCCACGATGTGTTGCAATGTACAATGATCAAGTCCTAAGTGTCATACACTTTAAGGAGTGCATCGTCACAACAGAGGATCTTTAATTATTTACAATGGAAAGTAAACATATGCTCTATCATGTGATAAACGTTCTAATAAATACATAAAACAATGTTATAATTGCTACAAGAACATAACTAAACATCAAATTTTCTGAAATTGCACATTGCAGTATGTTTCTAGTTGACTAAAATGTTTATTTTGCGAACAAAATGCACGAGAGCAATATAGTATCTGATTGTGTATCTAATATTGTCGTCTGCTGCATAATCAATGTAAAGTGAACTACTTAAAGTTTCATTTAACATCCTGCCTGAATTTATATGCATGATTTAAAACAACACATTGAAATCTGCTCATTGCAGCCGATTGTCTCCTAATGTGTCTTTCTGTGATTTGTCGTCTGCTTTCAGGGTCGATGCATAGATTGTGGAAACAAAATGTTCATCTTGTAGTAATGGATATTTTAGGCTATTCCTGTGAACCTTTCAAAACTGTAACCGCAGTGTATATTAAACAACATAGAGTGCAGTTCATCTGGACACATTGGTTCTAACCAAGCATCTGTCAGCGTTTGTTTATCTGTCACCCAACATTGGTGACCAATCATCTGAAAACAGAGGATAATAACTCAGGCAAGAACAAACATTAAACATGTTTAAAGTCACATGACCTAAACAATAAGGGTAGCTTGATTGAAAAAACTTTTCTTTCTGTTTAAATCCGTGATAATACGCGGTAAGATTCATCCCAAATATTTTCGTACTTCTTTGGTTTTGCCATAATGGTTCTACTAAAGAATCCTGTTCAGATCATTCGAAAACTTCGAAAAAAAATCACTACTTTTAACTTGAGTCGTGCATTATTTTAAGCAGTGGCAGTGGATCTAAATATGTAAATTAATTAAAATTAGTGAAACTAAAATGAAGTATTCATGTTGATGGTGTTTAATTTTGCTGATATGTACAGATATTCATTAGTATTGTTTTATGTGACTTTTTGTCACTGAATTTTTAACACCGTTTTTCAACAATATTTCAGATATATACGGCGACCAGTTCACCTAACTAGATTTCCTGGACTATATTCTGACCGGTATTAACTTCACTTCCACAAGGAGCCAACAACAAAACAACAAAGCAAACAAACTGTTTGAAAAAAAAGGGATTTGTTCATACGTGTTTTTTTTCTATTAAAAACTGTGTAGGCTGATAATATGCAATAAAATATCATGTAATTATTTCTTACCATCCAATGAAGAGTTTTGCAGGCAGAACAAATCACTAATTGATCCACATAGTGTTGCTTGAGACCATACCTTCTATAAATATACAAAAGTATAACTGTCACAATATTAAATTTATAAATCATCAACAGATTTGTGAAAGAACCTGGAACACTAACAGGCCACGACAACTCCGGGCTGTCTCAAAACACCTACAAATTGTATGAAAATAACGTCAAGTTATAAGTAATTCAAAGGGAGACCACTGGTTTCTAGCCCTCAATGGTTAAGCACAATAAAATAATAAAGTTCACCATAATTGTGATAAATATTTTAATTTTGCATAAAAAATATTATATACATGTATAAGTTAAAACTTGTAAAATATTCTTCATTTTTTTGAAAATTAAGCTTATGCAAGTCTTTTTTCTTGATTACACTTATCACTGTATAGTGAAAGCTAAAAGAATCATTAAAAATAAGTTGAATTGTCAAGGTGAAATGGTTACTTTGTAATATAATGATCATAGATACAAAATTACCAGACTTGATTAAGAAATTGCAGACATGTAGATATACTTGAATTGTTTAATTTGACCAACATTAGGTTCAAAGCTTAGCCATAATAATTCTGCTAAACAAATTATAAACAAAGACACAAAATGACGACACTAACTTGAAACATTTCTGATGAAGATTTTGCCACAAAGAAGTCGAGCTGAGACAGTCAGTAGACTCTATAAATGTGTCTATTTGTTTGTCATTGAAGTGATATTGTACAAGTTTCTCCCAAATTGAACTGTCCTCTGATATGTAGTGCATATCCCAACAAGTTTGTCCTAAAAAAGTAAAGAATAAGAGTAATTTATATTATAATTCTGTATTCTGTTAAAATGATAAGCTTGCAATAGGCACACCACGACGTTTATACATGTCAAACCTTGACTGTACCAGGTACGCCGCTTATGGAACTTCTTAGAATTTCCCAGATGTAAAATTGACAACCATGGCAAATATTTCTTATTGAGAATTTGCAACACATTCTATATTTACGACGATATTAAACTGGTTCCCATTGATTCTGGTTGTACAGAGGCAACGTTCTTTTGGTGCACCGCAACATGGAACGGGGACCAGTTAACGGCGATAAACTGCCCCAAAAGAGCATGTGTAAAAAATCGATATAAAATGTCCCAAAACAGCTTATGCAAAACACACAACTAAAATATCGAAGTATCGCATTTAGAGGAAAGGATTTCCCAAAGAATTAACTAGCATTCATATCTAAATATTCATCGAATAAAATCCTTCTTTTTGTAGAAATACTCTCGTTTCTGAACAATAAAAGCAAATGTTTTTGAGTGAAATATTCGAAATATTGTTTACCCCCGCAGGAGCCTACAAACTGGTTTCGAGCTTCATACATTAAAAAGGAATGTCAATTATACAAAGAGATAACCGGACAAAAACACGACGGCTGATGTGCCCCGTAGTGGCCCCATTTTAGGTCTTTTTGTCCGCCATTTTTTTATCATGTGGCATTAAATTCTCCTGTCTGGTTGGCTTAGAGCAGGCGGTGTAAGGGAAGAAATGGTCAAATCTGGGTAATTGTATATGTCACCGTCTGTGAACGGCGACAATCAAGCTACTGAGTACATTCGAGGTAAGATGGAGGTACGGAATCAACCGAGGTATTCCGAACTGATAAAATGTTTGAAAATGGTTGAAAGGCTGAATTAAAGCACTGAAAGCTCTCTTTTAAAACAGAAAAAGAGATCGTAACTTCTGAAATAAGCAAAAGTTTATTATCAAGATGGACAGCTAAAGTTTTATATTTTTAAATTTACAAAGAAAAAACATTTGAATCATTTATCTGAAACTTCAATAAAAATTATCCGAAACAATGCTTTATCCGAAATCGAATAAAGTTTTGCGTCAATTCGGATAAAAGAGCTTAAAATGTCGTATCTTACCCAAGTGAATGATGTCTCGATGATCAGACAATTTTAGCATGATCTCTCTGATGCATTCTTTTGGTAAATCAGTAAAATGGAGCAGGCCATCGTCATTACGCTGAAACGAAGGTCATACATATTTACAGAATAACAGAACTTTGGACTCGATAAATGAGATTATGTTTGACTGAACACTTGTTCATATTGGGCCCTATTAAATTATCTCAACAAAACGTTCCATCCATCCATATACCCAAAACCCACCCACTCACTCACTCACTCACTCACACTCACTCACTCACTCACTCACTCACTCACTCACTCACTCACTCACTCACTCACTCATTCATTCATTCATTCATTCATTCATTCATTCATTTTTACTAAAATACAAAAGAACGTATACACACGAATTACATGATGTCAGTTTTAATAACAACCATAGGTTGTTAACTTCAAGCTACATTATACGTACCTCTGGTAACCTGTACTGATCCATTTTAGTGCATAGATTAGCGACAGTTTGAATATGTTTATTCCAGAGAGAATTTGATCCAACTCTGCCAACCTGTATTTGTTCACCTGTCAATGTTTTCATTGTTTCTGTTAGGAGAATCTTCGTTCTGTTTATATACATGTGTGATTCCACGGCTGAGGAAACAAATTATACTCAAGTTAGAAAATGAGTTTTGTACCTTTGATCTGTGTTTATGTGACATTGTCACTGGGGTTTAAAGCCGTTTTTCAACAATTTTTCAGTTATATACGGCGACCAGTTGACTTAACCAGTACTAACTTACCCTTCCACAAGGAGCCGGCATATTCTCCACATATGGTGGAATATCGACATTTTTGTCAAATTTTCATAGAAGGGTATGACCGGCCGCAACCAGGATTCGAACCTAAATTGCTTGGTTACAAGTTCAGTGCACTAACCACTGGTCCATGGTCGTGACTATCTTTGATCTATTAAGCTCATGGTTAATCGGTTGTAATAATGCAGTGGTCTCATTATCAAGTTTAGTTATAGGGGAGTTATTGTAACCCGGTCCAAAAATAAGTGGTCGTTATAACAAGGTGGTTGAAATATTCAGATGATCGCTATTATAGGTTAAACTGTATACTATAAGTTCATATGAGTGATCGGTTTCAATATTAAAAGTGGGTTTACCTTCATTCACAATAGCTTCTAATAACCGAAAAAGCTGTCTATGGGCGGCTCCACTTACTCTGCTCAGAGATTTTGTCATCAATAACATAATCACCTACAAAATGATAATGTGAGGCATTATTTAAAATGATTAATAACTAGAACTCCACAAAGCCGCGCCAACACTCGCCTGTTTTACATCGTTCTATGTAGTAAGTAATTTTTACCAAAATTCTAATATAAAAAGGGGCATACCTCCAGAAACATAGATTTCAGAATAATGCCCCTTGTCTTGCAACTGCGCCTTGTAATGCTAATCAAGTATTCCAAATGTCGTGTAGGTATCTTTGAAAGTGTTTGAGTAATGCGCTACATTAAAGTTTTTGCACAACAACGACGACCCAGTAATCATAATGGTCCAGTTTTTTCTTCGAAACAGTAAAGAAAGTAATCATTTAAGTAGAACTTTACTTTTATACCTATACTTTGTCTCTTCAAAAACTGTATAATAAATACTTATATTCATGTTTCATATTACTAGTAATTTATAAGTAAGATATCCCAGAGTAATCAGGGTTTTTTTTTCAAATTCATTTCAACATCTCTTCGGCTTATTTCTACTGCCCCGTAACTCAGTTTTTGGCAATATTGAGATTTTGGTATTATTTTTTTGTCTCGATGAGCTCTTTACAATGAGCATGCTTACCTGCTTGTAGATCCTATCCTAAATAGGGTTAATTCCAATTTCACAAACCCATTACTCGCTTAAAGTTATTGCAGTTCAAAACGCGCAAATGCGATTTTCTCAAAATGGGAAAAAAATGACTTACGGGTTTGTAGAAATAACCCGACTATCTGATATAATTCCTCAATCTGTACCGTTAAAACCATCTCACAATGTTTGCTATTGCTGTTAAACTGTCTTTATGTATACCATGAATCTTATATACATGATTACAGTCTAATAAAGTTGAGCTGAGTTTGCAAGTTAATTACAGTCAAACCTGTGAACAAATGCCGCCCTTAGGAAGTACAAAGTGTGGACTTTATGGATAGATGGTCTTTATTCGGAGGTTATTTTATTCTAAATAATCAGTGACCGTTTTTCAAAGAATGGTCTTTATTCACATGGTGGTCTTTGTTCGGAGGTGGCCGCAAACATAGGTTTGACTGTATTGTCAAATCCTTTAAGAGCGAATTCACCAGCCCATAATAATTAAATAGTATCATTTATAATTTATTTTGTTATCATCTAAATGTTTTTACAAATATTCCACAAATATCCACATTGAATTTGCTTTTAGTTATACGTACATCAAATAAATATTCCTTTCGCCTGATGTCACCAACAGCACTTCGTAGATCAATGTATTCAATGAAATCAGACACACAGACAGACACACGTCGCTGACCATTCGTGCCAGAAACCTTCACATTGCGACCTTGACTCACTTCGCGATCATTCACAGTACGTCTGTATAAATAACGATAGAGATAAGTACACCATCTCAACATATTCTCATTTTATGTTGGGTTTTACGTCGCACCAACAGCCAGGATCATTTGGCGACTTTTATAGCTTTAACGGTGGAGGAAGACTCCAGGCGCAAGTCTGGGCAGAACCACCGACCTTCTTTGGTTATCTGGACAGTTTCCTCGCATGTAAAATTTGTCTGGTCCCGGTGGGATTTGAACTCACATTAATACTTGTAAAATACAATATCCGAAACAGTATCATTCTGAGCTAGGGCCTTATGCACATAATCATATATAATTTGACCCCGTCCAGCTGAGGTGATGGCGCTTCCGAATTCCTTTATGAAATTGACCAACCGAAAAGCCAAATTTGTACGGCTAATTAAATTGCTGCGCATCTTCAGGTGACAGATCATTAAATATCACTGCAAGAAGTATTCAACATAATTTTATATAAGATCAAAATTGTTCGCTGTAATTTTATAATTAGGCCAGAAACAAAAGTCGTGTTTTCAGTCACCCAATTGACCTATTTTTTGGCGCCGACCCTAAAGTTCCACACCGCAAAATTCAAAGTGTGAAAATAATTATTCAGGACGAACCATGCCTCCATGGTACGAAAAAAAAAATAGAAAAGTGACCCACCTACTCTAATTTTTATCAAGTAACCGGAAGGACCACTATTTTTTTCTAAGCCTTATTTTAACTCAATCTTTATTCAGAGTTGCCATTCGTTATCCCTCACTTACATCTTTGTCAACGTCTCAGCCTTTTACAAAATTCTTGTAAAACAAGAAATAAAGCCACAAATGGTACAAAATTTACAACTAAGTGAATCAATGTCTTTCGCACAATGCATTCGAGACAAAAGATGTTATTATTTACCAGAAAATCAGAGAAATTATTCATGTATAAAACGTGTGCACTATTTCCCGACGGAGAGAGTATGTTTATTTTCGGTAATTAGGTCACAAAATTAAATCGCTTTAAATTAAAACGTAACGCAGAAGTCGAAGGTATTGTGAACAGCTATGACAACAAATGTACAGTTAAGGAAAACATAGGCGTGATTTTGTGTACCAGATGGAAACTTAAAGAGACTCGGACACATGTTTTTAAACTACATGTATTTTCTAGACGTAGATAGAGATGTATGTGTTGGATAACGAACGACAACTCTGGGTAGAGCTTGCTTAAAACTGGTTCCCATTGACTCTGGCTGTACAGAGACCTTTGATGTACTGCAACATGGAACGGAGACCAGTTTAAGATTGCTTGACTTACTTGGCATTTATCTTTAATACAGTCGGTGTTGCTTCTCTCGTGTCTGCATCCCGCAAAACCCAACCACGTGTAGTTTTTGTCCATAGTGACATGTTTAGTTTAGCGCTAAAAACATAAGTAACATAATTATACAGTGTTTTCTTCACTGGGTTTAACGCCGTTTTTCAACATTTTTTCAGTTATATACGTCGGCCGATTCACCTAACCAGTTTTCCTGGATTGCATGCGAACCCGTTTTACAGTATTTCGATGCTAATGCATCTCATAGCATCTTATACAAAGTTGGCACCATGTAAAGTAAATGAGCGCTATCATTTTTATGTATATTCATAATTACGTCGCATTTCAATTCTGGAAATAAATGTTTTTACTTTATACGATGATAACAATTAAGAACGAATAAGTTATTCACAAAATAAGATAGAAAATAAATAAAGTTTAATAAAGATACATGAAGTTTAAAAGTTTAATTCTCATAAAACCGGCTTATGCGGACAAATGACGTGCATAAAACGATACAAATCTATGAGAAAACATGTATAAATGTGTAACACGCGCAAAGCATAAAATATTCATTAAGGAAACATCACAAAATCTGTATATATTTACAACGTAACAACTACATAAAAATACATACACGTAAGTGTATCTTGTACATGTAACACAGACAAATATTAAATCATTACATTTCATGCTTATAAAGTTCAATTAAATATGTGCAGTATTTCAAATTAACAACCCGTTTGCACATCTTTTGTACTACATATGATATATATTGTTAGCAAATGTTGACAACAACTTAATCAAATGTAAACGCCTCACAATGATTAAGATAACAATATACTCGTCTATTTTAATTAAATTAGAAAATACCTGCAACTTTTTTTATAATAGATGAACAATAATTAATTTTGATAGTTTAAGAAATACGAAAAGCTATATATTACCTCCAAAAGCCTAGCTCACTGCGACACAACTTGTAACTAAATGAGAATAATAAGCATTGCAAATGTACAGGTATCACGTCTAATTTTAGACTGATCAATGAATGCAGCACTTTTACCATATAAGGTAATACAGAATTGCCGGGTTGATATCTAGAACATGCCGCACAAAGGGAGTTAACCCATACAGTACTGTATATAAACTGGTCCCCGTTCCATGTAGCAGTGTACAGCCATAGTCAATGGGAACCAGTTTACACCGTATATAAATAGTGCATGTAGGCTGGTTCTCTTGCAAATGGAACGGGCACCAATTAATAGTAGTAAATCTGCCGAGTGAAACGCCAGAAGACCTTATATAGACATATCTTAGCTAACATAGGTAGTTTTTGAACGTAAAAAGTCACGCTACTCCTTATTTTAAATAAAAAAAACTGTTTTATCCTATTGATTAAGGGTTAATTTGGGCGTAAGAGTGATATACAAGACTGTACTAGGGGGGATCTGGGTGGCGGAGCCCCCCCCCAGACGCTGAACAGTTTTATAGCTCTATAAGAACCCTCCATGTAATATTTGACCATTTAAACTGTAAGAACGTTGTCGTTTCTTGGTGGAAATTTTGACAGCTGACACTTAATACACGGGATGAAATAGAACCTATACACAGGTGGTTTGTTTACGATGGCGACAGAAAAATAAGCCAATATTATGCATTCTGTCCCGCTGAAATGTCATTGGTATGCGATGTTTACATCAATCTGCGCTTGATTTATGCCAGTCAATCCATTAATTGCTCAGCGCGGAAATTTAAACAACATAAAAACCAAAACTTCCGAAAAAAAACTTGAGACGTGTTGTGAGTGAGATTTGAGCGTTACAGCGCGAGAACGTGATTTGAGGTTCAAAAGTGTGATTCTCATGCATAGGCACTCGATTTCCGATATTTATATACCCGAACCGACCTAATTTTTTAAACAAGAGCGAGGTTAGATTAGGTTAGGGATATGTGACGTGACATGTTCAATGTGGAAGAATTAAATTTATTTTATAGGTTTATCGGTTCAAATTAATACATGTATTTTTTTGTCTAATACCTTGACTTGTATTACATGAATTGAACCTGGAGTGTATAAGATAGTGTATCTCAGATACTGATTTTGGAAAATCTATATTTAGATCCTGCACAGGCCGAGTCGTTATTTGCACTTCGAACCACTTCACGTTATAACTGCATACATCAAGTATAAAAATGGCCAGGAGTATGTCGATTCGAGTTGATTTAATTCAGGATATATCAAGGTAATTTTGTTTGCCCATTGTATAATAGCTTATTTCGTAACGTTTTGTCATTGATAACTATCTAAATGATTAAAATTGTCTTGAATTGGTGAGACTTACAAGCATTAGGCCACGGGTGCAAAACCAAATTTTAGCCCTTGTTATTAGGTATAAGTAGTCTATGGAGCTAAAATTTGATTTTATGTCAAGAACCTGCGCATTAGGTCTACTGCTTCAAATTTGCGTTGAGTTATTATTGAAGCATTATTTAACCACCCTATCAGGGGGGACAAGTACACAAAATGAGTAAAGGTAAATTGTTTTTGTTTTGTTTTTTACAAAAATGAACTCAAAATCTAAAAAACACATATTGTAGCAATCATCGCAACTGAGAAATCAATAAAACACAAAGAAGTAAAATTGTATAGAACAAAATTTTACAGATTTAGCGATCTAAAATAGATTTCAACACTCTTTGTGGTGAAAATGCCTTGCAAAAACAGCGGAGGAAAGCATATTCATATAATTGTTGGATGTGTGAACAATAACAAAAAAGCTTTACGAGTGGAGTAATTCGATGTTTAATGAATAAAATGTTATATACCAAGACTGTGTGTGTTTCCTAGGGCTGAAACGAATCCAAATTTCTTCGAATCCAAATGGTGATCGAATCGGATCTTACAGTAACATTACTATTTAGAATTTATTGAATAATTGCATTCACCTTTTCATTTTTATAACATTCAGGCCTAAATAAAAAAGGTTTGTTTCCGGTTACATGCCCCACCCCCAAAATATGGGTCGGTAGGTAGGCATTTTTTCTTTTACGTTTTTTTACATATATCGGCAACACTGTTGTGAAAATTACAATATAGCACTAAGATTTGGATGCCTTAAAAACTTTAGAGTCGGCAGGTAAAAGATGGGTCGGTCGGGTAACCGGAAACAAACCTATTTTTAGGCCTAACTATGTAATAAAAACACCTATATAAGTTACTTGATCTTAAATTGTAGAAACATACAACTCCTAAAGATAACTTTGTCCTTTATTCACATTAAATTAAAGTAACCGATGAACATTGTTAAAACCATGCAGCAAGCACAATGATAATACTTTCCCTTTCCGGCATTACCACACCTATGGTTATAAAAAATGAAAGAATCACAGTTTAAGTAATAAATACTCACTGTTGCATAACCAAACAAACAGGTTGTTAATGCTTAATAAATTAACACAATAAGAAACAAAAATAAGAGTGTACAACACAATATAGCACTGTATTAATAGTAGTGTGCGCTACATTACAAAATAATCATGTCTGATGTTAAAACTGGTAATATGTTGAGTAGTAAAAGTGTAAATCTTTAATGTGTCAAATATTTTCCACCACTAAATAAAGCATGGAAGTTTGTTTAATACAAATAACTTATAAATGTTTAATATTACATCAGCATTTTCAAGTATTTAAAAATACCATTGTTCTTTCACCAACACGAGAATACGTATTTTCTCTAATGTAGGACTATACGCATCGACGCCCAACTTTATAAAAGTTTAAATACTTTTTAACGCATTAAATGTTTACACTCGAAAACAAAACTAAAACAAAAATTTGAAAGTTTATACATACTTAAAGCGACTGTGTTAGAATTCCAGTATTACACCATTGACTGTAATCAGTAATTGCGTGCAGAAAAAAACTGAAAGCGCCTTCGATTCTAAGTCAGTGCGCAGGCGCGGCAAAGCCAACGACGACATATTTCGGACTTATCGTCCGTTCCCAATCCCGTTGTATTTTGGGCCCAGGCCGAAAGTATATATAGGTTATGAGCCTAGATAGCCAAAACTGACCTTCATTCCTCAATATGACATTTATTGTACATGCAGTATGCACGTTTTTATGACTTTCCGATTCGTCAGTGGCGTTCTTGATATGAGACACTGCTCCCAGTTTTCTTCGGAGATTGTTTGACCAAAGATTTGAATTGAAATGATACGTCAAATTTAGCGAAATAAAAATGACACCAACGATGCATTGGTTTATCTGGAGAGTTATCTTAACATCAACTATTATCTTCTAGTGATATAGCTGACATTTCAAGGACAACCTTGATGAAGTTAGTTTTATCTCATAACCTGCGGTCCAGGAATGCCGTTAACCCGTGCCGGAAATATCGTTCGATTTTACGTCTTTTGTCTTGCATTTTATCGCCAAACGATTAATAGAAACATGCACTACTTTTTTGCGCACAGTAGTGAACAGTCCACACTAGACGTCTTGAATATAGGTCATCCTATAGTCTGTTTCATTTTCTGTGGTCGTTTTTACGGTTATGTGATAAATAAAATCTTACATTTGTACTCATCCTTTACCATTTTTATTAAACTCGTTGACAAGAACAATATGACACTCGGCAGAGCCTCGTGTCATATTATTTAGTCAACTCGTTTGATAAAAATGGTAAGGAATGAGCACTCATTAAAGATCCTCTATTTCATGGAAAAATGCTTACAATATTTCCAGGAATAGGTTGGTTACAATAGATCTGGTAGGACCAAAAGACGATGTAGAAAGTCCGGTATTCGACAAAGACAGGTATGGTTATGTTTTTATCGCAACCACAAATATCAATAATAGTGAAACGAAGTTAAGTACTAATGTGTTGCTATTATTCTGAAGTTTTTATATAGATACAAAGCCTGTATTAATAAGTCCACCAGAAAATTTCTGATTAATTCCCTGATTTTATGACATTTTGATTACGCTTGTTCTTCTCGGTTTGATAGCCTTACTGCAACATCTAAGATTACGAATTGTTCAAATCAAGGTCATTAGATTTTATATTAACGGATATGATAGCAGGACTTCTTTAAAGGTTGATCATTTTTGTGGCATTGGATGGCTTAATATTGAAAATCGTGTTGAACAGCCACGACTGAATCATGCACATAAGATATATTATGATAAATGTCCAAATGTCCATCTTACATGAAAGAGAATTTTGTTTTAGCATCAATACTGCACACACACCGAAATCGATAGCAATATGATTTTTATGTACCGCAAATAAACTCTTACAATTAGAAATCATTTTATTATCATTTGGAACAGTTTGCCATCTATCTATCTATCTATCTATCTATCTATCTATCTATCTATCTATCTATCTATCTATCTATCTATCTATCTATCTATCTATCTATCTATCTATCTATCTATCTATCTATCTATCTACAAAGGGGTTTGTCATGTATATCATGTATCACCCATGTATAATAGAAGGGAAACAACTTCGACAGTCGTCATTATAGTCCTTGTTATCGCACCGCAGTTCAAAGCATTTTGCTCGAATGTTAATTATGACATTGTGATGAAGAAAAACATTAATAAAGAGGATAACGGAAGCAATGTCATTTACTTGCATTTCACAATGAGATATACTAATCAATTAGTCCATTTGTGTGTATTTTTTTCTATTTGGCTAATGTAAACACTTGAGGGACTAGAGGAAAATGTATTACAATAGACTTCAGAAAGAACATGCAATACTACAAGGCCAGCCAACAACAGTCCTCTCAGTACTTTGATATATAAATATGATGTGAAGGTCGCATGTTACAACTACAAAAGCTAATTATAAAAGATATTAGCATCAATATAATGGTATATACATGTAATCTCATTCTTGTTCCGGGAATGATTTTATAACACTATAAGTACTTATATTAAATCACAGGCATTATCAATAAAACCTGAGAATCGTCTCAGATAAAAACTTGCTGAAAACATGCGCTACTAGATCGATATGGGTAAGTTAACGAACGCAACATCAGATTTTAACTGAAACAGTTAGAACTCTAGAATATTTTGACTCAGACTTCGATCAATTCGATCAAATATCTTGCCAGTTTTCTAAACGAAATATCTAGATTTAATAAACACATGCGTCCATTCCATTTACGAAAATTAAAAACTGGCCCAGACTACCACACATTCTCTGGGGGGTTTGCATAATGGATCAAATTACAAAGCCACATTGGTACTAGTATATCTATTATATTGACTTATTCAAGCCGAAAGTGGCAAGGTAACTAGTCAACTCGTACCTCAGTCAACTCAGACCGTATTTTGACCAACTCAATTCTATTTTTTGGTTTGGTCAATTCGTACCTTTGCAACTGTGGGCATGACCATAATCATACGTGATAAATGACAGATAGCCTAATTGATACACCATTTTCACTATATTTGTCCCCCTAAAAAATGTTCGTGTTATACAGTCCTGTAGAGGTTTGGTATGGTCCATTTAAAGGAAAACAGTGATTTTTGTTCATGCAGTGTGTTGCTTTAGCTTGAAAACGATACATAACATGCCTACATACATTTACTTTTAAGTAATATTGAATGAAGTGCCGAAAATGGTGCTTTTTTCAGTGTTATGTTGTTTCATTTAAAAATCACTAATTTTGAACAACCTAATAGAATATTTTGCTTGGACATTCCACTTCATATACCTATGTTATTATAAAGACATTTTAATTGTAAATATTTTTTATTTTCATCAATTTTCGACAAAAAATAAAAAAAATAGTATGTGTTTAAATAAAGGTACTGACTTGTTATAGATTTTGCCAAATTCTGCCAATTGATGCTTAACAACATTTAAAAATACTTGCAGTACTGAAAATGATCATGATCAACAGCTTATGTTGCAGATTATTTGCTGTTGAAACAAAAATAGTCATACATTGAACTGTACTTCATTGGAAATTTGTATTATTGTGTCATTTCGGGTCACTAAAAGGGTCATATTTTGTAGTGTCCGCAACACAGACTCTCCCACTCCACAAAGCATGAGATACAGAGCCAATTTTATTGCTATATAAAATGCCTTTGGCGCGTTTTTTCCCATATGAAGTGCTTCATTCATATGTACATAAGTTTTATCACAATTTGTGAAAAACTTTGTCCGCAATAGTGCAGTGTCCGCAACACAAATATTAATTTTTAGATTCATCAAGATTTTTTATTCGTTTTTGTCTTAATATCTTTGTTTTGATTAGAGTCATGAAAATACATGTATATTAAAGAAATACCATTGTATAATTTGTTTTTCTGTCCAGAATGACATAACAATGAAATTAGTGTACTTTTCTCATAATCTGGTAAGGACATTTGAAATATTCTAACAATTTTAATTAAAATATAATTCAAAAGGAGACAGATTGCTCAAGAGTGTGTAAAGAAAAAAAACATAAGTGACTTATCTTAGAACAAACAAATGATTTACACAGATTTGTTTCTGTTTTTTGTGTTGCAGACACTACAAGGTTTTATTTATGTTTAATGTGTAAATATTAATTTTAGCAATAACTATCACCTATCACTGAATTGCGATTAAATACCCCCTCCAAATAAAATAATGCAATTTAGTGGACAAAGTGCAAGAGAGCATTTACACAGTGTATGCAAATAGTTGACTAGAATAAATGTGTAATGGCATATTAAGGGAATGGTACATACATTTTTATTGCATATTGTGTACGAGTTAAGACAAATTAAACCGAGTATACAAAACAATCGCTTGCGTTTTTCTTTCAGTAATTCAAAAAATTACCTCTTTGAACAATTCTGAAGGAAACTACAATTACAATTTATTCAATTCCATAATATGCCAATACATGATTAATATTCATTTGCAGGGACATAAATAAACATGACACAAGCTATCATATCAATTCAAATGCTATTCTTTACAATGCAATAAATAACTAAGGTCACACAGACATAATTCTGCAATGTATTGCAATTTTAACAAGAATAATATGTTGTGCACATTTTTTATTCAATTGCAATGCATGCTAAAAATCCCTCAAAATAAATTCAAATGTTCCTCTTTTCTGACACAATAAATGACTGACATGAAGGTAACATAATTCTTCAAAGTACGGTAACTTCAACATTATCAATACATTCTGCACATCTTCCATGCTATTGCAATACATTTAAAAATTGGGCAAAGTTTTCCACTAAAAAATGAAGGAGATAAAATTTGAAAAAGTTGCCACAAAAATTGTAAGTGAAATATTCACCACAAGCTTCATTTGGGGACAGACCAAGGGACCAACCAACTTTCAATGGGGCATAATTTTACATTTGGCATACATAATAATGCCATACAAATCTTCTATCCAGCCATTATGTATATAAAAAATTTGAAAAAGTTCTCACAAAAAATGTAAGAGAAATATTCTCCACAATTTGGGGACAGTCTGTGCGACCGACAAACTTTCAAGGGGCATAATTCCACAACATATGTGACCTTTGTCATGAATAATCATGCTATGCAAATATATCCAACCACAACGTACATAAAAAAAACTTGAAAAAGTTCGCACAAAAAAGTTAGAGAAATATTCACCTTATGCTCCTGTTTCATTTGGGGAACATACCACGCGACCAACCAACCAAACGACCAACCCACTGACTGAGTGACTGAGCGACCGACCAACCAACCAACCAACCAACCAGGGTGTTTCCAGTACACCCCTGAAAACTTCGTTTGCAGGAGTATAAGTAGTATGGGTGGAAAAATACCTCACAGAGTGCATATGAAACAAACCTTTCAAGAGTTGGCTACTTTTAAAAAGGAGTTGTTATCTGTCATACACATGATGCATTATAGTATGTGAATATAAATGATTGAAATGAACATTAACTATTACAAATTTAAAATTATTGACATTTTTGTATGTAGACTTTATAAGAGCAACCATGTAGTGTCCGCTACAAAATCATGCGTTGTGAAGAAAAACAATTTGCCACTAAATGTCTTTAAGCAGGCGCCATATAGTCTTTTTACTTTCACATTTTTTCACAGTTTGATATAATTGGATACATTTCTACTCATGCCCGGGTGTGAAGCTGTAAAAGCTATGTAAAGATGATAACAATATTTTTGTACATTTTTGATAAAGTTTTGATAAATATATCCTTTTGATTGTAGTTGCTCAAAATCATATAAATCTCTAATATATAGATTATGTTTTGTGACCTATCTGCATACAACATTTGTTACTTGTTGTGTCCGCAACGGATGTACATGGTGTTATATAACAGGTGATATTTTACTTAAGACCACTAGTAGCGGCCTGGGTATGTACCTGTCCAACAAAACTGTTAATTTCATGATACACAATACTTCATTTTGTGTCAAAAATGAAATACTTTGGGGACAAATATAGTGAAAATGGCGATAGTTATTCAAACCTAATTTCAAAGAGGTTGTGTGTCGATACATTTACAGAAATTGTTAACAATTGTTAAGATGTGTCGTACATATTTCAAAAGATGAGGTATCTGTTTAATCATGGTTAATCCAGTGTTTCAAACGGTAATTGTAGCAGATAGATATTTAAGACCTTAGTTACATCAAATTATATTCTTGGGTGCCATCAATATATGACCTCGAATGTCAAGAGCTTGTACCTATGAGATAGCACGAGGTTCTGCTCTGTTGTGTTTGCTCGGTTTTTTTTCTTTTTCGCTTGGATTTAACGTCGCACCAACAGCCTGGGTCATAATTTTGGTGTCTGTTATAGCCTTAACGTTGGAGGAAGACCCGAGATGTTTGGGTAGAACGATCTTCTGTAAGCTAGTTTGTCAACTTCTTCACTTGTGGATTTAGTACCGAGTGGGGCCAAACTTTAAACGTGGAGGGGCCAGTGATTACTAGTCAGAGGTCATAACCACTCGACCACGGGGACCCTATTTATTTTGTTATCTTTACCATATGCAAGTACTTCATTAGAGCGAATATTTCTACACAAATAATTTCTAAGTAGTCATATTTTCGCGCTTCTGCAAAACAATCTATGTACATATTCTAGTGATTTCATGAAATGTTAGTTTAATATAATTACAACTGTGTGTTTTAAATAAGTATGTTTTTATAAAGGATTTAAATGTTTACCTAGTAATTATGTTTTCCACGTTTTTCATGAATTGAAATTGTTTACCGTTTGTGTAGTTTGTTTAGCAAATGCACCTACGACGTTCTAGAATTTCAGGGGAGGGCATGCCCATGGATTTTTCCTAGACTCTCTTTTTTAGGCAAGCTACGCCCCTAATAGAATATTTTCCACTTTAGTCCCATTTTAATCAATGAAATGATATCAAATTATTGTGCTTAACCTGGGTATGTGTATAATGCTCACAGGTATTACGTGATCAACTAAAATTCACAAGTAAACACTTCCGCATTCATTACTTTGCTTTGCTTACTATTTCACAGAAGGGAGGTAAGTACCAATTAACAGATCGTTAAACTGGTTCCCGTTAACTCTAAACTGGTTCCCGTTGATTCTGGTTTAACCGGTGCACTGCAAGATGGAACGGGGACCAGTTTACGTTGACTCTGTCTGGAACAGGAACCAGATTAATAGATCGTTGGAACGGGAACCAGTCTACTTTCGTTTTCAAAAAATTTTCCAGTTGGAAGTAGTTGCGAAAATTATGTCACTAACGAGACCTAACATGAAACCGAAAGCTTCATTTAAAGCAAGTGCTTTGCATGAAACAGATTCATATAGAGATAGGGAGGAATACAGTGACGGATGTTTATCTCAGGATGAGGAAAGGTATCCGTGTGAATATCGAGTTTCCAAGTTGGATCAGTTATTTATACCATGCAGTCTTGAACCATGGACCATTATGCACAATATTGGTCCCAGCTTAAACTAAATCAGAAGTCAGCATCGTATAATACATTCATTTGTTTTGAGATATTAAGCTTTTCTTGTTCATATGCTTTGATTTTTGTATACGAAATATTTATACAATGAAAATGTATCAAATTGTATCACTATTATTTCGGCGGTTAGAATTTAAACTGGTCCCCGTTTCATGTTGCAGTGCACCTAAGTACGCCAGATTCAACGGGTACCAGTTTAGTTAGAATTTTGTTATGTTTAAAAACTGGTAAAGCCGTCCCCGACCGTTCTAGTCTAACACAAGCCCTAAGAACTACACTAATACAATACAAAACAATACAAAATTCGAAGATATAAACAAGTATTGTTTATATAGCATAATACAACAATGCTCACAATATGATCTCCAGACTTAAATGTTAATGTAGTGATTTTAAATTTTTCAGGTACAATTTTTTATTGTATTATACATTATCACTGAAACAATATCAAAATCTAGTACCACTTAAAGTCAGTGTTTCTTTCAGTGAAAGATATGGGAAATCGTCGACAAGTTATAAAAATTCAGAGCCAGCCCCTAAAACTAGTTCAAAAAATAAAGGAACGAAAAACATACCACAGCCATCAAGAAAATCTGCTCAAAGGCAGATTCCAATTGGTTTATCTGTCAAAAATGTTACCGACCAAGAAGTGATGACTGACCCTGTATGCTTTTACCCAGGTGGAGTATTTACATGGGCCTTTGTGTAAGTAGAAAATTTTGTGTACCGTACATTCCCTTATAAATATATATATATATATTCCCTCCCTCAATAAACGCCCCCTCCCCTTTCTGGACAAGGGGAAACAAAAGTGACTTACCATGACAGGCTATTTTAATCTGAGATGAACAACAGAAATTAGTACAAAAAACTTCAAATCCAAGGAATGACTCAAACACATTTTAAATCCAGTACACCCAACAGCTCTCTGCCGACATCAAAGAACTTGAGCTGCAAGATGTGATTTCAATTCAACCTAGATCGTAGCTGTGACATCAGAGATGACAGTCAGCAGTCATTGCCGTATATACCCCACTTGTAAGACCAATGTAAAGAGTGTAATTGTTACGTAAAAACACTTAAAGAATCTGACGTTTGAACAATTTTCAAAGGTTAGTCTGTGGTTTGAATTTATATAATTGGCAACTTGTGTCAAATTTTTTTTTTTTGTTCTCAATTAAATGCCCCCTCTGTCAAAAATGTAACACCCTGGGGGCGTTAATTAGGGAATATACAGTATTCTGATTATAGCTAGCTTAATTTTGCGTTAACATGGTTAATTTACTTGAATGAGTACATGTATGCTGTGGCTGAAAATAATTGATTGACCTATATATGGGGCTAGTAGAATGATCTGTCCTATATTTGGGGCTAGTAGAATGTCCTGTAGTATATATGGGGCTAGTAGAATGACCTGTACTATATATGGGGCAAGTAGAATGACTTGTGACCCTTTGATCACAAGGATGTGCTTGTTTGAAACTGTTATCAAGCTTCATGGTGTTTTATTTATGTCTTATTTCAAATTTCAGCATTCAGTTGGTAATACTGATTGGTATAATTCTGGTGTATACTGTATTTTTGACATATCACATCAGAGATATGCAGGTAAGACATCTTAGGGAAAATATGAACAATATTTTGCATGTGAGTGAATCAGGACAAAGATATGTTGATAAAACTATAAATGATAAAATAAGTATAAGAATACCTGTACTGCTCTCTAATGGTACACCAACTGTTATTGATGATGAAGTTGAAGGCTGGGTGGACTCATACTTTAGGGAAAAGGTCCCTCACTCAATTAAAGCTCACATGCAGCAACAACAACACAGGCACATGGTGGAGCAGTCTTGTGATAACAAAGTAAAAGAGTTTGTGGATGAAAAGATTACTCCTGCCTTTGTTAATGAGAAAGTTATTGACAAGTTGATTCCTAATATCGATGAAAGCATTGAAAAGAACTCTCCTCAATTGATAGAAAAGCAAATGGAAATACTATTAGCTGACAGTATCATAGAGAAACTTCAGTCCTATACTGATGATCTAATAAAACTTGAAAGTAATGGAACTTTTGAAAGCATAATAAAAAAACAAAATGTAAAATCTTTGTTTAATGAAACTCTCAATGCTATTATCAGTGAATATGTGAAAGTAAACTCTCCTGGTATGATAGATAAATACACAAGCAGTGAAGCTGCTATTGAAGACATGAACAATAAGCTTACAGGGATGATTGATGAGAGATTAAAAGATGCTCCTATGGTTGTTGATGAAGCTTTAATGGCTGAAAAGTTGCTGCATCAAATAAATATGAAAGCAGAACGTCTCCTTAAGCAAGAAATCAGTGATCAGATTGATTCCACTGTAAAGAGAGATGTTGAAAAAGTAGTAAGTCATCATGGAAATGAAGTTAAAAAATTTCAGAGAGAATTGGGTAAAAAGAGAGATGAGCTGACTGAAAAAATCAGTGAAGCAGAAAGGCTTATAGAAGATTTGAAGAAGAGCTTAGGTGAATTAAAACAGCCTCAGGCAGAGTATCTGTCTAGACAAGGTAACTGACTTGAAAATATTTCAAAAAAATCTGAAGTACAAAGATATTTGGGAACAAAACATACCTCCAAAGTATGAATGGTATATTTAAAAAAAGAAGAATAGAAAAATGTCCAGGCCTAACCACCAAACTTTTCAGTCAAGTAACCATAATCCTGACAAGAAATTTCTAGCCTAAGTTATTATTTGGTTACATTGAGATTTCATTATTGCAAGTGAAATAATTTTTGAAAGATTTGTTTAATCTTATCAAATTTAATCAGACCAATATTAATACATGTACATTAACCCTTTGTCTCATAAGCATATTTTGGACTCTTCCAAATTCAAAGCAAATATACAAAACATCAATTTATTTAAGAAAATTGGGTTATTTATCTCTGACAGAGTGGAAAGCATTGTGGCATAAGAAGCCATTACTCATTACAAGCAATGGCTTCTTTTTGCCACAATGTTTTCAAAAGACATCAGCTTCAGATGTTGGGAGAAATGCAGTGTTATGAGACAAAGAGTTAAATGTAATCACAATTAAACTTTATTTCCATTTTATTTAGCTCTCTCCAGCTTAATTAGGACCTTCTAAAATAATTGTATTCTTATGTTTATTAACAAACATTGGTGTATAGTTGGATTACCGGTATAGGTTTTTAAACTTTTAGATCGACAGGGTAACTTAATAGTTATGTTAACTCTGCTGGTGGTGATACTGATGTTCTGTGTGTACTGGATTTATTGCAAACAGAATACTAATAGACCTTTGAATCAACATGTGGCAGTGGTATGTATGTCAGCAAATCTTATAAATTATTGATTAAAATTCACTTCATTTTGCTGTAAAAAATGTACATAAATAGTATGTTGTGTTTCTTTGGCTTAGGCCATCTTTGGCCCCAATCATGGTCCAGTGGTTAGTATGTTGGACATGTAACCCGGCAATTCGGGTTCAAATCCCAGTTGCAGCAGGCCAGACCCTTCCATGAAAATTTAACAAAAATGTCAATTTTCCTCAAAATGCGGAGAAGTTGCCAACTGTCGCTCCTTGTGGAAGAGTAAGTTAGTAGTGGTTAGAATACAATCCGGGAAAACTGGTTAGGTGACCGGCCGCTGTACTATATATGACTGAAAAATTGTAAAACCCAGTGGAAAAAAGGGCATCTTGATGATATTAACACTGATTCTGGTCTTTGTTAACCCTTTGCCTCATAAAACCACATTTGCCTGCATCTTAAGCATATGTCTGTTGAAAACATAGTGGCAAAAGAAGCCATTGCTTGTAATGAGTAATGGCTTCTTTTGACACAATGTTTTCCACTCTGTCAGAGAAAAATAACCCAAAATTTTCTTAAATAAATTGATGTTTTGTGTATTTGCTTTGACTTTCGAAGAGTCCAAAGTATGTTCATTAGGCAAAGGGTTAAGGTAGTGTTACCAGGGCTATTTTCCTTCTATAGCAAGGGCCGTTTATAGGCGTCTTCCCCTCAGGAAAATTCCTTAAATTCATACAGATTTCCCCTAAAATTCAGTTTGCATCAAGTTTTTTCTTCCCCTTGTGCAAAAATACAGTGTAATTTTTTCCCCAAATTTGAGAAAAGTCCCTTCCCCTACCAGTGAAAAAAGCCTTGGTTACCCTTATTAGCTCACCAGAACCGAAGGTTCATGGTGAGCTGTTAGGATGGGTAGGTGGATGCTCCGTCGTCTGCCGTCAACAATGGTCTTCTCCTCAGAAACTACCGGTCAGATTTACTTCAAATTTGCTGTGCATAAGCCTTTTGACGTTCTAACTGCAATTTGCTCATATAGTTCCGGTTGACCGCTTTTTGGGGTCACTAGAGCTAAAAATAGAAAAACATTTAATCATCTTCTTCTCATGAACCAATGGATGGATCATCACCAAACTTGTTCTGTAGCATCCTTAGATGGTCCTTTCTCAAGTTTGCTCAAATAAATATGGTCGGCCCCTTTTAGGGGCCGCTAGCGCTAAAAATAGAAATACCTTAAAATGACTTTTTCTTATGTTTCTATGGATGGATTATTACCAAACTTGGTTTTTAGCATCTTTAGATAGTGTTCTATCAGATTTGCTCCAATAAAATTGGTTGGCCCCTATTAGGGGCCGCTAGAGCTAAACATAGAAATACTTTAAAAGGACTTCTTTTCATGAACCAGTGGTTGGATCATCACCAAATTTGGTCTGTGGCATCCTTCATTCATCACAAATATTCTTTTGTGGTACCCTTTGATGGTCCTTTATCAAGTTTATTATTGTTCCCCATTATTTGCCCACAAGTGTACCTTTATTACCTTTTTAGTAACAAGTTAATTAATATTTATTCTGGTGAGCGATGCAGGTCCATCATGGCCCTCTTATTCAATCGCCCCCTACTCAGCTGGCCCCTGCTCTGTATTCAGTGCTTGACATACATTAATTCATATAGCTCTCGGCTTAATTTTGGTTCAGTATTTGACGCCTGGCTGGCCCACTGAATCCTGATGTGATCCCCAAACCTCGATGATGAAATGAAATTGAAATTTGACTTCACCAAAATTGTATTGACAAATGTTCTTTAAAGTCTCTGATAGCTGCCAGAATCTATATTTGTTTTATCCGGTGGATTTACAGACGTTTTTTGCCTGACAATTTAGTAAAATATTTTATTAGATTGTAAATTTTTGTCAGACTTCCATTTAATATATGAATTATACAAAATATGATCTTGCACAAAAATGTGATTATACAGTTGAATAATTTTTATTATCATTATAATTCAAGTCTTTGAGTTTATGAAAGACATTGTCACAAAGTCTTGTCTTTTCAGCCACATCAAGAGAATGTTAGATCATCAGATACTTGTATTATTCTGTTCAATCATAGATTAACGGATGAAATAAGAAAATTAGTGACAGATTTGAAAATACCTGATTTTGATTTTGACTTCTACGTGATAAAATCCCATGAAGATGCCGCACGCATGCCTAGGCATAAAGCGTATCTTATGTGCTGTGAATTTACTGAACGGTAAGTGCAAACACAATTAATTTAAATTTTGACGTCCTCAATATTTTTGTGATAATATGAGTTTGTGACAAATCTGAGAAAGAGTGGGGAAAAATGGTCATGTTTACTGTCACAGTACCAGAAAATTTGAGAAAATCTTTTATCCTAATGCTTTTTTAAACATACATTTTGTGTATAGGAAGCACAATTTTTAGTCCCTAAACATTTTGGACTTTGCTGTCAGATAATTTACGGTTGGCACCAAATCATAGGGTCTGTCGGGTAATCGTAAACATGACCATTTTTTTTTTCTGGCGAATATCTGCAGATTAGTTTTGTCATTTGAAATAATTACAGGTACCAGAATCGTAAACATGATCATTTTTTTTCTGGCGTATATCTGCAGATTAGTTTTGTCATTTGAAATAATTACAGGTACCAGAATCGTAAACATGATCATTTTTTTTCTAGCGAATATCTGCAGATTAGTTTTGTCATTTGAAATAATTACAGGTACCAGAAAAGATCAGGGGTCAGTTTTATAGACATAGCTAAGATTAGGAATGCAATGATATGGCCAAACCCATTATGATATATTTCAGTAAGTCAGTCTGTATTGCAATACACGTTGCAATATTCCACTGTATCAAAGAACATCATGACAGTTGCAAGACAAGGGGCATTATTCTGAAAGCAATATTTTTGGAGTTATGTCCCTTTTTAACTTAAAAGTTTGGTCAAAATTGCATATTTTTTCAGTCGTTGCCATTGACAGACAAGTGTTTTCACCATAGGCAAGGTATCCACTGGGCATTATATTTTTCCGCCACGGTCAATTTATGTAATTTTATGAAATTTACGCCTACAAAAATGTATGCTTAATTTATTTTTTTTTGCTGCTTGCAGATTTTTTTTCACCATTTGCAAAACTGGCAAATAGCAGCAGAAACCCTGGTATACAATACTCTTGTTTTATTTTTTTTATTGCCAATGTTCAGCTGTTTACCTGAACAAAATGAACTTCCATAAGCCTTGTCGGACAAGTTCCTCAATGTGAAATCTTATTTTTTTTCAGGCATGTTATAATTGAAGAACAAGGACTTGGTCTTGGAGATTTGCACAGAAAAACACACGACAAAGTTATGGAAATAAGTGGTCATTGTTACTTTTATAATTATTATATACACTATTCAACTTTTATAATCTGTCAACATGGTATACTGTCAATATTTTGTGAACTTGACTTTTTGCTTACTTAATTTGATATACTTTACAGATGAAGTGTATCTCATGTTATGATACCTTAAGCTATACTTTTATAAAAGTTCAGTAGTGTATATATTATACCTGTATATCGTGTTTAGACCAGAAAAAGTAGTCGAGGCCCTGGTTACGTGATCAAAAACACAATAGAGTAGTTAGGTTGTAATTGTAATGTTTTAATGACTTTCAATGCCAATGCTGACTGAATGATTGATATTCAGATACAAATACCTGTCTCCAGATATAATTCAGAACAAGGGTGCAGCACCCTTTATGCACGATATGCACATGCGTATAAAAAATTCTGTGACTTAAGTTGTAAAACCCCATCCCACATCCCCTTTGGCACTTTGTGCCTCACTGTGAATATAAATATTTCATTCCTGCCTACGCCTATGCAATATGTCCACTATGTATGATTTATCTTCATCCAACATTGTATGATTGTGATAATAGTGATAAAAAAATATTGAAATTTTTGTTTACCATTGGTGCTTCTTTTAATCTGTCAATTAATCAGTTAGGTGTGGTATTACCACAGTCAAAGCATGTTTTCATTTAAGAAATAAAAGTTTTGCAACTTTCTTGTTTCCAAATAATGAAAGTTTTGCAACTTTCTTGTTTTCAATTTTCAGGGAAGCTTATAATATTGTACATACATGATCCAGGTTCACGGCAGTTAAAAAATGAATATTACAGTCAGGGAATCTATTGTGTGAGCTCTCAACCAGAACTTATGAAACTTCGTGATCATGGCTGCTTCTTCAGTATGCATAAACAACTCGATGATTTTCAGGTCAAAAGATTAAGAAAGAAATTGAATGAGTACATTAAATAGTGCTGATAAGATCTGAATCCTGAACAGTTTGTGACTTATACTCATTAGCTGATCTTAACTTAGCTGTTATGTGGAGATGTTATTGTCATGTTTTCATCAACAGCTGATGTTTATAATGAGTTCTGTTGCACTTGCTTCTTACACCCCAGTTACACAGACAGACGGTTGTAAATTACTCCCTGTTTTGATCCGTAGTTATGGGTGATTTTAATTCTGGTTTTCTGTGTGAATGGCCATTGGTGATGGACAAGTTTTCAATCAGTTAAACAAACATTTTATAGGTTAACCACTGATCAAAATCAACAAAATACCACATCTTTTTTCTATCGTGGTAAGTATTAGTTGATCGGTTGCTTATCAGTGGCTCGTCAATCGGTAATTTTTCGCCGCTAAAACTTATCTTTCCCCAATAGCAATTCATAGATGGAGAACAAATGACCAATAGGTGATATCGGTTTTAAATACATTGTCATCGGTTCACTCCATAATTTGGCTAAAAAACTGCCAATAGATCACCGATGGCTCTGTGTAACTGGAGTGTTGTGGCAAATGTAATATTAGTGATGCCTCCACTGATCTTATCATGTCATAAGTTGTTTTGATTGATTGATTACCGATTGAATGCATTGATTGATAATTTTTCTATATTTTTAAGTTTTATGTGCTTCAATTATAATCTAACAACAAGTAAAAGTTCTCATAGATGAAAACAAAGGAGGAATTTAAAGTCCAATGTTTAACACAAAGCAAATTTAACCCTTTGCCTCATTAGCATAATCCGGGGTCAAATCCCGGTAACGGCAGGTCATACCCTCCTATGAAAATTTTACAAAAATGTCGATTTTCCTCCATATGTGAAGAAGTTGCCAGCTCTTTATGGAAGGGTAAGTTAGTACTGGTTAGTATACGGTCCAGGAAGACTGGTTAGGTGAACCGGTGGCCGTAAATAACTGAAAAATTGTTGAAAAATGGCGTTAAACCCCAGTGACAATAAGTCACGTGAAAACAAACAAACAATCATTAGCATAATTTGGACTCTTCAAAATTCAAAGCTAATATACCAAAATATCAATTTATTTAGTAAAATTCAGTTATTTCTCTCTGACAGAGTGGAAAGCATTGTGGCAAATGAACACAATTTTTTCAAAAGTCATCCGCTTCACATGTGGGGAATTGTGGTATTATGAGGTAAAGGCTTAAAGTCATGAAGACAGCTTCCAAAAATATCCTGACTGACTTAATTTTGAAGTGTCACTAAGACAGTTGCCTAAAGTTATGCATTTGCTGTGTAAAAGAAATGTGTTTGCTACCTAAAGAAATGAGTTATAGTCAATGAATTTCTCAGTGTTAATAAAACCTTCCTGATCTGGGTATGGCTTTGATCCATGAAAAATTAGTTGATAATCAGTACCATTTGAAAATACAAACAGGGTAAATGGCTTTCAAAAACATTAACAACCACAAAGGAAGTTTTAGTCAAATTAACTGCTAACATTTTCACAAGTGTTTTATGGAACGAAAGAGTTACAAATACAAAGCAAGATTTCCCAAAATCTTACATTTTATTGTTTGAAATTTGCATAGAATGATTTCTGTAAACTAATTCTCTTAGAAACATACAATTTGATTGTATAAAAATGTTACTGATAAAGCAATAATTTTGCAGCATAACAGTACTATTAAAACTTACTTATTCCTATTGTAAGACATTATTGCACGTGGTGCTCCCTGGCAACTCACAGACTTTTCATACATGTACCTTATTTTCAGGGGATGTTTGAGGAATATTTAAATTGGGTATATTGTAAATTGTGTAAATTTTAATTGTATAAAATATGTTTGTGATGTTTGAGATTAAGACTTAATATTGAAGTACATTTTGGATTATGCTTAATTATTATTATTTTGTTTTAATTGTCTAATATTTTGTGCTTGAAACTTTGGTGACATGGAAGAACTGCAAAATTTATGTTTGCCTGTGTGACATCACATGATATGGGATCATGTGACTAAATGTATTATCATGTGACTAAATGTGGTATCATGTGACTAAATGTGGTATCATGTGACTGCTTTAAGCAGCATATGACTGATTGTAGTATGATATGGTTGATTTTAGTATCATGTGACTGTAGTATCATGCGACTGATTGTAGTATCATGTAATTTTTTTGTCATGTGACTGAATGTTGTATCATTTGACTGATTTTAGTATCATGTTACTGATTGAAGTATCATATGATTGATTTTAGTGTCATGTGACTGGGCGTTGAATCATGTGACTGATTGTAGTATCAAGTAGTTGATTGTAGTATCATGTGACTATTGTACTATCATGTGACTGAATATTGTGTCATGTGTGTGAATGTAGTGTCCTGTGAGTGAACAATGTATCATGTGACATATTGTGACATTGTTTGACCAATTTGTTGTATCACATGACCTTCGCTGGTTATTGCAACCAGTTTATAATATACAGTCAAACCTGTGTTTGTGGCCACCTCTGAATAATGACCACCCTGCGAATTAAGGCCATTCTGTGAGAAGCGTCACTGATTATGTGGGACAAACTTACCTCCAAATAAAGGCCACCTGTCAATAAAGCCATGTTTTATCTTTCCCAAGGGTGGCCTTTGTTCACAGGTTTGACTGTACAAGTATTTGTTTCTTGTGCTGTCATTTTACTGTTGCACCAAATATTGTTCGCACTTATAACAAATGATAGGCAAATCATATTGTGCCGTGAATAAATGGGTATGCTTGGCTCAGCTTATATGGCCAAAAATGGTTTTCGTGAAATAGTTTTTTTATATTTTTCATGATTTTATCCGCAAACATCAGTATTGGATAGAGTTTGGGTTGAAATTTGAAAACCCTACATTATTTAACGATACCTGAAACAGGTAGTGGTGAGTTTTGTTGGATATTATATTAAACAGGTAATGGTGAGTTTTGTTGGATATTATATTAAACAGGTAATGGTGAGTTTTGTTGGATATTATGTTAATGATATAAAATATTGTCTGTTTTTGTTTTTGCCGTGTTTGCCTTTGCTTATGTATTGGACTAACCTTTGTTATTTTTTCTTTTACTTTTTATGATTTATAATTCTATTACGGCTTTGTTTTTAGCTCACCTGAGCACAAAATGCTCATTGTGAGCTATAGTGATCATCCTGTCATCCCGTGTAGTCTTCTATTGATTCAAAGAAATCTTCTTGGAAACCTTTAACTATCTTTGTGGCCAAAACCACATGGCCATGAGCTTAGATATCTGTTTGAAGCATTGTCTTTTTGTGCACTACTGAGATAGTTCAAATGATGCCCCTGGGGTCAAAATTTGTCCTCCCCATGGGTCACTTGTTTTTCATGAATTATGTTGGAAAAACTTTTAAAATCTTTTTTGCCAATACCATATGGCTTAAAACTTAGATATTTGGGGTGTTGCATTATCTCTTTAATGATCCTCTTTTGAGATTATTAAACTTATGTCTTTGAGGCCCATATTGGCCCTGCCCCGGGATCACTTGTGTTATAGACTATATATATATAATATTTAGAGAAAACTTTTAGAAATGTTCTTGGCCAAAAACACATGGCTTAAGCATGTCATTTAATGTGTAATATTGCTTTGTGGTTCTTTTTTAAGATTAATCAAATTATGCACCTGTAACAAATTGGTTTTGCCTTTACAGTCACTTGTCTATTCATCAGTTTATTCAGGTGAGCGATACATAGGCCCATCATGGCCCTGTTGTTTCATGTTTGTGTTTATATAGAACATCTTTTGTCCAGTTTTTAAAACAAAAAAATCATTATCCCATGTACTTACTTATATTTTTTATATGAACGATTGTAAATAGATTATTATACTGAAAATGTTTCTTGTGTATGGACCATTATATAAGTCATTGATTTTCCTTATATGTACACATTGGACATTGTTAAATGTCTGTGTATACTTAGATCTTATTATTTCACTGCATCACTATGCTGTCAGTTGAGGTTTGAGGAAAGTTTTTCTTTTGTTGTTTTTTTTCACTGGGTTTAACACTATTTTTCAACAATTTTTAGTTATATACATACAGTTTACCTAACCAGTTTTCCTGGACTGTATACTAACTAGTACTAACTTACCCTTCCACAACTTCTCCACATATGGAGAAAAATCAACATTTTTGTCAAATTTTCATGGAAGAGTATGACCTGCTGGGACCGGGATTTGACACCAGATCACTGGGTTATAATTTAGTGTACTTACCTTTGGACCAAGATGGTGGCTTTAGGAAAGTGTAACCGATCTTTAGTCAACATCAGGCCAGAAAAAATATTGTGTTTCTGGTTACTTGACAGAATCTACTTTGTGGTGCTGACACTGAAATTTCTGACAGCAAAATCCATAATAAATAAATATTTAGGGTCAAATCCCGCTTCCAAAGTAAGAATTAGAAAAGCTGTGCAACCAACCTACCCTGTTATTCTTGGTCAAGTAACTGGAAACATGGAGTCATCAGGTTCAAGAAAATTGTCATGTTGTTCAAATATGTGGTTGATAAGTGGCAAAACTTCTTTTCTGCTTTTCTCCCAAAGTTTGGAAGTGCAACTTAACCCTAAATATTTTCATAGTGCGAATTTTGCTGCTATAAACTTAGGGTCACCCCCCCCCCAAAAAAAATAAAATAGAATTGGTCTTGTAACTAACTATAAACACAAATATTCTGCACTATTGTAAATTTTCCATTGCAACATTGGTACACAATATGTTGATTCAAGATACTACTTTCTACTACATAAAACATGTAACTGAATAATTGTCTACCATCCTCGTAAGTCAGGCGCGTAGCTAGCCTATAAAGAATGTGGATTCAAAATAATCTAGGGGGGTCAGGGGGCATGCCCCCCCTGAAAATTTTGAAATAAATGGTGCAATTTGGTGCGTTTGGGGGCCTCCGGAGAGCTTTCTTGACCAACGAAAATCCATTTATTTTAGCATAAAAATGGAGATGAATAGCTTTACTTTCGTTTATTTCAACTAGTCTACATTTCACAGCAAGTCTAACTTGCGGCCTTTGCTGGAAGAATAAATTGTGGCTCCGTACATGTATGAAATCGGAATACTTTTGACCTTTATGCGCTTCCGTAGATGAAAAAAATGACGAGCGTTGTGTTTACCAGAAATGTTTTTTTCATAAAATCCATGTATCAATATAACTAATCTACCAAGAAGGAACTATTTCAAAAATGCAGAGTAATACGACAAATGCACCAGAATTTTTCACATAAATTTTGCATCATGAATTCACTGATTCAGGTTGGTTAGTTCAAAATGTTGTCAGTCTCGCTAGAATCGGTTCACAGACATGGTCAAACATGTCATTACTCAACAAACAGACCGAAACAAATAAACACTAGGCATACATAGTAACATTTTAGTTATAATTACCTCTTTTCTATCGCTGATTCTGCTGATGACTTCTTTAAGAACTCGATGTAAACATTTGTTTACATTTCGAAAATACGGCGCGTGCAAACTTCCGACTTTGAAGAGCTGCAAAGGCCGACAACTTTTCAAAAAAATACTACGGTATGGTGTACGATTTAGGCTATATGATTTATAAAGCATTCAGTGTGGTAATTATCAGATCTGGCGAACGCGGCTGAATTTCAAACCACATTTTTTTTACTAAAAAATTTTTTTTTTGGTCAAAATAATGTGGATTCAGCTGCGTACTCGCGTATAGGCAGCTACGCGCCTGTAAGTATCTACAATCTTGACTACCGAATCTCTGAAATAATAATGATCAGTGCTTTCACTTTTCTTTGTCAAGGGAAGCAACTCGTGAATGTACGCTGCATACTTGATTTGCGAGTTAGTTCCCTTCGCATCCAATCCGCTTAGAACTTCCATCTCTTATTCAGAAAGTACGAAGGTTTTTCATGTGAAGGTATTTCGGCATTCAGATAAAGTGACTTTAGTAGCATACGCTCTCAACAATATGAGTATGGTCCCTACATACATACATACATACATACATACATACATTACGCATGATAATAATGTATGTTTTGTTCTATGAATATGTAAATTGTATGTATTCAGTTGTACAGAAGACACGTGCACCCCGGCAGCCTGGCGTACACAACAACAACAAATCATTTCTCTCCAAGAAGCGTTTCAATTAATCGTTTGGTTACATGAAAAATCTAATTTCAACATCATATGACCTTATTTTGTTAATCCATTGACAATGGAAAGAACCTTGGGAAAATGTACCAATTGAGAAATTATCAAGAAAAAAATATTTTTCCTTTATTGCTTGCCAAGGGTAATAATTTACAAAAATCACGCAAGACTTGAAAACAATCATCTAATTAAAAACATACCATTGATTTCATGATACTATAGGACCTTTCCAATCATAACTTGTTCGGACTGACAAAAAATGTTCGGATTAGAGAGGTTTTCGGAATACAAATGTTCTGAATTACAGATGTGTTTAGTATTAACTACATTACAAGTACATGTATAAAAAAAGTCAGGACCAGCTGGCGTGTTTTGTTTGGAGAGGTTTTCTTATTTCGAAGGTTTGGATTAGTGAGGTTCGACTGTATACTATTTTATAAACACATTTGACACCGTTCACTCCTGTTTAGTTTTAGGATTGTGAAGTGCGATGGTATGACTGCAATTGTTCTGAATTCGATCTTAAATCATTTTGAAAGGGCGCATTTGGGGGGACGGAACCGGCGTGCACCCCCTCTAAATCTGATAAGCATAAGAAAAAACGTCCGTTATGAGCTGATTATGTCCATATTCTACATAAACATCTAGACTTTACGCCGCGCCGCGCCGCCCCCTAACCAAAAATCCTAATTCCGCCCCAGATTTAATTACACGCTAAGTTTTAGTCTGCTGTCTTAACTTGGTCATCTGTTTTAAATGTTCCTCTTTTAATGTGAAGATGGTGATTTGCGAACAGGTATATCTCTTGCACCATATGTTTGTAGGTACAAACAAGGAGAATAAATCAAGCACCCACCGTATATACAAGAAACGTTCTGTAACATCTTTGTCGACTAAACTTGTTTATTAAATCGTTTGTGGTTGTAATGACATACTGTATCTGTTTGAGATTCAAATTGGTGGATATTACAGAACCCCATCACGTGATGTCGTAGGTGTATAAATTCTTAATGAACGTATAATGCACAGTTAGTCCGTAAATAAACTCTCTATCTATTCTTGTCTCATTTCTCGGATGGCAATTAACGTTTCTATATAATCATTGAGTAATGACTATTTTCCTTTTTCGGAGCAAGCTTCCCCGTGGTCACAGTATTTTTATCCTAGGTTTAATCTTTGTTAATAAGAAAACCGCCATTAAACATTAATGTAAGCGTTGATGATGTGCCTTTTAAATGCTTTATGACGTCATTGGTTGTCAAAGCGTCTCCCAGATTAGAAGTAAATTGGTATTGCCTATTTTTCATGCGGTGTTTTTGCTTTCGTTCACCATTTTCAAGATCATAATTAGGACACAGATCTAAAGTAATTATGCTTGATTACTACAAAGCTATAGTGCAATTTGCAATCTTCTTTCCTTAGAGATTTATTTTTCGTTAGCAGACGAACACTTTGATTCACAAATATAAAATCGTTCAAAGATTGCAATCAGGATAAAAAGGTTCATTATTATCGATTTTATTAACTTCTCTTGTTTATTCAATCCTGTGAAAAATATGGCGGGACAGACAGATATGAAACAAACCATTTCTTTAAACGCTCCATTCATGGTTGACAATATCGCTAGTTATAGTGCAGGTAGATTATACAAAAGGTATACAGTGCAACCACTCCAAAGCAACAACCTTTGGGAGAAGCAAAACTATGCTGTTGTTGAAAGGAGGTTGTTGCTCAAGAGAGGTTGCACTGTATATGGTTGTATACATGTATGATTCTCGGCCGGTATACATGTTGTTTTTTTTTCAGATGATTGGCAATTTGATGCCAGTTGGCCATTTTCTCATTTGAAAAATGTAATCAATGTTAACGAGTATATTAGCGGAAAAGCTGACGTCAACATTAGCTCTAGGTCAGACATATTTTATAATGCTATAATAATCCCTGAAGACAAATCAGCCATCTTTAAAAAAATGTTGGTTAGCGGTTATGCGATCCAAACCTTTAACAGTAAGTAAGTAGGTAGGCAGACATTTTTGTTGGCATTATATATCATGAAAACGAAAATCGGACAAACGGGACATGAAAACACACAATGCAATGATTATTTTTGTAATTTGTGTCCGGGTCCGGTACAACTGGAATTGAAATACGCGGAATGGTGCCAAAATTGGGAGTTTTTAGGCCAGGAATTGGGAAACACAAACAAAGAGGGAAATATCGCTGTTATGTCAAAATCGCTAAATTCAAAATAATTTTAGGGTTGTAGGATTTGTGAATGAGTTGTCACGTAAGCGCAATTCAACACACTTTTAAGGATGTCCTTAGATGAATGTGTCGTTCGTTTTATTTTGAGTACTCCAAATAGTCACATAGGCGAAAGAATAATCTCAGTACAGTAAATTGCAATCAAGTATGGCCAGAGACATATGTGAAAAAAAAAACAGGTATCACACTGAATATATATATATATATATATATGATATATGATATATTTTTAAACCACTTTATTACAGAAGTTAGCTCAGACGCATAGTCTGATAAGTTTTCATGATTGAAAATATAATACGTGTATAATATAAACGATAGAGACAAAGAAGGATAAAATGAATCAAGATATTCGTCATTTGCTTTTGCAATTTTGGAACAGTAAAATTTATTTATTTCGTATTATGCAGGGACTCTTCTTGTTATGTATATAGTCCCTGGGTGATGTAGGAATGCGTACTTTTTTAATTATCTATGTTCATGTATAGTACTTGTATATCAATTTTGAAAAATATATCTTGTCTACATAGCAAGCAATCCAACCGTATTATTTAAAGACTTTTTTAAATTTTAATTGCCATTTCAATTTACATATTTTAAAATCCCGTTTCTTCAGGTTTTACCCTTTCATGAAAATTTGACAAAAATGACGATTTTCCTCTATATGTGGAGAAGATGCCGGCTGCTTGTGGAAGCGTAAGTTAGTATAGGTTAGTATATAGTTAGTACGTATTTTTCTAATTTTAAATACTGCTCTCTGTATTGCAACGTGTGATAAAATCGTTTGACGGAAGTTGTTTATAAGTTTACAATTAATCTAGCGATCGAAACTTTAAATAATGCATGCACACATTTTTAAAGTGACCCGTAAGCAACGTGTATTAAAGAACGACAACTCTATCGCGGAGTGTTTATCATTTTTCATACAAGTGTTCTTCTTACGATAAACCGAATCAGCTCCCGTGACGTCATTGATTTGCTTCAGCTGCCATCTTTCTGAAAGTTGCCGGAAAATCAGTGAGAGACATTTTCTCTGATTCTAATTCGTTATATCTAACCGTAAGTTCCATTAATCTTTGAAATAACGACCTATTGAATACATTATATATCGTAAAATCACATGTTTTCAAACATGTGAGCATGCAGAGCCGGCGTCTTCTTTCTATTTGATCACTTCGTCTGAATATTATTTTCTCGTCGGAGACGGAATAACGTTAGTTTGTGAAAGTACCTGACACTAGCTTTTTTGTTGTGGCTAAGTCTTTAGTTAATAACTATTTCGGTTATGTTCAAATACGCTGGGAGCTCTCCGCGTTTTACATGTACCAACTACGCTTCAAACTGAAACTTGACCTCATTTTAAGAATAGTGTTGCAGTTCGGATGTCGTTTCATAGATTAACTTGGGTATTTCGAGCTGTTGGTCAAAAGTTGATTGGAGTCAAATAGTCATGCATCTAGTTTAAGCATAACAATTTTGCCCTGCTATCATCATTGTATGAGGTCAAATTAAAAGACGGGCAGGCTATGCATGTTCAAGATATGTTGAAGTCATTATTTTGAAGTCTATACCTATACTATTTAAGTTTAGAGGTTTGTTCAAAGACTGATAGTTGGTGACCATGAATAGCCTTTGAAATCTTTAGATAGCACCAGTTTCACCTACACTCAAATTCCAACTTGTAAAAACACTTGAAGCTCTTATGGAAGTATGGACCCCCATCAATGAATTTTGTTGGTATAACTTTGTTTATAAATTCTCTGTTTGATTTGAAATGTTTGTGATCAAACATGTTTATAAAAACCTTAAAATGCAGCTTTTTGAAGAAATTTTACAAGACATGTATAGCATGATTCCTATTTTGATTTCCGAATAAATGTGGAAAAATCCAAGAATTTTTATTTCTTTTGCTGTATCAGTTATCCTTTCATTTATGGATTTTTTCATTCAGCTTTATCTTTCAGTATTACTAGTTTTATGATTATGGTATGTCATAATTTATTTATGATGTGGGGACCAGGACCTAATGATGTACTCCTGTTCATGTATAGGTGGGGAAATTGTGTGTTAGAAAAACAGGAGTTCATGCTTTTGTGAAAAAGCTGAATACAAAGTCAAGTAACATGGTTGCATGGTGGTAGCTGAATCATTTTGACACCAAAGCCATGAGAGGCACACATTAACAAGAAAGTTATCATAAAATACATGTGAAGTGAATACAAGTTTACAATAAGTCAGTTATTTGATTTTTGTTTGTTTATATCTTATATTTGAGAGGAATTTTCCTTCCAACGAATCAACTGTTTTGTTTAGTGTCAGTGAACAGAGCTAGGGTTCAGCTGCAGTGTTCATTATTGATAGAACTAATTAGAAGAATTTTTCATTTAAAATTATTTTCTGAACATACCTCACGTAGGTATGATTCATTTCCAGATATGTTTGTACTTAGGATTTTACTAGTTGAAACTTAAGGGTATTCACCAAAAAATAGGGTCTGCCAGGTAATCTTTAGTACAATTTTTCTTTCAGGCCTTGTATTTGTAAACCATGTATATTTTAAAACTTTCACCACTCCAATATGTTATAGAAGCCAAATAATGAAATTGCCCTTATGATAGGTTTTTCACAATGACAGCAGCTGGTTTGTCTTTGAGTTTATTGTTGTCATTCTAATATAGGATGTGGTCAGTTGCAATGATCTACATTCAATATCTCACTGAGAGCAGTAGTCATTGTTTGATAGTGGCATGTCAGGAGATAGACTACATTTTGTCAGGGTGTATCACATTACTAATCCATATGTAAGGAAAAGCTCCATTCTATTTAAATTAGTTTCTGTTCCAGTATTTAGCCCTCTTTTCATGTATAATAGTTGTTTATCCCTACCACACTTACAAGCATAGAGATAGCATTGTAATGTTCAAAGCCCAGTACTATTCTAGTCACTACTACTTAGGTAACAGTGAACATAAGTATTTTTTTATCTGGGGTTTAACATTACACTAACAGCCAGGGTCATTTAGTGACTTTTCCAGCTTTAATGGTGGAGGAAGATCTCAGGTGTACACCAGGGTAGAACCTTCCATAAGCCAGCTGGTTAGCATTCTCACATGTGAACTTTGTCTGGTCCAGGGTGAGATTTGAACTTAATGCAGTGAGGGGCTAGTGATTACCAGTCAGAGACCATAACCACTTGATCATAGAAGCCGCCAAACATATTTATACAGCTTGTGTTTTATTTACATGATTTTCAGTAGTGCTAGAAGAAATGTATTGTTCTGCTAAATGCAAAGTACTGTATATATTTTTTTGTCAATCATCTCAAATTGACTGACATATGATATGAGATGTGATTTACTTTATCGTTTGTCAAATTGTTCCATTTATCTGTTCGAGATATTGCTTCATTTCTTAGAAAAACTTAATGATTTTTAGTATTCTAATGGAACTCCAACCTCAGTTAAATCACCATATTATCATGACTCTGTCACTTGTCAGGGACATTTCTGTTCACAATGAGGCAATACTTAAAAACTGTTTAATTGCAGAACTTTGCATGACAGACTCAGTAAAAAATCCTGCTACCCAAAATTGTTTTCTGTTTGTTTTCAATGCAAGCATATAATGTAAAAATAATGCCTCCCTACCTTCCCACTAAATGTTAAAAGATTGGATTTCATAACCGCAACCAACATTTTTTTAAGGATGGCCTGCGAATTTTATGTTACTTAATAATATATTGTGTTCTGTTTTTCTAGTTTTGGGTCTAGAATTATTTTATGCATGCTTTTTTACTTGTGTAGCTCATGTAAACTTACATTTTTTTTTTGTTAAATTATTGGGAAAACTTCATTAAATTAAGATGAAGGTGTTCAGTTATTGTGTATTTTCTTGTTTCAAATTTTCTATATCACGTAATTTGTAAATATAAGTGCAAAAATATATAAAAAGAAAATGGATAAGCTATAATCATATACAAGGAGAATGGTTCTCTACAGTTAGGTGTCTGCTTATTCTTCCATGATACTGTTTTTACTTCTATAGTGGTCTGGAATCAGTAGTTCATTATTGATTTTGGCACAAATTATTTGTTACAGACCAAATAGTTATGAATTTTCAAGGAATGTTATAATATAGTCTTGTAATATTAATTTTCTTCAAACTGAACCGTCTATGAAACATGATTTAATTTACTTTAAAATGTCATGGATCAAATAGTTACATTTGTTGTGAACTCCGAAGAAATATTTGTTGTTAATGCTTACTTGTTCACATGCTGGCAATTTTAATGGCACTTTTAAATTTTTATTGTTATACGTACATTATTTTTTTTGCATACTTTATCTTATTAATAATACCTTTCTGAGAAGTAAGATTAGTGGTTATGTCAAGTTAAAGACTGGGACTAGATAGATCTCGAATGTGAGTGGTTGAGTTTTCTATTATTATCTCCAGGTTGATATAAGGGTGATACATCATGCTGCCATGTTGTATAGATTAGATCTAGTGATAAAGTGTTCCTGCTGTGTTGTATGGATTAGGACTTGCATGATCAAGTGTTCCTATTGCATTGCTGTGTTGTATACATTATAAATGGTGTGTTCTAGTTTCCTGGTGTGTTGTATAGATTATAAATAGTGTGGTATAGTTTTCCTGCTGTGTTGTATACATTATAAATGGTGTGTTCTAGTTTCCTGGTGTGTTGTATAGATTATAAATAGTGTGGTATAGTTTTCCTGTGTTGTATAGATTATAAATAGTGTGGTATAGTTTTCCTGGTGTGTTGTATAGATTATAAATAGTGTGGTATAGTTTTCCTGCTGTGTTGTATAGATTATAAATAGTGTGGTATAGTTTTCCTGGTGTGTTGTATAGATTATAAATAGTGTGGTATAGTTTTCCTGGTGTGTTGTATAGATTATAAATAGTGTGGTATAGTTTTCCTGCTGTGTTGTATAGATTATAAATAGTGCGATCTAGTTTTCCTGGTGTGTTGTATACATTATAAATAGTGTGATCTAGTTTTCCTGCTGTGTTGTATAGATTATAAATAGTGTGATCTAGTTTTCCTGCTGTGTTGTATAGATTATAAATAGTGTAGTATAGTTTTCCTGCTGTGTTGTATAGAATATAAATAGTGTGGTATAGTTTTCCTGGTGTGTTGTATAGATTATAAATAGTGTGATCTAGTTTTCCTGGTGTGTTGTATAGATTATAAATAGTGTGATATAGTTTTCCTGCTGTGTTGTATAGATTATAAATAGAGTAATGATTTCCTGCTTTATGTATAGATAAGGACAGTGATTTTATTTTGCAATTTTGAGAAAGGTCCTGGTCTGGTTCAGTTGGGAAATAATGCATGATTTGATGTCAAAATCTGGAATTTTTAGGTTGGGAATTGGAAAAAAATGTCTTCATTTTTGAATTGGAAAGGTCCGTTTACCTGACCCAAACAAAGAAGGAAAAAATCTCAGAAAAATGGGAGTAAACAAGTTTTCCCTGTGTTACATGGATGAAGATTTGTTATAGCAAATATGATTAAGCTGTATATTTGAACTAGTCATTGAATTTTCTGATTGTTTTGTGTCAAAGATTCGTTGGAACCAGTGATCATGCTTTCCTGATGTGATGTGTAGTTCAGAACTGGGGTGATCAAGTTTTTCCTGTGACATTTCACTGCCTCATTATTTAAGGTACAAAATGTTGAGAAATTTGCTTGGTGAAGTTAAATGGGAATGTGTGTGTTTGATGGATCAAGTACATCTGCGGTCTTTTCTGTAAAATCAATAGTTTAACTACTCATGAAATTAAACTCTGTCATACTGTGTAACATGATTCTCAGTGTTATAAAGGGAGATTTGTTATTTATTGGCTTTTCCAGGAACATTTAAATAAAGTATCACTGACTTTGCAAAATTTTAGTCTAGATAATGATTGTAGTGATAATGGTCAGTACGACATTTTATGTCAGAAGAAATTTTGTTTTATTTCTTTTGATAAATGTAAAATATGTTGCGAGTAAAACAATGTCCAGTGAGACATGATTTTTTTCTCTGGTGTTTGCATCACACCATTTGCCCGGGTTATTTGACTTGTCCAGCTTTAACAGTGATAGAAGATGCCTGCAGGCATACACCTGGGTACAACCACCAACCTCCTGTATGCTAGCTGGACCGTTTGCTCATGGCTTCCAACACAGATGCACAGATTAGATTAACTGTCCTAAATAGTACATATCTGAATTAGAAAATTAGAAATTTGGTGACCTTCATACCCTAGTTCTATTGGTCATGTAATCTTAGATATGACTGTCAGGGATTTACCGGGTATTTCAACATTAGGAAAAAGTACTAGTTCCAATGCTGTTGGTTGAAATCAGATTCTTAAATTGGGATTTTTTACTCTGGTACTGACATCAGTTTTGTATGCTTCGTTAATGCATTAATTCACAAATATGTGATAGAGGAATGAGAACCACTCAGTTGATTGTGTTTTAAGAATGATTTCTGAATTCATGAATGGTCGCGAAATGTATTACAGAAGTGGGTGAGTTTGACCTGATACAAAAAACTGTGTTCTTGAGATCATTCAGTAAAATCATGTGTGTTAAATATGAGCATTTGTATTGTAAATGTGTCTTTTGTGTTTTTGAAATAATTTCCAAAATTGGAAAACATGGTCACTATTTTGAATTAGGTATTGGTTCATTTACCATTACCTATTATTTGACGTAAAAATCCCTGATTTTTTTTCTAGCCTCATATTTAGTGTAATATTCAACACAAATGGCTTCTTGGCAGTGTGGTTATGCCAGTTTATAATTAAAAACAAGATAGGATTGTTAACGTTGTGATTATTCTTTTCCAAAAAAAATGAACCAGTTAAGATATTTTAATCATCAGTTGTAAAAAGAAGTATAGAAGATTCCAACTTTCCGCAGAAATAGTTACCATTTTCTTGTCTTACATAATAATTGTGTGTCTGTTAACATAAACGTCTAATCTAATACATTCAGGATCTCTAGTACTTCACAAAAATTACACCCACGCCATTGTAAAGTCAGTAAAAGTTTTTCTTCTAACAGAAGAGAGGCAGACTAGAGTATTTATAATATTGTTATTGTCTGTTATATAGGCTTGACTATAGGTAGGACATGATTTACGAACAAGTTACTTGATTATCAGGTAAACATGACCTACAGAATGAACCAGTCAATTGGTTTTGTTTGTCTTATAAGTCACATGTATGTATTTATCATAAATCTATAACAGGGAGATAATATTGTTCCTCATGTATTCCAGTGTCTCATTTTCTATATGCTTTATGAATATACTGACTTAATATATTATTGTGTTGATGATGCCATGTAGAATTTAAGTTAAGTCCTTAGAAAGTGGCTTGATTTACTATGCATGGTTAAAAGTTTTCTGAAATTTTCCAGAACTTCCGGTTTTTCTCAGGTCCGGACCCTACTGTTTTTTATTGTGTCTGCAGCACCAAGGTAAAGATTTCTGTTTTTTTTTTTAAATTTTCTACTTTCACCAATGACTGTGAGATCATTTTCTGATACAAATTTGGTGTATTGAAGAAATTGTTGCATGAACCTGAATTTCAAGGGGCCTTTGATCAAATGGTTTTGGTCTCTGACTATTTATCATTGGCCTGCACTGCTATGAGTTCAAATCTCACCTGAGACCAAATTTTACATGTGAAAAAGCTGTCCAGCCATCTTAATGAGGTTTTGGGGGTTATCACTCTATCCATTGGTTGGTTGGTTGGTTGGTTGGTTGGTTGGTTGGTTGGTCGGTCTGTTGTACAGTCTTTTGTGGGGGTATTTCATCACAATGATAGGTCTGGTTTTGGCAGTTTTTTGTGTATAAAGTTATATTGAGCTGCAGTTGTGTTCCGGTGGTTAGTGCGCTGGACTTGTTACCCGTAGATCCGGGTTCGAATCTCAGTCACAGCAGGTCATACCCTTCGATGAAAATTTTACAATAATTTCGATTTCCTCCATATGTGGAGAAGTTGCCGGCTCCGTGTGGAAGGGGAAGTTAGTACTGGTTAGTATATAGCCCAGGAAAACTGGTTAGGTGAACTGGTTGCCGTGTATAACTGACAAATTGTTGAAAAATGGCGTTAAACCCCAGTGACAATAAGTCACATAAAAACAAAACAATAAAGTTATATTATAGAGATCATAATTATTGCGTTTGATACTTAGATTCCTGCTGGAATATGATGTACACTGTACTTACGTTATATATGCTAAATTGTTGTCTTCAATTACTGTAAACAAGGATTAGAGTTCTGGGTATGATAGATATAGGTACACTGGTTGTTGTAAGTATTTGTCTTTGTGTAAGATACTCTTAATGTTATGTGTGTAGTTTTTATACGAGTAAACTACATATTTATTTTAATTAAATTATTCCTTTGGCCCTAATATTAGGCCCCCAAAAATAGGTTTGTTTCCAATAGTTTACCTGCTGACTCATAAGTTTTTATGGCTTTTAGATCAAAAAGTCCCTACCTACCGACCCATATTTTTTTGGGCATGTAACTGGAAACAAACTTTTTTTTTCGTTTAGGCCTTAATAGTATTGCAATGATAAAAAATAAATGCTGTCTGTTTGTTTTTTTTTCTGTTTTTTTTTTTTTTGTTGTTGTTGTTGTTTGCTTGAGTTTTTCCTCCAGGCTGGAAAATACTTTATAAACATTTGTTTGTTGCTGCATTTAGCATCTTATTTAGCTAATTCACAATCCATACTTCAATGGTAATTTTCATAATTCCCCCCCCCTCTGTTATTTCAGTCCCCCACCCCTCTGCTGATATTAGAAAAGAATAATTTGTTTATCTGTTAATGTTATACATATCTAATGATTTATGTAATAGATGTGAAGCCTGGCCCTTTATTTGTTAAAAACTGATTGTTTGGAAATTACATTGTATACAATCAGAGGGAAGGGTACTAGTACCAACTGAATTGGGAAAAATTGCTTTATTTTGTCTGAAATTTGGAATTCTTTACACTGATGCAGACAACAATTCTGAATGCTTCTTTATCTCATTAAATCACAAATAAGAGACTAAAGAATTGAAATCAGTGGTTTAACTGTGTTTAAATTACTATTTCTCAATCATTTGCCTTATAGTACCTCATTCCCCCACATCTGAAGCAGACGACATTTGAAAACATTGTGGCAAAAGAAGCCAATGCTTGTAATGAGTGATGGCTTCTTTTGCCACAATGTTTTTCATTCTTTCGGAGAGAAAAAACCCAATTTTCGTAAATAAATTGATGTTTTGTGTATTTGCTTTGAATTTGAAAGAGTCCAAAATTTGCTTATGATGCAAAGGGTTAATTCATAAAGGGTCAAGAAAATGCATGAAAGTGCTAAAATAATGGATATTATGTACCTTAGAAGGGTGTGAACACAAACGGTCCCCTAAGATTTGTGCACCTCCCCCAATTTGCCAATGTCAGGTGTCAAATTTGACGTACATGTATATTCATGTATTATGTGATTAATGTATATCTGTCGTATGTTGTATAACTTTTGACATGTGAGGTTCAATTAACTGTATTTTTACTTCACTAATGAGGTTATTTTAAGGAAGAAAATGACTGAAAATGATAAGGAAAGTGTTTTTTTCAAAAACAAAAGAATCAAAATCCATAAATTTACATCCCCATGAAATAGCCATTTTAGTAAAAGAATGAAAATTGAGGCCTACGTAAATAAATGATACCACAGTAACATAGCAATTCATAAATACAGTCCAAAGTCATAGTTGAATGTATATCGTTTTATTGCTTATCATTAATTAGTTATCTGTACATTACCTGATTTGGACTCAGTATATGACCATATTATCACCTTTTTCCTGCAAAACTCATTAATATTGACATGTTTTATGGAACACATCCAATATTACGATGTATTGACAGATTTCTCATGTTCTTATTCATACTTCTTAGTATTTCCTAATAGGCGTAAAAAAATTGTTTGTTTCTTGTTAAATGCTAAAAAATAACATATTATAGCCAGATTTTTTTTTATTATTATTATTGATAGCTGCTGTTGAGATTACTTTTGTGCAGAAAGTTAAAAGAAGTGAGACAGTGGGTGTACCATTCCTTGAGCCGAACAAAAAGTCTTGGGTTGCAGGGAAAAGGTTAGGGTGGGTTTGATAACCAGAAACAACAATTTATTTAGCCCTAACAATACACGGAAAAATACAAAATCAATCATATACATGTGACAACTCTTGTGCCCTTATTGTGGCTGTCTTTACCTAGGCATGGTTAGTTTTCGTTAAATATTTTAACACGTCATTATATGCCTGATTTTAATCAGTTGTAAACATTAATACGAATGTGAGTTGTCTTAATTTACTTTTTTATTGGTTGGATTATTTTTGATTCAGGAAATGTGGATATTATTATTATTATTTAAAAAGTGCTTCTTTTATTTCTCTCATATTTTTTGAGATATTTCATGGTAACTACAGTCAATTTTGTATCAAGAAACAACCCAAGGTAAAGACCAAAAGTGGTACTAGTCTCCTATAAAACTGTCCTAATGCAAAACCTGAAGTCACTGATAATTTAACCATGACATGAATTTAGGTAAAAGTTGCATTGTTTTATTCCCTTTGTGATTATGTATATTATTTTTTTCTGCAGGACATTTGTTTGTGAATAGGTGCTCAAATATGCTATGGATAATCGTAATAATAATATATTTATTAGTCAATGAAAAAATCCTGATTGATTAAAATTTTTTGCTTTGTCATGTCATACTTTTTATCATTAATCACGTATTTATCATGTGTTACCTATCCATCTTCATATATAGCAAAAAATGAAATGAATTGCATCATAAATGTTAAAAGAATTGACATATCAACTCATATTGACTGGTTATTTAAAAATGACTATTTGATATTGACAGTCTCATCGGCTGCCTCAATATTGGCATATGTGACGTCATCCCCAGTCGTCATTGACACATTTATGATATGCTACATTTACCAAGGATGTTTTAAATCAAAATAAATGCACGAGCAATTACAAAAATGCATTTTGAACACAAATAATTTCACAATTGTGATTGGATTCAATTTGATGATTTACATTAAACAGCTGGTTATATTAGTTCAAGGTTTATTTGTTGCATTTAAGCATAAAGGCGGAGCATATTATCTTACTTTGGATGATATAATTGGACGACAGGCATTGTACGTCATTTTCACAAATGTCAGTTAGCGTTCTTAATGTTTTTTCACATGTTTGATTCATGTTAATTGTGAATACCTGTGTTTACTTATCACATTCTATGGAAAGTAACAGTTTGATGCGTAAGACATTTTGCCAGTGAATTAGTTGTTGCTGGTCATGTTGAGCAAGGGTCGTTCATTAAGCTAAAAAGCACTACATTTTAGTGAAAAACAGCTCTGGGGATTTTAAAGTGGTCACTTGAAGAAAAAGTCACTTCAACACATGGTCACAGTACAGTTTTATATATATGAACTGGTCCTCCTTATTCACCTTTTTCATTATTATGTAGCATTCAAGTTATGGTGAAAAAGGTGCTTGCTTAGTCAATCCAAAGTCCAAAGTCTGCTGGAAACATATTCATCTAAATCATTTACAATTATTAGAATTTTGGTAAAAAAGGCTAGTTTTTACTTGAGGAGTCATTCTGACAATCCATGAGCGGTTGTTCTGACATCGTATAAACTGTTGTTCTGACAACCCATGAACAGTTGTTCTGACAACCATTGAACAGTTGTTTTGACAACCCATAAACAAATGTTCTGACAGCCCATGAACAGTGATCCCTGACAACCCATGGGCTGTTGTCCTGATAACCCATGAATAGTGGCTTTGAAACCCATGAACAATACTTATACTGTTTTTGCATTGGACCACTCCCAATCCACCCGAACTCATTTTGACCATTTCATCTAGCACCAACACTGCTTACTAGAATGTTTTGATACTTAAATAGTTGTTGCCATATAATGATATACTATTCACAATCCACCCATGTCGCCTAGCCACAAATTGACCTTGATCTGATTTGGTTGTACAAAATCTAAAATTTAAATGGTTTTTTCTTTGTTAACCATTTGACCCAGAGTTTTCAATGTTCATATGGTGAAATTTTTTATTAAATTCATGACCTGTATGGAGTTGGTTGTTAGCACATTATTTTTGGCAGGGACTTGGTTATTTTTCCTATAATATATAAGGCAATTATGTATATTTGAAACTTTGCTTCTGCTTTTACTCATTGACCTTGTTTAGATTCAACATCTATTGTCAAGCATGCTACCAGTGGCGTAATTTTATTGAAAGCAGTGTCTTGTTTTTTAATCAGTTTATTAAGTAAGATAAAATAAATCATCACCATTTAACTCCATGCTTGACCAGATTTAGTTTATTAAAATTTCTTTGACAGGGAAGTATTAAATATTAAGTAATTAATGCTATATTTTGAATGTTTAATATATTTCAATTATTTAATGTGAGAAAAAAATCCAGCAATTTGTCTTTGATGGCTGTATAATTTTTACATCATTGAAAACAAGGTTCAGAGGATTTAATATTAATTACTTTTTAATAAGGTTATTTACATTGTAGTAAATTAACTTGTCACTTATAGCTTTCTCAGAGTGACAGTTATGACGGAAAAATATTTGAAACAAAAATCTTACTATATACTATGTTACAATGTGACATAAATATTTTACTTCTTTCTAAGAAGTTACAAGTAGAATTGTAATGTCTTATACATTAGTATTGCATTAATTCATACATTAATACAACCTTGATAGTTCTTACGTATTAATATGTACAATCACTCTTACAGTATTTAATGAACTTTCTGAATGTTTTTAGTTTCATTGTCTTTATTGTACATTAATTGTTGTAAGAGGCCTGTGTGGTTGAACAGTTATTTATTTTGACTTGTAATCACAATGGCCCCCACTCTGCTCTGAGTTTGAGCCCCACTTGGGCTTTACCGGTTGCACAATTGCAAATGGTTTAGGTTGATGTCTGACCAATGATTATTAGTGAAGTTGTATAAAATTTTGGGTTTTTAACTTAAACCTGCATGTTGTAATATGGGGGCTTTTGTGATGGGCTCAACAAATCCACTTGTCTGCTCGTAACTACAAGTAGAAATTGACTTGGGACAAGTTGGAATTGCTGTAGAACTATTTAAAATTCTTAGCTGTCATCCTGCAGGACGAGTAGCCTGAAAAAAATAGTCGATCCATGGGAGTGGTAATAGTCTCTGAATTGTAATTGTTAGCCCCTCACCACTGTGAGTTCAAATCCCACTGGGACCAAATTTCATATGTGAGGAAGCTGTCCAGTTAGCTTACAGAAGTTTGATGGTTCTTCCAAGGTGTAAACCTGTAGGTCTTCCCCTTTGTTAAAGCTCGAAAGTTGCCAAATGACCCTGACTATTGGTGCAAAGTTAACTTTAGTGCATGTTGTAATATTTTAAAGAATAAAAATTTATTCTGAATACTAAGAAAATTATGCTGTCAGTTTTCTTTGGAAAAATGTACATTTTTTTTTTTTGTTGACAGAATCACCTCATTATCAACTCACACCTGTTAGAGTCTAGTTAGACATTAGTGGATATATTTGAATGAGGATGTCATATATTCTATTACCTCTGTGATAATCAATGTGCTATTAATGTCCTCACGATTTGTCAAGCTACCAGTATTTGTATATTAAATGTTGGAGTTTAGTACAAAACTGATGTAATTTAGTCATGGTTACTGATCCAGTTGCTATAGCTAAAATGCCAAAACTTTGTTTTATGTTGTATGATATTAAATGACCAGATGTGCTGTTGACTTTAATGTTGTTGGTGTGTCTTGTTACCTCAGACATTTCACATTGATCTGCATATTTTATTGTCCATGGTTCAGAATTTGATTGAATTCGTTTATGCATTGTATGTAGGTTATGATTTATTTATTGTTTTTCCATTCATTTCAGTTTTATTCCAGAGTAAAATTGTTCAATTATTTGAAAATGTACCAATTCATATGAATTGATACGTATTTACATACGCATTATGATACAACTCACAGAAAACATTAAAATGCTTGTGATCATCTCAGTCATGACTTAGTTTCTGATGTCTCGTATTTTTTAAATTTATTGAAGCTATTCAACCTTATGGTTTATTGTTTTTATGTAATTTATTGTCACTGGGGTTTAAAGCCGTTTTTAACAATTTTTCAGTTATATACGGCGACCGTTTCACCTAACCAGTTTTCCTGGACTGAATACCAACCAGTACTAACTTACCCTTCCACAAGGAGCCGGCAACTTCTCCACATATGGAGGAAAATTGACTTTTTTGTCAATTTTTCAAAGAAGGGTATGACCTGCTGCGACTGGGATTCGAACCCGGACCTCCAGGTTACAAGTCCAGCGCACTAACCACTGGACCAAGGCTGCGGCCTATTCAACCTCAGTTCATCCGATAAAACAATCGTTGGTTTTCAGTTATGCCATCAAATACTATCTGGAGTCTTAAATTTACCTGACATGCCATTATGGTTATGCATACATTATATTAACACTGTATATTATTTACTCATGTCTGTATATTACTTCAATATGTTGTATGAAACATTAAATGACAAAATGCTCATGAATTATTAAAGTATAAAAAATAGAAGCATCTAATGAGTTAAAAAATATTTGAATTTCAATTTCCATCAGATTTCTATCTATTCACAAATGAAAACATATTTTTTTCTAAATTAAATCAGTGCAAATTGTTCAGTACCTTTTGTAAAATTATTAGAGTTACACATCATAGATAGGTATAGCAGAGGTATATACATACAAATAATGTCAACTGTTTTTCAAGTTTCTCAGTTCCAGTTTTTTTTCCTTACATAACACCTGAGTACACCAGAACTTCAAATTCCAAATTCGGGACAGATGTACAGCTTTTGGACCGTACTTACATTAATTTACTTCTGAAAACTGAACAATGCAATCTTTTGAGTATAAGATTTATATAATTTTATAAGTCTTTTATATTATTTTCCCATAGAACAACAATTGGTTCTTTGTATAAGCAAGTGATGTTTATGTGAAATAATAGCACAGACATAAAAGCAGACATGAAAGCGCTTGCTTTTGTTCAATCACTAAAAACTTTTGAAAACCATAAACTTTTGTAAACCGAAAATTTTCGAAAACCTAACTTTTCCATTGGCCACATAGGTATTTGGAATTCAGAAGTTGCACTGTATATATGATTGATTATGAATTACATGAATAATTCCATTTGATAATATTTGATATTTTGTTACATTTTCAGGTTGAATGATAATGGAGGTTATAAATCTTTATCTATGGAATAAAGGTTAGCCGAACAGACAGGCAGACATACAGACAAACAGCTTGATTGTACTTTGTCTCTTTCTTCTTTCAACTTCTGAATGTACCTTGTTTTGCTGTCATTTATCAAGTGTGGAATATTAACCTCAGATCAACATGGGTGATAGCAGTATTTGACTGTGTACCAATCATCTACAGACATTGAAATAAGGTAAATCAAGTTTTTTTTACTTTTGCAGTCTTTTAATTGTAAAAATTTCCTCCACTCCAGCCCAAGTTACTTTCTGTAATCAAACCATTGCACAAAAAATTTGAAGTACAGTGTACTTCAATACATTAAACACAAACATGGAGATGAAACTCATCATGGGGGAATATTAGGAACTTACCTAGGCTTAATGATTTGTCTTTTTTGGTCGGCTGATTTCATAAGGCAATTTGGAAGCCCCATCCTTTTGTCTTGAGCATGACAGGGCCAAATAAAAGAATGGTTCACCTTCACAAATTGTCTAGTCAATTAGACGAGGACTTACCAACCGAAAATCTTGAGCTAAAAATTATTTTAGACTTCTACCACACTCTAAATGATAGTTGATAAACAATGGTGGTTGTTTTATTAAAGAGGTGAACAATTTAACTTTATAGACATTCATCTTCTGACTGTAAATGCCATTATTTTTGTACAATATTTCTCATATGAAAAATTATTTCAAGCTTAAAATGCAGCTTATACAATGTTATGTATACAAAGGGAGGTAATTACAATGTTCAAAATTGAGAAGACTTGACCTAGAAAATATCTCCCCGCGTAGAACTAATCAATATCGTGCTGTGAGGATTAAATCTTATTACCTCCCACACTATTGTCTTTATGTCCTTGTAATCACTCGCCTTGCCCTCCTACAAGCATTTCTAATTGTGTATAATATTTTGCCAGATCCTCTCTTGTGCATTTGTTGTCATATCTGATGTTTCTCCTGTGTGTGGAGCTTGTGTTTCAGTATTTTGGGGCTTTTTTTATGACAATGTTTTGGTTTCTTTCATTGATTTTCATCAGATTTGATCATCCCCAATCATGGCAAAATAGGAAAAAATCAAACAAATAAAATACCAGTCTTTGACATATTCTGCTGACAGATCCAATACAATAAATCACGTACTCCCACGCACTGTAGAACCATTAGGTAAAGTAGAAAACATAGGAACTCTCTACAGTTAAATAACTGTATAACCTAGCCAGTACAGCTCAAATAGGTTGGTAATCAGTTTGTGTGAATACAAATATTGATACTTTCCTCTTATTGAGAAATCATTTCGCTTATTCAGCTTTTTTTCTAGATTTTAATGATTGAAATATGTGTGATTGATTGAATTTAATGGTCAGATATTACTGTTTGTGACTGAGGACAGCCTGTGCCATTTGGTTTCATTTCAGCCTTAATTGTCTGTGATGTCATTGATTTACCTTTAGAAACAGTGCTTCTGAACCTCAGATGTATTTAAATTATCAGTCAGTGTGTAAGGCCAGAAAAAAAGTTGTTTTCGATTACTTGACCGACCCTCTTGTTTGGTGCCAACCCTTAAGTTTCTAACCGCAGAATCCAAAGTACTAAAAATATTTTTGGACAGACCCTGCCTCCGAAGTACAAAAGGTTTGTTTAGAAAAAAAATCAGAAAAGTTTTGCGACCTACACCTACCCTAATTCTTTTGGTCCAGTAAACCCAAACATGTTTTTATATAGCCTAATTAGGAAAAAGAGGATTCCTTATTAGGGCATTCATTTGTTTATACTATATGAGTTTCTTTTCTGCTTAAATGGTTATAATGTTATGTGATCATTATTACTGGGCATTTTCTAATGTCTTCCTATGGCCTTTTGTATTGAATCTATTGAAAAAATTTCCTGGTTTCGTGTGAAATATTTCTCGTGTGTAGCTAGTTTGATTTTTTATGAATGGAATTTGTTTTCATTGAAGCGTATTTTCTGTGAAATTTATTGGTGGATTATGTATAAATGGTGTGGAATTATCGCTGTAGCAGATAGAAAAACTGTTTGACTTTAGATGATTGTCGGCCTAACGATTAATTTGTGAAGTACAATTGTGGTCCGCCAACTCATAGCCTAGCGATCTGATACACAATCAATAGAAACTAAATTACATCAGCTGGTGTTGTTGCGACATTAACCAATCGAATTTCATCTTAGAGTGTAACCATGGTAACATGTCTCCCCTGGAACATGACAGTTTCATCATCTGATTTACTATGTTGCGAATGAATGGAAATTTGTATCAACTGTCTCTGCAGCTCTTGTTTACTAAAAGGCAGTCTAGTAGTAAAATGACGTCATTTGCTGCTGCTTTGCAGAAATTGGAAATCTATGTTAAGTCATTTTTATGCTAGATGTGTAGGCGGGTAACATTTTCTACAAATTAATGACGTAAGCAGGAGGATTTAGTGTGGCAACTTTGTATCTGCTTTTAGGTGATATTGAGTTTTATTGAATTTTCTCCCAGAAGCGGAGTGCAATGTTCCAATCATAATGCAGTATTGCACGTATACACACTCATTATATTGTCTAAAATTGACACTCATCATGAATTTTTGTCTTTGTCCATCAAGGTCTAGGTAATTGAAACAAAAAAGTTGTACAAGTTACGCATTAAGATTGAAAACACCATCATATGACCGATCAGTAGCCATATTCTGGTAGACATTTCAAACACAAGTTTGTAATTTTATTATCGTGCTATTTTTATCCTATTAAAAGGAAAAAGCAGGATTTTATGGTCATATGATATGTTCCATAGATCTTATCATGGGTGTATGGTTTGAAAAGTAGACCTTACCATGGACATAAGGTATGAACAGTAGACTTTATCATGGACATAATTTATATACAGTAGACTTTATCATGTACATAAGGTATGTACAGTAGACTTTATCATGTACATAATTTATGTACAGTAGACTTTATCATGTACATAAGGTATGGAGTGAAGACTTTATCATGTACATAAGGTATGAAGTGAAGACTTTATCATGTACATAAGGTATGTACAGAAGACTTTATCATGTACATAAGGTATGTACAGTAGACTTTATCATGTACATAAGGTATGTACTGTAGACTTTATCATGGACATAAGGTATGTATTGTAGACTTTATCATGTACATAAGGTATGTACTGTAGACTTCATCATGGACATAAGGTATGTACAGTAGACTTTATCATGGACATAAGGTATGTACTGTAGACTTTATCATGGACATAAGGTATGTACTGTAGACTTTATCATGTACATAAGGTATGTACAGTAGACTTTATCATGTACATAAGGTATGTACTGTAGACTTTATCATGTACATAAGGTATGTACTGTAGACTTTATCATGGACATAAGGTATGTACAGTAGACTTCATCATGGACATAAGGTATGTACTGTAGACATTATCATGGACGTAAGATATGAATAGTACACCTTGTTATTGCCATTAGGAATGTACAGTAAACTTCGTTTATCATGGATACAAGGTATTAACAGTACATCTTATCAAGAACCCAACATCTGTTGGCAAGAACTAATTGTTGACTGATAATATTTACATCACATTCAGTAAAGTGCATTTGATTTCTCTAATTGTGATGTATGTAATTAATGATTTCTTGGAAAACCAGTGGAGCATAATATCTGCAATTGTTCTGTGGTAAACCAACATATTGTTAATTTCTGTTTATTCTCGCACAAAGCAACATCAATCAGCTTTTCAAGTTTGCTTGTACTAAGACTAGTGAGTAAAACTACTATACCAAGTAGCTTTTGGAATGGAAACAAATATTATGCCAAATAATTCTTTAAGTAATGATCAAATTGTGATAAACAATTATGTTAATTATTTGGCTGACATCAGATGTAAAAGTATGAATGATAATGGCAAAAAGCAATTTTCTCTCTGAAGTGTATCCATGAATAAGAGCCAATATTCTTCTGATGAAAACTTTTAAAGTTACAACATTGGTGTTCATTATACTCAAGAATGTGTTCCGTACTATTGATATTTGTATCTTTGTTGGAGCATTGGTAATATTGTTGTTTTGTAAGTCTGAATATTCAGATTTTTGCCTACCTTGTACCGTACACAGAAGAAAAATGTCCGGAGTTGTTGATAAATATTAGTTTGGTAACAAGATAAAAAGGTCTGTATTGATGTTCTCTGGAGTATAGATTTAAAGTTTTCACTGACTATAAGGCTGATATAGGAAAACGTAAATGTCCATAGTACTAAGTTGACATATTGGAAATTAACACACAAGTGCTTGAAGTATTTGTTGTAACCGAGTATCACAATAATATCAGAATGGATTTTTCTTCAGTAGTTAGACGACAGTTTGAATGACATTGTACAAGCTTCGGAAATTATCTAGGGCAGGGTACCTGCTAGACAAATTGTAGCTTGTTTGTTTTATGTCTGAGGCAAAAAATCATTAGAAAATTTCTACTTTATAAACTGAAACTCTAACTTCAGAAGAGCATTTGAGTTAATTTGTCAAGAATTATGTTTAACTGTTGGTGGCTATGTATAAGTATGTTTATCGAAGGTATTTTGTAGTTCTTGGTAAAAATTTGGTTATTTACGAAGTGAATCAAGAATGGTTGTATTGGATAAATGTGGAACAATCAGCTCATGGAGATTTAACTTGCCCTCACTGATTGATTTTGTATCATAGATATAAATAGAATGAATATTGCGGAAATTTGCCATTGTTTTGTTTTATTGACAGAGTTTAGTTTCATTTTTCATCTTGACATGAAAGATATTTCGGTTTATTTTTGTTTGTCAGCATTTTGGAGGCATTTATTGAACATGTAATTATGTTAAAGTGTTGGTGTGTTATGTTTACTATGTAATTCACATGCGATGTGAATATCATTTGGATTGCATAAAACTGGCTTCTTCACGAAACCTTAAAGAATGGCATCAAAAAGAAAAGTTGAAAGGATGTCAAGGTAACTTGGATATTTAACTGTTGACTTTGTACTGTTATAATATTCATATATATTAGTTTTTTAAGGATGTCAAAGTTTGGGACTTAGAATTGAAATTGAATTTCTCCATTGTTTTATATCATGTCACTCAAATCATTGGCTACAGATTTTCTTATGTTGTTTAAAGGTATATGTAAAAATGTTTATTCTTCGTTTTGATGAAGATTTGAATTTTTGTTGTAAATGTAGATTCCTATGTACAGGGACAATAGATTGATGTTTATCTGTTGTATGTGACTCTCAGTTAGTTAGCACTGTAACAATTGTTAAGCAATGTTAATCAAACATAGAAACCATATTAGAGGAGTGTGCGATAAAACTATTTTTTACCATTTTGTTATTCTGTACCATTTTTGCCAATGTAGTTCTTGTTTACATGTGAATGGTATATCTGAACCGATTGAATAATCATCAACTTTTCCTGCTTTATTGATGGACGAAGACACCAGGCTTGCCGATGGGTAGAACCACTGACCTTCCATAAGCTAGCCCCAAAGCTAAGTAGAGGCAGGTCAACTGTTGCATTACATTTCAATATTATTTGTATTTTAAAACTTCTTCAGAATTAAATATTGAAGTAAAAGAATTTCTGCCAATTTGGATACCTGACTTCATGACAGCTTCACTTCAATATTTGGTTCAAATGACAAAGCAGTTGTTACATACCAACACTGCCCATAGCACCTGAACAACACTTTGAAGGACTTTATGTTTACTGGTGAAGTTGAAACATGGATGGTGATTTTTTTGGGAGGTTGGGGTGAAGAAGAACACCCATTGGGATCATGGAAGGGTTGGAAATGAAACAGAAATGATGTGGATTGCTTGAATTGAGGATAATAAAAGGCCCAAGATGGACCCAAGATTTTGTCACTCACTATTACAGGAAGTGTGTTACTTATGATTCACAGAAAGAGAGCTTTCAGCCTATTTTGATGTTTTGCTGACTACTGTAGGTGGAATACTGACTTAAATATAACCATTCAGCACCTTGCGGGTTCTGAGATACTCCTGGTAGTTGGCAAAATGAACCAGGTTGCCATTTTTGGAAGAATTTGCTACGCTTTCTTCCTGGATCATCAGGCTTAATGAAGCATGTGTGTGTGACATAAGAGGTTAATTTATGTTTTGTTTGTTCTGTTCATACTGGATGAACCATCGAAGCTTTCAATAAAGATGAAAGTGTGTCTTACTGAAACGCTTACTTCAAAAGCCTGTACATTACTAAAAGTGTAGAAACATGTTGTTTGTTCAATTATGTCGATGAGAAACTGTTCCTGAGAGTAAACATGTAATTATATTTCTGTCTGATATAATCAATATGTGTCTTAATTCATTTCTTTGACCAGAATTCAGAGACCCTTCTTTTTATGCCCCTACTTAAAAAAGTAGGGAGCATACTTTAATAGGATGGTCCATCTGTATGTATGTCTTGTTATCCTTGTCTGATCAATAACTTGAGAAGAAATTAGCCTAGGTTTATGTAACTTGGTAGAGACATTGCCCATCCAGAAGATGGCTCCTTTTAATTTTGAAGACATTAGTTCAGAGGTCAAGGTCATAGTAACACTTAGTGTAAAATCCTTGTCCAAACAGTAAGTTGAGAAGGAATAAGGTTTGTGACACTTGGTAGGGACATTGCCCATAGCCTGTAGGTGACCCATTTATTGATTTATGTTGAGGAAAATTAAGTGGGAGCATTAGTGTCCTATGGAAACATTTCTAGTTTTTTCACTGGGTTTGATGTCACATCAACATCCATTTTTGGCAACTTTTCCAGCTTGATGGTGGAGGGAAACCCCTAGGGTCAAACCACTGACCTTTAAAAAAGCAAGCTGGACAGCTTCCTTGCATGTGAAATTTGTGGGATTTGAACTCACAGTGGTTCGGGGCTAGTGTTTATTAGTCAAATGCCATGACCACTCAACCAAGGAGGCCCTTTTGTCCTTACATAAGAAGGCTTTGTTTGTTTTAGCCCTGTCAAAATGATGTAATCAGTCAAATGATCTTGGTTCTTTATTTTTGTTGCTTTTGCTTTACAAGTGATATTTAATCCATTTCGTAGAATAAAGATGACAAATTATGAATCAAGCTATGCCCTAGCAATGTCTTGCTTGATTGATTAAATTGTAGAGAGGGAATTGATTCTCTTCCTGATGGGATTTGTTTACTACTGATGTTTAGATTCTTGCTTGTATGAATGAATTTCTGTGTCATGTGAGAGTATGTATGAATGGGAAATATTCCTGGAGACAGCAATTTATTTTGTAAATTACGTTCACAGAAAAGCTATGACGTAGATTACGCATTGTAGAGAGAATGAGCTTGGCAATGAATGAACTGTTCCTGCTGTTCTCTAATGGAGTCTTGGTTTTAGAATTGTTTGTTGGTTGGTGTTTTTTGTTAATTACTGTATTTGCAAGGTCTTTATTTCAGTAGAATTTCTGTCAAGTTTATACATAATTTATGCTGTTTGCTTAGAAGCTGAAACAAATTATGCATTTACTACTAGCTGAAAATTGTCCAGCATAGATTATAATTGACCTAGATATATGTTTAAATGTCTTAATCTGATCTCATTCTTCTATTCCAATGTTGTATGATTGAAACTATCTTTACACAGTTCCACTATTTTGATGGTTCAGTGCAACAATTTATGACTACCACTTGTTTTTTCTGTCCGTGAAGTATTGATTGGTGGCAATGAGGAGAAGGGCAGAGTACAGGGTCACTTATAAATTTTGCTATGAGCGTAAGTCCAAAACCGTTCAAAGTATATTGTTGAAACTGGTAATTGTTAGATGATTGTGAGAAGCAAGGCAGAAAAATCATTGCTTTTCATTTATCAACTTGGCCCTTTGTTTTCATATACCTATAAATTTTGTATGAAACGTATCCCCAAAATGCTTGAAGATATTTACTTGAAACTTAATATATTTTTAGATTTTAATAAAGAGATCTATAATAAGCATTTAATTCATCACATTGTGATTTAATTATTATACGTAGTTATGTGGCACTGGGAAGTAATCTATTTTTGAGTTATTTCCTCTACTTAAATTTTAAATTTAACTTTTTCCAAATCAGTACTCATTCTAGCTCATTTGAAATAGGTATATGGGAAGTTAGTTCGCATGCAGATTCAAAAGTTCTATTCATGATTATATTGGGTTACAGTTCCTGTGTAAATGGCACAAGTTTGAGACTAAAATAGACCTTGTGCTGTGTGTAAGGTTTGTTTCTGTTTTTATGTTTCACTTATTGTCATTGCTGTGAATTTCCTCAGGTAACTCAGTATTCTGTGTGGATTTCAAGGTTGCACAGGCTGTGCCTGAGGTTAATGCCAATTTGACGAGATTTTTTGGGATGGGGACTTGGGGATAGCAAGGCTTGACAAATCCGCTTGTCCACTCGTAATTACTAATAGAAATTGACTCAGGACGAGTTGAAATTGCGGTAGAACTAGTTAGAATTCTAAACGGGTTGTCTTGCTGGACAAGTGGCCTGGAAAAAATAGTCATGCCCAGGATGAGGTGGCATCAATGTCTTGAGTCATCATTGTTTTAGTATTGTCTATCCATTTTCATCCAATTAAATTAATTCTTACTGTATAAGTCACAATACCTGACGGTCTAACAGTGAAAAATCATGGTGACAATCTATACTGCAAACTATTAGCAAAATTATTTTCCTTGTTTTTGAACCCCCATCAGTGGTTTGACCTGTGCCCACCTAAGCACCCCCTAGACCCTTTAACATTGTTTTCTGGTGATTTTTTTCACAGCACTTCATTATGGCTCTCTCATATATATAATAAACACAAATAAAGATGGTGTGATGAATACTCAGGTATCCAATGTTGACTAATTATAAGGACATTCATCATAATGATTCTTGTAACTGAATCTTGAAATTGTATATTGTTGACTTCCTACTTCATTATTCTTTGTGGAAATTGTTTGTGCTATAATTAGTTGATAGTGAAAATATTTTTCTTCTATCCACAATACTTGAATTATGTCTATGTCTGTGCCTTACTTCATTGTTATAATTTATCTTGAATGATTTTGATCATACAAGCATACTAGGTGATTAGGAGGACATTATGTTCGGTACAGCGACATTAAGTACTGTATAGTGTGGGAGTGCAGTTGATTGGTGATTGTTGCTGATGTATTATAGGCTGTGTGCCATACCTGAGCCTACACACATATTGTTTTTGTATTCTTTGATGTGTTGTTGTTGTTGTTCTGTTGTTATAACAGAAGGTACCAGACAGTTAATCAGACAGATAGCCTCACAAATTATCCTACAGGACTTAAGCCTACACACTCCTTTGAAAATGAACAATAAATATGGAACTGAGTCAAAAAATCCTTATCTGGACATCATTTCTTCTTTATTATTTGAATTAAAGCACGTTTGTTAGACTTGTCTTAGTCAGACCCATTTGTGGAATTTTATTAGAATTTTTTATAATGCCTTTTTCAGTAATTTCAAAATTGAAGGGGTTAGTGCAACAAGTACCTATTTTCTTCTTAGTCAAAATGGAGGTATATGCTTCTTGCTCTCATCTGTTCAATTCTTAAGGAAAAACTGCCTGATCCAAATTTATTTTTCTTGCTCCAGTTGTTAGACATGTGACTTACAGACTGGTAGTTGCTTTTATCTTAATCTTTTCGTGACATATTTATCTTTGGGTCATGAGGACATTCTTAGTGCTTAGGTAATATTTTATGTGATTAAGAACACAGTAAGTGTTGTATGTCATCTTTAACTGATTTCTTTTCTGTAAACATTTCCCTTACAGTTGCATTAAAACAACTCATTGAATAAAATTATAGATCTGACTGGTCACACAAATGGTATGTTTTGTTTTTATTTGGTAATTAACTGTCTTTAATGGTACCCAAAGGAACAAAAAATCAAGTCTGAACCAGTCTGGATGTAATCTGATACCATTTATTGCATCAAATAGTTTTTATCCCGGTGTAATAGGAAATCAATGTAGGATGTAATACTTAGGATGAAATATGTCATGATTTCTTCACTAAGGGATTCATAGTTTAATTCACTTCTTATTGTCTTGTTGGTTAGTTGGATTCATTTTGAAGCCAGTGTTAGTCTGAGCTTGTTTAGAAATTACTTGCATTAATGAATATTTATTTCCTTGCATTTATTGTGGTCTTAATATTATAGCAAATAAGTGCAGGTTTTTCAGCTACTGTTACACTGAATTTACGACCCTCCAAATATGAAAGATGCTTTAACAGCAGTTACATAACTTGAGCAATCTTTATAAAACATATAAATCTAGTTGTTGTTTTTCAGAACAATGATGTTATAATGTCATTATTTGGATACACCAAAAAATACTTACCTGACTGTTTTTCATTGTTTACTTTTACTTCCTAGGTCTCTTGTTTACTAAGTCTTAATGTAATGTCTGGGTATCTCATTTTTGATTTCGTCCATCTGCACTGACTGGGTCCTATGACAATACACACAAACCTTTTATGTCATATGCATGTTCATTCATCTTTCAATTTTCATTTGTGTTCACAGACTTTCTGATGTCTTTATACATCTGCACTGATCCTGATTACTGACCTCATTGCCTCAGTATACATGTTCTCTGACCATTTAATGTCTTCATGCATTTTCACAGACCCTTTTATGTCATTATTTATGTCCATTGACCTTTTATGTCATCATACATGTTCATTGACCTCTTATGTCATCATACATGTTCATTGACCTCTTATGTCACCATACATGTTCATTTACCTCTTATGTCACCATACATGTTCATTGACCTCTTATGTCATCATACATGTTCATTGACCTCTTATGTCATCATACATGTCCATTGACCTCTTATGTCATCATACATGTCCATTGACCTCTTATGTCATCATACTTCCTCATCGGATATTGCCATTTGAAGCTTTAGAGTCGGTGCCAAGAAAAGGTCAGTCAGATTATTTTTTATCTGGCTACATCTCTTAATGGGCACATCTAGCATGAACCATTCTTCCAGCTAACTTACGCATCGAAGTAAAATATATTCATTTGAGAAATAAGAAGACACTCTGAAAAAAAGCCTCTTCCATCCTTTGTTTATGTATTTGATCATGAAAGGTACATCATGATTAAAGGATATTGTATTGGAAATTTCTTCAGTGAGAATTGAATGGCACAGTGTTAATCCTCCCACACAATGGCTTGCTAACACTATCTCCTGTATACCATACATAACTAGTGATTTAGTTTATTTGTCTAGAGATGTGACATTTCTTACTCTTAGATTCTTCTGACTAGGAACTGTTAAATGTGTGGATTTGGTTCCTTAATGGGTAAACTGTTTTATTTTAGGCATATTAATTTGTTAATATCTGTACCTAAAGTAAGGTGTGTGATAGAGGTGATATCAGTACATTGTTCTGTGCATTATTTTGGCTTAAGTACAAATTAATTGTTTAATTAGTGGTTTTCTTTTTGTTTTCCTGCATTGTGTGTATTCAACCATTTTATGCATTTATTCGGCTTCATGAACAGATATCTGAAAATTTTATCAGGAAGCGAAACTCTTCTAATTTGAGGTTTATTTGTAGAAATGATATATCGTGAAATAACTCTTACTTTATCAAATTTTCTTGTTGTTATGAATTATAGGACAGTGATCCTTTTTTCACTGGGGTTTAACGTCACTCAAGCAGCCAGGGTCATGTGGTGACTTTCCAGCTTTAACAGTGGACCCTAGGTGTCGACCTAGGTACACTCAAGGGCAGCTTCCTCACTTGTGAAATGTGTCTGGTCCTGATTATGATTTGATTTCAGTGGTGAGGGGCTAGAGGCAATAACCACTCAACCATGGAGCCCCAAACCCATAATAGATGTAATCGTTAATTATCAATGTTCTGTTTTCAGAGTAAAGATGTCTCTCTCCGAGTCAAAAGAATCCCCCCCGACTGTTTCTAGTCGACCCCTCCGCTCAGCATTACTGCGTAAACAACCTGAAATTGAGGAAGTTGATGAGGAAGACACAAGTCCAGGCTCTGATCAGTCAGATACCACCATTACTGCAGGTATGTAAAAATAAAATTACTAAGGTTGTGATTGACATGACTAAGGTGACATTGTGGTCTGACATGATTTCACTAAGGTGACATTGTGGTCTGACACGATTTCACTAAGGTGACATTGTGCTATGACATGATACTACTATGGTGACATTGGGGCCTGACAGATTTACTAAGGTGACATTGTGGTCTGATATGATTGCACTAAGGTGACATTGTGGTCTGACATGATTTCACTAAGGTGACATTGTGGTCTGACACGATTTCACTAAGGTGACATTGTGCTATGACATGATACTACTATGGTGACATTGGGGCCTGACATGATTTCACTAAGGTGACATTGTGGTCTGATATGATTGCACTAAGGTGACATTGTGGTCTGATATGATCTAACCAAGGTGGGGTTGTGATTTGTTATGATATCACTATGGTGGCCTTGTGTTATCACTAGGATATTGGTCTGAAATAATGTTGTTGTTTTTTTAATAAATACATTTTTTGTCTATTTGATGAAAGTCATTCTAACAAGTCATTTGAAATCATTTTGAATTTGAAATCTGTTTTCGAGCATCTCAATTACAAAATATTGGATTTATTTGTGTCTTACATTTCTCTTAAATATAATGTCCATGGGGAAATGTAGTGTTTGTGTTGGTGGATATTTCCTGAAAAGAGAAATACTGTTGTTTTTGTTGCCCTTAGGGTTTGTAGTAGGTGGAGTAATATGACAGTTACAACGCATGGAGTTATTCTTAGACGTTTTTTCGTGAATTAAATTACTTTTAAATGTGATACAGATGTTATATGATTAAATTTATTTGTGGAGGAGTAAAGATGCTGTGGATACTGGTGCATAATGGTGTTTGTTTCCGATTGCTTTGTCTACTTGCTTCTAAGCATCAACTGATGAAATACCATTATCGATGTGTGCCTACTACTGTTGCCTCAGTCTGAATTTCGTTGAGAATCCAGTGTGGGAGTGTTAAGGATGAAAAGCCTGTCAATTTGTTGTGTCCCTAGAGAGTCAATTGAAGTTCATCATCAGTGTGGAAATGTGAAATAAAAATTTTTTAATGCCACTTCGTGTTGATTCGAAGTTGAACTAATTCTGTTTGTTGGTTGATATTAACAAAATAAGATGTTTATGGTGATTAGGTGAACAAACTCGGAATAGAATAATTGTATGATGCAGTTAATCTTATATGGATAGAAGAGTTTTGTAAAAATTTCAAACTCTGCATTAAATATTTATTTTCTGACCCTCTTGCTGGTAAATGATGAAGAGGGAATGTTATAGGTTATTGTTTATGAAGCCTGGGTAGAACCAATGACCTTCTGTAAGCTAGCTGGACAACAGAAACCTCTAATTAGAATTAATCCAGTAATACAGCTTAAACAAAATATCTGTATGTACCTCTATATTTCAGGAACAGACACCCCCAGAGTGACTGTGATTGGATCACCCGAGTCAGGGTCCCCCGAAGATGATCTCACACCATCACCATCATCTACTAAACATAATCATCATGTATGTACACAAACTAGGTTATATAGAGTAAAACCTAGGTACTGTTGTTTCTCTTTACTAAGTTTCTGGCTGCGGCCATGGTCCAGTGGATAGTACGCTGGACTTGTAACCTGGAGATCCGTTCATGACAGGTCATAACATTCTAAGAAATTTTGACAAGAATGTCGATTTTACTCCATATGTGGAGATGTTGCCAGCTCCTTGTGGAAGGGTAAGTTAGTACTGGTTAGTATACAGTCCAGGAAAACTGGTTAGGTGAACCAGTCGCCGTATATAACTGAAAAATTGTTGAAAAACGGTGTTAAACCGGATGATAATAAGTCACATAAAAACAAAAAAAAATTCTAAGTTTCTTTAAGCAATTTTCCTTATTTTTAGACTAACTACAGTAGAACATGGTTATAGTGAAATCACATGAAACTAAAGAATTGCTTCACTATTTCTTTAATTAATTCAGTGTATCTTTACAAAAACAATTCCACACCTCATCGTCAAAATGTGATTTAATTAACACTTCTATAACTGAGCATATTTTCATATAAAATTGAATGAGGGCCAAAATATGACTTCATTATAATCGATATTTTGTTATGTATACAATATCATAATAAATGAACATCATTGCAGAAGAATGAAGAATGACCTGGTCGAGAAAGATTCATTTCACTATTTCCTAGTTCACTATAAATCCGTTTTTTTCTGTGTTTGAAATGCAATTTGTAAATACATCTCAAATGGTTTTTCATGTGTTGAGTTTGAATTCAATGAATTCGCTCCTTGAATCTTATGAAAAAATAGTTTTTATTCTAAATTGAGGAATCAAGTCTAAAATTCTGTTGTATTAATGTAACAGTAACACTACTAATTGATGCCTAAAGGTTGCAAATGGAATTGAAGGGGTCAGTGCAAGAAGGTCCCTATCTCCTTTTTTCATTGTTAAAAGTTTTCCAGAATTTTCCTGAACCTCCAGTTTTTCCCAGGTCCAGACCCTACTTGTTTTTATTGTTTCTGCGGCACCGAAGTTAAGAATTTCGGTTTTTAGAAAATCCAACTTTCACTCCTATTTTTTTGTTTAGATATAACTGCTTGATTTTTTACAGATATCACCTAAATTAAAACAATTAACTAGAAGTGAAGCTTTATGTGAGGAATGTGCCTCTCCACCGTTGGATCCTCTTAAAAGTACTGCCAGTACGTGTAGTTCAGACAGCAGTTCCAGTGGGATAGGAACTAAATCTTCAATAGTAAGTGATTGTGTTGTATTGTGGAAACCTAGATGTGTACTCAAATGTTCGTTCCAATCTTCGAATGTATGCTTTTTATTGACTGATGTAAAGACTTTGTTCAAAAGTAACGTCCAAGTGGCTTGACACTAATGCTTAGAAGTTGATAACATTACATTTACTGAACTTGAAAATTAAACACTATTGTTCTGTCACTGGGTGGTGTTTTAATAGGCTGTTCCATATTTGACTGAATTAAGTATAATGTTGAAAAAACTTTTATATGCTTCTCTAATTTTATTTTCACCTTCTTTCAATCCTGATAAATTTCTAACTGAATTACATTTTCAATTTTGATTGTTTCTTACTCTGTTAAAAGTTGTTTGATTAACATAAAATATATCAATAGAAACATGTTCTGCCTTTTTGAACCACAATTTGATTTAAACCACTAATGGGGTCTCAAGAACAAGGATGTTAAAGTGTTTGAGAATGTTTAAGTACAAATGAATTTTTACTGGCTTTGAATACTAACATATTAAACAAAAAAAACACAATAGTCATATTTAGGGTTACTTGACAAAAAGAATTAGGGTAGGTAGGTCAAAAAGCTTTGTATTTTTTTCTAAACATACCTTTGTGGGAGTACAAGGTATGGTTTATCACAAAAAAAATTCATCCTCAGGAGTTTCCTGTGAAAAACATTAAGGTCAATGCCCAAAAAGTTGGTACTGTCAGGTTACCGTAAACACAACTATTTTTTTCTGGCCTTATGTTTGATATTCTAATGATTGTTGTCATATGGTTTATTCCTGTACTTTCCTGAAAATTTCATGTCACATGATATGATGCTTTGAACCTTTTACAGACATCTGGTTCTATATCGGGAAGTTCATTTCACGGCCGACTGGAGAAAGATGGATCTCAAAGTTCGGAAGCGGGTACATCATCTAGTCTGTCACGAGGTAAATCCTGTCTGTATTAACTTCGTTCACGTGTCCTGCTGTTACAAAGAAACATATCTTGTCTCTTGCATATATTGTCTTGTGAAAAGGTCTTGAAATGTTCTGGTGTTTAAATTTCTTTCATGAATTTGTACCACTGATTAGAAATTCATTTTCTGTTGTTGATTAATATTTAATTTTGATGTGTTACAATACTGTAACCTTTAGCTGACATTTACTGAGCAGCGGTAAATCTGTGCATCCGAGACTTGTTATTTTCTTTCTGTCATTAATTTCTTGTTGAAAGAAAACACCTCATGAATTGATAGTAATTATAATGATATATGTCTTTTTGTTCATTTCTCTTTGACATTTTGCTAAATAAATAAATATTCTTCCCATAATCATTTCTTTTCTGTATAAATTGATGAATTTCTATATGTGGGAGTATTTCCTGGTACTTGTAGGAATATTAAGTTTGAACAAAAATGATAAAGCTGAGTATGAAATGGGTTGTTTGTCAAAACTGACTTGACTAATTGAGTTGTTCAAGATGATATGTGTCTCTGGTGGACTGTGTCTCACTTATTCAATGAATTGAATGACTTACTTATTTAATCAACTTCACTGTTACATTTTATGTTAGATAATCCAAACACCACAAAGACACGATTATGTCACATACTACATGAACTGGATTTTTCATGTTGCATTCGTGGGAGAAGTGATTTGAATAAATTTCTAATGACTTTGTGAATTAATGATTAGCTGTTGGACTCACTGACTTAATGATGAAAGTAAGCATGGGATCATTTTCATATTTATATTTATGGAATTTTCAAAACTACCTGTGGCTTTCTGACAGAAAAATATAGCACACTGAATCAGAAAAGGGGGGAAAGTGTTTAAATTCTATCACTTATTTATATAGCATTTTTAGGGGAAAATATAACCTTGGGGGGCTAGGGTCAATGGCTGATATTCGGCTGTAAAAGTTATGATAATGTATTATATTCCAGATTCCAGTGTTGATACACCATATAAAGATTCTACAGGTATTGATCTAGAAGATTTTATAAAGAAAACACTCAATAAAACTCCTAAAGACAGAAGTATGCTGATTAAACTAGAGGTGGATCTCATTAAGTTTATACGAGAACCAAAGTAAGTTAAAACAAATCACTTCAAGGCTTAAGCACTTGTTCAAATGACCCTATTGAAAGATCACCTGTAGATCTCATTGACAAATTTTCAGATCACATTTAATGAATTGCCTTCAGATCTCATTGATAAATTGCCTTTAGATCTCATTGATAAATTGCCTTTAGATCTCATTGACAAATTGACAGATCACATTAACAAAATCCTAGATCTCATTGACAAATTGACAGATTACATTAACAAATCCCCAGATCTCATTGACAAATTGACAGATCACATTAACAAATCCCCAGATCTCATTGACAAATTGACAGATCACATTAACAAATTCCCAGATCTCATTGATAGATTGCCAGATCTCATTGACAAAATTGCCAGATCTCATTGATTGAGTTACAACTCTCAAAAACGTTTATGGTTTTGGTGATATTCTATTTTTTATGTTGTCCTGGATAAAACACATATATTAAGCCATCCTTAAAAAATGTTGGTTTGCAGATATGCAACTGGCATGTTAAAAATAAATCTGACCCCCAAAAAAATCAGTATATTATGTAAACAAAAATAAATGCTTCCCTACCTACTCGCTGTTAAGTTTGGAAGGTGGTACCGCAAACCTACACTTTTAAGGATGGCCTAACATACATGCTTTAAGGTCCTGTCCAATTAAATTGTTAATTGTGATGTACGATGATTCCATTGATATCATATTGCTTTATTGTTGTTTTCTCATGTTTATACTATTGTTTTTCAGACATCACTATCTTAAATTCCCACAGATGTCTTCTTATGATAGAATGTTGGTACATAGAATTGCTGCATTTTTCGGGTTAGATCACAATGTTGACCAGACTGGTAAATGTGTCATAGTAAATAAAACAGCTAATACAAGAATGTAAGAATATTTACTTACCACTTCTAGACTGTATCTGTTACTGTGTATGTTCATTTGTTACAAGGGAAGGGCCTCCTTGGTTTAGTGGTTACGGTCTCGGATGAATAATGACCAGCCCTTTACTGCTGTGAGTTCCAATCCCATTCAAATTTCACATGTGTAGCCTTTTTGTGTTTTATATGTAGACAAAATGCTTCTGTGAATCCAGTTATTTATTGTGTTTAATGATTTTAGGCGTGGTTATTGCTGTGACAATAATCACTTAATGGACCGAAATTTTCATATCATTCAGAAGTGTCTTTGGTCAACCGCAAATTGCATATATTGTCTATTTTTAAAATGGAGAATTTGATGTCTTGTATGTTGGGCCATATTTTAACTTTTACATACATCAGTATTTTGTTCTGTAACATACATGAAATCTTGAACCAAGGAGGTGAATTGATTTGGCTGGTTGAGCTTACATGGTTATGATACACTAAACATGATAGAGCTTTATATTTTTTTTTGCTTTTTTTTGTTATTGGCTATAAATAGGTCGAGAAAATAATCTGCTACTCTGATTGATATGTATCTGTTCTTGTTGCAATTCTGATTAATTCATGTGTATCTGTTCTTGTTTTTTCTGTCTTTTTTATGTTCAGTCCATCATTATGTAAATCTGCTGTTCTAGAATATGTCACGCATTGGCCATTGTAAAAAAGTTGTTGGTTTGCAGTTATGTGAGAGACTTATTAGAAAATTCCTAACTCAGAAAGTATTTCAGCAATGTTGACTAAAAGAATTCATTCTTTATTCCAAGCATGTGGTGTTAACAAAAAAGAAATGTCTTCCTACCTACCCAGTGTTGAAAGTTTGGGTCATGTAACTGCAAAACAAAAGATTTTTTAATGATGGCCTTATATGGCCTTATATTTCTTACTTGTTTTCATGTTTGCAGACCAGATTTTTCCTTCCAAGAACATGTCAGTAATGGAGATGAGTCAAAACCAAAGAAGTTGTTAACGCGTGGTGGAGGCAGTTTTGATGAGCTTACTGTGAATAATTGTTTTTATTTCAATCTTTTATTAACAGACCTGTTTAAATCCTCAGATTGTCTATATTTGCTACTTTTTTGTTGTATTTATAGTGAAATTTCTGTGGAAATCGGTCACTTATAATAAAAAACAACTGATTCTGTTTATAAATAGAAAGGTGAAATTTTGGACACTTAATTGTCCTTCATTTTGAAGAGTACCATTCTCTGTTAGTATACTACTGACAAACATCAAAAATTTCTGATGAATCACTGTCAGAACTACTGCCACGGTAATATGGGGATAAACAGGTCTGCATTTCCAAACTTGGATATGTCTAAGGATTTTTCATGTTCTTAAATCTCTTGCAATGTTTCATAATTTGTATAAAATTCTTGTCACATCTTTTGATGCCAGGTTTCTTTCTAAACTATTCTCAGCACTTTAGCATCTGATTGGTTGGAAAGTAACCAATGGCAAGCCTGCATTCTGAGACTGTTCTCAACTGTCAGATTATAAACATGTCTGTTATACTGCTAATTTCTTTTAATTTTTTGGCTAATTGTTAAATATATAAACATATTGTTTGCTTACAATATGTTAGGCCTCTGTGATTGAGTGATTATGGTATTCGACTAATAATCTTTTGGCCCTGGCTGTGTGAGTTCAAGTCCTAACTGGTATCAGACAAATTTCATTTTTAAGGAAGCTGTCCATCTAGCTTATGAAAGGTCGGTGGTTCTATGGTTCTACCCAGGCTTATGCCAGGGGTCTTCCTCCACTGTTAAAGCTGGAAAAGTCACCAAATGACCTTGGCTGTTGGTGAGACAATAAACTGTGTAATGAAAATGCTTGCAACAATATAAAAGTATATATAAAAGTAGGTGAATTAGCATTTACTATTTGATTGACAGCAAATTTATCAATCCAAATGTTCATATTTCTAAAGCTTTATGTATTTTATGAAAGAAATATTATACTCTATCTTATTTCAATAATTTTAATGAATATGGTGTAAAATTACTTATTTCTACAGAGTCGAAGTTTAGCAAAACCTTCATTAGACACAACTAGAGCAGCAAAATCTTTGGAGGAACGTCAGCAAGTCTACGAAGAAGTTAGAAGTCGAATATTTACTGCAGAAGAACAGGCTGAGGTAATTTAATCGTAATTAAATGTCTGGGGAGTGATTTGTCCCATTTATGAGTTGCATACAGATGTTTGCTCACCCAGATTTTAAGTTGTTCAATGTCAGACTTGTTTCAACTTGTTTTCTGTCTTTGCTTATTTTAGTTTAATGTTAAATTTGCTAAGTTTGATAAGGCCAGAAAAAAAGTTGTTTTTCTGGTTATCCAACTGACCCCTTTTGGGGGGGGGTACTGACCATAAAACTTTAACAGCAAAATCTGAAGTCAATAGTCAAACTTATTGTAAAAATTTAATTCAGAGTATTAAGTGTTGGGTTTGTTATGTTTCACATTAAACATCTTTTAATATGTGTTAACGTGTTATATTGAGAAGGCTACATTAATGTATCTTCTACCATATGTATCATGACAATGGGTGTCATTGTTATTTTGTGTATTGTAAATAAAATGATTTGTTGAGTTTTAGCGTACTAAAGCTTCATTTTGTACTGTCAAACCTGTGAACAAAGATCACCCTTTGAGTAGACCAAATGTGACCTTTATTGACAGTTAGCCTTTGTTTGGAGGTCGGTTAGTTCTTAATAATCAATGATGGCTTTTCAAAGAATGGTCTTTATTCACAGAGTGGCCTTAATTCAGAGGTGACTGCAAACACAGGTTAGACTGTAATTAATATTTGTAAATAAAATCGTTGTTTTTTTCAGACTCAGCCAACTGGTTATTGTCAAGAGGATGTTAAAATTACTGGGATTGTGTATGTATAGATGAAAATATTCATTTATTTGATGGTTAAGTTGAAATCACTGTAACAGAGTTGTAGTTTACATTCAAATTCAGCCATTTTTCAGTTATATACGGTGTTCAGTTCACCTAACAAGTTTTCCTGGACTGTATACTAACCAGTATCTACTTACCTTCCACAAGGAGCTGGCATCTTCTCCACACACAGGAAAACTGACATTTTTGTCAAATTTCATGGAAGTATATAACCTGCCTTGACTGGGATTTGAACCCAGATTGCTGGATTACAAGTCCTGCGCACTAACCACTGGACCACAGTTGCAGCTCTGATAATTTCTAGCCCCCTCACTGCTGTGGAAGATCCTTGTTCTACTCCACGTGTATGCTTGGAGTTTTCAACTTATTACTGGAAAAGCTGCCATATGACTTTGGCTGTTGGTGCGACTTTAAACTCCACATAAAATAAGAACATTTGAACTAAGTCCAGTTTTTTAGGGTGGGGGGTAAACCCCATTTATTAGCCTCGTCATTGGTTGTATGGGTTTGAGGCCATCCCCATGACACTACATGACAACTATGTCAAATTGATATGCCTAGGATTGTTAAAAAGCTGGGAAAGTTACCTTATGACCCTGACTGTTACATGCATTACAATTATCACATGCAACTTTATTGGCAAAAGATGCATAAAAATCAGTTACTGTTTATTGAATGAGATACAAAAATTTTTTTTTTGGAGTTAAATTGTGTGCATTTCATTTACTTTCAGTTAACGATAATTAATTTGTGCCATTACATACTTAATGTAATCTGCTAAATGTGGGAACATTTTCAATGAAGTATTTAGTCTTATACAACTCCTATGTGATTCTGTTTCACTTACATTGTTAGACAGATGATAATTTCTTTTTTGGGTAGCAGCAAATGATTTACTTTATAGTGGAGTTAATTTGATATATTCAACCCAATACCTTTAATGAAATGTCATGCTTGGATTTTTAAAACATAAAATCGTAATCTAATTGATTAACGCTGTATGTATAGTCCCCCAGTGTCTCATTAATCACTTCTGTTGTTATGTCATTGTTAACTGGGGATTTATTAAATGTTGGAGAAAATTATTGGACGGTATTTTGTGATTTCGAGGCTTGTAATGTAGGGCATCACAACCTCAAATGCACTTAAGGAATCGGAAATTTCATGAATGAATTGTAAAATAGCCTTGTATAAATGTTAGTTGAATGATGGGTCATTTTTTATACCTGTGGCTTCAGATGCTGTCCTTTGTAATCAGTTTATTAACATTATCCCAAGTTCGAATACCTTCTTACTTTTCATTGGACTGAAAGGTATTTTTGTGATTTTTTGCTACAGACTGGTTCAAGGCCGTAGCCTTCATGAGACTGTTTTGTTGTTCATTTTTTGTTCCTATGTGTTAGGTTGGTTTTGAGATGGAGGTTTTTGGGAACTGGAATTTTTTATACATGGTTCTGTCTAGGAATATTTTCAGTATTTATTTCAAAATACAAGGATTAAGAAAATATTTCAGAATAGCTACTCACATTGTTTATGAGACAGGCACTTACTATAAATTACAGATGAGTTTTTTTTATCTATAACATTTACATGAGAATAATACATTGAATTAGTATTGTTCTTTTAATTGTATCTGATGTATTGTCCTTGCTGACCCAAGTAGAACCGGAGTATTTTATGTCATCCAGTCAATTTATAACCACTTTGTGGTTTAACAGCACACCAACAACCAGGGTCATTTAGCGACTTTTCTAGCTTTAACAGAGGAAGTAGACCTCAGGCATAAACTTGGGTTGAACCATAGACCTTCCATTAGTTAGCTGGATAGTTTCCTGGAATGTGAAGTTCATCTGGTCCGAGGTGGAATTCGAACTGACAGCATTAAGGGGCTATTAATTACTGGTCAGAAACCTCAGGTGTACACCTAGGTAGAACCACTGACCCTCCATAAGCTAGAATTTTTATATTCATGTCACTTTTTAATTAAACACTCAGAATTTATTCTTGTAATGTAGACAGTTGTCTTTAACTTAATTACTTTTATGTGAGGGACATTATAAGCAGCCAATTAGATAGAATATACTTTGGTCGTGAATTTTTTATCAATTCTGTTTGTAAATATTATTTATTCGCCAACAGGAAGAAGATAGATCGACCAAATAGTTTAGGTAAAGATGAAAACTTATGGAGTAGTGTAGATTCCAGTGGATACGGAAGTATGGACAATTCAGGAAAAGTGATGAGACTTTTTGTACCTAAAGCTAACAGTTTTGGTGGAACTGGTACCTTTGTTGTGAAATCACCAATGCGTGGGGGTAGTCTGTCCAAAGCAGGTGAGATATTTTTGATATAGTGAAACCATTACTCATTATTTAAGTTTTAAATACTTTCTTACATTTCTTTATGGTAATATAGAACTCATGGGTGAAGGTTTTTGGAATGTGCCAGGAATCCGTTTTTTCCCAGGTCCATACCCAACTGGTTTTTATTGTTTCCATGACACAAAGGTTATGATTTCCATTTTGAACCTTCACCCATGTACAACTTCTCTGTGTTCACCTTATTTTTTGACACACAACCTATTGTGATACATCTAGCAGGGACCATCATGGTTGAGTTGTTATGGTCCACGGCTAGTTATCACTAGGTCTTCACTGCAGAGAGTTCAAATCCCACCTAGGGCCGAAAAATTTCTTACGTGAGGAAGCTTTCCAACTTGCTTAACGTAGCCCTGTGGAAAAGTTGCCATTTGACATTGGGTGTTTGGTGCAACGTTAAACTCTAGTGAAAAAGAGATACACTCAGCCTGTATTCGACGAACATGAGAATTGGTAATAGTACACCATGCATATATTGTCAAGCTTTGAGACAGGAGGTTAATTTCTTGAGTTATTAATGAATATCAAACCACAAATAACTTTCAGTATCACAAACTCTCTGTTCCTTTTTTCTGCTTTGTATTCAGCTTCATGTGAAAGGATTTCATTGAAATATTGTGTAGCAGTTTTTATGAGGTAGAATGGAATACAAAGTTCTAAATTTTATGAAAAATGTTTATTTTTACTACTTCATGTTTAGATGAGTCTCAAACAGATGAAGGTAATTTGTGATAAAATAATAACTTGTACTCTGTATAGACGTGTATATAATAATATAACGATAATAATGTAATTCAGACAGTTGATTTTGCTTGGTGTATATTCTTACATATGGAGTTTGGTGATGGCTGTGGGTGATTGAAATCTTTAAGTCATCTTTAACATTGTTTGTAATGTGGCATCTCTGAAGCCCTGCTTTTAAATTATCTGTTTGTCAAAACCTAACCAAGTATTAGTAAAATATAGGTGGGTTAGTGGGTGATTTTTTATTAACATGCGGATTGTCATGCACACATGTAATGCATGAGGTCAGAAAAAAAATAGTTGTGTTTCTGGTTACTTGACCTTAAAGAATAGGGTAGGTAGGTCACAAATTTTTTCAAATTCTTTTTATAAGCATATTTTTCATACTTTTGAGACACAGTTAGTCCCTAGATATTTTTATGGTACAAAGATTGGTTGCAATTTTTTTACTTTGCTGTTAGAAACTTTAGGGTCTTAGCCAAATTATATGATTGGTTTTGGTAACAGGAAACACAACATTTTTTCTTGCCTGAACTGCTTGATAAGATTTTTCCTCTCAAACCTCACAAAAATTAAAAACTAAAAAAAAATTAAAAAAATTAAAACCTCAACAAAATTATTAACGGTATTCACTAGTCAGTCTGGTAAAACCCAAGCAAAGCTGCTTTAAGGATGATTCTTGCAAAGTTTATGGGATAAATGACTGAAAAAATAACAAGCTGGCCAAATGCCAATAAATTGTGGTTGGTTAGAATTCCACATACAAACAATTGTTTATAGATGGCTTTTGGATTTTATTGAACTTGTTTTGATAATGAATCAATATAGAGCTTGTTTACTAAGTATACAGTACTAACACCATGTTTGTTTGGTACTTATAGAGTAACAATGTAAATTACAGAAAAACCTCAAATAGTGACCACCTCAATATTACACCAACCTTGTTATAACAACCTCTTATATTCAGACAAGCTTTCTGTAATTCCCGTATAAATCGACTTTATATATTAGACCACAGCATTTTAACGACCGATTTTTTTAGGGTCCTAAAGGTGGTCTCATTATAGAGGTTTTACTCTAATTGTAGGTTATTTATGTAAAACAGCATAAATTGTTGTACCAAGGATATGATTTGATTCCAAGAATTTGAAAATGAATTTGTTGATAAACATTTTTTTTTGTAAACATACAATAGTGAGATTTGTATTCTTTGGTACAATATGTTGTATAGAAAATCTGATAGAAGGTAATAGTTTGTTAAAATTGGTTTTATGTCAGACTCATTGAGTATGGGTACCCCGATGATGCAGCCTAATTTCAACAGTTCCCTCGTCAGACCTGTAGTGATGTCATCGCCAACTTGTAGCCAATCAGATAACTCTTCTATATCTGGAAGTAGCTCATCTGGTCTGGCCCCTTCACCACATCAGGGTAATACAGGTACTACCAAACAAAGTGCCACTCAACCTTATAGCTACTGTAGAAATCCCCTTTTTTCTTCCAATAACTTAATTGCTTAGATTATGTTTCCATTCAAGACTTATGCTGTTATATATTACACTGTGGTATTGGAAATTTTTCGTGGAACATCTAATTTTGTGGAAGAGCTTATCTTTGAATTCAGATGTTTGTAAAATTACAAATGTACCTCCAAAGACACCTAATCGAAATTAGAAAATACATAAATTTATTTACCCAGGAAATGACCAATTTGGGCAAATCCACAAAATTTGGTACCTACAAAATTAACCACAGTGTATTTTTAAGTGTCATTTTTAAAGCTATTTTGATCTGTGAACATAAAATGAATTTTTAATGAACTATATTTCATTACATATAGTCTTACTTCGCAGAAAATAGTATTTTTAATGATTTGTGAATATACTTAGCGGTGATCACAAAATTTAACATATGATTGTCCTTCAGTTTTAATTTTACTGAGTAATTAAGATATTTAGTAATTTTATTAAGTCTTGAATATTAACCTCTATCTTGACATTGATCTATTTCTTACTAAAAAAAGCCATAATACATTATATTGCTTCAGCTTCGGTTTTTTTTTATATAAATTATAGCATAGACATTATTCAGTTTTAATTATGCTGAACAGCTTTAAAAACACAAGTATTTCAATGTGTTGCATTTTTTTAGCCTGACTGGAAAACAGCTATTTGATATAATATGCCTCCCTGTTTAAAAATGACTTAAAATCAGAACATTTAAGTGAGTATAAGTGATTTGTCAATGAATTTATTGGAATATGATAAAATAGTAATTTGTTTGTGTCCTTCAATATATAATCAAACTAAACGTACTGAAATTTGTGTGTGATATTTAACTTGCGTTTAAAAGCTGTTAAGTATATAATTACTGATTCAAATATGCAGATGATTATGTTGGTTGTGTGTTAGCAATGTTCTCAGCATTTTGATTTTTTTCCTAGTCAGTAAACTTTTATTTATATGTGTGAAGTTGTTTTAGGCAATTTTCAAATTTCTAACTGGAAGTGAGGCGTTTAAAGTATTTTTTTGAAGTAGGTTTCAAATGCAGAATATTTGCTTTTGTATTTTTTGCTTCTACAGAAACTACATCCACAGTTTGTGATGTTAGCAAGAAAACAATTATACAAACATTCTCTTCTTCGTACTAATCTAATAACGTGACAACACTATACATGTATTTTGGTACCTTTGCAAAACTAAAATGTGTCTGTCTGTTGTGTTTCATTGTAAAATATTTTCCTCTCTTTCATTGATTTAATTTTCTTCTCTTTCTAATTAAATTGAACTTCTTTTGGTGCAATCAACTGTACAAGAAATTGTTGTCGACTCTCGTATAATTTCTCCAAACTTCAGACGTTCATAAATATTACAAGTTATTTATGTTAAATGTCATTAGTAAACCAGACTTAGTTTATCATATGTTACACAAAGATGTTTACACAGTGTGTTATAATCTGTGCATATAGTTGCTTCATGTAGTTAGATAATATTTTAGTTAGCTCTGCCTTTAACTTATGGTTTACTTTTTTTATTGATGTGAGCAAATGCTTGTATATTTCTGTTTGTGCAGGGTTCCCCCACAGCCGGGATAAGGAAGGGAAGTTTATGTTTTTTAAGGTCAGCGAGTTGTCTCGGGAAGTGGGAACAAGTCTGGGAATTTTGAAATTAGGCAGGGAAGTCAGGAAATATTTGGAAATCAGGCTGGAAAGTCTTGGAATTTTTGGAAATTGTCAAGGAAAAATCTGGGAAATTTTGGAAATTGTCAAGGAAAAATCTGGGAAATTTTGGAAATCGTCAAGGGAAAGTTCGGGAATTCGGAAATCAGGCTGGGAATGAAGTCTAAGGCAACCCATTTTTTTGTCTATTTATAATATATTCTTGCCCATACTATATCCATATTTAAAATAATAATGTGCAAAAATTAATCATATTTACACAATTTATATAAACAAAATAAGAATCCAAAAAGTTGGGGAAAAATGAATTTTTGTCTGTAAAATAACAGGGAAACATTTGGGAGTGTTTTTGTTCAAATGGTGTGTTGGAACCCTGTTGCAGTCACTTTGCTTTGTAATGATTGTTTGGTTTGATTTAGCCATTTTTATCCTGTATATTTTATGCTTTTTTGCCCAGGTGTTCCAATCTGGATATATTATGAACAATATCTTACATTAGACTGTTAAAGTTGTCTTTTACTGGAAGTTACTTTAGTCTTAATTATGTAAAATTCTTACATTCTTTACCTTACATGTAACATTTTTAACAGACACGAAATTAATAATCAAACAACAAAAACAATGTTTACTTATTAGAAAGATATCAAATTTTGTTTCTGTACATATTTATCATTGATCTATTCTTTTCTTGGGCTTTGAATATTGTACTAAATATGTGTTGGGTTAGGGTTTACCCCATATGTGTGTAATTGTAGATTAGTGTAGTTTTATCTTAAGTTTGTTAATATTTGTTCAAGACAAAGTAATGATACAATTTTGGGGGAACCTCCATGGTCAAGTGGTTAAGGTCTATGACTAGTAATTACTTGCCCCTCTCAGCTGGGAGTTTGTACCCCACTCTGGACCAGAAAAATTCACATATGAGTTGTCGTCCAGCTGGCAAAGAAAGTCTGTGGTTCTACCCAGGTGTACGTCTGGGGTCTTCTCCCACTATTAAAGCTGGAAAATAGCCAAAAAAAAAAACTGGCTGTTGGTGCAAAGATAAACCTGAGAGAAAAAAGTTTTGATTTCTGAATGCCTGTTTCATGCAAAATCTCTTCAGTTGCTTTGCTAACTGTGTGGTCAGCTTTCTAAAAATTGCTTGTAGATGTGTTTCAAACCACATTAGATTTGTAGATTCTGAATTTGTCTTACACTGGTATGAAGTCACATAGCTTAAAAAGATAATTATTTTTGACTTGGTTTTCAGTGTTTTACCTTTGTTCAATATCTAATAACGTGTTACTTTCTAAGCTTAGTAAGAGATATTTTCTTCATTGAAAAATATGTTTCAATTCTGTAGACAAAGATATTTCTCCTTATTACCTTTTTTGCTTGCTCGGTGATTTTGAGTGCATTCCTCATGAAATGCATTAAATATCAACTGTGAAAATATTGTATTGTTTCAAATATTGTATTAGGAACAAATGCAATAAGAACAGTTATTGTTCATACTGTCATATAATAAAACAAATTCTAGTTGCATCCTTAAACTGGTAGAGATTTGTACTATTTGCCTGGACATTTTATTGTTGATATATATTTATAGATCAAAATTTTGTTTATTTTAGGTCAAAAAGTTTACTGGGTTGCTTCAGATCTCAACTCTATTCCAGCAGGTAGCATGGTGATTAACCCTCAGACTGGTATGTATAGTAAAACCTCAAATAGCAACCACTTCAATATCATGACCATCTTATTATAACAACCACTTATTTTAGACTGGTTTTCAGTAACTCCTCAATAATTCAAGTTGATAATGAGACCGCATCATTAGTATGGCCAATTTTTCAGGTTCTGAAGGTGGTCTCATTATGAAGGTTTTACTGTATCATAAGCTTGTATGTAAGTGGATTAATATGATCCCATAATTTCCTTCCTGAAACTGGCAGTATTTATGAATAATCATTATGATTACCTCTCTTACAATTACTTTATGAGTAGTCAAACTGGTTACAGTCTGAAATTAATCATAAAACTGTCCAATGGTAAAGCTTCTTTCTGAGAAGTCGTAAAATTGACCAATAACAAAGCTTCGTTCTGAGAAGTCGGAAAATTGACAAATAACAAAGCTTCTTTCTGAGGAGTCATTAAATAGACCAACGACTAGTCAATATTCTGATTCATTAAACTGACCAATGACTAGTCAATGTATCGCTGAAAAATGTCAAGTCTACATTCTGAGATAAATCATAAAATTGACCTATGACAGGACTGCATTCTTAGATTAGTCAACAAACTGACCCACGACAAAGTTTCATTCTGAGAATATAATGACCCATGACAAAGTTTCATTCTGAGAATATAACTGACCAATGAAAAAGCTACATTTTGAGATTAGTCAACAAACTGACCAATTGACTAAGTTTCATTCTTACAATATAACTGACCAATGAAAAAGCTTCATTCTGAGATTAGTCATATAACTGACCAATGATGAGATTGCATTCTTCTATTAGTCATATAAATGAAGTTTGACAAGTCTACATTTTGATAAAACTGACTGTGATGAGGTCAATACTCAGTTTTATAGCCTCAGACCCAGAATAAGCATTAGCCAGATACCATTGATGTAATACAATTGTTTGTTTCATAATAATACATATATGTGGAAAACCGTCATATAGTAATTTTTCATCACATTTTAGCATTTTAATTTTAACATCCTCAGACATGTTGTAGTGGTTAGGTCTTTTTTGAAGCTGTGAGTTGGTCTGTTGAATACAGACAACTAATAGTATCTGATGTCAAACCGTACGTTTGATAAATGTGAACTATTATTGTGTACTTTTTCAGACAAGAATGATTGTGGTATGTATATTATAGGACATTTTCTTGTTGCCTGTTATCTGGAGAATCTGGTATTTTTAATGTTTGGGTCGGCAATGATTTCTCTTCACTTTGCTGTTCATGTTTAATTGATTCTCAGAAAAGATGAAGGGCTGTGTTCTGTACATGCTATCTAAACATATGATACCCTTGATATAAGTTGCTTATTTCCTTCTATCTTTAGAGGTACAGTGGCGGGGCCCATAGAAAGGGGGAGGGGAAATACCATCTGGGGGGAATAGGGGAAAATAACTTGATAAAGCATACATATTCTTTCAACATTTTATTATCATAGGTTATAAACTTAATGGTATGGCCAAATTGCTGTTCTACCAGTCAGTTTAACATTTGTTTTACAAAAAATGTTTAAAATTCAATTGAAGGGGAAATGATGATAGGGAAAAATCCCATACTTTTCAGACACGAGTGTGGGGCTGAATTTCGGCCCCAAATCCGTCCCCCAAAAAACCACTTCCTTATTAACAGGATGTTTGACTGAGTCTTTGTTCAAAGAGTTTAACTTAGCCTTAGTTCAGAGTAGCTGAAGTAATAATTGCACTACCACTCTATAGATTGATGTACTTTATTACTGATGCCTGCTTACATTTTGATGCTGGATCTTTTTGCTCCTTTTTCTTTTTCAATTGAATTTAAGGTCCTTGTTAATAATAAAAACTATGCAAGTTAATTGATTATGCCTGAAACAACAGTAATCTAGTTGAATCTGAATCAAAGGCCCTCCATGGTCAAGTAGTTAAGGTCTCAGACTAGTGATTGCTAGTTTCTCATTGCTGGGAGTTTGAAACCCTATTGGGACCAGAAAAAAAATCACAGGTGAGGAAGCTATCCAGCGAGCTTACAGAAGGTCAGTGGTTCTACCTAGCCTTACACCTGCGGATCTTTTAAAGCTGGAAAAGTCCTCAGATAACCCTGACTGTTGGTGTGAGAAGAAAAAAGAATCTGCATCAATTAAAGAATTCTTTCATTTCTTCATATTTCTAGTGCTTTAGTGTGTTAACTCTGCTGGATAGATATAGTCTTAATTGCCTAATCATTTATTGTTGAATCATGCTAATAACGTCTCCAAATAGTCTATGTTTGTGGTTGGTTGTGTGTTTTATTATTGAGGTACTGCAATTTTTAAACACAACTATTTTTGCTCACTTTGATTAAGCAATATTTTAAATTCTTGCATCAAAAATTCAATATTAAACATGACTTGTAGGTGAAACAGGTCACATTTCTGGCTCAATTGTAATAAAACTTGGCCAGAATGTTGGGCTTAATGGAATTTTGTATTAATAATCATCTGTGGAGAAAAAATGGTCAAAATGCTCTGTACTACAGAGTTCAAGCTTTCGATCTGATCTTCATGAATCATTGTGCAAGTAGAAATTTAGTTGTCTTCAACTATGAGTAGTTAAGATTTCCACACTGAGGTGTTTGAAGTGAGATTAATGCTGGTGATATTTGTTTGTTGCTAACCCTTAATATTGTATCTTTACAAACTGTCTCAGGTACTTTGGTTAACAAACTACCTGGTATGTCAATTGTAACCTATTTTTCAGGATTAGCGTACATGAACCCTGATGGTACACCATACAAACATATGCCTGGTCAACCATTACCACAGCCTAGTTCTCATTATACACAAACCGTAGATCAACAACAGCAACAACAACAACAGCAACAACAACAACAACAACAGCAACAAGTGTATCAGGTACAACAAGACTGGACTTCTCAAATAAGTCAGGTTTGTGTACTGTAATTGTTACAACTTGGGTATAAGTTTTCAGGCATGTGCCAGAATTTCCGTTTTTTGGACTGAGTTTTTTTTTTGTTTCTGCAGCACTGAGCTTAAGATTCCAAGTTCTTCAAAAGTTTTCAAATATCACTCATGAGTGATTTGTGTATCTCTCTAACATGCTATATTTACCATTTGTTATGTATTGTACATCATTTTAGATCGTAGACATCACCCGATGTATGTATCATCCTATCCATGCCATATTTGTTTACCTCTAATATATATTGCTCTAGGAATCCCATATAAAACAGGATATTTGTATCTCATTAACATGCTACATTTATATACCTCTCCCATTAATATTTTTCCTTGAATCTTAAACGTCGCAAGGATTTAATTTGTGTTTCTCTTCAATGTATATATCACCCTAACATGCCAAATTTATTTAAATCTCTCTAATATATATTACTCTAGGAATCCTAAACAGCACAGGATGCGTGTATCTTGTTAAAATGCTATATTTATATACCTTTTCAATGAATATTATTCCTAGAATCCTTGACATCACAAGGATTTGTGTATCTCTCTAACTTGCTATATTTGCTTGCCTCTTACTGGTGTATTTTACTCCAAGAATCCCAGACATCACAGGATGTATGTATCTCTCTAACCTGCTATATTTGTGTACCTCTCTAGTGTATATTCTAAGAATCATGTAAAATACAAGATGTATGTATCTCTCCAACTTGCTGTATTTGCTTGCCTCTTACTGGTGTATATTACTCCAGGAATCCCTGACATCACAAGATGTATGTATCTCTCTAACCTGCCATATTTGTGTACTCGTCTAATATACATGTATATTATAAAAATCATAAAATACAAGATGTATGTATCTCTCTAACTTGCTATATCTGTTTACCTCCTACTGGTGTATATTTCTTTAGAAATCCCAGGCAGCACAGCATGTATTTATGTCTCTAACCTGCCATATTTGTGTACGTCCCTAATGTATATTATAAAAATCATAAAATACAAGATGTATGTCACTCTCAAACTTGCAATATTTGTTTACCTCTTATTGGTGTATATTACTGCAGGAATCCCAGACATCACAGGATGTATGTCAGCAGTTATCAGTGATGCAGCTTACCCCACAGTCTTCTCTAGATAGCGCTGGTGCTGGAGGGGATGGTACTGTTGCCCAGCAACAATCTCAGATGATTAATCAAAATATACCACTGCAGCAGACAGCATATGTTCCTAATCAGATGTCTGGTGGACAAACACAGGTCTGTTTAATCTCTAATTATCATTCCAGTTCAATTAAAGTTTAGTATTCATTATCAGAACTGATAAAACTTCTTATTGGTGCAGGGATTTTTTTCGAAATTCTGGGGAAGGTACTATTTGGGAATAGGATTGGGAAAAATGAAATTTTTACTCTTATACAATTTTGTATTATTAGACCCTTAATTGCTTTAATTCATGTAATTATACAATTTGGAGTTATTCCCCTTTTTGACTTAGACTTTTTGTCAAAATTATACCTTGCCATGTTCAGACTCGAAATCTCAAATGTAGCCCCTGTTGCAGACATGTTAAACAGACAAGCATTAGCATTGCTCTGCAGAGCTGTAGTTTTTAATATTGAGTCGATATTTTACAGGGTGTATATTATCAAGGATCACCTACAGTACAGGGTCAGCCAATGGTCAGGTATATGTGCCCATATAATGTGCCAAACCAAGGTGTACAAACACCGCAGGGATATGTACCGATGCAAACTGTTCCTATAGAGAGTGGTGGTCAGAATCAGCAGTACCCCACCCAGTACTGTCAACAATTTGTTCCAGGTTACCAAGGCAACCAAATGTATTCAATGACTTCTCAAGGTCAAACAATGGGTCCGGAACATGGCGAAGTGAGCTATCAGTGTGGATTTAGTGTAACTAGTCCAGCGGAGGGCCAGAACAATAATAGTTATAGTTTTCCTGTTCCTTTCAGTCAACAGCAGACTGTTGTTACGCCAAATCAGTCTCAGATGTATTATACTGTGAGAAATCAACAATCAAATCCTGCTATGGTTCAGCAAGGCTTTGTTTATAGTGGCCAACAAGGCTCTTCATATCAAAGTAACACTCCACCTAGTCAAAATAACTCCACAGTGACTCCAAATGTTCAATTAAACACTGTGACTCAGCCTGTGAACATGAGTGCTGTAAACAATATAAGTATAGCCCAGCAGCAGACCCCTGGTGTTGTGCAGGGGTCAGGTGTCGTGCAGGGGTCAGGGGTCAACCCTGGACAGAATACACAGTATATATCATCATTTCAGTCGTCATATCCCATTATGCATCACACATCAAAATTTCATCAACCACAATCATTCTCCTCTCCTGTGCGACACATGAGCCCACAAATTGTTCCTATTCATGGCATACAGGGTCAGCCTAGCCAAGTGGCCCCAACGTTCCATGGTGTATACAGACCCAATATGCAAATACCTATGCAGATGCATCACCCACAGCAACAACACCCCACCCAGCTACAACAACCACAACAACAGCAGTTGTTAGTTACTGCTGTTAGTAAGTCCCAGCAATCATCATCGTCGCAACATGTTACAGTTAGTGCTAAGGGTTTGTCATATGATACAAGTTGTAGTTCTGGAAACACAGACACTGGTGGACAAGAAGCTGGTGATGCAGGTTCTAGTACTATAAGTGATCAGATGGCAAATGTTGCCTTTAGGCCACAAATACCTAACCAAGGTTTGTTAATGTTGTTATTGGCACTTACTTTCACTGTATATATATAATTCATAGCTTTAAAAATGTTTTTTAAAAAAGTTTTTCAAATGTGTTGCATTTTTTTGTACCTGACTTGAAAACACTTATTTGCTATTCTACACCTCCATGTTTAAAAAAATGGTATAAAATGAGAATATTTAACTGATTGTGCTTGATTTGTCAGTGAATTTATTAGAATATATTGAATTTGTACTTTAGTGTCCTTAATGTTATCGGACTAAACTAACTAGAGTTCTCAAATGATATTAAACACGCATTTTACTAAGTGTATTTTATTCAGAATTGTATAGAATCAAATGAAAAGCTTAATCATAATGTGTCTCATTCATTATCAATCTATTCAGTGATATAGATATTGATTTACTCATGTTATTTGGTCTGCTTGCTAATCATTTTATTTTGTTTGTATGTATCTTCATAATGACTCTTGACAAAGGTTGCACTAAGATGCAGTGGCACCATTATCCAACCTGTTATGGTAAGATTGTCATAAACACCCTACTGACTGTGCTTTAATGTATCTGAATTTCATCTCTGTATGACATAAAATGAACTATATACTGTCGTTATTACAGAAGTTAGAGTGCAGTATCAGCCAAACAGACCTCAGGTACAAACTGTGCAATTCCCTCATCCGCAGACTCCTGCAAACCGAAGGTATATAACTCTTGTTAATTTAAGTTCATTACATAGATCTCCTGTCAACTAGTTACTTCCCTTGTTTTTTATACAATTGAAAGCTCTAAACTTTTCACACATTTTGAATCATGAAATCCAAAACATTTAAAAATTCTGAAGTAAATATTCTCCTTCCAAAAACCAGTAAAAGTACAGTGTGGGTATTTCAATTAGTTCTTGATTTACTTGTTTTTGATCCAGAAAATTCAGTCAAAAATTAATGAAGCATGACATAAAACATTGTCTGTGTCCATAATATTTACAGCTTATTTTGGTTGTTATTGTATTGTGTGCAAAATACAAAAGTAATGAGAATTTAAAAAATATTTTCAGATTTATTTACATCTTCAGTACTCTACTGTTAAGTTCAGATTCACTTGCAACTAACTCTGACAAATGATAGAGATAACTAGTTGATTTCTGAGTCTGTGTATTGAATTTTCTTTGACTTGTATATCAACATCTGGGTTGTGCTTCTTATCTCAATATGATTTGATCAATTTTGTAAAATCACCTTTCTCTTCTACTTTCCCCTTCCCATTTGTACCTCACAACATTATTTTTGTTATGGTCACATTGTAAAATCAATAAAATTATGGACGTGTAATTGTCATTCATTTTGGGATAAATTCCTCTTGATTGCTGGATTGTTATTGTCTCACAAAATGGAAACAAATTTATTATGTTTATGGTGTCAATCTAGAAAGCCTGGGGGAATGAGCATCCAATTTATGTATTTACTTGTGGTTAGAACCATTTACCTGTAAAATAGTTGTTTGTAATAGTTTTTAGGTGCTAAAGTAGATTATGTTTAATTAAATATAAACATTTGTATGGGTATTTTTGCATTCAGATAATCCAATTAATTTCCGTTTATTTTGTAACTAATGATAGAACATGCTGAACCATTTCTATAGGTATTAGAAGAAAAACTTAATAATTTCTTTCATTTAGCTTCCATTGTGAATTATTAGTCATGTATATATTATAAACATAATGGTTAATAACCATAAGTTGGTCATATATTGCTTTTTTGCTGTTGTTTTTTTTTATTATTATGAAGTTTTCAGCAAGTTTAGCTTATTTTCTCTCATAATGTTTAACTTAAAGTGTTCTACATTCGTGTTTCTGTGTGAATTATTTGTTGTACTCTTTACCACACCGTTAATGTTTTGGTTAAAAGTGTGATTAATTAGTGGTTTTATCTAGCTTCATGCTGGCAACATAGCATATTTCTGTATCTGGTCTTAATTTTCTTCCATGTGTAGAATTAATTAGACTGACACAGCATTTCAAATTTCCTTGTGTTATCATTTTTTTGTGTATAAAAGTACTAAAGTACTTAACTGAAGATTTTGTTGCTAGTTATTTAAGTAAACATATTTATTTTGCATCTAAATTTTTTTTTCCATGCAATAGATTAGGAAGAAAATTAAGACTGGCAATTGATCCTCATCTTTGCTATATATTTGATTTTCATGCTCAGACAAATTTGCTCTTGTCAAGAAAATTTGGATTAAATCATGCTTAGAAATATTCTTGAAGTGTAGTTATTGGAATATCAGAAAATCAGCCCTTCATTGACTGTCATGCAAATGAATTGCTTCAAAATTATTTGTTTTTGCTACAATATATATTTTAAAATAAGCATGCTTTTAGGACAAACATTTTTCTTAATGAGAGTAAAGTTTGTTTGAAGTCTTGTTGTATTGGTAGAGAGTTCTTACACAGTAATTTTCTGTTTATTTCTCTCCCAGTAATCCCACGACACCAAAACCTCAGCGAACCAAAAAACTTGGAAGTAGAGATAGTCAGCATTCTGAACAGTGTGAGACAGGTAGTTACAATATCTCCTACATTATAATGTCTAGAAAAACATCTTCTACAGAATATCATCTAGTAACAATATCTTCAACAAAGTATCATCTAGTAACAATATCTTCTACTAAGTATCATCTAGTAACAATATCTTCTATAAAATATCATCTAATAACAATATCTTCTACAAAATATCATCTAGTAACAATATCTTCTACAAAATATCATCTAGAGACTAATCTTCTGCAAAATATCATCTAGTAACAATATCGTCTACAAAATATCATCTAGTAACAATGTCTTCTTCAAAATATCATCTAGTGACTAATCGTCTACAAAATATCATCTAGTGACTAATCTTCTACAAAATATCATCTAGTGACTAATCGTCTACAAAATATCATCTAGTAATAATATATCCTACATTATATCATCTAGTAATAATATCTTCTACAATATATCATCTAGTGACTAATCTTTTACAAAATATCATCCAGTAACAATATCTTCTACAAAATATCATCTAGTAACAATATCTTCTACAATATATCATCTAGTGACTAATCTTCTACAAAATATCATCTAGTAATAATATATCCTACATTATATCATCTAGTAATGATATCTTCTACTATATAACACTATTCTTAGATTCTACAGACTTTGTATTTGCATCTAGTGCTAAAAATGTAAAATGTATCAATACATACCTTCCTGCTCTTTGATTATGTCATTGGTCTTCATACTTTGAATTTGTGCTGACTGGCAAAATGTAAACAGAATTATAACTGCAATAACGTATTATTTATTTGATAGGAAGCTTTGTATTCCTCGGTATGAACACAATTTTTTAAGCCTGTAATAGATTGATGTGAGAAAGAAATCAACTTTTTGTTGTACATTTATTCAAAATTCTTGCAGTAATGAAATTATTTAACTACATACAGTGATTTCCTATCTTTTCTAGAAAGATTTGTGTAAATAAAGGCGTCATTTGTTTATCATTGTTTTGGAATGCAACATTGTTAATATACTTTTTTTGTGTATTTTGCTGTTCGCTTTTTATAGTGAATTATATACTACAATTGCTTTTAATGTTTTCCTTTTATAGTTAACCCAGTTTTTTGTTTTTTTGTGTGAAACATGATTATAATTGTTGCAGTGCAGACTTTTTACAATAATATTAAAGTTACCTTCTAAAGGACTTCTTCACATCACTGCATAAGTGCATGTATTTAGGTTGAAATTATTAAGAAAATAATTGATGCTAAACATCAGTTGTTGTACTAAATTATGATAACTGTGATTAGTGTTATTATTTCAATTATGTTTGAGGAGCCTCTGTGGACAAGTAGTTATGGTCTCTAAATAGCTTCTCACTCCTGTGAGTTTGCATCCATCCAGGACCAGACAAATTTTACAGCTAGCCTTTGCGAGGTTCTTCCCAGGTGTATGCCTGGGGGATCCTCTTCCTTGGTTAAAGCCGGAAAAGTTGCCATATGACCTTGGCTGTTGTTGTGACATAAAACCCCAGAAAAAAATCACAACTAGAAGCGTACTTTACCTGAGTAATTCCCCATTTTATTCAATATCTTATTAAACAAAACAGATCTTTATTGACTACTGACACATAACGAGGGCAGCTTCTGATGTACTTAAACACATTCAAAAAGCACAATCAAAAAGAAAGTATTATCTTTTTGCTCGGAATATAATAAATTATGTTCTAAATAGATTCAGAGTGATAATCATCCATTACAATTTATGATTTATATGGAAATGCTGTTTACCTGTTTCTGAAGGGCTAATTTTTTTCTCTTGTTTTCAGCCAATGGCAATGGTCAAGCTGTCATGAGCAACGTTTTGGAGGTATGTGATCTGCCGCAGTACGGACTGAGATCTGACTATGAAAATGTATTAAATAAACTAATCTTGGCTGGGGCTGATATTCAGTTGTTAACGTCGGATGGATTATCGCATCTAGGTGACGCAAGTTCAAATAACCAAACCATATCATTACCAGTACAAGTGTTTGCTGTGTTCCCAGACAATGATGTAGCCACACAGATTCTTAGTTCACATTCTACTAGTAAATATAAACTAAGAATGGTTGAAAATATATCACAGTAACGATTTATAAAATGTGCATTTTTTTGATACACTCTGATTGTGTTAATTGTTTAAACAAAATATTTTGTTGTATTTTTATATGAATCATAGTTTTACGGCATTTTTATTTCTATGAATGGGGATAGTTGTGAATGAATTAGTCTTGTTACATGTGAACAATTAGACAATAAATTTATATGTCGTTTTGTAATGATATAATGCTGTATTGGCTGTCTGTGTTTGTTGGAGTAGCCTGTGTTATATTTACCATGATGTTTGTCAGTCCACGATATGTTCTGATTTTAATATGCAGTCTAACTGCATGATGAATAATAAAGACAGTAATTGCATCATAATCAAAAGTGATCATTAAATATTTGGTTGTTATCAGATAATTGCATACATACAAGAAAATGAACACTCCATCATATAGCACTGTTCTATTTCAACCCACCCATAAATATGTGTCATCTTGTTGATTAACTGACAATGTTTCTTGTACAACTGAACTTTTTTTCTGTAATGAATACTATGATTTTAAATCAGTATATCTCTGTTCTCTTGGTAACTTTCTGTTACCTGTAGTTTGGTAGATATGAAGTTTTTCACCATAACAAGTCAATTTTACTGACAAATTCAGATTTTATTTGAAAACATCTTACTGTCACATACAGTAATATCAATGCTTATTAATTTATTTGAGCAGTGCCATTTTACTAATACAAATTACTATTTTTGAGTGAATTGTTGAACATACATTCAATAAATAACTTTAAGAATGATGATCTGAAATCTAAGACTTATTGAAAATATACCAATATTGAATACAACATCAGGGCTTTCATTTGACCCTTAAAACTGCATTTTGACTCGTGAAATCCGTGAAATGAAGCTTATGACTCTTGGGAACTTATACCAAAGGATCAAATTTACAGTGGAATTAGAAGGAAATTTTGTTGGCTCTTCAAATTATCATCAGTCAAGGGTCATTTTCGACCTTCCAACTTTTGACGTCTAGTGGAACCCTGAACAACAACCCCGGACAACTGTTGTACATTGTGAAGAATGTTCCTCGCAGGAATTGTGTGTGAACCACTGTTCTTTGTTGAATATCAATGTAAAACTTGTCACAAGTTAAATATTGGATGCATGTAAGTCAAAGTGTCTTATATGATGAACATATTGATGGATTAACATATGATAGTAAAAATCATTTCAGTATTGTCCCTAAAAATCATGACAATGTTTTTCCTGTTGTAAAACTTTAAACATATAAATTATTTCTGGAATTGATATAACCATTTGCAAAATATTTTTGTAACTTTCAAAAATTGTTGAATGAATTGCCCCAATTCATTCTGTATGAATATTTGAGTTATGCCATTCCTTTTTTAATTTAATGATGAAATGAACATGTATTTGAATTAAGGTTCTATATCAAAAAGAATTTTTCACAAAGGTCATATGCTACGTTTCTGTCTTCTCTTGTTAAAGCCATCAATATGTTATATTCATGTTATTAGGCCAGGAACAAATAGTCATGTTTCAGTTAACCTACCTACCCTATCTTGTGACATCAAACCTAAAATTTCTATCTGCAAAATCGAAAGTATGAAAATATTTGGGGACGAATCGTACCTCCAAAGTACAAAAGGTGTGTTTTAAAAAAATAGAAAATTTTTTCGACCTATCTACCCTGCTTTTTTCAGGTACTGTAAACATGACTATGTGTTTCTAGTCTTACCACTAAACTGGACATAGAAAAACTCGAGTCTTTCAACTGGAGATAGTAATCCAGTATCTAGGATTCATTTTATTGTGTCTTATAGTTCGTGTACATGTACATTTATTGGTCGTAAATTGATTTGTTCACATTATAACATTCCCATAAGGCCAGGAAAAAAGTTCGTGTTTACGGTTACCTTTAAACACACATTTTTTGGCAAAATCAAAAGTATGGAGATATTTGTGCTGAATCGTACCTCTTATTCTCAAAAAGGTATGTTTTTAAAAATTCGGATGTTTTTTTTTTTCTTCCTTGCATAATTGCTTTTGGTCAAGTAACTGTAAACATGACAATTTTTTACTAGCCTAAGCTGTATGAGAATATGTGTTATTTACCAAACATGTGTAGTTGTTGATTTTATTGCACTGTATAATTATAAACAAATGGATGTCCTTTTTTGGTGCATGTAATGTGGAAACTCTTGATTTTTATACCACACATATTTTGTATTATGAAAACACAGAAACTGCTTTCACAATTCACACGATTACCTATGATTTTTTGTTAATACTTTTTTTCTAACCATGATTCTCATTTTTCTCGCAACTTTTAACTGCTTGCTGTACATGACTTCAAAAATATATATAATTCAACATGACTCCAGCTAAATATTTCAAGACATTTGATTATCGGAGATACATGTGACTTTCAAGAATAGTTTCTTGCAATGATTTTATCAAGATTTTTGAGATATATCATTTATTTTACCTCCAATACCGGCCTCAGTGGCTGAGTGGTTATGGTCTATGATTTGTAATCCCTAGCCCCTCATGGCTGTGAGTTTGAATCCCATTTGAGATCAAACAAGTTTCTCATGTTAAGAAGCTGTCCAGACGGCTTATGGAAGGTCAATGGCTTTACCCAGGCATGTGCCTGGGGTGTTCCTCCACTGGTAAAGCTGGAAAAGTCACTAAATTACCTTAGCTGTTGGTGCAATGTTAAACCCCAGATAAAATTTAAAATTACCTCTAATAGGCAAGAATCTATTTATTAAATTACTGACTGTTAGATGGCTATGATTTTGTTACCCTTGCACATATGTATGCAGTCAACTAGTCCCTTCATTGTCTGGAATTTATATATTATTGCTGTTTAATATGTTAGCATTTTCACAGAGTTGATGTGGTTTGTTCTTGGCAAACAATGGAAATCATTTGTGTATTTAATTCATTGTATATGAGAGTGCAATATTGATGTGTACAAATGGAGACCTTTAATAAAAAAAACTGTTTTGTGCCTTGTAATAAAAAATAATAAGTATTTTGTATTTTATGCCTAAGTGTACATTACAATAGGTCCTTATTAGGAATGAGTGCTTCCTTCAGTGGTTCAAGCAGACTTGTCTTGGTAGATATTTTGTATCTTTTCGAGAAGTTTTGAAGATGGATTTAATTTTGATTACTGTAGGTATGCATATCTAGTTATACTTTAGCTTTCATAATGTGAGTACGATTCTTTCTGAGAGAATTAAATGCTTGAATTCTTACTAAATATTTCCATTGTCTCGTATATTTACTTATGTTAATAGATTACAGCCTTTGAGCATATTTTATTGTCCATTCAGCAATGGTTGCATATTTTATACACTTGAATTATTTAACCCTTTCAGTGCCTATGAGACAGGTATACTTGACTGCATAAAGCTTTATATATTTGCCTATGTGACTGATTACCCATTTGGAGAATTGGTTAAAACTGTCATTCCTAGGAATACAATGTACAGTGTAGGCAATTTGTGTAGGGCGCTGAAAGGGTAAATACTAGGATGTGACCCAGATGTGAAATTGCAAAATATTGGGGGTGTTTTGCTACTTTGTTTTAGTTTCATCAAATTGTTTTCATACAACGTGTAATGATTTTTTGAAAGATCATGTGACTGTTAACTTAAATCTTCTTAAATATGTACCACAAAGTTTTTCCATTATTACCTAGATGATTGCTTTGTTAGCTCACCAGAACCGAAGGTTCAGGGCGAACTGTTAGGATGGGTGGGTAGATGCTCCGGTGTCTGGCATCAACAATGGTCTTCTCCTCAGAAACTACCAGTCAGATTTACTTCAGATTTGCTGTGTAGAAGCCTTTTGACATTCTAACTGCAATTAGCTCATATTATACCAGTGGACCCCTTTTATGGGGTCACTAGAGCTAAAAATAGAAAAAAAGCTTAAATCATCTTCTCATGAACCGATAGAAGGATCAACACTAAACTTGGTCTGTAGCATCCTTAGATAGTCTTTTATCGGATTTGATTAAATAAAAATGGTTGGCCCCTTTAAGGGGCGGCTAGAGCTAAAAATAGAAATATTTTTAAACATCTTCTTCTCATGAACCAATGGATGGATCATCCGTAAACTTGGTTTGTATCATCTTTAAGTAGTCTTCTCTCAAGTTTGCTCAAATAAATTTGGTCTGCCCCTTTAAGGGGCTGCTAGAGCTAAAAATAGAAATACCTTAAAATGACTTTCTCATGATTCAATGGGTGGATTATTACCAAACTTGGTTTTCAGCATCCTTAGATAGTGTTCTATTTACTAAAATGAAATTGGTTGGTCCCTATTAGGGGTCACTAGAGCTAAAAATTGAAATACCTTTAAATGGATGGATCATCTCTTGACTTTGATAAGATGGTCATGTGTCAAGTTCGCTTAAAATATTTGGTTTATCAGGTATGCTCAAATAAAATTGGTTGGCACCTATTAGGGGCTGATAGAGCTAAAAATAGAAATACCTTAAAATGACTTCTTTTCATGAACCAGTGGTTGGATCATCACCAAATTTGGTCTGTGGCATCCTTCAGTCATCGTGAATATTCCTTTGTAGTATCCTTTGATGGTCCTTTATCAAGTTTATTATTGTTCCCCATTATCTGCCCACGAGTGTACCTTTATTACCTTTTTAGTAACAAGTTAATTTACATTTATTCTTGTGAGCGATGCAGGGCCATCATGGCCCTCTTGTTAAGTTTTTAATGACATTTATCAATCTCTGGTTGTGATGGTAACTAGTCAGGTTGTTTTAATGCTAAATCATTTAATTCTTTATCAGCAGTTTACTTAACTCAGATTTATTAGCCATCCATAGTCTGTTTTGCTTAAGGTATTTTTTACCACATCTTGCATTGGATTGCCTGTGCATAATAAGATTCTGTACCAAAAAATGTTGTTTGTTAGTTTTTGGGTTCTAAATTGCGCTACATCTTATTTACCACTGATTTGTTTAATACATTTTCGGTCATTTTAAATCCACGTATGACAAACCATTCTATTGTCTCCATTTTGTTTAGCTGTTCAGATATGGTGACGATATATTTTTGAAAATTTCTTTTGCAGAAGTTTAAACTTAGTGCAATTTGTTGCAAAAATAAAATTCTTCGTTGCCATGGTAACACTTTGATCTTTAGATGTCTCTATTTTGAAGCATGAATATTCCTGTAATCATTTCATGTGCCTCAACTGTAGGATTACATCTCCCCCCCATTTATACCTTTTTAAATACCAAACAATGTATGAGTCTTTGTTTCAAACTGGAAGAATCTGGTTGTTACTGTCTGTAGTTATTTTACTATTTGATCAAGTGCAATATGTATGTTACGTTGTAGATGGTACTGTGTAATTGTAAGAAAGACTCCACTAGTTTTTATAAAACAATCAAACAATGGTAGTATTGGCCTATTGTTTTGTGATGTATGTATCTGTGGAAACATTATATTTGGAGACAACATAAGAACAAATTGGTTTGTTTTGGAGTATCAGTTGTTACATGTTGTTTCTGCTGTAAAGACCATGTTCAGACCCTCTATCTGGTACATGGCATACATGTGTAGTATTTAGGCCACGCCTACTAGCCCTTTATTGGACGGATACATACATTACAAATGTTATCAATCATTGGTGTTTACAATGGCTTGTAGTAAGATATTTCATCATTTAGCTGTCAGTGCATGACCATTGTGTCATAAATTAATTTAATAGAGATTTTACTGACATCAATAATTGCATTTTTTTGTGTAATGGTCTTAATCTAACAATATGTCCGCTGTTGATAGCCGTCTTTGTTTGTTTGTTGTGTATTAAAGAACAACACAAGAGTGGCTTAAAGTTCATATTTGGATCTAAACTCAATTGATATCTTCCATGTGTTTGCAAGAGTAAAAGTTTTCTGGCATAGCCAAAATTTTTGTTTTTCTCATGTCTGGACTGGACTGGTTTTATTGTTTCTATTGTACTGATCTTACATATTCCTGTTTTTCAAAGTTTTCAACTTTCACAGAGTATTTGGAGTTTTAGATTCATAATATAATATTTGACTACAAGGCACTGCATAAACACATATTACTCTATACATTGAACAAAACAGCAATCATGAATAGTCTTGTTTATAAAAAGTGCTATTTATATTACTTATGAAGTGACAATATGTTTCTCTGTAAGCTGAGGAATAACTTGAATTTTTATGTGTGTTTCTGTACGGATGTTTCGTTTATATGGCTAAGTTGGTTTGGACATTTAATGCATATCTCTTACTCTTGACTTTAAATGACAATATGATCAAACAGTGTTTCTGTATTATGACTGACTGAAAATGTTTTACCAAATTCAGAATTACTGATTTGTCCAAGTTTGCTATTGAAATAATTTTTTTTTGTTGTTGAATTTAAGTAAATCGAATGAAACATGGAAATGAAAGCTATGTCAATCTGTTTACTTTTTCTGAAAAAAAAATGTATGTTTACACACCTTCAACTGGACTTGATATTTAATATGTTAAACATGCTTTTCCATATTACTTTGAATTTAACTAAACAGATGACATCATTTCTAATTATTCAAACCAGTTGTTTTATGTTTTTGTATTAATGATTTTTACATAACTGTGTAAAATATTAGCAATTTAGGACAAAAAACAAGTTTTCCTTAACATTCCTCATTTTTATTTATTTGATGTGTTGTTAACTTTTGTCTGAATGTAGATAAGAAAAAGATTCCTTGAGAAAAAGCCACATAAAAGCATCCCACCCTTTCCCAAAATGCTACCTTCCCTCAAACCCCCCAATTGTAAACCCCAACACATAGGACCATTTAAAAATGTAAGACAAATACACAGTCTCCCAGAATGTACTGCCTCGGAAAAGTCTATAGTAAAGGTACACAGGGGTTTAGCTTGTTTTTTTACCTTACTTCCAAGAAAACAAAAGCATATTAAGTTACATGAATTAATAATACACGTATACAAAAACATTAACCAAAAGATGCTGTAATCAGCAGCAAACCTAAATAACTTTCTGAGTAAGATAGAATATAATAAATTGAGTTAAACTGAAATTTTGACATTTTCTTTGGTGCAGTTAATTCATTTACTATTATTTAAGTGTTAGGTGGTGTTGCCATGGGAACTGTGCATTCTGACTGTGTAAGGCATTTAGTATGTCTAAATTCACAATAAAAGTAGTTCAGTGAAACATTTTTGTTCACATATTTATCATGCATTAAGAAGAATATAACTTAATTTTGTTGTTGAATTGTTATCCTTCAAAAATATTCTTGGATGAATTGAATAGTTATGATAGTTTTTTCTCTACCCCTGCATTTTTATCACAGTTAATTTTCTCAGGAGCTTTTTTGTCATTAAAGTGGGTTTTCTAATGACTTTGTTTCTAACTTTTAGATGATAAAGGACAAATCGTACAGGATTATATTAAATATAATATTAATAAGTCTTTTTCATGTTTCTTCCTTGAAACGTCTTAAATTACAAGATGTCTATACTGTAAGGTGTACTGTTTTTCTATATTTATAATGAGACATCAATAGTCCCAGATGTTAGAAGAGTGATATGTGTGTGTAATGGTGTGTGAACTAGAGATTTTTGTGTCAGCTCTCATAAGCTGATTTATAAAATTATACATATAAATAAATCACATGTTAACTTTTCACTTTGCATAAAAAGGTTTCACTTGAAACCTTTACAATAAGCCTACTGAAATTTTTGTCTGTTGCTTCAAGTAGTAAAGTATGTACTGTTTATTGTCATTTTTCACCATTTTTTTATTTTCTGCTGTTTTTTCTGTTACTATGTTGAGTGTGTTTCTCAATCACTATCCAGAGTTGTCATTCTGTTTATCTCGCATACATCTCTGTCAATATCTCTGCTTTTACAAAATTCTTGTACAGCAAGAAAGAAAGCCACGAATTGTACCAATTTTTCATCGAAGAGAAATTTCATTCACTAAATACATGAGAGACAAAAGATGCTATAATTTGGAAGAAAATCATGGAAAATGTTTTATTTATCACACGCACTATTTACTGACGGAAGGTGTTTGTTTACATTCGATGATTATGTTACCAAGTCAATTGCCTTTTATAGAAACAAAATGCTGAAGTTGAATATAGTTATAAAAATAATGACACAAATGCTTATTAAGGGAGAAAATAAAAGTATGCATTTGATTATCAGATGGAACCTAACAAGATAGTCGGTCCTATGTTTATGAACTCCTTTCTTAGATATTGACAGAGATGTATTTTAGTGATTTCTGATGACAACTCTAGATAGAGATTGTGTGTTTCTATCCCTCGTCTATATAGACACATTGATGTAGTTAATATGCAGAACAGAAATAAAAACATGATGCACTTTTATTGTCTTGAATTTATTTCCTGTTTCAAATATGTGGTCTGGCAGGACAAAAGTGCTTGTGTTTCTTGTTACCTAACCTACCCTTATCTTCGGGTGCCACCCTAAAGAAGAAAGAAAAGAAAAAAATGCCCACCAATTATTTGCAGATGCATGGTGCCTCAAAAGTTCGAAAGATGTGCTTAGAATAAAATTTAAAAAGTTTGCATCCTGCCTACCTTATATTGGTTAAGTAACCGGAAACATGAATTTGTGTCTCTGCAGTATGGTTGTATTAGCTACTATAACTCCACACTGATGAAGAAACGAGTCTTTTGCCACAATGTTTTCAAAAGGTGTCTGCTTCAGACGCAGGGAAATGCAGTATAATGAGGCAAAGTTAATTAACATTGTTTTGTACTTTGAGCAATACAGTCCTGGCGAAGCAGCAAAGATTGAACCAGTCTCGTAGAATGAAAGGAATATCAATGACAAAAACAAACCATGAAAAGATCTAAAGAGTAGCTCTATGATGATTTGTCCTCAAGAGAGTTGCTTTAATGTGATGCTTGCCCTAAAGAGGCTAGAAGATAGTTTTCGTTTCTTAAGGGAGTGGCTCGATGTTGTCACTCGCTCCAAAGAATCTGTGAAAATGTGATGCTTGCTCTAAAAGGCGTCTTCAATGACATTCTTGCTCTACAAATAGCAGTTTGAAGGTAGTGTTTTAAAGACCTTAAGTTACCTTTTTGCTAACTTTTGAACGAAGTGCTCTTGGTGAACTATAGTGATCGCCCTGTCCATTGTCGTGTGACATCAACCATTGTTTCCAATGACTGGTGTTCCTGTACCGATTTTGTTCAAATTATGAACATTGGGTTGAAATTGGCCCTACCACGGGGGTCATTTTTGTTTCATAAATTATTTATGGAAAGCCTTTAAAGGGATACTTGACCAAAGGCTCATGACTATGGCTTAGATATTTGGTGTGTATTATTGTCTTGTTGTTCTCTACTGAGATTGATCAAATTATGCTCTTGTGTCCGTGGTGCAAGTTTTTTCCATGTCTTGTCTTTATATGTTTCAAAGTTTAGTATAATATGACAATAACGGCATTTTTGATACATTATTCTGACAGCATGATTGACCTGAATATTCCTAATCAACTTCCCTTCTGTGACAACGAGAAAAGTGTAACATTTCACTTGAATTGAAACTAATCTTAGGACAGTGAGTAGACTATGTGAGTGGCCTCCGTATTCGAGTGGTTATTGTCTCTGACTAGTAATCGTTGCCCTCTCGCCATTTTTGCGAACTGGACTTTTTCCTCGAAATATTCCATACATGTTTGATTGAAAAATGAAGCAGTTTATAATACATACATGTATAATTGTACACGGTATTTTGGTTACGAATTATGATATTGCCCGAAATTTGGATGTAAAATCATAAACATGTACATTTATTGATTTAATTTATTAAGCAAGTAATATACACGTTACACCACATAAAAAACCAAACCGCTGTGAAGATATTCTTGATCAGCTAAATTTCACGAGGGAGATAATTCATACAAAAATAAAACACGTCGAATAACTTAATACAGTCACTGAAAGATTTATTTAGTTAAAAATTTTCACAAAGCCTTATTTATGGGGGGTATATTTTTATTTCCAACGTTAGATGGTATATGTTGGTCAAGGGCATCCCATACATTACGTTACACATAACTCGTAGCATTTTGGAGCACTCATATGTATTGACAAAAAGGCGGTGTGTCTGCTTAGTCCCATCAGTCATTGACATTCAGATAAGTTGATATACACTAACTCGATCTCTTCCAGTCTGTACAAACAATCTATCATTAGCCTTGTTACAAACAATACTCCCAATATCTCCATTTTCACTTGTCTTATCAAGTACAACCCCTTTCACCCTACCTTTTTTGGAAATTTGATAAATTTTACTTGATGATGAAACATATGTATTGTGATGACCATCGCCGTCAGCAGTAAGATATGCCGGTTCTGCTTCATCTCCTAATGATGTTTCATGTTGAACGTCACGTGATGTTACGTCTACAGTTATTACGCATAAGTTTTTCGCATCTGAAATAGAAATTCGTCTACCACCCTTAGACGTTGTCACGTGGCACAACTGACTACTGGCTATTTCACAAGTGAGCGGATTAAAGATTTCTAATTTGCTTTTGTGATTGCCACGATAATCCATTAAACGAAGTTCCCAACTAATGTTAGATTTCTTCGATATCACCGCAACTCCATACTTCCACGAAGTGATGCCTTCAATACGCTTAATTTCAACCTTTATCTTCCGGTGAACATCTAGCCCATCTTCATTTGAGACCTCGTACACATGTTTTGGTGTGGCGACATACAAGTCAGTTGGACAAAGGTTTGACGCACACAAATCCACGAGTCTATTGTGAAACTGCAATGCTGCTTTGCAGTGAAATGCTTTATCATATATTTTAATGTTATTGTTGTTTCTATCTAGTATTGCAAGCTTGCCATTACGCAAAATATCCATAGCTAAAATGTCTGTTGTCTTTTCACATGTAGCAGCCGGTAAAGTCAAATGATGCTCCACCACAAAATCACATTTTCTTAGTGCACCAGCTATTTTTGATTTTTCAATGATTTGTTTAATAGATCGCACATTGACTGCTTTGTGTTTTTTGGTCCTGTTTATATCAGGTAAACTGACACTCTCATTTGGACGTCCTTCGTGACTCTTAAGACGAGCCGTGTCTTTTCTCAGGAACAACTTGTCATATTCTGAAATCAAATTGTACCTTGATTGTAACGTTTTTAATTTTTCAGACATGTAAGCTACTTCCTTTTTACGGTTATTGAAACCTAAATGCTTGGGATAATAAAACTTTTCCTTGATAAATTTTGGCTGTACAAGGTACGGTAAAGCTGGTAAACTGGAATGTGGCCACTTTGGACGTTTTGTGTAGGAAGTGGTTTGTTTCTTTTTTGAACCTGGGTATATGGTATCCGGTACATAACCGAACCTGTAACGGTATGGGTTATTATCTTTCAAATCTGTTAACAATCTTCTTCGTTTCAATTCGGTTCTATCAGGTAAAGACCTATCACTCTTATCATCTTTTAACTTGTTTTCAAGTTCATCCAAGAAACGATTAGTCTCTTTATTTCTATCTCTTTGTTTCGAGACGAATGAGCTTTGTATTATCCTATGATGACGGGTTGCTCGAAGTTGCGTGTGCTTCATTGCACATGTCATGCATAAAAATGTGCTGCAATCTGTACAATATCCTGTTGCTTGTATGTAACTATTCTTCTCAAGTTCGTTTTTACAATATGAAGGTGATATATAATGATCAGTTGTAGCACTATCCATCAGGTGTACAGAAATACAAGTACCACATAAATACGTTTGGCAGTTGGTACAAAAACCTGATTTGTGAATGTTTCGATCAACTTGTAGACAGCTGGAACATATGAGAGATGTCAAAGCTTTGTCTTCGACATCGACTTGGTTTTTGGATAATGGGACAGAATCTCGCTCCGCAAAAGATCTTGTTTTCTTAGTAACTGGCTTACTTCCTCCAACCATGGATAAGTAACTAATAGCGTCATCACATTCATCCGAATCCCCTGTTGTGTCTCCAATTGCCATTTTTGCAGATTGTATCATTGCTCTCAAATAATTTTCTGATGTCGAACGTCGAATTCCTGTTGTATGTTTAGAACTTGGTGTGGAAGTTCTTGAATTTTCGAACGGAGTATTGGTAAAATCAGCTTCAGTATGTTTAATATCAACATCAAGGGTCTGACGGTGATTTTCTTTTCCTTTACTTCCTTTAAGCTGGTCTTCCTCTATTGAAATTGATTTTGGATTGACGCTCGTGGTATTTCGATCAGCGACATAAGTTTCATTTTCTTGATTTCTCTTTTTAGTGCAGTCTTGAGAATCACTCTTCTCTGTCATGTCTCTTTGCTCATTGTTTCCCGAACCTGCTTCAATGTTATCTTGTACATAATTCGAAATGTTTTTCATATGAGTTAAATTGTCAAATCTCGAATTCTGCTCTCCGGCGTTCGTTGTTCGGATAACTTTAGATGCGTATAGATTGATATCATCGACAGTCATTGATTCCTCATGGTTTGGATAGATGGCCTTGTTTTCCTTCTCAACCTCTTGAATGGGATCAACAACATTTGCTTTTTCGGTACGAACTGAAGCGGCACTTTGTGCTTTTCTCAGCATAGTTCTTGGTGTCAATCGATTTTCTCTTGAATATCCCCCTCGTGGTTCAATTTGTTCATTCATTTTCTCTAGCAATTCTCTTACTTCCTTGCTGGCTGTTTGAACTCTCTTCTCCTCCGGATTGTTGTTGTGAATGTTCTCCCCGTGATTTTCTTCATCAGTTGAATGTTCTTTTATATCCTTTTCTTCATTCAACTCCATGCCGGACGTATAATTCGTTGATATCGACTGCGATCCGTCATTCATATTTACAAGCGTAGGTAGACGTCCAGTGAAATATAAATTACCATCGTCTGAATGTCCTTTGATCTCTTCCACATCTTTGTCATCAGGATGTTTGTTTTGTGATAGTAATTCAGTAGATTCCTTATTTTGATCAGCTGAATCTTTACTTCGGTCAGGTGAAGATCTGTTTTCTGTTATCTTCACTTCCTCGACTTCTTCATTTCGGTTTTCATCTACTACTGATTTTTCTTTCGTCGGTTGTATTGAATCATTCGTGTGATGTTCTCCTGTTAGAGATACAGTGTCATTTGGAACGACATTTTCTCGTTCATCGGTGGTATTGCGAGTTGAAATACCTTTAATAAAATCAGTTTCATTTTCTTCAAAGGTTTCGGTCGGCATCTGTTCCTCCCTTCTCTCTGTGTTGTGATCATGATTATCTTGAGTACTTAAGACAGACTTAGAATTACTCTCATCATCAACCATACTGGTAGAAGTTTTGGGGTCGTCTTGAGTGAAACTAGTAAGACTCGTTTGTTTCTCCTTCACTGCTATGTCACTTCTCTCAGTGTGGTGATCATGATTATCTTGAGTACTTAAGACAGACTGTGAATTGCCCTCATCATCATCCATACTGGTAGAAGTTTTTGGGTCGTCTTGAGTGAAACCATGGTAGGAATTCTGCTTATCATCAAAGAAGTTTCCTTTCTTTCTGCTGTTGGTTGTCTCTCCAATCGGAACATGAAGTAATCCATCATTTTCCACCGGCGTAATACCTGTAAAAATGGAAAATGGTTTTATGCAAGTTTGTTCCTTTCAAATTAAACATTGGGGTGGGTGTATATTCCACAACCTCTGATTACACATTACTATTTAATACTTGACACGATAATGCAACATTAAATTAATATACTGAAAAATCGGCATTAAATTGACCACCTTTATCAATAAACATACGTTATTCAGTAGTATTTGTTTCAGCACCTGAAACCATCTTAGAGTTTTAGTGTACATGGATTCAGTCGAATGATTTATATTAAATCCTGTCTTACTAATTATCATCTATTGTCTTTGACCCTCAAATTGATTCCTGTAGTCATAGTTTTTCTTCCATGAACAGCATCATATGAAGGTAATTCGACAGTAAAATATTTTAAATGTACATGTAATTGGACATTGGTGCGATGAAATATACTTGCATGTCAGTTTACCAATCGTTTATGACTTCTGAAGAATACTGCAGATTTATAAATTATTTTTAACAATAAAATTAAACCGTATCAATTTTAAATAAAACCATCCATACCTTTGTTTGAACCGTCTTCATTATGAATATGGTCATCGCTCGTTCTTTTGAGTATACCTCCTGCTTCTGTATCATTTTCTGAAGGCGCAGATATTTTCTTATCCTGCTCAATTCCCGTGTGATGTTCTGATTTATTTGATGGTGTAGTGTCATTGAACTGAGGTTGAGCATTTTGCGCAAATATTTCAAGTTCAGGAGTGTGTTCATATGCCTCTGAATTGTTTCTTTTATTATCATGTTCCACTACAGGGTTTGCATTAGTTTGATTATCACTATTATTTTCTTTCGTCGCCGTGTGGCTGAACTCTTCTGGTTTACTTATAATATTGTCCATAAGAGACTCGTTTGTTTCTCCTTCACTGCTATGTCGCCTCGAGAGCGGAAGAGCGTGTTTATCTTCTTCATTGGTGTGATTACTTGCTTCAACAGACAGTAAATGATGTTGTGATTTGGTAGTATCATTACTTTCAACGATTCGCTCATTAGAGAGTTTGTCATCATTGGCAACTTTTATAGGTGATTCGCCTACAACTAAAGTTTCATCTTCGTCTGTAGTTACAGTAATTGTTATTTTATCAGCAGGGCTTGTGTCATCACTATCAGTTTTCTTGTTCTGATCGTGTAAGTCTGATGTCATCGATTCATCTTCTTTCTCTTGTAACTTCTTCTCTTCTTCGTGGGTTTCATTCTCCGAATGCGATGTTGGTTCAATAATATCCGTAACATTGTTCACACTTTTTTCATGTTTTGTAACTGGTGATTCAGGCTGTTTATTTTCGACATTTGTCTCAATATCGATTTTATTAGAATCTGGGTGATTAATCTGAAGTTTAGATTCTGTATCATTAAGATCCACATTGTTTATTGAGGTCTGTGTCTTAAAAAATGAACTGTAACTACTTAAATCTTTCGACAAAGTTTCCTCATTAATTTTATCCATGATAATATGTGATTATGCTTCTTCAAACATTGCTGTAACTGGTTGTAAATACAACGCCGGCTCGCTAAAGATATTTAAATGAAATAAAGAACACAATAATCAATCAGTTCTCCAGATATTTCTGTAACTTGTTGTATATTGTATACCACTGTCTTATAGATTATTATTGAGCCGTTTAAAATGGACCTATATTGAAACATATCTAGTTACTTCATTATGAATATTGCTGTTCATATACACTTATTTAGGTTGGTCACGCCTGAAAGTGTTCAATGTTTGTTTCATTGTTTCAAGTAATTTTGTTACAAAATATGAATATATCCGGTTGCTACTGGTATTTTATTCATTACTTAACTGTGAACAAATATATGTAATATGTATGAATAGACTTCAGTTACCATTAAATGTCTTTACCAGGCATTCAAACGAAAAAGAAAACAGCTATGGCCAAAAAGTCGAGTTTACAGTTACCCGACCGATACTATTTTGGCGCCGATCCAAGTTTCTAACGGCAAAATCCAAGGAACGAAAGTATTTGAGGACGAATCGTACTTCCAAAGTACGAAAGGAATATTTAGAAAAAAGAAAAGGAAAGTTTTGCTACTTACTTTCTCTATTTGTTTGATCACGTAATCGTAACATGACTATTTTTCTTATCTTAGGTGATTTCAACTTAAACTCCCGTAATTCTGTTATAGCATATTTTTTTTAACTTTTACTTTTTATCTGCACAGTGAGCGTGGATGCTACAACTGTATATTGGGAACTGTTGGGAGGGGCTTAAGTTTGCAACAACAGTCCGTTTTTTTGTTTTGTTTTGTTTTTTGATGACTTTTCCAGCTGTAACGATAGAGATAAACTTCAGGCGTACATCTGTGTAGAACCGCCGACCTTCCGTAAGCTTCCGTACACGTGTAATTTGTCTGTTTCCAGATGGGATTCGATGTTGCAGCAGTAAGGGGCTAGTGATTAGTAGAGTACGGTACTTAAGGGCCAAATAAAACAGTCGCATGTCTCAATGAAAAAAACTAGAAGTACAATAATCTTTATTGTTAAAAACTTTTATGGAATGAGTAACTGCTCTACTGGAATGATGAAAGCATCATGAAAAAAACTTTAAATGGAATACAGTCAAACCTGTAAACGAAGGCCACCCTTGGGTGAGATAAATGTTGCCTTTATTGACAGGTGGATTTAATTCGGAGGCCAGTTTGTTCTAAATAATCAGTGACGGGAAAGAATGACCTTAATTTACAGGGTCGTCTTTATTCAGAGGTGGCCACAAACACAGGTTGGACAGTATTAAATATTCATGTAACACTTGCTATTGGATTCATTTATCCTTGACGTAGATCCACTTGCTTTGATCAGTACACTATTCATTTATCAAACAATTAGGCCAGAACATACAGTCGTGTTCCCGGTTGCCTGATACCCAAAAAAGGATAGCTAGGTAGGTCGCAAAGCTGTTTTTCAAATCATAACTTTCATATTTTTGATGTTTGATTCGTCTCCAAATATTTTCATAACCGCGATTGTTTGCCAAAATTTAGGGTCGGTCGGGTAACCGGAAACACATTTTTTTCTGACCTTAACAACGTAATTGGTAAATTCTAAACCGATTTTGTCTCATCTGAGTCCAAGAAGGTACAGCCATATGGTTTGTTCGTTCATTGTAAGATATTGTCGCGTTGTCAGATATGTTGGAAACATAAACACCAAGATCTCGTCCACTTGGTGAGATTTTACGAACTTCACCATACCACATGACCAACAAATTTCCGTTCCGGTCCGTAGACAGGCTTTTAGGAGTTCCTCCGCTTGTCTTACCACGCAACACGAATGCCACATGCCAGTTTGTTGTATCTACGCAAACGATTCTGTTGTTGTGTGTGTCTGAGAGCAGTAAATGTCGATCATCTTTCGTCATAGTTACATACCAGATAGGTGTATCTAATTGTACTACAAGTTGACTACTAATAACGACCTCGTATTTAATTTCACCATTATAATTAAGTAGATGTACTTCTAAGTTTCCTTTTCTATCATGTCTGGATTTGATAGACTTAAATACAATAGCGACACCAGAGTTCCAGGTCGCTAGACCTTCAATTCTTGGAGCATTTGTTTCAATAACACGTTCGATACTTAGACATTTAGATGCGTTAACTACAAGTATGTTATTACCACTGGACGCAAAAACTTCCGATTCTTCGAACTTTGCTTTACAAAGCGCCACTGGAAATCTTTCAATATTCATTGATGATTGACATTGGAATTCTTTGTTGAACAGTTTAATGTTCTTGTTTCCTTGATCAGAAACTACAAGGTGGTCACTCCCAACAAATACCGAAGCGATGATTTTACAAGACCTTTTGTCCTCTGGTCCTTTTAAACTGTACTCACCGATGAGTTCAGCGGGTCTTGCTCTGTGATCTTCTTCATAACTTACGTGTTTCAGTTCGGCTTGTTCTTTTATCTCATTCCCCTTTAGCCGACTCTCACCACTTGCTCTTCCAACATTACTGTATAAAAGTTTTCTTGGTCTTTCAACAATGCGTTCTTCAACTTGAACTGTTCTCTGTTTTGGTATTGCTATGCTAGTGTTGTTGACGTATGGGGATTTATTGCCGTACTCGCGCTGGGTGAATATTGACATTCTAGATGTAGACTTTCTGTAGATCATAAATAAAGATATTAGAAATAAAAGTCAAAATGGCCGACTTGGGGTGAACTACTAAATTGGTTGACGGTTTAGCGTGTTTGATGTTTTTCAGGGAGGAGGCAATGACCTGTTCACCACATACTACATGTACTACAGTGCTCCCTCCGAAGAACAGCACTTGTTGGAGTCGCAAAAAGTGTCGTTCTTTGGAGAGAGTTGTGGTTCGGAGGGAATTGATACAGGTGTTTTTGTACAGTGTATGTGTGCCTTTTTCTGTCGTTTCATGGAGGGAATTGATACAGGTGTTTTTGTAGAGTGTATGTGTGCATTTTTCTGTCGTTTCATGGAGGGAATTGGTCTTTGGAGGTGACGTTACGGGGCGTGCACTATATGTACAGCCTAAATGATTCAAATCGTTTCTATATTCATCATACTGATTGATAATTACAAACAAAGTTACTAATTAATGCATTATCGCAGATATAAATGACCGGCGCTAAAAACGAAGTGATCATTGATAAACTGCTTCTAAAAATTGGGTGTAATCATGATTTTCATCATCTCACTAACAATCACATCACGTAAAGACCACAGGGCCCGAAGTTATAAAACTTGAGATTGGTCTCCGAGCTCAAATCACATATCTTGTCTTTTAATGTTCATAGTTGATTATGATCAGACTATAACGATATTATTGATACATTATTTTGACAGCATAATTGACCTGAATAGATATAAACTTTAATGATCTCTCTTTTTTCAACCACAATACTTTGAGAACGGAATTGAGATTTGAGACTGTTCTCTAGATTATAACCTCTGGGTCATATCTGAAAGGAATTTGACCAAAACTAAGTGTTCACTAAGAAAGTGAATGACAAAACTGTACGCGGCACTAGTGTTTATAGAATTATGTAGATGACAACCTACCTGCTACCACTTCCACGTGACTGTAAAGCCTTCCGTTTGGAAAGTAAACCGTCATGAAATGAATCAATGGACGGCACCTTCCCTCCGATAAATGTATGATGTCTGTATTCTCGAAAACCGCCATGATCAAATTTACATTTCTCACATAAGTAATGTCCACAATCTAAACAAAACGAACTCGCTCGAACAAGCTTATTTACTTTAAGTTTCTGCGCACAATAAAAGAAAGCAATTTTATGACAGGCATATTCGTCCAATGATCTGTGTTTATACACACACTTGCTACAAAGATAATATTTACATTCTTTGCAAATGCCTACGGCTCCATTACTGTCACCTCTCAGGTAACATGGTGCACATATTAGATCATTGGTTCCATTAACTTCTATAGAATTATTATCAACTTCTTTCTTTTCCTCAGCTTCTGGCTCTTCAGTATCCATGCCGACTTTGTCGCATTCAGATTATAGTTATAATTCTGTAACCATGGCGCAAGTACTATGTACTATTTCAGGAACGTTTCGCTTACTTGTAACACATGTTGAAATTGTGTATACTTAACTAGGATTCAATACAGTCTGGGTCATCAAGTTCTTTAAAAGAATATATCGTTTGTAACTAATTTAGAACAATCAAAGACTTCATACGATACTGTTACTATGTAGAAATTGTTTTCATAATCGGTCAGGCGTTCATTGTTTCAAACAAAAGTCTAACATTTTATGTATTCAATTACAGATTTATATCTGCATTTGTATTGTGTAAGTGTGTTATTTTCATTTAAATACGTTCTCTACAGCGTATATTTAATAAAAATATTTAAAATGGTTAAATACTCTTATTCAAATATATTTAGGAATTATGTTTATACCGTTAAGAGCGAAATTTGAATCTTGAACTGGAAGCACAAACAACTCAAGATTTGTTTTTTTTTCAAATCTGGAAATCTTTGTTTGATAGTAATTAAAATAAAATGTAAAAATCTAGGTTTGCGTATCTAAGATCCAAAAGCTATGCTTCTTAGAGTTAATGCCTATGCCCCCGTAGAAACTGTTTAAACACGATAACTACAGTGAATCCTCAACAATGGACCACCTTTTATACCCGAAATATCGGTCGTAATAATGAGGTGGTCCATTGTCAAGTTGGATTGTAGGGGAGCTATTTGAGGTCGGTCTGGAAATATGTGGTCATTATAACAGGGTGGTTACAATATTGAGGTTGTCACTATTTAAGGTTTTACTGTGTATTTGTACATATATTTTCCAACGTGACTTTTTGTAAGTTTTACCGAATTTCTGAAGTGAATCTAGCGTTGAATCTGTTGAGAAAGTACGTCTGTGTTTAATGTATGGCATTTCGTCAAATACAATTCATTATTCGTTGTTATTAATAAATATTTGTTTATTTTGTAATAAAATGTATACTGTTTGAACTGATCTACGTAACTTTCTTATGTTTTATTATTTGTAAACCCACTAACTATGTACATGTATATATATTTTAGTCTTTGAACATAAAATATTACATATTAGGTTATAGTTTCTGATTAGTAATCACCAGCCCCTCACCGCTGTAGATTCGAATCCAAACCCGAGCCCAGACAGAGTTCACATGTAAGGTAACTGTCCTGCTATTTGACCTTTAAGTACAGTACTCTACTAATTACTAGCCCCTCACTGCTGGAAGTTCGAATCCCATTTGGGACCAGACAGATTTCACATTTACAGCAGCTGTTCAGCTGACTTGAGGAAGGTCGGTAGTTTTACCGAGGTGTACCCATGGGGTCTTCCTCCACCGTTAAAGCTCGAAAAGTCGCGGAATGTCCCTGGCTGTTTGTGTGACGTTAAATCCAGCGAATAATAAATATTTGTTTCTAATCCAAGGAAATCGATTTTATTTGCACTGATCTACCCTGTATACAAATTTTGTAATATTAGAACTTGAAATGTAACGAATTAAAGCATTTTCTTATTTCTTTTATTAATCCGACGTGTACGAGTATATGAGATGTTTGTGGTAAACAGGTCTCCTTTGACTGGGCAGAGACTTTGGTGCACTGCAACATGGAGACCAGATTATTAATATTTGTGTGAGGTAACTTTATTAAACTTATTGTTAATTGGTCACACAGTTGTCTCCCATTACAATACAATATGCACATGAAAACGGTGCGACTAATTGGAACGATGTTAAGAAGGCTTGTTAGGCCATCCTAGAAAATTTTGGTTTGCATTTTTTTCACAGTATTAGGTAGGTATTTTTGTAAATATAATATGCTTATGTATTTTGTGCTGAAAACGGCAAGTCGGAAAAGACAACGAAACTATTTTTCAGCTCGCCTGTTTCGTAGAAAAAGTCGAAGTATTATGATCGCTGCGGCGTTGTCGTTGTCGCGCAAAAACCTCAATGTGTAGCCCATACTCAAGCACTTTTGAAGATATCAACACGACATTTTGAATATTTGATTATCATGACAAAGCACGGTTACAAGACAAGGAGCATTAACCTGAAAGCTATATTTTTGGAGTACGGCCCCCTTATTAACCTAGAATTTTGGTAAAATTGCTTATTAAATAGAATTATTTGAAAACTATCAAAGGTATCAACACGACACTTGGAATAAATGATCATCATGACAAAGCGCAGTTACATGACAAGGGGCTTATTCTGGAAGCTATAATTTTGGAGTTATGCCCCTTTTTAACGTAGAACTTTGGTAAAAATTATACTGGGCCTTATCGTGTTCAAACTCGAAATTTCAAATGTGGCCCCCGTTGCTGACATGTAAAACAGATGAACGTTGGTGCCGCTCTGCGGAGCTCTAGTTTTTTTTTGTCAAAATCGTTTAAAAATTGGGGTCTGAGGATTTTTAATGTGTCGGTGCGTAACTGCAAACCAGCATTTTTCAAGGTTGGCCTTAAATACGAATATAGACAAAGAACGAGAAAAGAAGTTTATCTTTGACTATTTTGATTATTGTGAAAACCCCAAAGAATCACGAGCTTATTCTAGCCAAAAATAATTAACAATAAATAAAACGCTCTATACACACAATCACACTTTTGCAAACCAACAACAAGTTTGATATGTTTTAACTTTATTCTTTCCTTTGCACAATGATTATTACGTTTTTTACAAAAAAATGAGAAATAAAACGAAATGGTGAAAGAAAGAAACGTGAAGCCTACTGCGAAACCTTCAAATATACAATACTAGAAATACGATGTATGATCGACAAAATACATGATAAACGAACCAATATTGAAACAAGGCAATAGCCTTTCGTCATGATAATACGTGCTTTTACTATTAACAGAACTAGATAAAACGTGCGCAAGAGAAGAGCTGGGGTCAGTATTTCCTTTCCATGGTATTTAACAGTTCGATGGATCAAGAATTTTGATTTACGTACAAGATAAAAGAAATATACAGCGCAACCTCTCCAAAGCAACATCCTTTGGGAGATGCAAAATTATGTTTTTGTTAAGAGGTTGTTATTCTAGAGAGGAAAACTTAATGCTTAAATCGTACAGTGAGAAAAATCATGATACTGTTGAAGGGAGGTTGTTGCTCAAGAGAGGGTCGCTCCGGAGAAGACGCACTGTATACCATAAATATGTCGTATTAACCAGTTTTGTGGCTTGTATGAATATACAGCGTAAATACTGTCCCAGCTACAGGGTAAAGCTAATGGTACACAAATTACATGTAAAAATACTTTAAAACTAGACTTACAAAATACATTAAATGAAAAGTCCGTCAGAAGTTTTATGCATTGTATTTTATTACGTTTTATTTAATAATGTCAGAATAGTTTGAGATATGGTAAAGAAAATAATGATGACCTCTGATTACTTGAATTCTATGTTTTAACTTTATTAAACTCACAGGACAAAGGGGAAATGACAATGTACAAGAATTTTGCGGGGAACTTGATACAATTTGGCGACTGAAAATTGAAATGCTATACTTTGAGCCATTATGCGTATGTTTGATGAATATTTTGACAATAATTGACAAGCTGTAATGCAACTAACGAAATGAATTCCAGTAATTCAAAACAATGTCAATTTGATGTCTTAAGAGCAATAATCATATGCACAGACAACAGAAAAATATGTAATAAAGTCCGTAAATCTATGACTTTGACTACAATCAAACCTGTGAACAAAGGTCACCATTTGGAAAGACAAAATGTGGCCTTTATTGACTGGTAGCCTTCATTCGGAGGTCTGCTTATTCTAAATAATCAATGGTATTTTTTCAAATAACGGTCTTTATTCACTACATGGCCTTTATTCGAAGGTTGCCGCAAATACAGATTAGACTGTACTTTTGTTATGTTTCATCCATTTATTGTTAGTGTTTTATTCTTGAAATTACTGTCATCAGATATGGCACAATGTAGCGAATGATTATTTTTAAAAAAGCTGATCACGCTATATTACATTGTAGTTACTTGCGTATAACAAAATAAATTCATCAAACTGTGTTTTCCGAGATAATTTTATCAATTAAGTGATCGATCTATGGTATGACAGTATGAGAAATGGATGGAACTATTAATGATTTCAGTCAGTAATAGCTTTGCGATGGGGTATACCAAAGTAATCTGGCGACAGAGAATCTACTGGCAGATCAGGCAAGCTAATATCGTCATGGTCACTATGGAAATGTTCCATTTGTTGACGTAAACTTTGAAGGCAAATCTGGATGTCTTTCATCTCCTTCTTCGCTTTTAAGAAGGCCGTTGACATCACTTCAGAAGCGTTTGCTTCGAAATATTCCAACGCTTCATCAGAAAGCCACGTCTCGCTTTTCTTTTGTTCGTCCTTGTACGCGCTATTAACAACTGTGCAACTGAGAAATACTTCAGCACCTTCGACAGGCTCAGTGTAAGTTTTAGTGAATAATATCTCCATTGTTTCTTCAGCTTCGTCGTCTGCTAGCATGCTGTCTGTACTGAGGTCATCTCTATGTTCAGATATATCTAGATCAGATTCTGTACACGTAACAGACTGTCTTCCAGATGTTTCATATTGTAATGGTGTATCTATTTCCACATTCGCTAGCTCTGTTAATGGTGTAAGGTTTGGGTGAGCTTCGGATGTAGGCGTTCTGTCTAGTAAATCCTCTGTTTTATTTGTTGATGGCGCATCATTTATCAAATCAAGGTCGAAAGTTTTTACACACTCTGACAAAAGATTACCCTCATCGTCAAGAATAACATTGTCGTAACGTCCTCCTTCGAAAGTAGTATTCTTCGAAATGTTATCACCAGATACATAATCCACCTGATTTGGATTATGAGCGTATGAGTCTGACACGGAACATGAAACTTCCGCATCAGTTTGTGATAATGAATGATGAGATGGATCGAAATAACTCGGCATATCGTCTGATGATTCAGAAGAAATTGATTCTGTTATTTCTTGGCGTTGATAAGTCTCTGAATCTCCAGAGGTACGTTTCAACGTTCCAGTTGATTCACGCCGTGTTGACAATTTCAAACTATCATCTATTATCATGTTGTCCGTTTCTTCATACAATTCACTATGCAGCTCCATATTACCACTATTTACCTTACTTTTACCGTCAATAGTTTCATATATGTGATCTGCATACTTCTTTTCATCTGAATCAAAATCAATGTCGTTTTCATTGTCTTCTGATTCCTCTTCTTTGTGTCCTTCAAGAATTAGCAACTGTGAAAGTCGCTTACAAACATTTTCAGTAAATTCTACTATTTCAATACTTTGTCTTTTGTTTTCGTTGAATTCATCATCATCATTCTCTTCCTCCTCCTCTTCTTCTACTTCTGCTAAAGCATCCATAGCGGATGGTGATGGTGGTGGTACCTCTTCGAAGTCAACGATAGGTTTTGACATCTCCTTTGTTACTTTTTCATTTGGTCTGTCTAAGGTCTCATTGTCATCGCCATCATTTTGACACTCATCAAGATTTTCATAAGGCGCTTTCATACTTCTTTGTTCTGTAAATGTATCAATTGTTTCACACGATGTTTTTTTGTCCGTCTGATCTACGTCTTCATTGTCAATGTCCTTTTCATTCGCAATGGAAATGGATACGTCTTCATTGTCAATGTCCTTTTCATTCGCAATGGAAATGGATTGTTCCTCAGAATCCATTTCCGGTTTCTCGGAAGGTAAATCGGCAAGTGATTTGATGATAAGAGTACCACTTTCAGATATCTCAAGAATATCTGACGATAACTGTGGATAATTCTTCTTCTTACTACTCTCTGCAATTGCACGTGTGACGTTTACGATTTCGCAATTATTTTCATCAGCACATTTGGACTTACTGCCTGTCTTGTTTTCACATCCTTCTTTAGAACTTTTTAATGGAACTTCTTCATGCACAATTTTGATTCCTGTAGACTCCATTTTCGCGACAACACCAACATTCTCATATTTAATTGCTGGGACATTTTGGGTAGAACCTTTGCTATTATCCTGTTGTTCAGTTTTCTCGGGTTTTGTTTGGCTAAACATGGTTTGGGTAAGCATTAAAACACTATCTATTTTTCTGTCAATTTCACTATCCCTAATCGCCGGCTCTTTTTTACTTTTTGGCTGCTTCCGTTTAATGTCTCCAGCAGAAATGTTTGTAAGTTCGCTCGTCACACTTGTACTAGTTGTGTTGTCTGGTTTATCGGACGCTTTAGTCTTACCTTTACGTGCTGGTTTTTGTTTTGCATCTTTCGAATTTTTTCTGCTGATATCTTTACTACTAGAAGTAGAGCTTGACTTTGAGCTGCTGTTAGATACTTTCCTCTCATTATTGCCACTGATACCCGCGTCTGCATCAGAGGCAAGTTGAACATTTTCATAATTATGATCGAAAGGATCCGGTGTCATTTTAATCAATTTAGTTTTTGGTTTGACTTGTTTGAATTCAAACGTCGAATGGGCAGTAGCCGTCCCTGGTTCTATGAGTCGGTTACCTTTTTCAATGTAAAATGGTACTTTCATTGACATATCTTGGTTTTCGTTAGATGTTGAGGGTAATTCTGCGCCCTGTGACGGTTCCTCTGGTATCGTACTAAACTTAGGTTCGCTGACTGATTTGATAACATCTGATGTTCCTGCACCGGGAACAAATTTAATATCATCAGTTTCCACAATTTCAAAGGGTTCAAGTTCAACTGGTTCGTGTAGTTCATGCTCGCTAATAGCTCTACCATCGAAAGGATAAACTTCTGCAGAGTCAAAAGCAAGATCATCATGGCGACTGGTCCTGTTAGACCTATTGTTCCGATCCTTTGCCTTTCGTTTCGGTATCTCACAACATTTTGTCCGTCCTTCGTGATCGCCTTCATTCCGACCTTGTTTTCCCCCAGATTGCTTGTTACCCATACTTATTTCTTCAGATTTCGACTTTGATTTTCTTTTTTGTCGCTCTGTATGAACGTTGTGTTCGTCCGATTCACACGACTCTTCAGAATTCCTTAAAGTCCCATCAGTTGACGTTGAACATTCGGATTGAACAGTTTGATCTTTATCCCTAGATAAATGATTTAACTTGTCACTACAATCGTGGTTTAGGTTTGTTGTCTCAATACTTGTTGCATCTTCATGTTTTTGTTCTTTACACTCGTCCAGATCAACATCTAGGTTACACGCATTTGTAACATGTCCGTGTAATCGTTCCACTTGTGTTTCGCTTTCAGGAAGGTGAGAACACTTCGCTTCAGCACAAATGTTACACTTAAAGCAATTGCTGTCAATAGAAACACACAAATGTTCGGTCTGTGGTGACGTCACGCCAGCCACAGAAATTTCATCCTGGTTGTCATAAACATTTAAATCACCTTGGTGCGAGTGAAAATCGGCTAAACAATTGTTTGGTTCGATGTGATCGTCGATAGGCTCAGATGTTTCTGGAGGTTTGGTTTCAGTAACGTCAGAAGACAAGGGAGGTAAGCAAGACAGAAGCGAGGAAGGTACAACATTTATAGCTACATTTTGACTATCGTCACACATGTAACTCCATACTGGGTTTCGAACCAAAATCTTCTTCGATCAAGATGACTTTGAACTACATCCTGCAAAGAAATAGTTGAATAATGATAAATACTGGACAGAACAGAATCAGCAGAAAATAATTAGGACCTTGCGTTGACATAATCGCTTTTCCATAAGGAGTTGAGTGGAAAATACTCAAGTCAATGATCAGATATTTTTATTCAGTTCTGAACAACGTGTTCATTTATTCTGTTTCTGGATTAGAATTCAATTGAATCATACTGTATCATCAATTTACATTTTGAGAAAGAAAAACAATTTGTATTAATGACACTCTACGGAACTATAGTACACTTTTAATATCTGTTTATGATCAGTTGTAAAGGAAGCCAAGATCAACACATACAAACATACACACACGCACACATACACGTAAGTTCTGGTTTGTTGATATATCCTGTCTACATCAGATAATTGTTAATATATTGTTTTTCTTTTACTCTGTGTAATGTTTATAACCTCATTGAATCTTAACAAGTCACAAATCAAGTTTGCAATAAAATGTTGTGTTGTTATCAACAAATAATTTTCTGTTTTTCACAGTGTTTGTTATCTTTATCACACAATCGGTTTCCTCCTCCCAACTTGGAATGTTTCAATGAGCACATGCACTATAAACACATTTTGCGGCACAAAATCTACAAGAATTTTATAAGATGGATAAGGTCAGAAAAAGTCCGGTTACCGGTTACTAAACCGACGCTGTTTTGAGTGCCTAGTCTAAAGTTACTAACAGCGAAATCCAAAGTACGAAACTATTTATGGACGAATCGCAACTCCAAAAAATGACAGGTACTTTTGGAAAAAATGAAAAAGTTTCTGACCTACCTAGCCAACAAAATCCCTTCTATTTTATTAATTCCCTTTCGGACATTCATCATCACCACAATACTGCCTGAAACGTGGCAATGTTTTGTCTTTTTGTGATATCAAATTTACCAATTATTACCAAATTACAAACATAGAATACACTATGGACATTTGGCTTCAAAATACAACATAAAGACGTCAGACTTAGACACTATTTGTAAACAAACTACTCTGCGTGTTTTCATAATGAACAAAAACAAAAGTACACAGGTACATCTCGAAAACATCATTACACTATGACGTAAACAATACCTCAATTATCTAAAGAATCTATAAATATATCGTATTAATCTATAATTGGTAAATTTGATTTTTATTACTTATTTCATAAATCTAGAATATTGGTTTTGGAAATTAAATACAATTATCATTTTAATCCAAATTGATAATGAATTGATGTGCATGTCTTCTAATAATAGTTTTGGCATGTTGTCAAAATGCGTTAATTCTTTCCGTTCAACATACCAGACACAATGGTATGTATACAAACAAACAATTCTCATGATAATGTATGGTGTATTTTCCGTTAATTCTGTCAATATATTTATAGATAGGTTTGTTCATCACATTCCTTCATTTTACGGACGTATCGAGTTGACAACCGTTTATATATTTGTTCTTTATGCATTACGCGCGTATACATACTCTTTTCAAGCCATTGATTAATCATAATTTCTGTATTTCATTAGTTTAGTCCAATATTCGTCAATAAATCTGTTTGTACTTACAGTTCATTGGTTTAGTCTATTATTCGTCAATATATCTGTTCATACATCTACTTAATTGGTTTATTCTATTATTCGTCAATATATCTGTTCATACATCTAGTTAATTGGTTTAGTCTATTATCCGTCAATATATCTGTTCATACATCTAGTTAATTGGTTTAGTCTATTATTCGTCAATATATCTGTTCATACATCTAGTTAATTGGTTTAGTCTATTATTCGTCAATATATTTGTTCGTAAATCTAGTTAATTGGTTTAGTCTATTATTTGTTCGTACTTATAGTTCATTGGTTTAGTCTATTATTTGTTCGTACTTATAGTTCATTGGTTTAGTCTATTATTTGTCAATACATCTGTTCGTGCATATAATTCATTGAGTTGAGTCTTTTATTTGTCAATGCATCTTTTTGCACATAAATTTCATTGATTCAGTCTATTATTCGTCTGTACATGTGTTAATCGTATTTGTTGTTCATAAGTTTAGTCAACCATTGGTCCATACCTCGATATATTCTTACGTAGAGTTCATTGGTTTAGTCTATCATTGGTCCATACATCTGGTAGCGTAGTCTGTTCTTCAGTTATGCATGGGTGTGGTTGTATAGTCACACGTGGAATTCTTAAATCCATTGCATTTTTTATCTTGAGAGACAGCTTTCGAGATAGTATGCATTCTTTTCTAACATTTTTGTTCCAGACACATGGCACTTACGCCTCAATTAAACTACCGTGTGCTTAACAAATATCCACGTATAAAGCAGGCGTGGAGATCATTCAGGAATGTTTAGTTCAAAATATTTAGATAATTATGGCGTATAACTTGCATATTATGTCTATATAAAAGTAAACTTGTTACACAGTCGCATTAAATACATTTTATTTACTATCAATACCCGAATGGTTTCTATCATATTGTCACATGTTTTGGCGCCGACCCTAAATTTTTAACAACAAATCCTAAGTACGAAAATACTTCGGGACGAATCGTGTATAAATCGTACGTACATAAAAGGCAAAAGATACGTTTACGAAAAAAATAGAAAAACGTTCAACCCATCTACCCCATTTATTTGGTCCTGTAGTCCGAAACATAGCTATTTTTCTGGGCGATTCAAATTTGATCACAATCAGTTAAATGCAGGCAATGAATGGATTTGGGGTCTGTTAGCACGAAGGATCAGATACTGAAATGTTGTTGGTTAATGTGTTCTTACATATACACGCGTTAAGTAGAATACATTTCACCAGAGTGCAACAATTATCTTTCTTATCGTTTCTGCTAAATGTGAAAACACAACCCATTTTATCCTAATTTTATTAGACACGGTAAGCTGATGCACCAACTTGAAGGAACATTTTTACAGATATAGAAGTACTTATCATATTCTGTTAAAGTTGATAAGATAAGCAGTATGATAGTGAACTTTTTGTTAGGTATGAAATCTAGTTAGATTTTGAGATGAAGTTAAATAATTACCAGAAGGCATTACTCAACACAATGTCTTAGTCATACCATATTGTCTTAGATATAGGCGTGAAATGCGGGCACACTAAGGGAATTTAAACATCATGCAAAGTAATCCCTGGAGAAAGATTTCTTCAAACATCCTACGTCCAAAGGTGTAAGACCGCGTAATTTCAAACATGCATTACTTGCCTGCCAGCTTGTCTGCCCTGCCCGCCTGCCTTGACAGCATTGCTTCATTGTTTAAATTGTTCACCTACATCTACAGTTAGCATTCTCCAATCTGCCTCATAATGCGCATTAATAGCTCTCGTTCAGAGGCCGCCATCTCAAGCTATCAAGTCAAGTAAAATGTCAAATATTTTATTGGCTGTTTTCTATATATGTATGAGCTCTTGGCTCACCTGTTCACCAACCTGTCCCCTAGCATGCATCTGCTGCTTGTTTTCTCAACTTACTTACTATATATATATACATCGCCAAATAAATTATATACAGTGCACATAAATGCACAATGATTGCGGTACATGATTACAATGCTCAACATATTGAAAAATTATAACAACTGTTCACCTGTTTCCCCTGATCTGTCACCCAGTATCATAGCAATGCATTTAAAGTTTGTTTTATAAGGCTGCCTTCTCAAGCTGCTGGCTCACCTGTTCACCAACCTGTCCCCCTAGCATGCATCTGCTGCTTGTTTTCTCAACTTGCTTACTAGCTTTAATCTATGGCTAATCTTACCCGACTGTATACGTAATCTGACAGTCTATCACCCTGCCTGTATTTACACCATGTTTAATGAGAAATAATACCCAAAGTCACTAAGATTTAGTCCCTTTGTGTCCCTTTGCTGTGGAGTAAGTTCAATGAAAGGATAATTGATAAAAAGGGATTTCAATATCTAACAAATGATTCATGTCACTTGACTCATAAATATTTTCGCTAAGACAATCCTTTTCATTGATTTATTTTTTTTGTGTTGTTTTTTTTGGGGGGGGGGGTCTAGCATTGGCTAATACATAATATGTATAGTTTATGTGTTGTGTTGTTATTTTTTATGCTGTGCTGTTTTGTGCTGATGTATATATTTATAATATGTACAATGGCGAGTACTTGCCGATTTCTGTAAATAAACTGCATGACTGTATAATAATTGTGTGCCTGGATAACATACGTATTAAGTAATATTTTGCTTCATGTATTAACCCCTTGCCTTATAAGCATATTTTGCACTGTTCCAAATTCAATGCCAACATACAGAACAGCAATATATTTAAGAAAATTGGGTTATTTCTCTCTGACAGAGTGGAAAAATATTGTGGCAAAAGAAGCCATCACAGCCATTACCCATCACAAGCAATGGCTTCTTTTGCCACAATGTTTTCAAAAGTTGTCTGCTTCAAAGGCGGGGAAATGAGGTATTATGAGGCAAAGGTTTCAGCAAAAATATTACCGTATGTAGATCATAACCTGATAATTGTAAGTTCTTTAGTTATAAATAGATTCAGCAGTCAGTTACCATGACCTCATGCTGTCTTATACTTAACATGAAAATACCTGTACCGTGTTTCATTTTTATTATTTCTACAGATTTTCAAACAAAGTACATTCACCTGCGAGATGAGTTACAAACTGAAGAGAGAAACGTTTCATCTTTTATTGGTTTCGAAAAGATTGATATAATCTAACCGAATATTTCTTTGTGATAGCGGTATTGGCTTCTGTTTTATTTTGGATCAAGATTTTATTCTATTTTTTTTTAATATTTCATGTATCAATCAGACCACAAATGGATCATAAACATCTAACCTATTTAAGGTAAACATATTAAGATGATGATACAATTATTAATATTTTCATTAAATCTTTTAGCTCTCAAATAGTACCATAAGATTGTATGGAAAGGCCAGTATTTCTATTAAATGCATTGACTTCTCATTATAATTTATTAGTTACACAAATTGCACTATGAGAAATCAGTGCAGGAAATTTAAACCATGTAGGTTTTTTTTTCTCTGTCAGAGTCATTCTTCAACTTCCGGCTTCATCGGTTGAGGAACATCTCAGGAATGGGTAGACTAATGACCTTCGATAAGCGAGCTAGACAGCTTCCTTACGTGTGAAATACTTAGTAGAAATGGTTTGTATATAAAACTAATATAATCAATTAATAAATTGCTTTACGTTGTCTTAATAATGGCATAAAGAAACACGCTTAATTGGTTAATGAATAAGTGAAGCTCTATGTTGTCTCAATAATGGCAAAAAGAAACACGCTTAATTGGTTAATTTGCATAAAGAAACACACTTAATAATTAATTAAATGCCCTATGTCTTCTCATTAATAGTAGAAAGAAATATAGAAATAAATGCAAGAAAAATAGTCATGTTTAGAGATACTTGGCCGGAAAAAATAGGTTGGATAGGTCAAATAATTGTCTTTAAGGATTCAGTTTTCTTATTATTTTATATTTACACATTTTAAGATAATACGATGTATGATTCGTCTCCAACATTTTCGCACTTTTGATTTTGCCGTTCGAAACTTCGGAGTGGGTGCCATGAAGAGGGACGGTTGTTTAATCGTAAACACGACTGTTTCTTCCGGCATAATGTGATACAAGATGCTCAAGTTAAAACATTACGAATTATAATAACTACCATATGTCATCAATAAATTTCAATATAATTAATTAAATGCACATTTATATCTGCGCACCTGCACGTAAAGGTAACTTAAATTACGCTGGATTGTCTGTATGTCTTATATTATGTAACTTAAACTTTGCTTACTCTCAGAAGTTGGATCATATTTTTATTTGTGGCTGGAAATTATAAATACATTTAGCTTATACTCGATCGACAAGCCAAAATCTATCATGGTTCAGACATGAAACAATATGCACCATTGCATTCCATAGCATTTTGATGATCCACACGATATATATATATATACACACACACACACACATTCAACAAGAAATAGAATATTTTGTGTAGACAAAAATGAAAACTACGTAAGCTCTAGGAGATTAAATGTAATGTGCAGCGATAAATGTTTCAACTACAGCTAGAACGTTCTTAAACACGAAAATGACGACGATTTTTTTCTTCTTTGTTTTCCCAATCAAAAATAATGACATTTTTTCCCAATTTCCGATCTAAAAATTCCCAATTTAGGCATCACACCACGCATTTTTTCGCAATTGGACCGGACCCGGACCATTTCCCAAAATTGCTAAAAATCACTGATGACAATGTGTATATTGACGTAAATGTTTTAGCCTTACTGTCTCGGCCTTTCGGTTGGTTTATTTTATAAATGAATTCGGACGAGCCTTCCTCTAAGCTTTAAAAAGATCTGCATATATATGAGTGGGACGGAATCACACAAAAAATGTCTCGCCGTCACTGACAGTCTGATTAGTTGGACTAAAATGTTCATTCAATGCTAATTTCTTGCTAATTTCACATCGCACGATTTGTGCACCGAGGGTGTTATAATCAGTAGACAAACATTGTGCATTTTATGGAAATTCTGAACTTTTCTTATCATCTCATGTTACCATTTTAGGGTAAGAGCTTCATAGATTTAAGTAATGCATTGTAATTTTAATCATGGCTGACATTAGATCATGACAATATAAAATATGTATTCCTTGATTTATTTTTAACTTTTTGAGAACTTCAGTGCCAAATTTATACATATTTTCTCAGAGGTGTAAAACCACACCAACAGCTAGTGCCGTTAGGCGACTTCCAGCTTTAAAAATGGAGGAAGTCTCCACGCTTACACCTGGGTAGAATCACAGACCTTCAGTGAGTTAGCTGGACAGCTCTCTCACGTGCGAAATTTGATCCCGGGTAGGATTCGAACTCTCAGTGGTGAGGAGCTAGTGATTACAAGTCAGAGGCCATAACCACTCGACCATGGAGGCCATTTTACTGGCGACTTATCATTATTCTCAGCGTCAAAAGCTTAAATATTAAATATATTAACTTTTCAACGATGCGGGTCATTAAAAAATTATTGAAGTGAAAATAATAAAACAGCCCGTTAATGACATACGTATAGTATATAAATACAGTACAGATCATCTAGGATTTACTGATAAGCACATCCTGTTTAGAAGACAGATATTATCTCGGTCTTACAAGGTAAGAACAGCTGAATGAATCATGACTCATACAATGTATAAATCTTAGTTGTTATAAATATATACATTACATACGTATATGAGTATACATGAGTTTTACCTGGTTCAAAGGCTATTTTCAGCTGCTAAACGCTAATAAAGATACGAATAGAGGGTTAAGTCCAGGTACTTTGGCATGGTAATAATTTTATATCTTTCCCATGATCAAAAGTTCATGGCAAAACTAAGGCCTGTAAGCCTAAATTAATGGAACTCAGAACCCTTAATACGAAGCAGCCTGGTATATTTAATATATATTCATTAGTGCATACATTTCGCAAATGGAGCACATGCATTCGTTAATCATAGAATAATTAAAGGTGTGTTAATGTTATACTTTATCATGAGTTTCTTAAGTTAATGGTACTTGTAGGTCTAGTATGATTTCAATAAATGTATCTTTATCATTATTTTCAGACTGCGATGTTACCAACTTAACATCTGGTATAAATTCGGCTCTTTGTACCCATTTGCAAACAATTACACAAGCTGCAAAATGCTAGTTTCTACAATTGAATGTTTGCGGGCTCATCTTTCAAGTATCAGAATGACTCATACTGTATTAGAAGTGCTAAGCGTTTTAATCGTTGTCAAAAATTGAAACTTAACTAAGTGTTAATGTATCTACTTGTAACGCAAAAAATCCAAGTCTGCCCAGAGACAGACGGGTGACTGCGTGGATGCATGATTTTGATGCAGTGTACATATGAATGTATATGCCTCCCGAACCTGATTGTATATTATTTTACTCTAACTAATATTAATCAATGTTGCTATTCTGACGAACTTAAAGCACCACGTCTTATGTTTATAATTACATTGATAAAACATTCCTCATTTCAATCATTCCATTCATATTTACGATCGTTCAAAATATATAACACATACACGTATCTATCATGTAGTGTAGCGAGTTATTCCAATTATTTACTGGAAACGAAATAGCACAAAAACATACAGTTGTGGGTGATATTTACTACAAAACAACAAGCAAAGTTACAGAAATCCCAGAAAGTACTGATAAAGATGTAGAAATGAAACAATTTACAATAAATATAGTAACAATAGAACATATCTTACCTTCGTGTGTCTACATAGCTCTCGTTTACAAAGCGTTAGTTCTCACAAGAATGATCTACTTTAAAAGTTCCATTGAATTTTTCCGTGAACTAAATCTCCCTGTGTAGTGATACATCAACTGTATTTACCTGTCTAAAATATAAACCGTTCGTACGGAACATACACGTATGTGTACAGGAATAAATGAGGCTTATCAGTATATGTTGTGGCTGGAGCGAGGGAAGCATTTGTTTTCATTAGAAGTCTTTCTGGGTTTGTAGAAACAGACGTCTTTTGTGTTTGCACACAAGAAATTCCGTACTCAACATTAAGAAAATTTGTGCATTTATTATTACCACGAAGAACATTGTTCGCAACAATCACTGTATTGTAATCGTCTAGGCACACATTCCCTGTATGACTGCAAAAGTAAATCAGATTCGAACCAGATATACATTATTTTAAGATACCTTTTACCAGTTTATACGATATTCGTCTTAGTCATTCATACGCACATACTAGTATACAGTGCAACCTCTCCAGAGCGGCCCTCTCTTGGGCAACAGCCTTCCTTCAACAACAACATAATTTTGCTTCTCCCAAAGGGTATCGCTTTGAAGAGGTTGCACTGTACCTTATCTGATATCGTATCTTGATTTGGCGAGACTGGATTCTGGTTCCATTCAATTTGAAGTTTTCTTTCAATATTTGTGGCTTTTTACACTTAAGCTGCCAATAAACGTTTCATATGCAAGAATTCTAAATCAAGCAATGATTAGCAAGGAATGGTAACTGTGCCATGACGATATATAAAGGGACGGGTACGCTCTCCAGTTCATTTAACACAATGTTTTTGGTGCATGTATCATTACTCATGAATTCATTTATTTAAATGAGAAAATATGATTTATAGATGTGAAAGACTGGCCTTGCAAAACTAGTACCCCCCCCTCTGTAGCTTTACTATAGGGCGTTCCAAGGCAGTACCCTCTGGGAGACTTCGTTTAGACTCCCATTTTTGTATGGTCATTTGTGTTGGGTGGAGTTTGGGTTGGGGGATTCGGGGGAGGGTAGTATTTTGAAGATGATAAGATATTTTTGTACGTGATTTTTTGTCAAAGGATCCTTTCCTTCTATACACCCATTAAAGTGGAATTTGTATATTTCCATTCTAAAAATATGTGTTAAGAAGGAATCAGATCTGAGCATTTATGTTATGATCTGATATATGTAACATAATTTACGACAGTTTTATGAAAAAAAGTAACTGCACAATCAACTGTGTGTATGTGTATGTGTGCGCGCGTGCGCGCACGTATGTGGTACATTATAATATATGCCTCATCTAGTACTATCACTTGTACAGCAATATATAGTGAATGTTGCATATTGACATACGGAGACCAATTCACCCAGTTGACTTTATACAGAGACATTTGGTGCACTGCAACATGAATCATAGACAAGTTTAGCCTAATTGTATGTACTATCAGATATTGTAATAAAAAATTTATTTACAATTTTTAAATAAGATTTCCTTCTATGAATGGAAATATTAATAAAAGACAGACATGATTCAAATTAGTAACCAGAACCATGGAAAAAGTGTGTTTTTTATAAAATGCAAATCAAATTTTCATATAACCATTTTAAAACATCAAGTTGCCTCCCTTACCTACACAAAGGTGTACAAGGGATGCAATCCATATTGATATGACTATTTAACTCATTATTTCTTTCACAGCTTTCAAGGATAATTTAAGTAAGTAAAATCTCCTTAAGTATGATAATAATGCATTAAGAAATCATTATATGCTGTGTACACTGACAAACAGATTTAAACCCAACATGGACCACACTTAAGCTAAATATTGTCTCACACAAGTCACAGTAACAATCCTTGGTAATCTGAATTCATCATGGGTAAGACATACAACAATGAGAAAATGAATAGAACAACTATTTGCCAAAAATCAAGAATTAATTCTAAACAGATTGAGGTAGATTTTCACAACATTGTTGTAACATAATCAACTTGCTCTGTTTAGAAAACAGTCGCACGCAAATATGCCATAGTTGTGATAAGTCACAAGTTCAAAAAATTTATACCGCATTACAGTATTTTGATTGGATTTTGGGCCTCATGATTATGGTCTTTGATTAGTAAGTACCAGCCCCTCATCACTGTGTTTGAATCCCACCCAGGACAAAATTTCACATGTGAGGAAGCTGTCCAGCTAACTTACAGAAGGTCGTTAGTTCTACTCAAGCGTATGCCTCTGGGTCTTCCTCCACCATTAAAGCTGGGAAAGTCACCACATGACCCTGACTGTTTGTGCGATGTTATGGATGATTTGTTTATAATTGAACATGAAAATTGACATTAAAGGAATAACAAATAATCAAATAACGATAAAATATATCAATTTTATCTTTAATCTCAATTTAAGTAAACAAAAATGTTTTCCAACAATCAGTAACTTTATCAATGAGACCACTGATCATTCAATTTTTTAAGAATTATTTCTGCAATTTAGTGAATATACATGGTCACATGACATGTATTATTAAAACATGCAATACTAAGTCTTATCAATGCATTATAAATATTAATTTAAATCATAAAAGATATCACAGATATATAAAATGCATTTTACTACCTCGTGTACATTTTTCAAGGTTTTCAGTCCAGAAATAGTAAAATAACAAAGAAGTCATCAAGAAATATACAAATCATTTCATCATAGAGTTATGTGTAGTATGGATTATGAATACTGTTGATAACATAGGGAGGGGGGGCTAGCATATTGAAGGGATAGTGTATAATGGTGCATTTGGCTTAAAATGGCCAATATAAGCATGTGTACACATATATTATATATATATATATATATGCTAAATGGGACTTTGGTCTATAAAGGCAATTTTAGGCCTATTACATCGTTATACACCATCCCTTCAATGTGCTAGCATCCTATGGTTCATAAGGTATGATTAAGAAATCAATGTGTGCATACACATCATGATTTAAGTGAAAGATTAGACCAACCTAAAACAATGTTTGTGAGTAGTTATGCAAAAAGCAACCAATAGTAATTTTAGCATTTTAACAAGAAAAGTTTTTTGTGCTTAATTCCAACCAAAATAAACAATAATCAATCTACCCACTGATAAAATTTGGGTCACATAACCACATACCAACAATTTTTAAGGATGGTCTTGCATGATTGGACATAAACAATTTACCATATTGCATGAAAGAATTCAAAACTATCAAAAGACTCAAAGTCACATGACTTTTTTCAGGCGTTATGCATTCGGTGAATCAATCATGAAGTTATTAAGTACAGATTTTACAATCCTTTCCGAACAGGAAACAAAATCTCTCAGTAGTCTGTTTAACAAAACTGGAAACTATGCCTTTTGTTTCAACTTGGGAGGTTTAGGAAGAGTGTCCAAGTATTTACAAATTATACCAAGCATGACTTCATCAGCTCCACCACCGATAGACAACAAACGGAAATCTCTGCAAATGAAATATAATATCGCAAAATATTTCTTAAAAAGTGTTAGAAAGAGAGACATTATAGTTGAATATATTTGAACGGGTACTTATGAACAGATCAAATTCAACCTAAAATAGGACACAGTTTTATCAATCATGCATACTTTGTAAAAATCAAGTACACAAGCACTCATCAAGAATGTATCTATTTTGCTGCATTATAATGGTTATATTTTTTTCTGAAAACACTAGCCTGACTAAACCAACAACTATGACATTTAGTCTGAAATCAGTAATACAATGGAACCCCTCTAAATTGGTCAATCATGGTACCAGGTCATTTGGCCAGTTTAGAGGGGATTTTTGAACCATAAAGTAATGAAGCCGGGACCAGAACATTTGGCCAATTTAGATGGGAAACCAGTTGGAAGAGGAACTGGTTTAGAAGGTTTCCACTGTACTTAGGTTGGGTGATTAGTCTCAAACTCAAATCTCACATTGCATCTTTTATCTAATCTTAGCTATTTATGGTAAAACAAATATGACAGAAACCATCTAAACTAAAATACTTCAAGAATAAAATGAGATTTGAGCTCATAGATTGTTCTCAAATTTTGTGAACTTAGGGCCTGGGTGTCAGGCTAATAGGTTACAACACATACCACATTCTGTCTGAGTGACACAGGCAATTATTTGAAAAGAAACAATAATTAACTTAGGGAGCAGGACTAGACAGTAAAATCATTAACAGAAAATAGCATATAATAAACCCATGAAATATTACCTGTAAAATCGACTTATTAGAACTTCATTTGTGAATCCCATACCACCCCAGTACTGAAGACATTTATCTGTGACTTCACGAGACAGTCTTCCTGCTTTTAGTTTACACATTGAAGCCAGTTTGGTTACATCATTACCTTGTATGTATAATCCTGTAAATAGTTCAGTTTAAATACTTAGTAAACAACAATACAACATTATAATTAATGGCAGGCTGTCAACTAATTTAGCAAAATAAAACACAGATATTGTTTAACAGCTTAATGGTCTCACCCAGGACCAGACAAGTTTCACATGTGAGGAAGCTGTCCAGCCAGCTTAATGAAGGTCGGTGGTTCTAGTCAAGGGTACGTCTGAGGTCTTCTTCCACCATTTTCCGAAGCTGGAAATCTTCAAATGACTCATGCTGTTGGTGCAACGTTAAACAGAAAAACAAAACAAATAAAAAGCCTTCGTTACTACATTTATTAGTTATGTAAAATGTTTTTATCATTAAATTAAAACAGGTAATATAGTCTGAAAAACTTCAATTGAAAAACTTTGTAAAATCAAAACATGAATGTTTCATAGAACAAGTTTATGAAAAAAATAAATGTAAATATAAAGGAGATCATTTTAGATATAGGGTACAGATGAAAAATGATACTCAAATCATGAACAATTCTAAAAACAAATGAGACTTAATGATTTCTGACTCATACCTGACTCATCAACAATTTTAAAAACAAATGAGAATTAAACAAATTCAACACCACACTCAATAACAATAAATTCTAAAGAAAAAATGAGAATTGATTGAAATTAAACAATACTCGATTCACGGACAGTTTTAAGAATGAGTACATGAAAATAAGACAGAACTTGACTTACCAACAGTTCTATACAACAATGATCGGAGTAACTCAACTTCAGTCTCAAGTTCGGCGAGTGTAAAATGTACTGTCTGATTATTTAATATAGGTTGACCAAATGCTTTCCTTGTACGTGTATATTCAATGGTATCTTTTATAATTTGTTGTAGAGGAAGAATTGCTGAAATAGATTAAACAAGGTATGTTAGGCCATCTTTAAAATGTGCAGACTTGCAGTTATATGACCCAAACTTTTAGCAGTGGCTAAGTTGGCAGGAGGTTTTTTTTTCATACTATATGCTGATACTGAAACAAATATATTTCCACATAATTTTTGAATAATATATATCAGCAGAATTTTAGTTTTTTTACACTTCTATATAATTTTTCAATATACCTATTTTTATAGTATTTTTCAATATGCATATTTCTACATAGTTTTACCTGCTGCAGCAGCAAACATTCTTTCACATTGAAACTGGACCATCTGATAAGTAAAACCCATCCCTTCCTCTCCTATTATATATTCCTGTGGGACACGTACATCATCAAAAAATATCTGAGCTGTATCAGAACATCTCATACCAAGTTTGTCAATTCTCTTCGCTAATGTTATTCCTGCAAAATGAAAATGACATGTGACAGTATGAAATAAGAACAGTCTGTTAAATAATTTTTTTCATATTTTATTCTCTGGAGGTTAACTTAACACCAACAGCCAGGGTCATTTGGCAACTTTCCAGCCTTAGATATAATAATATTACTTACAATAATATGATAGATTTCAAACATTGCTTTAATAATTGTTTCAGCATACCCTTAGCATCCATTGGTAAACATATCAAAGATTTGTTCATATGTGGAGGACCATCACTAGTGTTAGCTAACAAACACATCCAGTCAGCTTGGAAACCATTTGTTGTCCACATTTTACCACCATTTATTACATAATCACCTCCTTTCTTAACAGCTTTGGTTTGTATACCTGAAGAAAAAGAGGAGAAACTGGTTCAATATACCACACATAAAAATCACAATATTTTTTTTTAAAAATCTGGGGGTTTTTGTAGTTCAGTGGGTATGGTCTGACTAGTAATCACTAACCTCCACAACTAACTTTGTTCTTTTCCAAAAAAAATTCTTTCTGGAATGAAATCATTCAATTACGTCAATCAATTTTACACAACAAGAACTTTTGCCATTCAAATGTGATCAAATTATTACACAAAACACTCAAAAAGGATGATTTCCTCAGGAAGTTTACGTCGAGTTTGCATTAAAACAAAGCATTTTTTCAGTCCCATAAAAATTTTGATGATGAATGTCAAGTCCTATTATCATTTATAGGAAGAACAAATTTACTAATGAAATGACTGCATTAATTGTAGCAACAATTAGACAGATATAATCCTTCATTACACATTATTGTGAGTACTGGACAATTTGGTATAGAATCATTTAAGGACATTTTGACCACGAAAAAAACCTACTTGCGACATCAGAGCCTGCTCCAGCCTCACTAACACCTAAACATGCAACTTTTTCTCCGGTAATAGAGGGAGCTAGAAATTCTCTCTTAACTCGATCACTTCCAAACCTGCAAACATTTATCATACATTAAAATAGAAGAATAAATAAGTAATACACATGGAATTATGAGATCACAAAAATTTATTTCAACAGGATAATTAATAAGATATCATGATAATGACAAACATAAGTCACAATGTCAGACAAATAGTTTCATTGTTATAAGACACTGCTAGAAGCCTCTAGTGACATATAGAGCAATGTACTTCTAAACCTGAGATACCCTGGTCATATCTACACATCTCAAACAAATACCTGCCACTGTAGAGAGGACATGAGATATTAGACTTCATTTTATTTTAACATTTCATAAAAACTGCCATAAGTATGAAGATCTTGTTTTTTGTTTTTATGTGACTTATTGTCACTGGGGTTTAATGCCCTTTTTCAACAATTTTTCAGTTATATACAGCGACCGTTTCACCAGACCAATTTTTCTGGACTCTATACTAACCAGTGCTAACTTATCCTTCCATAAGGAGTCGACAACTTCTCCACATAATGACATACGGAGGAAAATCGACATTTTTGTCAAATTTTCATAGAACGATATGACCTGCCACGACCGTGATTCAAACCCAGATCTCTGAGTTACAAGTCCACTGCACTAACCACTGGACCACGGTGTAATAAGTATGAAGAAAAATTAGAAGTTTAATATTTAAAAACATACGTAGCTAAAGCAGGAGTAGCCATGTCGGTCTGTACACCTACAGCCATTGGAATAGCTCCACAATGCACTCCTCCTAATTCCTCTGCAACAGCAACACTATAGCTGAAATCCAGACCCAATCCTCCATATTCTGTAAAAGATTTTATCAGTTAATTACAACATAGTTGATCAAACCACTACTCACAAACATGAACAGTAAATTTAATAAATGTATAAATAGTTTAATTCCTAGTTTCTTCTAGGTTCATTTATCAGGAAAAGCTTCACACCTTTGTTTTATACTATAGACTTTTCAAAAAACTCTTTAGATCTTATGTTGTATTGTTAAATTATTGCCGACTTTATATAAAAATTATCTTACCAGCTGGCTTAGTGACTCCTAAAAATCCAGCATCACCCAATTTCTTAAATACATCATGAGCAGGAAACTGGCCAGCAGCTTCCCATTCATCAACATATGGATTTATATCTTTCTCTATAACCTGAAAATAACCTTTAGGTTGAGAAATGGGTATACAATTCAAAAGACAAAAAGCAACCTCTATGTGTGTATTTTATGCCAAGTAAGGATTTTTTTCAATTAAAGCTGTTCAACAAAATTGGATATTTTCTTCAGTTAAGGCCCACAGTGCTTTGATTTCTAATAATGAGACTAGAAATCAGGTTCATTGTACTTTTGGACAGTATCCTGGTTATACGTATTACTGCAAGTCTAATTTTTTACCTGGCTAAAAATTCATGACAGTACTAGAATGCAATCATGATACAATTTAATTCTCATTAACCATTCTTCTTCATGTCAATAAACATGAAAATACTGTTATAAACAAATGAAATCATACGATAACTGCTATATTCTTTGACACACTGATGGCCATATTGATTTTTATTGTGTATACCTATTACTGCGAATCTGCCAATTAAATGAAAGTTAAGAAGTCACATGGAAAAATACTGGTACGAAACTTAACTTCCAACTAATGTTAAGTATTTTCCTTTCCTAAGATACCACAAGGACATTTTCATTTAAATGGACAACATGTTTTTAACAGACTAGAATCTATGAATGCAAAAAATATTTGACATTATTAAAAGAATAATGGGACTAACACTGTTGAATATATTTGACAGTTGCTAGGTGGAAACTGAAGTTAAGGTGATGTGCATATGTTTCAGTTATTGTTATTTTACCAGTACTCGCCGTAATATGTATATCATGGTAATATGTATACAAGGGATATACTAGAAAACAGCAATCAGAAAGACACTGTTATGAAACAGTTATATAAAGCACACACAACTAAGTAAAAAGGAATTGGTATCACAGTTGAACTATTGAAATAACAGTTATAATGCAATGTATGTGTATTTGGAACTCCCAACAAGTCATATATAGAATTTAATCTGAAAATCTCACGCTATCCGTACTCAAGCTATAAAGGTGTTATACAATAAAAGATATGTTGAATATCACGGTGAACAAATATCATATAAATAGATTACATTTGCTGTTAGCTGAACGTTCTACATTCTGACCTTTCTTAGACTTTCTTTTAAGTGGTAATGTTCTTCGTAGTAAATAGCTTCGCCATGATTTGTATCAGCTGAAATACTTGGCGACGGAGCTGTTGAAGATTTGTGCCTGTAGAGTTGATAACTAAGTCGAGAGTTGCACTTTCGTAGGACATTCCTCACCACAGGAAGAGCAGACGCCATGTTTACATCTCCAGGTCTGTTGAAATCGTCGTCACCTGATTGGTCTAAAATAACCGGTGTCGACTTCCGGCAGTGCGATACGGGTATTGATACGAGTGTCAGAACCAATATTGGCAAGAATTTCTAGATAATTGTCTAATGCAGCATCGTGATGAGAATGTAATAAATGTTTAATGCTGTCAGCACGCTTCTTTCATCGTATATTGATTGGATGTCGATTGCCAGCGAATAAGTACATCAACAAGCAGAAAGTCACCACTTCAATAAAAACACGGACAATCTGCATTGAAAGTAAACGAAATATGGAAAAGTCGTGGCCCAAAGTGATCTTGTTTGGAGATTCCTTAACCCAGGTTTGCACTTTATATTGAAATATTTTCAGCATTCATATTTCGTTGGGATCATTGCTGTAGATTTTGCATATTGTTGCCAAAAGTTGCTTTGCTGATAAGAAAGAAGTTAAGAGCCAGTTCCAGGGGCTGCCAAATTTTGTGTTGTATTGCAGAGTTGCGTAATCGACTGTATGTGTACATGCAATAATAAACTGGCCACTGTATGGATCATAGATATATGTTTCATTTTTGTATTTGCATAAGTGAAATACTTGATTTTTCTAATGTTTTGTTGTATGTTGCTTTTTGAATGTGTTGTGTCAAATAACTAAACAGAAGGCTATGGTGATGAATCAAAGACCTATGCTATACATGTGTGCATCAAGACAGGTTGAACAAGCTTTTTTATGTATGCTGAAAAAACAGCTTGGCAATTAAAATTGTCCAAAATTTCAGACTAACAACCCCAACTGAATTTTTAAATTAGTTTTTTTGCTAGTTTTTGTTCGTTCGAAAGATCTTGTAAAGAAACAATGTAAGGACAGTCTAAATTTCAAAGATATCTCTATTAAAATTTAAGTAAAATTGAAGTTACAGAAGTTTGGACAAATGACTGTCAGACAATCTGACTTGCATGTATATTCTATTGAAACCTGAAAAAATTAAATCCTTAATCCTTATTCTGTGTCATAATAGCACAAGAATGTTGTATTTAAAGTGAATATGGTATACTGACAGTGGATGTGTGTTGACATTACTTAGATGTCAATATGAATTCTTGATTGAAAATGCAATAAAAATTTCCTAATTATAAACATTTCAAGCATTCAAAGAAGTATAAGTATAGGCTAGTCGCAAAACTTCTTTTCTTTTTATCTAAACATACCTTATGTGAGAATACAAGGTATGGTTCATCCCCAAATATTTTCATGCTTTGGATTTTACTGTTAGAAACTTTGGGATCGATGCAGGAAAATAGCATCAGTGGTGTAACTATAAACACAACTATTTTTCTGGTCTAATTCAATTATTAAATCATTTTCTGGCATGGAACAATTCTCCATTGATCTTAAAGCCATTGTGCTGTATAGTGGAGATATAATTTGATTATATGAAAACAATTTGATGTTTGTTTATCATGGCAATGAATTGAATTCAATATATGGTGTAAACTAAGTCTGTATCCATTAACTAATCATTAATATTGATCTATGTTAGCAGGAAATGATGTACCAGTATTGTCTCTATTATATCTACAGTATTTGTATCAGCTTGCTGGAAAGGGTAGAAATACCTAGTTTCTAATACAGGGCTTTTTTCATGGGTAGGGGAAGGGGCTTTTCTTAAATTTGGGGGAAAAATACACAGTAGTTTTGTAAATGGGGAAGAAAAAACTTGAAGCAAACTGAATTTTAGGGGAAATCTGCATGAATTTAAGGATTTTTTCTGAGGGGAAGATGCCTATAAACAGTCCTTGCTGTAGAAGGAAAAAAAGCCCTGTAACAGCAAAATCCATAGTACGAAAATATTAAGGGACAAATTTTATGTTCAAGTACAAAAATGTATGTTTAGAAAAATACATTTAGAAAAGAAGTTTGATGACCTACCTACACCAACTTGTTTGTTAAGTTACCATAAATATGAGGCCTAAAAAAAGGTTTGTTTCCGGTTACCTGACCGACCCAGTATTTTACCTGCTGGCTCAAAAGTTTTTACAGCATCCGAATCGTAGTGCTTTATGGTAATTTTCACTACTCATTAATATTTTGGTGCACATATGCCCATACAGAGTTGTTAATATATGTAAAAAATAAATAAAAGAAAATCGCTACCTACTGACTCATATATTTTTTGAGCATGTAACCAGAAACAATCCTTTTACTTTTTTAGGCCTGACTATTTTTTCTATCCTTAGTGAACAAAAGTGTAACCTTAAAGTAATAAACATCATTTAAATGTTTAACTGCTGTTATTAACTTACAGTATGGATACAGTCATGATGGATGCTGGGCTGCTTTGGTTGCTGATCATTTGCAAAGGTAAGGCTTTATTTGTTGACCACAATTATGTAATTCTAGTCTTACCATTTGGTAAGGTAATTCTAGTCTTAATTGTTCACTTTATTTACTGGCAGTTACAGAAGTAAATCTAATTGTTGACCTTCATTTACCTGCACTTATTATTACTATGTAAGTTTGTTTACTCATACTTATGAATGCAAATCTAGTTGCATTGTTGACTATCTTTTATCTGTATTTGTAAGGATAATTCTTCATTGAATGTTGATCATTTTTACACACACTTAAAGAAGTAACTCTGATATTGAACATTTTTACTTTCACAATGATAAAGCAGCGGCATCTGGACTCAAACAATATTGAAATTTTAGTAAATGGTGACCATCTGGACTTGCACAATATTAAAATTGAAGTAAAAGGTGATCATCTGGACCCAAACAATAGTAAAATTACAGTAAAGGTTGACCATCTAGACCCACACAATAGTAAACTTACGGTAAAAGTCGACCATCTGGACTCAAACAATAGTAAAATTACAGTAAAAGTTGACCATCTGGACTCAAACAATAGTAAAATTACAGTAAAAGTTGACCATCTGGACTCAAACAATAGTAAAATTACAATAAAAGTTGACCATCTGGACTCAAACAATAGTAAAATTACAATAAAAGTTGACCATCTGGACTCAAACAATAGTAAAATTACAATAAAAGTTGACCATCTGGACTCAAACAATAGTAAAATTACAATAAAAGTTGACCATCTGGACTCAAACAATAGTAAAATTACAATAAAAGTTGACCATCTGGACTCAAACAATAGTAAAATTACAATAAAAGTTGACCATCTGGACTCAAACAATAGTAAAATTACAATAAAAGTTTACCATTGGGACTCTCACTTACAAAGGTAATCAGTCTGATATAAAAATAGTTGAGTTTCTTAGGACCAACATTTTTCTTGGGAAGTACAATTTTCTTATTATTAAAAATCTGCTTGATGTAATAACTTATGTGGTATTTTATGTATAATTTCAGGAAGTGTGATATTATAAACAGAGGTTTCTCTGGGTACAATACCAGATGGTGTAAAATTATCCTTCCTAAATTGGTAACCAAAGCTGATGTAACAGATACGCAAATGGTCACCATATTTCTTGGAGCAAATGATTCAGTGGATAGCGCGTTATGTCCAAACCAACATGTGCCTTTACAGGAATTTAAACAAAACATGGCCGATATTGTCCAGTATTTTATGGTTTGTACTGTTTCCACTAATTTTTTTAGCGCAATTTAACAAATTTTTACGAGCCATACATTGAGCTAGATCGCACCCGAGGTGCACTAACTTCTGTATGAATCATTTACAATGGCTAGCTCATTGAAAGGTTGGAGTATAATGGTGTATATGTATATATACATATATATACCGATCAAAAACATATACATATATATGTATGATATAGGTGTTTTTGATCGGCCATTTATGGCCTGAAACACCATTATACACCATCCCTTCAATGTTCTAGCCCCCTGTGCTTCATACAATGCAACTTTACTCAATAAAAATAACTTTTTATCAAGTGGATAAAAGAGAAAATTAGTGTAAAAAAGGTTTGATCTCAACATGCTTTAGTATTTTGAAGACATCTTGGATACCTGCTTTTTATTTCATTGCTTTGAAACCCTTCGTATATATATACCTTTGGCCAGGTATATGTTCTATGTGACTATTTGGTTCATAATATTGCATTTGAAGAAACAATGAAATCAAAAATCAAGTTCTTTTCTGATAAATATTACTTCCATTTTTTCTTCAAGACATTGAACCCATTTATATAAGCATGTTAGTTGATTAGTCAAGCTCAGTTGTCAGGTGTTTTTCATTATTCAATTACAAATAACATTGAACTTCAAGATATATGTATTGGATTTATTTGTTTTTTTTTCGTGTTACAGGACATAGGTGTAGCTAAACAGAAAATTGTTATAATTTCACCACCAACTTGTGATGAACAGAAATGGGAAAATGATTGCCAGGAGAAAGGTTGATCATCTCAATGTTGTGGTTTTGGGAAAAATTTAACTGATTTTTTTTCCAAGCCTTGATAAAAAAATTGTCAATTTGCTCATTGGATGTACTGTTTATTTTATCTACTACAAAACAAATGTCAAAGAGACCAAGCCGTGATTCCTTCATGTTAAATATTTTTTTACATGTTGAAAATTCAAGTTTTAGAAAGTAATTGAAACAGTAGTCTGGAGTATGTGAGACCATCAGGCATATTTGATTTTGAATCAATGTGTTGAACTTTGAATTTGTATCCAATCACCCGGACTCTTAATTTATCATTGCCATATTGGGCTTTTAATTTATCTTTTTTTATAACTGGAGTTTAACGTCACACCAATAGCCAGAGTCATTTAGAGACTTTCTAGCTTAATATTGAAGGAAAACTCCAGCCTTACCCCTGGGTAGAACCACAGACCTTCCATAAACTAGCTGGACAGCTTCCTCACATATCCATTACTCTTTCCAAGCGATGGCTCCTTTTGCCACAATGTTTTCAAAAGTCGTCTGCTTCAGATGAGGGAAATGCGGTATTATGAGGCAAAGGGTTAAATTTAAAGTAATGAGTAAATACAATTCCGGATTATTTCTTGTTAGAAAAAAGCTTGTGTACTTACAAGAGTTACAGCATGGGGTTGCTTCCATTGATTTTCCTTTGATGTTTTTAACCCCACAAATAACAACCCCACAATTGCAGTTTGTATGGAAAGAACCTCATAATGTCAATTTGTACGCTTACCGTAACACCCTAATATATCTCTTTTTTGTCCAGTCTAACCTGTGTTAATGGACACCTGCAAACAATGGACACCTGTCTAAAATGGTCACTGTAATTACCCCGACGAATATGTCTTAAAATGGTCATATTCAGCAGGCAGCAGACATCATAGACATTTCCTGAATTGTCATTTAGACCTTAAACAAAGTATTACATGGATTGCTACTTTGAATGAATGTCTTATTTTACATGATTTTAATGCGTTTTTATTAACAGGTAGAGTGTTTGGTAAATTTAATACGCCAACTAAAGCATATGCCAAGGCCTGCGTAGATGTGGCACAGGAAGTGGGCACTCAAGTTGTAGATCTCTACACAGCAATGTCCGATAAAAAGGTTGGTTGTTTTTTTTGTCGTTGATTTTAACAGTGTTTTTGCCGAAAGGATTCTAGTCTTAATCTTAGGCAAAAAAATGTATGGTTAGCGGAATCTGACCCAACATACTCCCCCATGACCCTAGACTTTGTTTTAAAGATTTTCTTAAATGTTTGGTCATTGTTACCTGATAATGATTAGTCAGTAAATAATTTCATACAGAAAATAAATTTGATGCCTGTCCTAACTAGTGGTTTTGCAGCCCATTGCCCTAAACACTCAAATTGTTTTAGCTTTATGAGGATATGTATTGTGAATTCTGGACTTGATCAAAGGAAAAAAATGATTGGACTGATTGCATGGTGATTCACACTATGTTTAAAATTTCTATACTGTTCAGAAAATCATAGAACTGATTTTTTACATAGGTCATCCTTAACAAATTGTAAAATCGTTTGACCCTTTGCCTCATAATACCGTATTTCCCCACATCTGAAGCAGACTACTTTTGAAAACATTGTTGCAAAAGGAGCCATTGCATGTAATGAGTAATAGCTTCTTTTGTCACAATGTTTTCCACTCTGTCAGACAAAAATAACTCAATTGTCTTAAATAAATTGATGTTTTGTGTATTTGCTCTGAATTTTGAGTCCAAATATACTTAAGAGGCAAAGGGTTAAAAATTCCCCTGTCCAAAAATATTTTAGCGATTATGACAAAACTTTTGTTTGTTTTTTAATTGTTTTATTTCCAGCAAAAGCATGAATGTTGGATAATGATTTTAGTTCAACACTTTTATTTTAATGTTTTTTAATGTTTTATTTAGGACTGGGAAGATATGCTTAATGACGGTCTTCATTTTTCACCGTACGGTTCCATGTTTCTGTTTGAGCAGTTGAGACCGATAATAGATGAACTTACTTCAGACCTCAGCTTTCAGCTTCCATATTGGGCTGACATAGATAACGATGATCCTCACGCTGTTCTTAATAAATATTAATGTCATTTTTACCATAATTCTACATGTAGTTAAGTTCCAGACCTCACATTGTTGTGTACTTATGTTTGTGACTGCTCTGTTTGTACAAAGACCTACTCTATAGTATTGTAGCCTCTGTGGGTGAGTGGTTATAGTCTCTGACTAATAATCATTAGCCCATTACTGCTGTGAGAATCATACCCAGGACCCTGAAAAAAATCACACATGAGGAAGCTTTCCAGTTGGCTAATATAATGTTGGTGGTTCTACCCAGGTGTATGCTCTAGGGTCTTCCTCCACCATTAAAGCTGAATATTTCCAGATGATCCTGGCAGTGAGTGCGACTTAAACCCCAGTGAAAAAAAATACTGTAGTATAGGTCTTTGAAATATATAAATGTATTTTAAGTTTCATATATAGTCAGGGGTAATGTTGAAATTAGTATTTCTGAAAATTAGTTTTCTCAGGGAAAATAATGAATGAACATCGAGTATTATATTCTTACAGTAGCCTTGGGGCATTGTTTTATAGATATATACCGTATTAGGCTAGAAAATAATAGTCATGTTTATGGTTACCTGATGGCCAAAAGGGGTAGATAGGTTGCAAAACTATTTTTTGCCTAAACAAACCTTTAGTATTCAGGAGGTACAATTTCTGCCCTAATATTTTCATATTTTGAATTTTGCAGTTAGAGGTATTAGGGATATCACCAAAAAATAGGGTCAGTCTGGTATCCATAAACATGTCTTTTTTTTTGGCCTTAGCTGGTTGGTTTTAAATTTTAAATTCTTATTATACCGGTGTATAAGCACTTTTGAACAGATATGTATTTGAGACATATAAAAGATATTATAAGAGTGCTGTTAAAGTATGGTGAAGTAAATAGAAATCCTGGTTGTGACAGGACATGCCCTTCTGTGAAAATTTGACAAAAATGTCGATTTTCCTCCATATGTGGAGAAATTGCCAGCTCTTTGTGGAAGGGTAAATTCGTACTGGTTAGTATACCGTCCAGGGAAACTGGTCAGGTGAACCAGCCACTGTATATGACTGAAAACAAATGTTAAAACGTGTTAAACTTGGTTAAAAAAAAAAAAGGTAAATAAACAAATATGAAAGAGAAATCTTATATTCTCACAAAGATTTTTTACCAACAGTTTAATAGATGTCTGAAATGTGTACAAATGGCCAAATTCCAGTGTTAAAATGTGTTGCCTTTGCTACAATATATTGACAAAACTGTGATCTGTATGTAGTGAGAACTAAATCTGTTAGCATGGTTTTCTGGAATTTTCCAGAACCTTCTAGTTTTAATTTTTCCTTGGAACCGAGGTCAAGGTTTCCAGTTTTTGGAAAATTTTCAACTTTCATCCATGTGTTAATACTTGGACATGTTACAAAATGTTTAGTTTCAATGACTTTAACAGCATTTAGTTATAGATTAATACTTCTTACTTCCATTACTGTATTTATGATAGGTATTTATTTCTGGCCAGTGTTACGTACATCATTTAATTATTTCAAGTACTTTCTTTTAACTCTTAACTGATGTGTTTATTAGCAAAGCTCATGTACACAAATTATACAATAAAATAAAAAATATGTTATATATTATTCATAAAAAATTGTAGCTATCATTTAAATTTTGAGATAATGATTTTATGATAATAGTGTGTGATTAGACCTGTACAAATTTTCTGTGACATTTGCACCTGCTTGTTTGTGTAAATATTTGTTTACCATGCAAAGGTTGTATGCAGAGTCCTCTGTGATCAAGTGGTTATGGTTTCCACATTAATTACTAGCCCCTCACCGCAGTGAGTTCGAATCCCACAGGGGACCAAATTTCACATGTGATATAGCTGTCAAACCAGCTCATGGAAGGTCAGTAGTTCTAAACAGGTGTATGCCTGGGGTCTTCTGCCTTTATTAAGGTTGGGAAGGTTGCCTAATAACCCCAACTGTGCGATGTTAAACCCAGTGAAAAAAAGGTTGTATACAACATCTTTCGACTCTAATTTGCTCACATTCCATTTGTGATAGTTGCAGCATGTTTGTTTTTGTGAATACGAAGTATTTCAGGAAGTCTTATAGTATGTTATGTCACAAAAATTAAAAACAGCTAATATATCTATTGATGTTTTTTTTAAGTGTTTTACATGCAGTAATCTGTTAATAATATGTAATACTGATTATACAACTGTATTATGAATAAATCATGAAATTAGTATTCTTTTTGTGTCATTTTCTGTGAGGCCTTCTTTGTCATTAGGCCATCCTTATAAATTGTTGGTTTGCAGTTATGTGACCGACTCATTCTATGATAAAACATTTCAATGTAATTTTTAACTGGATTGTTCAACGAAAAAATTTGGCTCATTTTGCAAAAATTGGGCAGTGGTTGGGTGGGTGTCTGTTTCTGTTCAGAGCATTACTCATAAACTATTGCAGGTATCAATATGAAACTTCATATGTAGATAGACCTCAATATAGAGAAGTGCAGTGTACATGAACCATAACTCTCTAATACATATTTATATATAAGCCCTGGCATGTACAACTTTTTTAAATGTCATTACAAAAAATCGAGCTTTAATATGGGTCCCAAATTATCCCCATGTTCAAATTATCAGCTGATCTACTAGCATATAATTTAAGTGTAAGATCTTTGTTGTATTCACATAAATTCATTCAATTCAAATCACAGTCTACCTTTCAACAATAAAATCACTTTGGTGCTTGATGTAACCTTTGTTTTATTCAGTAATTAACATATCACAGGTATAAATACATGCTTAAATAAATCATACTCAATAGATAACACAGAACTAAACTTGAATATTGAAATTTGAATTAAACGTCTTCATTTTAAATCATTAACTATTCATAGTAAATCCACCATAAAACAAATGCACACAATGAATCACTGAGTTTTATGTTGTTTCCATGGTAACAGATTTAAGACCATATTCTGATAGTACAATCACTTCCACCAGATACCATATACTCTCCAGTTCTATCAAATATCAAACACTGTACAGCATCTTCATGTCCAACCAATGCACTTATCTAAAGTGGAGAAAAATATCAAAGTTGCAAAATTTTTACTGAACTGTACATTATACAGTATAAACCCACAAAACCAGAATTCTCTGAAAATCTGATGATTTTTAAGTCCCATTTTTTTCTCTTTTATGATCAACAGTTCTATGAAAACTGGAGTTCTCAGAAAACCGGAAGTATACAAAAAGGACCAAATACAGCCTTAAAGAGGGGTACCGTCCTAGAACAGTCTGTAGCAAAACTAAAGGGGGTGGGGGTGGAACTAGCTTTAGGGACCCAACCTCATCCCTACATTATTAATAAGGCAAATAAATATACACTGGGTACCAACTAATTTTACATAACAGAATCTCATAAAACTAAAGGACAATAGTTAACTCTTCTCTGATGACTCTATGATCATTTCAAGTCACTCAATTTCATTTCATCTTAATAAAACAACTTTTGCTCATTTGATGACAGTGTTTTTTTTCAGACAAAAAGGCAAATATTTTTGACATAAGAATCAAGTTGCACAACCAGCAACATTTTAATAGTAGAAGTACTATTAAGATACGGAGGTAAGAAAATCAGGTAAAATGTAGTAAGATTCCACTTAACAACTGGTCCAATTTTATGACCAACTTGATATTCAACCGCTTTTTGAAATAACGAAATATTTCCCTATATATTTCTATATAATTGTGATTTGCCACTATATATGACCACTTTCTAAAGAACAAACATGTCAAATTGTGTTGTTTTAGGGTCCAATAAACAGACCACCTGATTTCTACATTTGTCAAACATAAAATATTAAGCAAAAATTCAACTGATGATTAACAATAATTCTTACCCTTCCATTAGCGACTTCATACATCTTGATTGTACTGTCATTGCTGGCTACAGATAATACTTGACCTGAAATATAATCAATATAATCATGTTTCTTTTCTGTCTGAAGTTTAATATAACACCAACAGCTAGGGTCATTCAGTGACTTTTCTAGCTTTAATGGTGGAGGAAAACCCCAGGCGTACACCTGGGTAGAAACACTGACCATTCGTAGGCGAGCAGGACAGCTTCCTCATATGTGAACATTTCCCATAGCGATGAAGGGCTGGAGATTACTAGTCAGAAACAATAACTACTCAGCCACCACTCAATCATATGAATTTCTACTGCAAGATACTTTAATTGATGTAATATTTAATGCTACAGTGAAACCTCATTGAGTGACCACTTCAACAATATGACCACCTCATTACAACAACCACTTGCTTTCAGACTGGTTTTTAATATTTCCTCTATTTCAACTTGATAATGAGACCACCTCAGTATTCAGACCATTTTTTCAGGTCCCAAAGATGGACAAAAAGTGTTAAAGGCACGCAGGTCATTAATAAATCTCCTATGATTGTGATACAAAATAAATGATAATATTTTACCTGCAGGATCAAACGCAACACGGTTGGCTGGATGAGGTCCGCAGTCTACACTGACCATTGGTGCCCCTTGTCTTACGTCCCATAACTTCACAGTACCGTATGAGTCACATGATGCCACAGTATCACCCTAGAAAATATCACACAATATTTAAACTTTTGTCAAGGCTTAGACGAAAAAAAAACACAGTGTAACTTATATCAGCCAGACACATAAACACTACACATTAAGTAATGAATTATTAATACAATAAATATTTATAATAAATTATATACAAAATGAAATACATTGTCAAGTACAAACCTTTAAGTTGAAAGTAGCAAAGTTCACAGAATGCATGTGGCCATAGAATGTTTGTGCACAAAGTCCCTGAAAAAAGATCATGATGCATACAATAGAAAGAACAAGTTCATGACATGATAAAAAGTTAAAAATTTCCATGTATCAAAGAAAGTTTTACTGATTTTGATAAAAAAACCCTCACATTTGTAGACACCCAAGTTTGGCACTATATGGAAATACATGATGCTTAAAATTGAAATAAGTCTTGAACTGTATAAAATGAACTAGGGGGCCTTAGTGGTTCAGCGGTTATGGTTTCTGAGTAGTAATCACTAGCCCCTCATGAGTGTGAGTTCAAATCCCATCTGGGACTAGAACCTGTCAAGCTTGCATACAGAAGGTTGGAGGTTCAACCCAGGTGTATGCCCAGGGTCTTCCACCACTGTTAAAGCTGGAAAAGAGGCCAAGTAACAAATGGCTGCTGGTGCAACAATAAACCGTAGAGAAAAAAAGATAAGACCTATTGGTGTTAATACTTACCGTTCTAGCATCCCATAATGACAGTGTTTTATCAGCTGAACAAGTAAGAAGTGTATTTGAGAATGGAAGGAACTCGATACTGTTGACTGAATCTGTATGTCCTCGTAGTGTGTATCTACAACGTACGCTGTTTAAATCCCAAACTTTAGCCGTATTGTCCATAGAACAACTTGCCAAGAAATCACCGCATGAATGCCAGTTAACACACCAAACTGAAATACACAACCGTAATATATTCATGTATACTTGAAAAGGAGCCCATACAACAGAAAGACATATTGGCCACATAGAACACTGGAAGTTGTCCAGTTAGCTTACAGAAGGTCAGTGGTTCTACCAAGGAGTGTGCCTTGGGCCTACTTCCACCATTAAAGCTGGAAACGCCGCCGAATTGACCTTGTAACAGCAAATAAGTACAGAAGGCTTTTTTTTTTAAAAAGAAAATATATTCTTGTAGTGAAAACGAATAGCTGGAATAAAAAAAAATGAAAATAATTTTTTGTCAAAATTGTTGAATAATGTTAGGTAGAGGGATTTTTCAATTGAGTCCTTCATATAACTGCAAACCAACAATTTTTAACAAAGGTGTAGTTGTCTTTTTTTCATATCCCTTGTATCCACTAATTTACTCTCTAAAATGTATTCAAACAAAGGAAAAATATAGAAAACCAAGAGAAGAATAAGTAAATTAATTATATTCTGATATTTTGTGTTTTCTAACCTGCATGAGTATGATCAGTGAAAGTATGGACACATTCTGCTTTAGAGAAATCCCAAATCTTGACAGTCGTGTCTCCACTTGATGTAGCCAGTTTAGTTCCACTGAAATAAATACATATATACACACATTGAATATGCATCTGATTTATAAGAATGTCAATAAAATGATGAAATAAGGGACCTCTGTGGTCTAGAGTTCATGGTTTTCAACTAGTAATCACTCAATGAATCAGCCTCTCACTGATGTGAGTTCAAATCCCCAAACCCAGGACCAGGCAAATTTCACATGAGAGGAAGCTGTCCAGATAGCTTACAGAAGGTCGATGATTCTACCCAGGTATATGCCAGGGGTGTTCCCTACTGTTAAAGTAGGCAATTTTGTGATGACTCTGGTTGTTGGTGCAGAGTTAACTCCAAGTAAAAAAAAATCAACCGAAAGCAGATACCATCACACTTGACACAAGTACAGTGCCTCAATTTAGTGTTTGAAAAGTCAAGCTAAAACATTGAATATGTATACAGACCAAGAGAATGGAAAATCATAAATTATTCTTGGAACATATATTGATTGTACCATTGATATTATTTGATATTGTAACTTACGATGGATGGAAGTCACATTCAGACACCCAGTCAGTATGTCCTTCACCGGTCATGATGATATCACCTCCAGGCACAGCCCACATCTTCCATGTATTATCATCACTGCTTGTAGCTAGTATTTGCTTTCTAGGATGTAAGGCCAAACTAAAATAAAATTAATATATGTCATTAATGATAATATCTAAGTATGTAAATTAATGAACCAACAACCAGATTGATCTGCAAAAGCATTGTACAATGGGACCTCTGTAGTCTAGTGGTTATGTTCTCGACCAAATCACTATGAGAAATTAAGTACCCTTACAATAGATTGAAGCTGAATAATACATCTTGAGAGTAGTATATGTACAAAAATTGCATAATTCTGCATTCAAATTGTACTTACCCACTGATTGGATGAGAATGAGCTTGGAATGTATTAGACAGTCTAAATCCACCAGATCTAGCCAGATGTCCTGATGGTACTTTAGCCATTCCTATGTATGGGTTAACTCCCTTGTCTTTTGGGAACTCGGAGTCCTAGATATGGAATAAATGGCATATGAACAATAAATCATTGCTACTACAATTGTATATATATTCAATTAAAATAAACACACATTTATACAAGACCCAGTTGAGTTTAAGTATGGAAGCACGCCAAGCATTTTTACAGACAGGATCATCATTTTTATTTAGCAGCTGACTGATGACATTGACTAATTCAGAATTCCTCACACTAAAAAATGTTTTCAGTGATTTTGACAGAAATTTTTTTTTGTTCCGTATTCCAGCTGTTCATTTTCAGTACAAGCATAATTATATGTTATATTAACAAAAAAATGCCTACCAACTAAGTTACCGTTAAAACATTTTTTTAGGACAGCCAAAATGTTGTTCATACAACACATGTGAAAATATTTCTTTTTCTTCAAATTATCTTCATATAATAAAGGAATAAGCAATTAAACAGACATCAATAATAGTTAATGACAAATTTATTATTATGTACAATAATGAGAAGATTACATTGGGGTGTCTCTTATAATCCTTAGGTAAATCTTGCACATCTACTGATGTTCTCTCCATCTCAAGTGCACGCTGAGTGGGTCCTTTGCCCTCTGCATCTAATGGTACCCCACCTTGTTGATAGATTCTTGTAGCAGATGCAGTCATACTTTGTTGGACTGAAATATGAGCCACATGATAATATTGTTTTTTTTTTCACTGGGGTTTAATGTGGCACTAACAGCCAGTATCATTTGCCAATTTTTCCATCTTTAAAAGGAGGAAGACCCAAAATGTACACCCAAGTAGAATAACAAACATTCTGTAAGCTAGCTGGATAGCTTCCTCAAGTGGAATTTGTTTGGGCTGAACTCACAGCAGTGAGGGGCTAGTCACAATGACCAATCGACTAAAGAAGCTTGTCAGTTATAAAAATTATGGAAGGGTAAATTAGTACTGGTTAGTATACAGTCCAGTAAAAATGGTTAGGCAAACTGGTCAGCATATATTTCTGAAAAATTGTTGAAAAACGGCTTTAAATGCCAGTGACAATGTAACATAAAAACAAAAACAAATACAATGTATAAAGATTAAAATTGAAAATTCTATAGTGAAAAATATCTTTTGAAGTTCACAAAACATCATGAAGTTTATATATAATTTTTTTATTAAAAAAAGGACAACAATAGCAATATATATACCAGAGGAATCTTACCAGCAAGTTTAGCAGAGCCGCCCTTGAAAGACTCCATACTCTTCAATGTACTCTGTAAGCCAGTCACTTGGCCCATAGCACGATCTCTCTCCAACTTTGATAACATCTTCTCCTTCATTGCAACTTCATATTTTTTCTTTAGTTGCTGAAGTGTGGGTTCATATTGAGCGTAGTGACGTTTCAATCTTAATTATAATATAAAACATACATACAAATTAAAGAAAAAAATAACAAAAACAAATATTTCTGAAGATAATTTGAATTAAGTACAGTCAAATCTGTGTTTGCGCCTCTGAATAAAGGCCACCCTGTGAATAAACGTCATACTTTAAAAACCGCGTTTATTATTTAGAACAAACTGACCTCCAAATAAAAGTCATCTATCAATAAAAACCACATTAAGTCTTTCCAAAGGGTGGCCTCTGTTCACAGGTTTGACTGTAAATTAAAAAATAAAGTCAATGAAATACAGTGCAACCTCCCTAAACAACACCCTTTGGGAGAAGCAAAATTTTGTCACTGTTGAGAGGTTGTTCTAAAGAGTTTAAATTAATAGTTAATCATAAAGTAGGAAAAAATCCTGCTGTTGTTGAAGAAAGGTTGTCATTCAAGAGTGGGCTGCTCTGGAGAGGTTGCTCTGTAGAATTTTTATGCGTAGATACAGCTAGATACAGTATTGCAGATGAATATGTTACCACAACTAGATGAAAATGATTCAGTTATAATAATGATGATAATGATTTATTTCGGCATCAATAAAGCTATGACAAATGACACAATTATAAAATAATAAAGCTATGACAAATGACACAATTATAAAATAAGATGCCAAATATGATATGTTGATCAATACTGAGAATCTAGCAAAAATAACATGATTTAGTTTCGATTTGTTTATTTTCAGGATAAAATTTTTATGTATGTTATGGGCTTGTGGCTCATGTCAATGTACTAATGTTCTGTTCTGTTCTGTTTTGTTCATATTTAAGCATTTTTGGACAGGATCTGAACACTTTTGTTTAAAATATGAGGAGTCTAAATAGAGGAAATCATCTGAAAGGAGGTAAAAAACCACACCACTGGTTCATGTATGTTTGATGTGTTTATATATATATACCAAATGGAATACTACAAATGAGGAACTTTTTACCAGTAAGCATTAAATTTAAACATTCTAAGACTGTGTAATTCCTGGTTACCTCTTGATATCTGTAATCAATTTATTCTTTTCTTGTACCACACGTTTATGATGCATTCGATGGTAGTCTCTCTCTTTTCTCAGTTTCACATACAAATCTTTGGCTTTTCTAAAAACAAACAGTAAAACGGAAAATTATAACACATTACAAAATATACTTTCATTCATACTTTCTTGAAATCATTCTATTAACCTATTGTGATGTTACAATACTGCTGAAATCCAGTCATTGAGACAGTGGAAATACAGTCAAACCTGTCAACAGAGGCCATGCTCAAGAAAAACAAAATGTGGACTTTATCGACAGATGGTCTTTATTCAGACATCAGATTGCTCTAAATAATCAATGATGCCATTTCATAGAATGGTCTTTATTCATAGTGTGGTCATTATTTGGAGGTGGCTGCTAATACAGGTTTGACCGTATATGATGCAATAATATGATGATGATCTAAGTCATTTGAAACAAACATTGTAAAACAAGTTATCTACTTTTGTATCCTTTCTTAAACAGTGTATGGAATAAAGAACATTATTCAAAAAGGCCAGAAAAAAGTTGTATTTATGTTTATCGGGCTGATCCTATTTTTTGGCTCTGACCCCTAACGGCAAAATCCAAAGTGCAAAATATTTAGGGACGAATCATACCACCAAAATATGAAAGATATGTCATGGAAAAAAAAATAAAAAAAGTTTTCTGACCCACCAACGCTAATCATTTTGGTCATGTTACCATAAACATGATTATTTTTTTCTAGCCTGAAAGTATGATTAATCTAGCACTGAGAAATATAGAAAACCAACAAAAAAATTAAAATCTCACAATGCTGCATCCTTGTACTTTTCTACTTCACCCTTGAGAAATTTAATTTCACTGTCCAAGTTCTGATTACGTGAATAAATATCTGGTACGATACCAATATCTTCTTCATTCAAGTATCCACGTTGTTGTAACTCATACCTACAATGTATATTTACTCATTACATAAAAAAGAATTTGAATTTTTTTTAAATTTTTTACTACAATTCTGAACAAGCAAAACAAACACTTCAGTATTTTGTTTCATAATAACTAAAATAGTCGTGATATAATAAAATATATACAATACATTGGATGAGTTTTAATTTTTAAACCATCTTACCACAAAGTATTTAATTCCATTTGATGTCAATTTTTGCATAAACATATTGTCCCTACTATGAAGCCAGAGAAAAATAACTGTGGTTTATGATTATCCAACCAACCCAATGTTTTTGCACTGACCCTAAAGTTTCTAATGGCAAAATGCTACAATATATAGTACAATATATAAATCCTCATTTACCATTCTGTTTGGAAGCAATCAAGAGTTCTCTCCATTCCCATTCTAACAAGGAAGTTACGCACGAAATCATCAACAACTTCAGGATGTTTGGTAACTTGAGCTTTATGTCCCGCTTCCTTCCTTGCCTGTAAATAGGGTGCATGAAATATACATTGAAATCTCAGAAAACCGAAATTCCAGAAAATCGGAATTCCAAAAATACCAGTTTTCCTGTAGTCCTGGGTCCGAGGTTATAAAACTTGAAATCAGTCTCCAAGCTCAAATCTCATATTTTGTCCTTAGATGTTTCTAAATTAATTATTATTAAACAATGAAAATTTCAATTCTACTTTATTCTACTAGCTAAATTGTATTTGATTGTTAAACTGCAGTATTTTTCAAACAAGATTGCTTCACTTATGAAACTGAAATTTCAGCTCGGAGACTGTTCTCAAGTTTTATAACCTCAGGGCCTGGCTTCATTTGCTTTAATTTTTGTATTCTAAAATTGTCAAACATTTCTAAAAACAAAAGATAAATGCACAGTTCTGTAAGAATTTTTTTGCTTTGTACAGAGTCTTTCTAATCAAGTACAGAATAACATCCCTTCAGGCCATCCTTAAAAAATGTTGGTTTGCAGTCACACGACCCAATCTTTTAACAGTGAGTAGGTAAGTAGGTATTTTTCGGCTAAATGCATATACCAAAAATGAAAAGCTAGAACAGAGGACTAGAAAAAATGATAAAATCGCATCCCGTCAGGGATTTTTGTATCAGTTGGTTGTGTAACTTTAAAACCAACAATTTTTTAGGGATAGCCTCAAGTACCCAATCTTCTGTAATATATATGTAATACATATGATAAAATAAACACTTAGTACTTTATGAAAAATTTCTGGAGGGGCCAATTGCTCTAATCAAAAGGAAATTTATACACTATTTTAATGTAGTCTCTAAATAAATTAACGTGCAACTATTATAATTTACTCACTGTAGCCAATTCATCATCCTTTGATTCACGAATAGTTCGTACAGCTAAATCCAAATCCTCTTCTAAATCTAGAACAAAAGAATTAACATATTTGTAGATATTCTATAACACATGTATTTTTTACCAAAAGATACAGCGTTTTTCATTAAACTGTAATAGGACATATGGTACCACCTTATCAGTAATTAACATATATAACTCAGGTCAATTTTATGGCTATCATAATGAAGAAATGGTAAAATAAAATCATTGATTCACACAATTTCTCAAAACACTTCAACCTGCCCCTAAGAATTTGATTTAATTCTTTAAAAATCATGGAATCTGATGATTTAAATCCATAGACCAATCCCAGGAAAAATCTACTCTGTTGACCCTTAGTAATACCATAATCAGGAAACAATCACACTACTAAAGTGCTCTATACATATTTTGTGAATCAAGCAATACAATTGAGGCTTTATATAACTTGTACACTGTAGATATAAAAACTGTATATTGATGCAAAGTAAATGACACTATCTTCTCAAACCCATCAATCATAGTTCAAAGGTTGGCTATGAATTCATGTTTGGTGTAATATAGTTGATTGTTAGAAAAAAGAATTTAATATAATTATCTCAGAACACAAAAAAGTATTTTTTCTCCGAGGTTTAACATCACACCAATGCCAGGATTGTTTGGCAACTTTTCTAGCTTTAACAATGCAGGAAGAATACATACAGATTTCTTGGTTGAATCATCAAGCTTCTATAAGCTAGATGACAGCTCATCATATGTGAACTTTGTCTGGTACAAGATGGGATTCAAACTTATAGTGATGAGGGGCTAGTTATCACAGTCAGAGACCATAACCACTTGACCATGGAAACCCCCAAAAAGAAGTTATGAGTAGAATAAAATTGATAAGCAAAAAATATAATCTAAAAAATAAAGCTGAAGTTCAAATTTTGTGTACAGACTTGTAAAGATAATGTGACAAAACATGTGTGCTCACACCCTACAGTGTACATTGTACTAGTGAAAGACTACTACTAGGCATAAACATGCATTTCAAAATATTACAATATCATCTTATATCAAGCAGTTCACATGCTTCATCCTACAACATCTCCCTAACAATATTGTAATAAAATGGGCTTGGGTGTATAATTTTAGCGTCACATGAATAAACATTCTCAAAGATTTGTATGCTGCAATTGAAATACATTTTTTTGTCTTTGGAGTATAATGTCACACCAACAGCCAGGTTCATTTGGCAACATTTCCTGCTTTAATAGTGGAAGAAGATCCCAGGTGTACACTAGGTAGAACTATCAGCCTTCTATAAGCAAGCTGGACAGCAAAAACATGTACAGTAAAACCTCTGAAAACCGGACTCTCTGAAATCTTGAATTCTCAGAAAATCAGACGATTTTTAAAGTCCCATTTATTTCTCTTCGATCATCAATAGTTCTCTGAAAACCGGGATTCTCAGAAAACAAGACTTTTGACCAAGTCTGGAAATTGTCCAGTTTTCTGGGATTTTACTGGGCATGAAGATGTACACAAATTATCATTGAGTAATTGTGAAACAATTAAAACAAGTTTCTTTTAAAGCTTTGTTTTCATGTCTACATTTCAATACACCAAAATACTGTGTGCCACTTAAAAGCCCCTAGGTGTAAACAGCTGTTCCTATTAATGTGTTTTGGCTTGATCTGATGGACCTTAATTTCTCTGTGTATATTCTGTTTGTGACCCCAGTTATCAAGCTTTTATTTCCCCCACAGCACTACATTAATACAAACAGAGAAATCTATAAAGTACACCCCAAAAACTAACATGAAAATTACAAAAAAATTAGGGTAAAGTATACAAAAAATCCTTAAGAGTTTTATTGTAGGGATGAGTTTGTTTCAATTAAATGTCTTTATTTAAATACATTTCGGAAAATTTGGTAGGAAAACACAAAACATTAGCATTTTTGACATTGTCTTTGATAAGGCCAAAACTAGTCATGTTCTGACCCCAAAAAATAGGGTAGCAGGGTTTTTCCTAAGATTTTTCACCCGAGGGTCCCCGGGACTCCCATCTCCAACATTTGAGGGATTTTTGGGGGTCCCACACAGAAAATGCAAAGGGAAAATTCTGAGTCAGGAGGGAACCTGAGGATGAGTTGGTCACTCTCAATGCAAGTCCCTCAGCTGAATATTGTGTCAGGAACACAAGAAACCTGCATCAGGGAAATTCGTGGGGTAGATAGGATGCAATTTTTTTTGTATTTTGTGTCTGAACATATCCAATGTATTTTGGATATCTACATCATTTGGTCTAATGATGTTAGATTAACTGTAAACACGACAATTGTTTTTGGTTTAACATGCCAACAGAAAAGTCAGTTCAATGAAGGGGGGGGGGTCAGCAAATACAAATCACTGTCTATTGTTATGTTTTACATTAGTTAGTTTAATTTTGCTCAGTTGACTACCTGCTGTATAAAATAATGATATAGACTAAATAAGATCTAAAGCAATAGCGTGACATTCCATACTTACAATTAGGATCATCTGTTGTATATTATACACACAGAGTTATATACATGTAGTATACATAGATAAACAGATAATGTTTTACAAAAGTTCATACTAATACGTATGGAAGTCTATCAATTCATCAAAAAACAAAAGACATTAATTTAGACATTGTACATTCGAAAAAATCAATAAAGGCATTACAAAAAAGAAAATGCTGTAACAGTGTAAGGAATGATGAATATATGATTTTCAGTGATTTTTTTACAGCTGAATATCAGCTGTTTCCCCTAGCCCAAAAGCTATCTTTTCCCCTAAAAATGTTTATAAATAAGTGATTGTTTTCTAAACTTCCCTTTTTTCTGATTATCGCACTATATGTTTTCCACTTCAGAAAGCCATAATAGGTAGTTTTGAAAATTAAAAAAAAATCACTGAATTTTACTGAAACCAAATATCTTGAAACAAAATGTACAAACATTATATTGTTTATATCCTATTTTGAGGGACATCTCTAGAGTAGTACAACAGAATTCTTCAGAATCCATTACCCTGTGTGTTGTTTGTGAGTCTGAGTGACATCAATAACATGTCATTAATGACAAAGAAACAACAAAATTAAATATAATAGAGACAAAAACAAAGTTTGGATCATCATAGCTGCATTTTGCTATTGCATTACAGTAAATTAGGAGAGAAAAATCCATGGTCTGAACCAGGGATTGAACCAAGGACCCCTAGCAATGTAGGCACTCAATCATGTTGCTAAAGAGTTAACCAAACAGAAAGGTTGTTGAAAGTGACGTATACTCCTACGATCACTACAGCATTTAGTTTGTTTACCTTTTGCAACAAAATCTTCATCCACTGGAACTTCTTCATATTGAAATTCATCATCCGAATCTACAGTCAATTGCTCCCCTAGGGCATAGAGTTAAGGCAAACTTAATTCATTCAAATGCATATACATGGCGCCAAAAATGTACTTCTAAAGTACAACATTTGGCTCATTTATTTATTTATATGAGCAACTAACAATAATCATAATGAAGTTTTGCTAAAAGTAATGTCAAATTCGAATGGACGATAACTTCACCAAATCAAGACGAATCGCAGCAAATTTATTAAAATGACAGCAACCTCATCCATTTTTCGCAATAAAAGAAGCAAAAATAAGCACAAAAGGATACTTTCAAGGAAAAATTTCTCATTTTCTGGGTCGATATCCATTTTCGGTTTTGACGCGATTGCCTTGACAACAGATCAGGGGAAGTAACTCATCAACTCTTTTACTGTACGTCACAACTGAAAACTATCTGCGGTCCTGGATTTTTGTATAATATGCTAATTTTTGTATAATATATAGGGGTGTAACGGTTAACTGATATACCGGTTAATATTGCAATACGAACTCTGACGGGTTTTTAACGGTCCGTTTTTCTCTGAACAAGTTTTTTGTAGTCATGGCGATGAATAAGAAAAATTACAAACAAATAAATTGATCGCTACATATTCGTGAATGCCGGAATATGTGACTGTTATACCTACCCGAGTTTGATCTGCGACACTAATTAACATATCAGCGGGCGTATGTATATACATTTGTCTCCACCATTAGCTTTTAAACGTGTTCTTGTACATTTGATTGGCTCATCAATTAAACGCTATTTCATTTTTATAAATGACAGGATCGCTGACTTCATTTTAACACTTTGTTTCGAATTCGGTTGAGTCACAATACGAGCAGGTAAACAGCAACGTCTATTTTAAAGTAGCTGAGTGAGTCGGACTCATTGTCGTTGACGAATAATAGCAGACAACGCCGATTATGAACTTGTGCTTTAATAAGTTAAAACACTTCATCAAATGGGAGGGTCTTCTGAACTATGGTTCAAAATATACATTTTTATGGCAGATAGTCCAATTTACACAAGTCATTCAAACAGTTGTATAAGAGGTCATTTGAAACTGCATATTTATTTCGTATTTATAATATTGATCATTTTAAGACGATCCATGTGCATGAAGTCCTGCTTTGCTTTTCTGCGCAAAAAAGCAATACGTATTGCAATATATTGCAATACGGTTTTTACCGTATTGTTACACCCATAATAGTATGTGTATTAACGAACATGGCATGTGACATCTTATTTTACAGGCAATTTCCACTGCTTTATTTAGAAAAAATTAAATTATTATTAGCATTATCTGGGAAAAAATATACACTGTGTATATTGCTACAATTAATTAGACTATATAGTGCTGACTCAGATTGGAATAGTAACTCATACATTAATGAATCATTCATAAATAGAATACTGTTACTCTCGCATTAGCAGTAGAATTAATACCATGTAATGTTTATAATGTGGACTATCAACTTTACTTATGTCATAGCTTAAAATATACACACACTGAACAAAATAAGAAACTTCTGCAAAGTTTGTTGGACAGCAGTTGAGTAAAAACGAATCGGAAGAAACATGCATTTAAATTTTTTGTTGGATAAAACCTAAAGTAGCGACCACCGCATTATTTAGACCATCTTGCTATAAAACCTCTCATTTTCGGACCGCCCTTTAATTACTCCCTTATAATTCAACTTGATAATGAGACCACCTTATTATTAGAACCGATATTTCGGGTACTGAAGGTGGTCTCATTTTTGAGGTTTTATTGTATTTGTGTTTAAAAGAGTGTTCCCTGGTGCATCGTTAAGGTCAAAAATATAATGGCAAAGGTTTGACAAAAATAGGAAAGTTTTAACACAGGTCAAAGCTAATTTTACCTATCTACTTTCGTCACTAAATGAAATTCCACCAGATTCCTTTTTGAAACGAGAAATGAAAGAAAATGACATTATAGTGCATCATAATTGCAAAAGATACCTAAGTAGCCAGAGCGTATATCATAAAAAGCCACGACCGAAGTCCAGCGGTTAGTGCGCTGAACTCGTAATCCGAAGGTCCGGGTTCGAATCCAAAATGACAATTTTCCTCCATATGTGGAGAAGTTGCCGGCTCCTTGTGGAAGGGTAAGTTAGTACTGGTTAGTATACCAGGAAAACTGGTTAGGTGAATCGGTCGCCGTACTGAAAAACTATTGAAAATCAGCGTTAAGCCCCAGTGACAATAAGTCACATAAAATATAATAAAAATCCCCCATCTAGAGAAGAGCCCAGACTACTTTGTCACCCTAGTTGATTCGTGTTAGGGGAGATGATGTCTTTCTATTTCACTTTTTCTTGCGCCGTTCATACTCAAATTCTGTTTTGATTTACATAAGGCCTAAAAATACGTTTGTTTCCGGTTACCAGACCGACCCATCTTTTACCTGTCGACTCATAAGTTTTTACGGCATCCAAATCGTTGTTGCCAATAGGCCTACACGTAAAAAAGGAAAAAATCCCTACCTACCGACCCATACTTTTTGGGCAGGTAGCCGAAAACAAACCTTTTTTTGTTTAGGCCTAAACAAACAACAAACTACTATGTTCAGCAATAATCATGTGAACAATAAAATTTTCATAATGACGATTTGTAATACATTTTTGTATTTACAAAAGAAGGGAGACAATCATTGAACTTCTTCGAACTACGTTAAACTGTTGTTGTTGTCTCCATTCCTTGGTGCGACGACTTTGTCTGGGATTCAACGCCACATAAACAGTCAGGATCATTTTGGTGAATTTTTCAGCTGTTACAGTGGAGGAAGACCCTAGGTGTACACCTTGTTAGAACAATCGACATTCCTTAGCCAACTGGACAACTTCCTTACATATGATCATTTTTCGTTTTGGTCCCGATGGGACTCGAACTCACATTGGTGAGGGGCTCGTGATTACTACTCTGAGACCATAACCACCCGACCACGGAAGCCGCCTAGATTTGTTTTTAATATTGTTATGTTTAGGTTTGGTAAATCGAACCAGTGTTTTGTTGAACCTTGTATAATTATGTTGTACCAACCAACCAACTTTGAAGCGCATTGAATGTTTTCCAACACGATGAAATGACTTCGTTCGTTCGTTCGGTTGTTCGTTGTATTTTTGTGCTTGTTTGTTTGATTTTTTTGTGTCTATTTTATAAGAAGTCAACAAAAGCTTTAGGAACACGTCATATGACACAAATGTTTATAACCAAAAGAAAAGTCGAGTTCTCGAATAAACTGCAACAACTTTAATGACAAACTTTGACTTTCCTAAATCACATATGTATACTAAACAAGAACAATGAAGATGTCAATGATGCGGCGATGTAATTTTGGCTACAAAATTATGAAGACACGCAGTGACTGGACATATTGAGATCATTACAATTTATGAATTACATTTTCACAAATTTTAGTAAGCGCCGTGAAAACACGACCATCCTTGAATACCACAAACGATAACCATGACATGCTACCAATAAAAATTATCAAGATTGATTATAATTAATTTCAAGCAAGAATATTGTTAAAATAAACCGAACATGTATATGCATTACACATAATATACAGAATGAAGGCTTGAAAAATCTAAATCGTCACAATTACGTGGCATGATTCATGCCTACGCTGGCGCGTCTTGACCACCTTCCCTGTTGCTATAGCAATAAAATTCGTACGCAAAGGGTTCTGACGCCGTTCTTTCATCGCAGTCGGTTGTCTCAGAGTCGTAAAAGTCTGGTCCCGAGCTTACATTCGCTGGTGCAATGAAAGATCCGTCGATTGTGGTTCCATTATTGTTTATCAGCCCTACCCGGTTACAAAGAGGACCTGTACAGTCGCCGTTACAAAAGAATTCGGGGGTAGTCCAAACATGTTGAATCACGGTTCCATTCTGTAGCGTGTAATTATCATAATGTGTGGCATTAGGTATGTTGATATCTAGATATACGGTAGTAGACTCATCCACCTCGCTACAGCGATACTCCAGGCAAGCAAAGACGAAGTAATCACTTCCATTACCAGACTGTTGGAGCTGAACGGTGTCAGTGTAATAATAGTTTTGTCCGTCTTCCTCCCAAACGCTTATGCTTGTAACGTTGGGTAGACTTGTTAAGTTTGAAACGTAATCGTAGAAGAGCCAGTCGTCCTTGAAAACAATCCTCGCTGTACAAATATCAGTATCATTTGGAACTGGTACGTAGCTTGGTAGAGCTGGCTTAAAGAAATGGAAAGCAGGTCGACTCACCGGAGAATTTTCGCATGCAATACGGCTAGTATAAAATGGACCAGCTGCATTAGAAACGAAGTTAACAAATACGTCCAAGTCGTTTGGCGCGATATCGTACTGGACGTCACTTAGTCTATTTCGGATGGGCAATATGTAGTCAATTATATCACGTGGTGTCAGATATATTTCATAAGGCACACTTGCTCCGCCAACTGTAACAGTTTCAATCGACGACATGTTGATAAATCCGAATAAGGCATCATCCGGGTCACTTACATCTGGACAACGAACTTCATAACACGTGTCGCTTGGACTCATCGTGGAACCGGCGTACAATCTAAGTCTTTGATTGATGTTTGTGTATGCGATTATTTCTGGTCTGAATGAGGCTGTAGCGCTGTTGGGAATTTCAACGCCGCTTGTTTCATCGAAGATTCTTGCCTTAAAATAGCAATATGGTGCGCCTGGTATTTTGTCAATATTTACCCAATGTCCATTTTGGATGTCAATCAGCAATTCATCTGTAAGTGTGACTTGGCGTTTGCCTCTGTTGGACGAAAGATCTTCAGCTAAATCCCAGAGTCCTGTAGCTGCGTTTAAATTCCAAAGCTTCATATCTTTTCTGACCGTGAACCTGCCTGGTTTAATGAGTCTCAACTCTTTGCCATCTTCGTCAGTAAAATCAAATGCAAATATACCGTCAGATATCAGATTATCAGTCGTATCACCAACAGGAGTAAGAAATCTACCTGGAATCAGTCGTTCCGGGTCGTTGTTTGTATCTATGTACGTGAGACTGACCTTGACTGGGCCGTTATATGGACGTAAACGACGTCCACGAACCCGAGCGAAGGAATCTCTTTCTATGACAATAACAGCGTTTCCGGTATTAGGGCTTGTTGGATCAGCAGACACAGACAGATTTGTATCACTCATTGAGTCTATTTCTATTGTTTCAGCTTTCTTGATCATGTATAATGTCACTTCAATGGGTACACGAACACCGTCTGGAATGTCAATGATTTTCACAGCATCTAGATACTTACAATCTTTCGTATCCTGTACAGTAACTACGAGAAGTTCTGCGGAATCGATTAATTTCTCAAAATTTCCATCGTCATCTGTAAAACCCTGCACTCGTTTGTTAAACCGAACGCGCATTTCACCAAGAGATTCCTCCGTCTGACTGTCAACAACATGAACCTTAACACTGATACCTTCGTCTTTACAACAAACACATTTTGTGACGTATTGATATTCCTGTATTCCAAATGGACCAAGATCAGCTTGTCTGGTTTCAGTTACGGGACATATATAACCGTCATCCTGGCATCCAAAGTAGCGTAAGTAGCTCCTTGTAGCGCATGAGCCTACAGGGCAGGCTCCAACATCGAATGAATATTGACCTACAAATGTTCGTATCTGGGATACTCTTTCTACCTCAAAAGAAGAATCGTCTGCAAAACAGAAATAAATTTAATTACAAATGGGTTTATTTCTTAGTCAACAGAATTAATTGGATTTGAAATATGCATTAACATATCACCATTAGTTCTCTTATGGTTGTATATGAAAGCAAAACAAGAAGAAAAAAAGTAACAAATTTCTATGAACCTCTGTCAATTTAGAAACACAGGAAGGGTAAAAAAATGTGTGTTTCAGGTCACATGCTCATTAAAAATAAGGTAGATAGGTAGGGAGGAATGTTTTTGTTTTGATATTTTTTATTCTTTTTGAAAACCTCTATTGTGATTATTTTTATGCGAAAAAGCAGGACAATGGATGTATAGTTCCTAGGGTTTATTTACAGTATAGAGTCGTTAGAATAGGTGGGATAACCAGAAATAAACATTTTTTACGCCCAATAAATAATTAGTGACAATAATGATAACATAGGTATGGATAGTTACCTTGTGGCCATATGTTGTAGAACCACTTAGAGCAAATAATACCTGTAACAAAACAAACATACATGTAATTAAAGTGAAAGCTTTGCAGGAAAGCGCTGCGGTCGTGGTCCCGTGGTTAGTGCGCTGGACTTGTAACCCGGAGATGCGGGTTAAAATCCCGGTCGCGGCAGGTCATGCTCCTCTATGAAACTTTGACCAAAAAATTGTCGATTTTCCTCCATAAGTGGAAAAGTTGCCTGTGGAATGGTAAGTTAGTACTGGTTAGTATACCGTCCAGGAAAGCTGGTTAGGTGAACCGGTCGCCGTATATAACTGAAGAAACGGCGTTAAACCCCAGCGAAGTAAGTCTCATAAAAACAAAATTTGCATGTATAAATTTGTACACATTCGTTTGCATTATTTCAACTTATTCCAAAATGCAAACACCGCATCAATCGTGTTCAAAACATTAATGACGAATTCACTGAATTCTCTTGGTAATACAGGCCAATTAAAACAATTCTGTTTGGTCCATATAACTACAATACACAGATTTTCACGCACAATAAGTATATCATCCAAGAGAATTATCAACACACCAGTTGAGTCGTCTTTTTTTCGATTTAATGTCGGTTTGTCTCTAACTACTGATCAAACAAGCAAAGGGAATGTAGACAATTGATAACAGTTTGCGGGGAAACGGGTTGTTCTAGTTGGTAAATTCAAGAACATTGGTTAGTTAAATGAAGTAAAGTCAAACCTTTGAACAAAGGCCACTCTTGGAAAAGACAAAATGTTGCCTTATTGACAAGTGGCCTTTATTCGGAAGTCAGTTTGTTCCAAATATTGAGGGTTTTTCAAAGAATGGCTTTCATTCAATAGGTGGACTTTATTTTGAGATGGCAGCTAACACTGGTCAGACTGTACTCACGAGTTTCATAAATTTAATGAGTGATACTTACTCGACCACAGGTTCCATCTTCTTCCATTGTTATTTTGATGTGCCGAAACACTCGCCGCCAACGTAAAAGTCACTAAAGCAATAAATTGAAGCTTCATGCGCATCTTGATCACGTGATCTGAAAAAAATAAACACTTTATATTCATAAGATGAATACTGTTTCCAATATTAGTATTCCGACCCGTTCTACAAGATTGCAACATTAAATGCATCCATACATTATGCTACGATAAAACACGGTTTGACTGTTCCATTTTATTGCAACATATTCGTTATGTATTAAGTAGGCTTTAGATTACTTTAGTATTAATCTGTTGAAATGTTGTTGTCAAATCAACGACAATTTCAATGCGGTTTAGTTCGGACGCGAGCTATATTTTGTTTTTTTTTACAATTTATTCTAAATCGCATGTTTACTCTTTAGGTAACTCAAATGAGTCCATTTCTGAAGAAGTCATCACTATACAAAAGATAATATTACAAATTGTATTTATATTTTTGAAAGTCCGAAAAATTCAGTCTAACATTTCTCGAGAGAACAGGGGTGACTTTTGTCATTCTCAAAATGAAATAGAAGACCTATTTGTAGTTATTATATTTTTTTGCCAAGCAAACTGTGTATTTCGATTCAGAATATAAAATAAACATGTTCCTTTAGACATTTATCGCTGGTAATGATTGTTCTTTAATGTTCGCCAAAAATTAACTTTTTACTTTTATTTCAATTTTCAACATTTTTCTATTTTTTTTTAATACTGCCGCTGCGCAAGGTCTTGACAGAAATCTCCCGGAAAAGCAACAAAATTTTATTATAGAATAATTAATCCTTATCCTAAACTTTGTTTATCCTATTATGTATCTGTCAAATTGTGTGTTATCATTCCTGTACGTACAAAGTATGTTCAAAAGAATAAGTGGCCTCCGCGGTCGGCGGTCAGATGGTTATGGTCTCTGGCTAGTAATCACTAGCCACTCACCGCTGTTAACTTAAAATAATTCCCGCAGTTCGATAAACTTTAACATAATGTTTATAGTAAAACAATTCCCTATTTAATTTTAACATAATGTTAATAGTAAAACAATGAATTATTTGACTTTAACATAATACTTATAATAAAAGAATGATCATTAAACTTTAACACAATATTTATAATTATTAAGCGTTAAATAATACTTATAGTAAAACAATTAATTATTAAACCTAATATGATACTTCTAGTAAAACAGTTATTTATTAAATTTTAGCATCATGATACTTAAAGTAAAACAATTAATTATTACACTTTAATATATTACTTCTGGTAAAAAAATATCATTAAGATTTAACATAATACTTATAGTAAAACCATTAATTATTAAACTTTAACATGATACTTATAGTAAAACAATTAACTATTAAACTTTAGCATCATAATACTTAAAGTAAAACAATTAATTATTACACTTTAATATATTACTTCTGGTAAAAATGATTATTAAAATTTAGCATAAAACTTATAGTAAAACAATTAATTATTGCACTTTAATAATATAAAACTTATAGTAAAACAATTAATTATTGCACTTTAATATAAAACTTATAGTAAAACAATTAATTATTCAAACCTGGTAAAATGTCGACACTTACCTTTTCAAAAATCAAATTGCAATTTTAAGGTAGAGCTAATTTTCTGAATTTGATGTTGCTCCAAAACTGATTCTGATACCATCGTGTTACTTGTTGCTTTTTATACAATGCGTTTGTCATCCTCCATCAAGCAAGATGGACCTACCCAGTCCGGGAACCATCCACCGTGACAGACCTCAACTCGCATCTTTTAATCTCTTAAAATCTATTGGATCTCCCTCCTGTATGTAATATGAGTCACGTTTTGACTATTGACTACAACACCCGGATCTCTTTATAAGGATATTTTTCATAACAAGGGTACAAGATATCTGATTGGTTGGGTCTGGTTTAATGTACTAAATATGCATCACTTTTGAAAACAACAACAACAACTAATCACAGCGGTATTTTTTGTGTGTTTTATTTCAGAATTTAATACAATTTACCTCTGGTTCTCATTCGCTCAATCTATTCAATCTTATGTACTTTGAACATCGAAAATAATAATAAAAATATTTTCAAACCATTTGAAACTAGCATAATTATGTCTATACTTGTGTTAAACGGGAATTTTAGGCACCCACAGAAATGTTGATACTTTACACGTACGGTCAAATCTGTGTTTAAGGACACCCTAAGAGACCACCCTATGAATAAAGACCAACTTATCAACTTATCAACAACACCCAGGGTCACTTAGCGATTTTTCGATTCCAACTCACAGCAGTTAATGGCAAGTGGTTAGTCAGAGACCATAATCAGACCTAGGGAATTAATGTTCATTTTGATGATGAAGTTGATGATGATGGTGATGATGGTGGTTGTAGTGGCTCTTATGTTGCAGTTAATAATTCTGTTTCTGTTGTTGTTATTGTTGTTGTTATTATTATTGTTGTTTTCTTGTTGTTGTTGCTGCTGAAGATGCTGCTGACAAAAGAAGGCAGATGCTCAGATTTGAGCTCGGAGACCGATCTCAAATTTTATAACTTCGAAACCATGTCTCAGAGTTTCAAATAAACACTGGCTTCCCAACCATTTTGTTCCTCTTCTGCCATTTGAGATTGCTTAGCAGACGACACCAGGTGAACAAGAATACTATAATAGCACAGTACAAAACTTTAAAAAGATACAATGTAATATAGGGAAAGTAGTGATTGTAGGAATATGGGCCACTTTCAACAGCATTGCTGTTGCAACGTGGTTGAGTGTCCACCTACAGTGCTAGGGTCCTGGGTTCGATCCCCGGTTAGGACCGTGGATTTTTCTCGCCCCTAATTTACTTCGATGTGGCAGCGGTGTTTGACGAACTCGTGTAGAGACATGGAGTATCAAACTAGAGAGCTAGTCAGCAATGATAAGTAAAAGGGGAGGAAGTGTATTGATTATAGGAATATGGGTTTCTTTAACAGTCTTGCTATCGGGTTAATTCTTTAGCGACGTGGTTGAGTGTCCGCCTACAGTGCTAGAGGCCCCGAGTTCAATCCCCGGATGTATCACACATATGACTGATAATTATTTTGATCAGAAAGAAATCGTCACTCTATACTCACTCATACTTGAAAGAAAGACGATTTACCAATCAAACTGTATCTACACATATGATATACAACCAATAACTTGTCATTCAGGGATATATGACCATAATGAAAAAAACAGAAAATTTATTCAACCAATCAAATTATCGAAATTTGCATTAGATACTATCTTCGGGGCAAATTGTGACAAACGTAAATGGAAATGTACTTGTTTACCATTATGATAAATATTATTTGATCACTTATGTCCTGGCTATAAATTCGCTTTCGAAAACCGCAAGAAATATAAACTCGTTAAAATATCACTTTGTAAAACACTCAGTGAAGACGGAGACGTCACACCTCCACTTACACCAGAAAAAACAACCAACCATCAAGAAAACGATGAACGGGCTGTTTACGCATCCATTTCCAAATCTATATTTATATCGAACCCTTTCGAATAAATATACATGTGCCGGGACGGTATTCGATCGTGGCTCAGTAATCGGTAATAAAATGGTATCCAAAAAATATACGAGCTGGTTCCGTATTCGTTTCGATGTCTTTTTCGAGCTTTGCTTCCAGCCGAATATCGATGTGCGTACCGAATCATGTATTCTTTATTAGTCCCTGGCCAAATGTAACTCGATCCTGGCTCGGTGTTCGGTGAATAAATGATGTTGAATAATAGTTAATGAGCTGGCTCGGTATTCTTGATTGTTAAGTAATGTTGGTGTACGATTAGTGATTACCGGATCGTCTTTAGGCAACTCGGAAATCTTAGTCTTTACTCTGTGGAATTAGTTTCGATTCGCCCCACTCACGATTCGCCCAAATATTACTCGCCCATCTTCGATAAAGACTCGCTTCTTATATAATACAATGGCAAATTCTGCATATTAGCTTTGCTTTTTATTTGTAATTATACATATAAAATTATGCAATTAAATATTAGTATATGTAAAGTGTGTCTGTCAGAAATCAGAAAATAGTTTCTGGTGAAAAATAACTAAAGTGACTTGTGTTGGTAAAGAAGTCATCAAGATCCCGTGTTTGGCTGAATTTTTTAGGGTTACATAGCGTCCGGTACAACATAGCTTGTATCGTAGGTCTTTGCTTATTTGTCGATGAAATGGGCACCTGAGTCATAACAAAGTGCAGTGTTTCTGGAGGGATACATACGACGTCATGTCTTTCTCGTAGATTTATTATTAATTCTTATTTCCAGAACAAAATGTATCGATCGTTTTAATTAATCCAACACTATCAAACAATTAACTTGTACTGCGCACAATCAGTTGATTAATGCGCGATAATCGTGTGAAGCTTATTGCGTCTCAAGTCTTAAGTCAGTATTCGAGTTATCTCTCTTCGACCACAAACATATGCAGTAAAAAGCTAAAAAAGTGACCACCTCAAAATTACGACCATCTTGTTATTAGGAGCATTTTATTTCAGACCGGCTTTTAATAACTCGTCTATACTACTTCAACTTGATACTGAGTCAACCTTATGATTACGACTGTTTTTTCGGGTCCCAAAGGTGGTCTCATTATAGAGGTTTTCTTTTTATAGAAATGCTGCTAATTATATTTGTGAATTCCAAATCTCTGTTTCAACGTTATTCACATTGGCGGGTGGAGAGAATGCATACATTGTTTCTTGGCTGTATACTACATGTATGTCAATTATACATATATATATACTAAACTACGCCATTATTTTTATTAAGTATTCCGTATCCTCTCGTAAATCTGAAACGCAATGTTCCAAAGATTTAATTAAATCGCCTGGTCTAACATATTGTAAAAGTTATTAAGTGTTATTTAAACATTAAAAAGGTATTGTATGATCTTAATGTTAACCGACTTTGATTCTACTAAATATGTGGAAAAAAATATTTCATATTTGTGAAGTCAAAGTACCCAAAATATTATCAAAGTAAATTCATACAGTGAGTTTTATGGCCATACTATCGCGATAAATTCTGTCCAGGAATAAAAATAGTTTTACCGCAAGCATGAATCATCATATCCGCATGAAGCAATTATTTGACTCCCTTTTCATATTGTAAATTAAGAAAATAAAAGGATTCCCAGAAAAAATCTAAAAATCCCATTTGCACCAAAATAATACCTTTCCCAAATCCCACCCACCCAGAACAAACAAACAAACGTACAAAAATTGAAGGACAAAAACAGTCTCTCGGATGGTACAGCCTTGAACTGGTTTTCAGCCAAGCTATATGGAAGCTCTCAGCTTGTTTTGAAATGTTGCGTTTATAGTAAATGCAATATTACGTTTATTAAGCGCAAGGGAGGGAATGCCAAAGAAATTAATTGTAATCAACGCATATATGTAAGAAAAGGATTTCTAAAAAAATACATACAAAAAAACACCCCTTCCAAAAATATGACCTACCCCAACATACATCAACCCAAAACACACCCAATGTAGACACGTACAAGTAATGGGAAACAAAACATAATCTCCCCCAGGGGGTATCGCCTTAGAACGGTGTGTAGCAAAGCAAAGGTTTCGTACAGTTTTGCTTGTCAACCATTCTGAAAGGTTGTATTCTAAATTACGTTCAATATTTGAAAAACTCATACACTATCTATAATTATGTATGCATGATAATAAGATACATACATGCACATACATCCCGTATTAATTACATTGTATCTTAAATTATTGACCCTCGTTCAAAGGTTCGATTGCAGATGAACACATCACAGTTTAATTCAATACGTATGGTGGCATGTTTCTGCATACACTTAGCAAGTTAATTTTCGCAACAGTTATCTAAGTCTTCGTAAAAAAATGTTTAATTTTCATGAGTTTATTTTATCGTGCTCTTAATAAGTACGTTTATTATCTGGTGAAGAATTCTTATCGTAAAGTTGAAATTTCGTGAAAATGTCTTTTTTTCATGAAAATATGGTAGATAGTCGCGAAAATATTCTGATTATGTTATGCAGAAGTATGCCACCATAAAGATGTGATCCTTTTTTATAAGTGGAACACTAAGGTATTCACTGGTAGATAATTTTACTATTCGTTATATTGTTTTGCGAAAGAACTACTCAAAAAGAGTGTTCACAAGAATGAAGTGAACAGGGTCATCCATGCAGTTACAGGTATGTGAATATTGTACAATTTGCAAAGCTGTCAACAATCACACAATAGTAGTACTTAGATATTGCTTTGGACTGATTTATTTCCTACCTAGAATCTAATGTGAAATGATATCAATGTCATCATGTTTCGTTAGTTTGTAAACTTCATTTTAAAATCAGACAGTAAACGCAGCAATGTCACCAGCAAACCAGGTTTCCAACTTTTTCCGTGTACCAAACGGAAACAGTTTAGTAGTTACCTTGACCTCAGAACCCTAAATTGATTCCTAGCTAGGTCTTTATAAAGCCTTCCTATATATTAAGTTTGACAGCAATACGTGAATCTAAGTTAATGTTAACGAACTGAAACAATTTGAAAGACATAAACTGCCCGCCTGCATAAATGACCAATAACATACCCAGACTAATAACTAGGCTTTTCAACCTTGCTGACTGAGGGTAATGTTGTACTTATCACATTATTTATCCATTATTTTAGTTCATTTATTTATTTGCAGTGCTGACTACATTAAAAGTGCATTAGACGTTTCGTAAAGTTCACTTGACGCCCTGTCAACATTCAACTTTCGTATGACTGCGCTATTGTTTTATTAAGTAGTGTTTACCATAACAATTATGATTGTCAGCAATGAAAAAAAATGTATGTAAGGTCGGAGGTAGTGCTAACAGGTAGTACTTATAATAAAATAATTGGATTTTGTTAAAATTTTGTTATATTGCGTAAACAAACGAGTGCGGCAATGATCATTTCCGCCAATATAGTTGAACAACACAAAATGTTAGGATATAAAATATATTCTCGGGAAGATCAAATTCTCAAAGCAAAGATATTTGTACGAACATAATAGGCATCCAAAAACGGAATTCGTGGGTTCATCTAAGATAACACAGGTACGACGAGATAAATTACAATAGAAAATGATAAATGAAAAGCAGCTGAGAAAAGGCAAAGTGACATACAAAAGACTCAAATCATATCATCAGACAACGTGGAAGTGCGAGCAGCGACTGATGATAGATTGCTGACAATTAAGATACAAAAATGGAGGACGGGATTGTTCATCACGGGTTGTTCAAAGCAGATTCATAACAAATCAGCAAACCTATTGAAAACGTATAATGATAAGTGGGAATAACAAGCCAAGATGGAGAACTAAAAATGTTAGAAAAATGCGAAACAAACACGAAGCGAACACAGGACTGTACACTACTGCACGACATTATACATAACAGCAGCTAACACTAAGAAATATTAATAATATACTGAAGAGACACCAAAGAGTTGTCATGCAGTATCATTTAACAAATGATTGACTTCATTCAAAATCATAAATTTAGTAAAATTTAATCTAGTTTGGTCTTGGAGCAAACACATTCTTGAAGAAAAGCAACAAATGGTTTTAGATCATAGTACGATATCATTAAAGCAGTTGAGAAACACGTTGACAACAACACGCAAAAGGTAAAAACAACCATTGCGCTGTCTGATGGGCATGCTTAAAAGTTCAGCGACACTTAATAGGAATTTCTTTGTATTTTAGATCTTTTTTATTATAGCCTATTGGAATATAAAGGGGAAGAAAACTGAACAAGGTTTGTTCCTGTGAATTACCGCGCTAGAACATAAACTTTGAAAACAAAATTTGAGGAAACATACAATAATTTAAAACAAGAATAGTACATACTTGATAATTAAACAAGATCCATGGTTCTAAATATAAAGATAAATACATAAATACAAATTTGATAATAATATTGTGGAGAGGACTAAATATAAGTCAAAATTAGGTAGATAAATCAATCATGTATGTTCGTACATTTGAAACAAAACGGGCTTAATGAATGGTTTCAAACCGCAAAAAAATCACGAAAATTAGAATTTGTTAATCTTCGTCGCATTTTATGAATTCATTAATTCAAATTTCAAATCAACGCCATAGCGAATCGATCATGCTGGACGTAAACTGACCAGCGAAAACCTATGAACAATTAAATGTCACTATTTCGTTTAAAAACACATACAATCTTATTACTGTTGTATTTAAATACAGTAAAACCTCTCCAAAGCAACACCCGTTAGGTAAGGCAAAATTATATTGTTGTTGAGAGAATGTTACTCCGGAGAGGTTAAATTAATATTTAAATCGTACAGTGGGGTAAAATCATGCTGTTGTCGAAAGGAGGTTGTTGCTCAAGAGAAAGCCGCTCTGAAAGGTTGCACTTTTTCCAAAGCTTAATACATTTGTAATTATAAAGTTTTGTTTCATGTAAGGCTTGAAGGTAATAAAACTTCAGATCGGTCTCCTGCTCGAAATTCATATTTTGTCTTTTAATTTTTAGAATTTATTTACTTTTATATAATACTTATATTATTGTCACAGGTATATGTATTTAAATATCAATCATCTCCATCTTTTCAACCATAATGCTTTTAGAATGGAATTGAGATTTGAGCTAGGAGACTGTTCTCAAGTTTTATAACCCCGGGGTCAGGTTTACATTATCTGAGATAAGATAACATTCCGTGTCGTGGCGGGTTTATGAAACATTCAGAAAAAAACATTTAAAGACTCCAAACAATAGCACAACATTTAAAGCATATTCTAAAGAATTAAAGAGAAGACAATATAATGAAGATAAGTCTACACAACTTGAACTAGCTGATTGAACAGTCAAATTTGCATCAAATTGGCTCCATCTTAGTCGCTATGGTGGGGTATTTATGGAAATACTCAGTATACATGTATATTATAACATTGTATCCAATTTCTTCTTGCAGCTTGGGAAAATAATGTGTTGCATACAATTAACACGAATACAAAAAAAGGCAAAGTGCACACATAAATACTACCATGCTGACAGGTAAAAGAAAACATCACCGTTTCGCAGCTATAATATTCCAAATGCATTAGAACACTACATAGGTGCTTTTGTCGGTGACTGGGAAGTGATGTCCAAGATTTGCAAATCGACTAAATAAAACACTTATCCACACATAAACATCAAGTATTGGACCTTGACTTTGCAGCAGGTGGAACAAGCATACCTTTTGATGATAAAAAATGCAATTTATGAATAAAACCTGAAGATGAATTTCATTTTATCATAGAATATTCATTGTACAAAAATATTAGAAAACCATATATTAGTAAATATAAACTATTGAAATTTATAGAATTGGTTACAAGTTGTTATGAAAATGTAATAAAAAGGTGGGAATGCAGGTGCACAAAGTTTCCTTATGTAAAGGACGAATAATATGAATTTAATATTTTGCCATGATTTACTTGAAAATGGCCGGTGTGTTTTCCGTGTTATTAATATGTATTACTTATATACAGTAAAACCCCTCAAAACCGGCCTCTGAGAAAACCGGAATTCTCTGAAAATCGGATGATTTTTTTGAATCCATATTTTCTTTTCTATAAACAATAGTTCTCTGAAAACCGGAATTCTCAGAAAACCGGACTTTTGGCCCAGTCCGGAAGGGGTCCGGTTTTCAGGGATTATACTTCATACATGTTGTAACTTGTTACATTGTTGATACGTTGAAATTAATGTATAATCATATGTTCATGTGTACATGCTTTCGGAGATTCTCCCACTTTTAATTTTTTGTTACCAAACATTTCTTTTTTCTATGAAACATCTTACACATGCATATCATTATAGTATATGCATGCTATGTACAGTATAACCCTGAAAACCGGACCCCTACCGGACAGGACCAAAAGTCCGGTTTTTTAGAATTCCGGTTTTCAGAGAACTTTTGATTACAGAAGAGAAAAAATGGAACTTGAAAAAATGGAGGAGTCCGGTTTTCAGGGGTTGTACTGTTTGTACATGTTCTTAAATATGCTGTGTGTCCTGTTTTTAATGTAATTGTGCGAATGTATACCATAAACAAGATTTTTAAATGCTATCCCGGCTGAGATATGTCTGTGAAATGGGCTCAAAATATTTGTTTAAAGTCCTATGACTGACATTTATCTCTAGTAAATGGACATTATATTAGTAACAAAAATTCTAAAAAATATCGACCATAATTGCGATAGTAACTATGAATGAAGAAACGAACATGTGCACGTGGAAATAACACTAGTCTGACTGAAAACGTAATACATGAATATTGTAACGAAACAGGAAATGTACAAAGGGTACTATAATTAAGCCCTATTCGCCCCAATTTCATTCGCACCAGATTCACTAAAAACCACACATACAACAGCTTTACGCGCTAGTCAAGACACTCGTGCCTTGGTGCCCTACCTTCTTCACACAAACGCTTAGGATATGTTGGTCAGAAAATATAGATATCGGTAATAAGTTATAAAGTTAGTGCTATTTTGTTAACGTCGAATTTCACGTAAAGCTTAATGCAATTTAATTTCTAATTATTTTGCCGTTTGTACAAAGTCATTAACTACCATGGACGTACTAAAACTCTAAGCTCTGAATATAAAGCCATCCTTAAGAGTTTGTTGGTTTTCAGTGACGGGAATGATTCATTCAAAATCCGCAACACAAACTTTTCGACCATATTTTATTTTGTTTCTTATTCCAGCTTTTCTTTTTTAGTACAAAAACATATTTTCTACTTACATATGACAAAAAGTTTGGACCGCGTAACCGCAAATCAACATATTAAAGGATTGTGGCGTTAATTGATATTAGTTTTACTGTATCCGGAACAAAAGTGTCTTCTACGTTTTGTTTTTCTGTTGTGTGACCACTGACAAAGCAAATGTTCACTGAAGCAAACAATGATTTCAAATGATGAGGCAGTCAAATTATTGTAAATTATTTTCTTAACACTACAAGTACGTCATGATTGAATTCGTTACTTTTTGTTTGTCACAACAAAAATAAATTTATTTATGATAAATAATCTTTTGTTCCTCCACTCGTGTAATAAGAAAATAATAAAATACAAACAACACTGATAATGATATAGGTTCTTTTTTCTGAGAAATATAACAACACATGATCTGGAAATGACGTTTTATTAATTGAAATTACTTTTTTTCATATTCTTATTTAGGCGTAAAAATTATTTGTTTCTGGTTACATGCTCATTAAAAATAGGCTAGGTAGGTCGGGAATTTTTTGGGGGAGATGTTGTTTTATTATTTTGAGATTATTTTTTTGTGCGGAAAAGTGAAAGGAAGTGAGACTATAGTCAATAGTCAAATATTTTTTTATTGTTGATATACACAAGTTTTAACGTCGAAAAACATAAGCTATGTATAGCTTTTGACCGACGTAATAGACAGTGGATGTACCAATGCCTAATAAAAAGTCAATGGTCGTGGGGAAAAATTAGCGAAGATCGGGTAATCAGAAACAAACAATTTTTACGCCTTATGCAACAAACGAAAATAAAAAGAACAGAACAGAACAGAATATAAATTTTACAGCAGCAAAGGTGGGGAAATAAAATACCACAGCATAATGCAATTTCTCAAATATCGTGTGTGAAATGCATTTACATTAATACAAGTAAAAATTTCGCATTCGAGTGATGGTGAACGAAATATCTTTTATCAAAATGTCTAATTGAATGGTCTGATAGCATTGAATATCACTTTGTAAGATTAAAAAATCTGCCACGTTTAGGGTTCGAACTTACGAACCCGAGGTTCGTACAACAAACGTTCTCCCATTGGGGGTAGGGTGTGCATGGTTTAATTTTATCCTCGGCCCTTCCATTGTTGTTTTTTTTATTGGTACGAATTTATTTTATTTTTAACAATGATCCCTCACCTTGTAGCATATCAGAACTTAGAATCCTGCGTTTTATAATTACTGACTCAGCACATTATAGATTTAAAATAGTGACAAAATACAAGCTGAAAAATATCTCTTTGTTACATACATATATTTTCTTGTCTGAAACAATTATGATAAAATTAGTTTTTTTGTAATCTTCATAAGGGAATGATTACGTTGCGCGCAATGTTTTTTTTCGGCGTTTCCAAGTTAGCATCGTGTAAATAAACTTTCGTTCACACTGAAATACTCCAATTAAAATACATATGACGATATATTCGTTTATACACTCTTATACCCCCCCAACAAAATACGCAGAATATATACACGAAATAGAATCCATAAAGGACAGACTTTTTTGGGCACATGTAGGATCTAAGGCGTAAAATAGTTCCAAGTTTCTGCTAACCCTACCGACCCAATTTTTCGCCGACCCTAGACTTCTACCGGTAGCGGACAATACTTTTCTTACTGATATTTTCATATTTATATTTTTATATCCCCAAACAAAAAATATTTGGAAAAAAGTTCTATCGACCTATCAAATCTATATTTTGGAGGTATGCTCGTGGAAACCAGATATTTATTTGTTTTTGGCCTGATTTCGAGTCTTCATTTACATATTGTGCGGCGCAATATTGTCTATATAAAAGGTCATGTTGATTTTATGCAAATACAAAGGTCAAATCTAGATAGCGTTTTATTAGGTTGTCTGTGTAAAAACATCACATGAGTATTGTAGCATGCCACGCTGTCTGTGTTTTATTCCAAATCATTAGCCCGTGCATCATAAGCTACAATAATTTTCAGACACTAAAATGTCGCATACGCAAATTATTACAATAATTCACAGTTTATTTCATTTTCTTATCACGATCCAGGTTCGATTAGGGTTGTTTTGGTTTCAGTGATTGTAGTTTGTAACATCATTCTTTCTGTTTGGTATTTTGTACACTTTTCACAGGAAAGCGTGTTATTACGCTTTCGTGTTCACTGAAGTTGTTACGGTTCTGTGTTAGGCTGTAGCGTTTAAGGCAACTTAATATGTTCCACATTAAACTGACATTTTGTTCCACCCACAATGATTGCGTATCCGAAATTATCATTGAATTATTCCATCCATTTTTCATGGATCCTTTAAGCATGCTTTTAGTTACACTGCTAATACTATGGAATCGTTTTAGGGTCAGGGTCTCCATTCATTTAAACATTAACTTGAAAAAAAATGAAATTACCAACTTTAACACTGGAATTACCAACGTCACAAATACTAGCAGCGGTCGATCAGTCAAGTTTACGTCTTTTGTCAGCCAATATATATGTTTTAGATGATAAAATCTTGTATCATTCAAATTTTGAACGTAGTACATACCTATTTCTAATGTCATGTAAGATGATGTCTGTTTAAATGATATGGCAAGAAATAATATACGAAAACAAAGAAATTACCTTTCTCTCTTGTTATCAGCCCGGTCACGTGCAAAATAATTAATAACCCAAAATGTATGTTTTGAATACAAAGTTCATTATGAATTATATTCGAATAATCAATCCAGAGAGTGTTCTTTTAATGAACACATTGTGTAGTTGGGCAAACGAAACTAGTTTACTCCTCTTATAGCTTTGTTACAGACCATTTTAAAGCGGTGCCCTCCGGGAGAGCATGTTTTGTCCTCTGTTTTTGCATGGTCCTGTGTTTTGGGTGGGTTTTGGGTTGGGGGATTTAGGGCAAGGTAGTATTGGGGGAAAATGTTTCTTTTGTATGTTTTCTTTCCAGGAATCTTTTTCTTGTTTATATTCTCTTCTTTTTGCGATTCATAATCATTCAACGACACACCAACAAGTCGAGTTTATGTGAAATAAAGACAATTCTTTTTAACGTCACATTCTGGTTACGGTCTAACCTGTGTTTTCAATCACCACCGAATAAAGGCTACCCTGTGAATAAAAGCCATTCTTTGAAAAACTTTCACTGATTAGTCAGAACAAACTGACCTGTCAATAATAGGCCACATTTTGTCATTCCCAAGGGTGGGCCTGTTCACAGGTGTGACTGTACACTTGTTTGAACGTTTTTTTCCATACTTGATTATGTCATTTGTATGGGTGAAACTTGAGAGTTCTTCATCGAACACATTATGTAAATGAACTGTTTCTTCATAAAATCTGTTCCGATTGACGGGTGATAATTGTTGTTTAAGTTTAATGATAGGCACTCTGTTCTCTTCCTATCGTGATGTGAGCCTTGGCCGTAGTCCAGTGGTTAGTGCGCTGGACTTGTAAAGCGGAGATCCGGGTTCGAAACGCGATCGAGGTAGGTCATACCCTTCTATCAAAATTTGACAAAAATGTCGACTTTGCTCCAAATGAGGAGAAGTTGTCGGCTTCTTGTGGAAGGGTAAGTTAGTACTGGTTGGAATACAGTCCAGGAAAACTGGTTAGGTGAACCGGTCGCCGTATATAACTGAAAAACTGTTGAAAAACGGAGTTAAACCCCAGTGACAATAAGTCACACAAAGACAAACAAACTTATCGTTATGTCTAAATTACTGTAAGCTATACCTTTCGTTTGCTCATTTCATTTTTCTAGCGTTGATATCATAACAGCTCGTATGCAGACCGTTCTGAGGCGTTACCTCCTCGGGGAGATTTTTTGTTTTGTCCCTCATTTTTGTGAGTTTCTGTGCGTTGGGTGGGTTTTAGATTGGTGGTATTTTGGGGAAGATGAGCTTTGTATGTGATATTTTTTTGAAATTCTTGTCTTATCTTATAGTCATAGTATTAGAATATGACAACCTAACTGACGTAACATTTATTGCTCAAAATATAACGTTGATCTGCTCTTGATGTTAAATTAGGTTCTATTTCAAAACTGTCAGATATTTACAAAAAGTGTCGCTTTGCAAAGACCATGTCCTTGAGATATACAATCATTGTTTTGACAATATTATGTATTCTGAATGTGCTGTTAAAATGTTTTATATCGTTCTATAATTACCCGTAAACAGTACGTATCAATCATCATTCATATATGTATGAATATGTTAGCTGAATGTGGTGTTGGTGAAATGACCACTGTTGTGTTCATTCCATGTAATACTACATGTACTATGTTTTGTTAAGTATTTACATATACAGTAAAACCTCGCTTAATCATTACTGATACTACGACCACCTCATTATAACGACCATTATTTTGTGGAACCCGTTTTCAATAAATCCTCTTTATTTTAACCCTATCATGAGATCATTTCACTGTTGTCCTAATGGTATCAATAAGAGTTTTCTGTGAATAGCAGTTTTCCTTAACTTGACGAGTGTCATTGGTGTATGGTTTCTTGTGTGAGTTGTCAGGGCTTTGGTAAGTTGCGCTTCAATATTTTGAAATACCAACAAACATGAAAACATGTCGAAAAAATACTTTATTCTTTATAAGTATTATTCATTAGTGGTTTTCTAAACGTTTCAAGTCAACGTGACCCTCTTCGTGATCTTGTACATAACTTACGAGGCTCTATTTGATTTCTTGCTCATTAAAGCAAGCATTTTATATATGTTTTGCGTATTATGCACGTTTTCGACATGATTCAAGTTATATACCAGCGGACAGTTAGCTGTTTTGTACTAATATCAACCTTGTTCTCTGCAGAAATTTCACTCCATCAATGATCAGGGTAAAGGACGAATGGTCTTAGACATAAAGTCCTTAATCAAATCGTTACAGAGAACATGTGCCCAGCTCAGGATTCGAACTCAGGAACCAGAGGTCGGCAGACTATCGAGCCAAACGGACTGACACTTTTTTCGGTTACTATTATTACTAGGATCTCGTGGTGTCAAGTGGAGTTATAGTGTTTCATTTTTCAAGGTCGATTGCTTTGTTTTGATTTTTCGCATTGTGTTTATTGTTTTAAAGTCACGTTTAGTCTCTTGAGTTTAATGTGATGTTGCGCTGCCTTCCATTGTCCATTGTTCGATTCGCATTTGTTTCCCTGCAAACTGTGTTGCATTTTATTTTACAATGTATTTGTTTCGATTGTCTCAACTGATAATTATGTAATTTTGATTTAACTGTCCTTTGTTTCCCGAAATTAAGTGTGAGATTAGGCCCAGAGAACTAGTTTTAAACTCCGTGTTGCTTAAATACAGGCCGTTTCAAGGTGATGTCCTAAAGACAATGTTTTGTCCTTCATTATTTTGTAAGGTCGTATACGTTGGGATGTTTAGTACATATTTTTGTAGTGTCTATATTCTGTATCCCCCATGGACCCTCTTCTCCACAGTTCTGTTTGCTATATTTTCCTACGGTTCATTTTGCTTATAAATCCCCGCCTCATGGTATCGCCAGCTTAGATTTACTTCTGGTTATTTCTGTTTGTAATTTTCCTGTCTATTTCAACATTTTCCGGTTGTTTTGTAATTTTGACGCATCTCCTGTGGGTCATACAATTGCATCTTGGATTTGCATTATGTTTTGTGTGTTAATATTCAACACAGTATTTCAACTACCTGATTCTTTTTAACTGCTGTGTTAAGAAACTAACCATTACGTACCATGCTTTTTGTACCATTGTATTGGTGTATATTAAACGAATTACGTTCAAACATGACTGTAAACCATAAAGTGGTCTTTACTCTTTTTTTTTAATCAAAATGAACTATTTATGTTCAAATTGGAAAAGGTATCACTGGTGTTTAGCAATAAACAGCCGCCCTCCGTCTGGTTTTTATCAAATGTTCAGTGTACCATAATTGATATTGGCCATGACTCCAGCGCGTGTATGGACAACAAGGAGCATTACAACATCGCATTAAATGCTCTTTAAATATTACCACCGAGAATAACAACATTAGCTATGTAATTTTGCAATTTGTATATACCAGCCATGTATCTCCCTGCTCTAGACAATGAATAACAACAAAGACAGTATAAAGATTCACCGTTATTTAATTGAAAAATATTTCATTAGTATGCTGACAAAGTAAGCTCACAATTTTTCAAGCAGTAAAACTTTTGTAAAAACATTCTTCCTATTCTATGCATATCACACTGTTGATGTAATTCGTCTATGAGCGCATCTCTCCTCCCCCCAAAACCAGTGTCTTGCAAAATCTGATCTTTTGAGAAACTAGCAAATCTTTTGTCAAACAAACCTCCGGTCAAGTTAGGCTAACTTTTTGTCAAGCTCAAAGGTAGATAAACGACTCACGGTTTGAAACGACATCTAAATCATACATACAGAATATTATCCTAAAGATGTGATATTTATTCTGGGTTCGGTTAAGTACATAACCGAATTACAGACTACAAGCATGTCTTATATCGCTTCTAATATCATGCAATACATACAAAAGCATGCATCAAATAAATTCAAGCCCAACTTGTCTGAGCTTTTGTTTGTTTAAGACTTAACGTCCTCCAAAAGCCAATGTCTTTGTACCATTTGTATAAAGCAGAAACCAAATGGGATGATGTTGAAACAAAAGGGCGAAATACAAATTGACGTTAAAACTGATTTTAAATAGTAAAAGATTGTTGCTTCAGTAAGAGGTGCTCAGTATGAAAAAAAAAGATAACTAAATTAAACTAATCCCTAAAACTGTCCGATGTATATCTGCATTCCATTGGCGTAAGTCTTGTCCATTTTCTCAGATCTGCTACAGAAGTTTTGGTGAGTAAAAAGTCAAGAAAAAAAAGCTAAAAAAATCTACAGATGGAATAATGGAATATGCCCTTGTGAAACATGATGTATCTCCGACTGATAATCTGAAAAGAAAAAAATGCTAATGTAAGTATAATTATAAAATTATTGATTGGTATTTCCTTTATCTTTGGACTGTAAACTTTGTCAATCAGCTTTGATTTTTTACAGAAATTGATGAGTTAACATTAGCTCGAAATTATGTCTTTTTCAAATTACAATTTTTGCTTTTCAAACGCAAAATGAAGCATTGGAGCATAATTTTACTTACATTTTTTAAACAAGAATGGCTGCTTTCTTTCCGATTTTCAAGTTTCCTTTCCACCCTCATCATATATCGAGACTTCTTATCCAGGAACAGGGAATCAGTTCATATCATTGACTTCTTATCCTGCAACGGGGAACCATTTTTGTATCAAGGCCATACTTCCGGTTGATTTCTGCACCTACTTTGGTTTCCAATATTGTGGTCCTCCAAAAACTTTAAAACCATGTTGTGTTATGCACAAGCGTCACGTGACCCGCTGAAGTAAATAACATAAGTTATAAAAGGGAATAAAACAAATAGAAAATATGATGTCGGATAACTCCAAAGCAAATTTGTAAAACAACTATACAAATTAATACAAAGTAAAGCGAATTTGTAAAACAACTATACAAATCAATACAAAGTAAAGCGAATTTGTGAAACAACTATACAAATTAATACAAAGTTAAGCGAATTTGTAAAACAACTATACAAATTAATACAAAGTAAAGCGAATTTGTAAAACAACTATACAAATTAATACAAAGTAAAGCGAATTTGTAAAACAACTATACAAATTAATACGAAGTAATAAGAGTATAAATTTGTATAGGTAAAGAAATAAAAAATAGAATCGCTATACAGAGAGCACCTTGGGATGACAACATCGCCAACAAAATTGTTGTTGCCTCAATCCATAATGAAATATAACATTATATTGAAATATTTTAATGAATATTATTACGTTTCCTGTTACTGAGAATGTTACGTCATATGTATGAGGTCATGGCATTAGCTAATGTCGTCATGTGACATAATGACGTCAGTCATTCATAAAAATGTTTCATTGGAAATTGATTTATTACATCAGAATATAAAACTAAATTTTCATTAAAGCATTTGTTGGTAAGTTGTGAAAACGAAATGTTGTAGAGAATTGCACTTAAATAGTGTTTACATCAGCTGTGCTAACATATATATTGAGTGTTATATGTACTTATTTACAACAATTTTCTCACATACATAAAATCTTGTTTGTAATTTTATGTCATCTGTTCGAGGTTAAATTTTCATATTTCACATTAATAATGATTAATGTGATAAAATAGGAGACGCGGCAGTTCAAATCTACAAAACCTGAAAAGCCTAACTTTAACTTATACATTGTGTATATCTAGAATTACATTTTAATGTTTCTCTGTTTGTATCAGACGATCTCATTCTTCGGTATACTGACATTGACATTAAAATCCGCGTCATAGAACGTGCATTGTTAGTGTAATGGCCAAATATGAAATCAAGGTCAACCCAGTTAAAATAGAACATGAAATTTAATTAACACATTTTGTAGTTGGGCCCTCAAAACTAGTTTAACCCTCCTCTAGCTTTGCTATGGACCGTTCCAAGGCGGTGCCCTTCGGGGACTGTGTTTTGTCCTCCATTTTTATGGTCCTATGTGTTGGGTGGGTTTTCGGGTTGTAGAAGGAAGAATTTAGGGGAAAAAATTAGGAATAATTTCCTTATCAATATCCTATAATAATATATTCATGGTTCACATGGAAAGAGTTCTTAAAAGTTTAAGTCGCTAATTTATAAAGTCACCATTGGATAATATTGTTAGTAAACTGGAATTGTTCCCTAACTAAATGGATTGACAGGAAATAGCCTTAATGAAAATTTACACAAAAATTACATTTTTTGTACTTTAAACGCTCACAGTCATGCACACATTTTGTTGACCTTCTATGAATGTGATATATAACAGTTAAATTCAAACATATTGTGGTATTTTTGTAATGTTCTGTAGAAGTTGTAACAAATAAACACATTTATATCCTTAAGTTCGATCAAATGCATGGAGGTTTTTTACGTCGAGAAACAATTTGTACATATACAGTATAGTCCTATTAAATGTAGGGAGCGTGATTTAATGGGAAATTCGTTTTGCATTTTCGTATAGTTTGACAATATTAGTTCATTAGCTTTAAGTGAGATCTGTTGTATTAATTATGTTGTGAACAGGAATCTTGAAAAACAACACAATTAATCTTAAGGTTGAGTCAAAAACGATGCTTTAAATGGGTTTTCTTAAATTCATGTCTTACGTAATCCTCAAAGTAACTTGAGTGACTGGTACATTTCCTCATAAAACAATCATTTTTACGCGCTATCAGTACAGAATACTCATGTTTCTGTCAACAAAAATGTTTCTCCATTACAGATTCAGATACTATTGACTCTGGTCACGAAATACGACAATTTATAAATAATCTGAGACTACCGTATTGTTGGAAAATTCAACATTTACAAATTGAAGAATTTTGTTTATTAGTAAAAGTTAAAACAAAGTCTTGGCGAATGAACTGATTACTACATTGGTTGAATGTTTTCATGGATTAATTACAATTAGTAGTTTGTCTTTCACGAAGTGTAGGCTCGACTGATGTTAAAACGTTTGATTTGAATATTTATTTAGAAGACGATAATGTTCTAATTATGCAATCTTATTTTTTATTTTTCTGTTTGTTTTGTCGACATAAACTAATTGTTCGTACATTTAAGGCCTCAGTTGCAATTTGACACTGTTTGAAAACCGGTAAAATTACCTTGAATGGTGGCTATACGTTATACAATAATTATGCTATATGTCTTTATTTGTGGAATATAGCACTTATATTAGAGATGGACGTACATTATGTTAGCATATGCCAGGATTCTACTGCCTCATTTTCTTTGTGATGATGGCTTCAAAATACATAAACATTCACTTTTTATAGATACTATGGAACCCCGCAAAACCGGCCGTGCCCAGAATCAGGTCATTTGGCCGGTTTAGAGGGGATGCCAGTTTAGAAGGGATTTTTGGATAGAAGAACCGGTTAAGTGGGGTTTTCACTGTACAATTATATCTGATGGTAGAATTGTTATATTTAAGTTTTTGACTAAAATTCATCGTCCAAACAAATAAATAATAGAATGCTGGTTACTTTTGGTCACTCTTAAACTGAATATGGATAAAGGCGTGTCAACAACAAGGCAATCAAATTGAATGCCTGCAATACAGGCTTAGTGTGCACATGTAGATAGTCTGGGTATATCGTGTGGGTATATTGTTTCCGATTGATACGTAATTGCTTAAAAACTTGCCAGCGTTAGGGCTGTTCTGTATAATGTATATTTCATCACAAAACACTTTCTGTCCGTATTAAAGAAATATCTCAATACTTGAACTACATTTAGGGTCATAGAAAACTGGTATTATATACTGAGGTGGTGTCAATTTTTCAAGTTTAAACACCGAAGAAAGACTGAAACTGGTCCATAAATTAGTGACATTTACAATTACTTTGTCTTAATACTTAGACGGTCTTTAAGAGATGTAGTATAGTAAACCCCTAAAGACCGGACTCCCTTCAAACCGGAATCCCTTGAAAATCGGATGTCCTATTTTTTTCTCATCTGTAATCAATAGTTCTCTGAAAACCGGAATTCTCAGAAAACCGACTTTTGGATCAGTCTGGAAGGGGTCCGGTTTCAGTGGATATACTGTGCTAACATTTTTGATCGCATATTAAATAAAACATCTTTTTGGGAGATTTTCTAACCGAACACATTAGTTTACTGTAAGAACAGTAGAAAACAGTGCAGAATATACATTTTATTTTGAAATCACAGATGTAATAACGTGCGAAACAAAAGAAAATATATGGCATGGACAAAGAAGCATACAATACAATGGTAGAATAACACTTAATTCGAATGGTTAACACTATATAATACGAGAGCAATCATAGTAAGTGCTTTGTATGTATAAAGATATGAACCATTGTAAAGTAAAACAGTCAGTAGTTAAGCTAGTATTTATGATTGGTACACTATCATTACAAAACAACATATAAAATGAAGATGATGCTTTGCCTGAAAAGAGAATACTGTTCAATTTCAAGAGAAAACAGATGATTTTTTTAAATTCGTTTATTGCTGGTTGTTTCTAGTAATTGTTCCATAGACTAAGTCACAGAAATTTAGACATTCATAAGAAGTTGTTTTCGCTGACTAATTATTTAAGAAACGTTTCATTAAATCTTAATGGAAATTATTAGTTCCTTAATTTAAAATTTATAATTGGCTCTCTCTTAGAATTCCCACGGATTTTCGGGGTTATTTTAATCACAGAATTACAGTCAAAATATCCAGACGCAGAAATATTCGCCCCGAACCTAAGTGTTGAAGTTACTGCCATTGAACAACACGGTGTAAATATATTCGTTTCTAAATGAATTGTCTAGACATCGGGATTGGCGATCACATTTAATGATGTACTTAATATCTTAATATCGTCTGGAGTTAAATACGTGTCGGCTTGCTTTTTTGTATGCATTTAAATATGTCTGTGAAGGTTGCTTTAGTATTGGTTAAGAGGATGTCTAAATTAGACATGGTCTCCGTTTTGGGGGGGGGGTATATGGATATTGCTACTATTAAAAATGAAAATAAAATTATCGATCTAACGGGGAATTGGAACATGGTTGATATGTGGTTTTGGTCAATTTTGAAGTAATAATGACTGAATTTCCGGTGGAAGTTATCCATGCTTGAACGTAAAGTGTGTTTAATGCCCATAAAAGAGAAACTGTATAAAAATGTCTTAGGTGTGGTTTGAATTAGGCTTGGGTCAAATTTAAGTCGTGCAATATAGCAATTCAGGTTCAACCCTCGTCGCTCGGTGTCGATTTAAACTCTACAACAGAGCAGTTTATATGGCAGCCTTTGAAATCATCTCAATGTATCATCAATTTTCATCTTTCTGGTATTAAGGAAATCAGTTTAATTTCGTTTATACGTATCATTTGGGGCTGTCGTGTTGTTGTGATAGCTCAGTCTTAACACAAATGTATTTGCCGGGAGCATTGATATTCACGATGTGAGTTCGATCCTAGCTCTCACAAATTCAGATTGACATTTATCAGTGATAGTCATCATCTGTTTAACCAGTCCATTTGATTAGAACAGGCCGTCTTTTGGACTCGTTATATTTTCCAATTGGCGTTAAGATGGGTTTTATTTGGCTGAACAAATATAAATTTAAAACGGAAGCATCTTCAAGCCGGCTAATATTTCTCTGTTCAATTAGCTTCAAATATTTCGCTGAAACATGGATGGAACCAACATGGATGTTGGTGGTAGAGTTAGTGGATAATGTTTCAGTCATCCATTCCGTATTGCGTGAGTTCGAATCTATAAAATGGTTGTAGCCGAACTATATCTCTTTCTTATTTAATCAATATATCCTTTTATCATTGTTATGTTTGATTATGAATCTAAAAAGCAATAAATTCTAATGATTGGTGTATGCTAAATACAATTATATGTACAAATTCAAGTGTTATTATTTTGCATCTAAAGAAACGCATACTTCTCAGCAAATAAAGACTTTATAGAAATTATATAATTCGAACCAACCATTAGGTGCAGCTGATACGAAGGCTTCGCCATACAATACTACTCGATTTCACAACAAGTTGTCAAAATAGTGTAGAGCTTTGGTTGTTTTAACAAAAAAAATAAATCAAATGAAATCCTTGAACCATATTATTCAAGATTTGAAATCAAATTTTACTAGACGAATGTTGTTCAATTTCAAGATGAATATAGCCCGAATTTGATCAATTGAATGTCCACGGATATTCGTCGAAAAAATTATTTGCGAAATGAAGACGTTTTTGTTTTCAAAAACATTTTATGTACAATCTGTGCCATATGAATACAACAAGTCATGCTAACCTTACTGATTACATCATTATAAAATTATGCATACAAGTCCTGCAAAGGGTGCTGAATATATGGAACTATTAAAAATAGGGGCTGTATTTCAAGATCTATACATGATTAGCCAAATTTTCGTGACACGTGTGATAAATTTAACGAAAAATGCAATCTGTCAAGTAATGTTCAATGCATTTCTTGTTTCAAAATTATTTGTTTTATCTTTACAGATCATAAAAAGCATGTCTTTTTCAATGAGGATATCGCTGATTAAGTTTGAGATATACCAACACTGTAGGTTGAAGACGTATCTGAAGAAAAGTTCAAAAGAACCGGAAAGGGACCGGAAAGGGGCATGAAAATAAATTATGAAGTTAACACTCAAATGAGATATCAAAATTACAATCATTTACCGCAAATATTTTGTGGCGGAATATTTGAAGAATGGGTTCTTTATGAAATAAAATTACCCTGGCTTAATGTTATCTTGTGTAAGGATTTTAAACCGTTACAAAATTAATTCTGGGTGAGCAAAGCTGTAACCCCCAAAAACCACAAGCCACATACGATTTTTTGGTAAACTTGCAATGCGGTATGAATTTTATTATTGCATATGTCGCGGTAAAATATGCTCTTAAAACGATTTGTCACGTTGATTTGTAGAGTTTCTGAATTTTATTTCAACCTGACGACTTTCCACATTTTAGTACCACTTTGTAATCTTTAAAATTTATAATGTTTTACATTGCATTTCTTTTTCCTTTCCAATTTCGTTTGAAGTTTTATGGTACTGTGCAACCTCTCCAGAGCGGCCTTCTTTTGAGCAACAACCTCCCTTCAGCAACATGATTTTTCCCACGAACGATTTAACCTCTCTAGAGCAATGGCCTCTCAACAACAACATAATTTTCTTTCTCCTAACGGGTGTTGTTTTGGAGAGGTTCTTCTCTAAAAATGCTAATATGAAAATGGTATAGTCTAATTATCATTATTTCTTTGATAGTTATCCTAGATACTTCAATTCATTTTACGACACATTCTAAAAATTTTGTTAGAGTTGTTGTCCTTGGAACAATATTAATTTCTTTAGACATTACGCGGTGATCTATATTTTCCTTTAACAAATAAGATTGATTCTTAGTTTTTTTTGCATCTTTTTTTACCATGAGCTTTTATTGAATTTTCTTTGTTATAAGCCGATAAACTTTTGATCTTTTATTGAAATGGATCTTTTTTCTGTAATCTTTGAAAAAGGGCTACTCCTATGGACTTGAATGCAAATTTAAAGGGACAATAACTCATTTATGGGATTTTCATTTGTTTTAGAAAAATCCCACGGTAAATCATTTTCTGTCATGGAAACGTATAAAAATATAAATGTTGCTCTATTTTGAGATAATAATTTTGGACATAGGTATGTGTTACTTTAACTGAAAATAGAAGCGAACCTTTATGCAAAATCTTTGGTTGTTCACACTATATTTCAAAATTTAAATCATTTAACATAAAAAAAAATAAAATATTTTTATTCCTTTGTACCAGTTTCGGCAAACACCTCCCTAAATATATAATTTTCATCAAAAGATGGACTTATTGACATAAATTTCGTATCCATGGAAATCTTTTGTAAATAAATGTTTGGGACTGAACAATCAAATATTAAGAATGTGAATAACGAACAAATTTCTGAAATTTTCAATAAGATCAATTTCACTATTTCATAAATTTCCCATTTTGTTTTCTCCAATTGGTAAAGCAGATTTCGCCTATTTTGACTCGCGTTTAAGAACGAAATTTTATAAATTTCAAGATCATTGACTTGGTCTTACATTGGTACATCATTCTTTTTTAACTTCATTTAAATCACGAATTCAAACACTTTGTGTATTGAAGTATAATGTCATATTTATTGACGTGATGTAGTGTAATTATCGCGCCGTGTATGACTGATCTATTATAACCAATTCTTTGTGACCATTCCGGTAGTCATTGATATTACCGCCGAGAGCTACAACCACGGCAGCTGTGAGTTCGAACTCCACTGGTTCGTAATCATAGTTCTAGTCTGATTCTAGTCTATTCTAATGATAAGGTCTAGTTTTATTATTACAATGTATATATCAATTTTACATGACTAATTCCGTATGACTATTCCTTTCCAGTATGAGATATATCCGTCGTGTGTTGTATTGTAAGACTATTAATTGGGTTGGTAAGAGGGAATATATCGCAATGATTCGATTTGGGGGAAAAATTAAATATAATTCAAAATCACTTATAAAGTCATGAATTTGGTCAATCTTTGTTTTGGGCCATTTTATATTCTTTTAATCCATAATATTGATTTTTTTTCAACGTATCGGATCACGGTTACTCAAAAATGTGAATATTATAGCAATAGTAAAGCCAAACTATTTTATTTCTTTGACAGCGTCATTAGATTCCTCAGTTCATTTAACGATTCATTTTGATTTTTATGTATGAGTTATTGTCCTTGTTGAAAAATCGAAAAATATGAATTTCTGAAGATATTGCATTATTATACTAGTTTGATGCTAGTTTTTGAATCATTTTTCCGTATGTTTTCCTTGAGATGGATCTCTTTTTCTTTAATCTTAGAAAAATGGGCTTCTCCTAAATACTTCAATGCAAATTTAAAGTATTTCAAATTATGGTCATTGTATTTGAAAATGTCAGTAAATCATTTTCTGTCATAGAAAGCTATAAAAATTACAAAGGTTCCCAAATTCTATCCGCTCCATTTTTAGATAATAATTTTGGACATTATGGGGATAATTTCTTTGGTTACAGAATAGAACATAACAGAACTTATTTAGTAAGGTATACACATGATATCTTGTAATAAACATATACAAATAACAATGACATACACGTGAAAAGTATATTTAATTTGAGGGAAAGAATCATTGAGAAATAAAAACAGAAAAGAAAAAAAATGAGTAGAAACACAGTCAAACAATTATAGATGCTATTTATAATAAACAAGGTTGTTTTAATAGGAAAGTATGACAATTTAAAACTTTGTAGGTACTGAATATTCATTGAGGATAAACAAATAAAAAAATATACTGTAATTAGGAAGTAGATGAATTTGAGACAATACAATAATGATACTTTTAATTGTTGTGTAAGTAAGATAATATGTTTAATGAAAATATTTAGAAAGTATGAATTGCTGAATGGCTGATTTTTATTACAATGTAAATTATTTTAGCATTTTTTTTTGTCCTACCACGATAAATAAGACCTCACTTTGAGATCACTTATCTTACGACTATTTCATTATGACAACCACTTACTTTCTGACTTGTTTTAGATATTCCCTCTACATTTCAACTTGATAATGAGACCATCTCAATAGCCAAGGTCAAGTTTTGGTCTCAATTGTGGTCAGAATATCGAGGCTTTACTGTACTGGATAAGCATGGTGATTCAAAAAAAAAAGATTTGTAAAATTCTTTCATCATTTTGGGCATTGATCTGGGACTGAAAACTGCATTTTTTACTTGAAGTAACGAAAATAGATAATGTTGCATTCGTTATTGTTTACATGACGATATACGAGGGGTGGTCAGAAAGTAAACAAAAATTCTTGCGTATTAATTTTATATGGTGACTAAGTGTAACGAAATTTTTACACAAATTATGGAATGAAAAAACACGGAATATATTATCATTGTCTCGAATATATAAATTACATTCACAATTGGCAAAATCACAAAAATGACTAAAATAATCATTATTTGAATTTCCAAAAAAAATGGGTGAACTTTGTGTTTGAAGTCTAGTACGGTGCTTATTCAAAATGTTAGTAAATATGTGTTCGAGACCTGGAGACATGAAGTCGTGTTGGGCTTTTTACACATCCATTCATTGAATACTAAATGGTTATTATCATTATTACAGAAATGCCACTGATTAAATGCAACAAAATTGCATATGTATGTGCATTATGTTCACGAGTGTTACAGCTGAATTATTAAAAGTTTAGTAGGTTTATAAATAATCACAACTTAATATCATTTATGTAGTCCGTTCAAGTGTTCTTACATTTTATTTCAAATTTATTCTGGCTGTTATTTTGTAAAAATAAAATAGATATTATGACCTATATCTGACACTCACGATCCAGTGTCCTGTGTTACGGACCAGTACTAGCCCCGTATTGGGGGTTTGTAAAGACCGACGAAAAATCTCTCGCAATCTATTTTCAGATCTTTGTGTCATTTCTTGGACACTTCTTTAAACCCAGAAAACCATGCGTTTCGGGCATTTCATACTAACAGTTTACAAAAAAAGACACGAGTCAAATAAAATAAAGCTTAAGATTGATCGTACCGTTCAAAATTCAAATTTTGCTTTTACGATAGTCTCTAGTCAATTATGATTTACATATGTAAGACTACATACGCATGTAGCAAATTGGTTTGAAATACGATGAGAATGAAAATGGAAGTAGGGCTTAGAAATCAATCTCAAATTAATAATATCGAACACCATGACCAATGTTACAACTGAACTAGCCCTCTACAATCCAGTGCCAGCAATAATCATCCATAAAAATGCTATGTAAGCCTTAAAACGTCCATGAATATTAGTAAGAAAATGATTCCTAAAAGAAACACGGTGATCTTCATCCACCGTTAAAGCTGAAAAAGTTGCCAAATGACACTGGTGTGTTGGTGCGACGTTAAAACCCAGTGAAAAAAGAGGAAACACACGTGCAAAAAATCAAAGTTCTACCTTCCTTAAAATCCACCTACGAAAAACCCATTAAACGCATTGAAACATACAAAAAAATGGAGGACAAAACACAATCTCTCAGAGGGTACCGCCAATGAATGGTTTGTAGCAAAGCTACAGGGCTTAAACTAGTTTTGTGGGCTCAATCTCACACTTAGCCCCGGGGAAACAAAAAAAACAATAGATTTACATTTAAAAAGGTAATGATGCTTTGGTCGCTAAATACGACGCCCTGACGATGACTTATGTTTATAAGTTACAAACATAACATCAAACAAATTCTTTCAATCAACAGCAATCAGGTCATAGGTCAAATAAAACTTTTGTTCGGGACAATTTTATTTCGAAGTACTTTCCGTCCAGCGACCACTTCGTATTTTATAGCACTGCTAGAATATTATCTAACGCACTTAATTAATTAACAAGGAGACATTTAATACCGACTTTAATTTTGAATTCACGATTTCTTTGTGTAGATCGATTGTAAGTATTGTGAAACATGGGAATTAATTCTTTTATTTGGGTTCTTCAAAGAATTTTTAGAGTTTTATTAGGGTGTCGTTTAGAAGATCGACTCGGTGTATATTATACCCATTTTTATTCATTCAGCTGAGCCACTTAGGACAAACTATATATTCCCAGGCCCAAATTGAGCGACTTAATGGAACAGATGCAATTGTGATATTTCTCTAAAAAAAATCTCTAACATTTTCTTGTGTTTTTTTCAGGAAATATTCCCACTTGATAGTTAATCAGAGTTTTGTCATAAAGAATTTTCTGGTGCCTCGCAATGCACAATATTTACGATAAAATCAGTCTGTTTGGTCATAAATGAATGTCGACATTAACGTCCATGATACGCAAGTTCAATAAAAAAGAGATTCCATGATCATATTTGGTAATGGGGCATCTAAACATGAAAATAATGTCTTCTGTTTAAAAGAGATTAATATACTTTCACATTTAACATATCTCAACCAATAGAACATTTTTAACCGATTTCAACACGTGTATATTTTATATTGTGCTAACGGACCGCAAATTCTGAACTACTATCTTCATTGTAAACTATGCCCTGAAAATGACGGTGGAAGATGAGGCGAAATTAAAATGTAAAAAAAACTAATTTTGTTGCAGAGGCAAAAGCGCAGATTGCAATAATTAAAACCAGCACCGCGGCCGTCGTTCATTTTTTTATGGAACTATTTGCTACAAAGACAATCCATTGTTTTAATCCAATATTAATCAAAACGAGATGTAACATAGGATAAAAATAAAGTCAAACCTGTGAACAAAGGCCACCCTTGGGAAAGAACATAATGTGGCCTTTATTGACAGTTGGTCTTTATTCGGAGGCCAGTTTGTTCTTAATGATCATTAACGGTTCTTCAAAGAATGGCCTTTATTTACAGGGGGTTCTTTATTCGGAGTTTGACTCTGATATTAATGAAGTCGTGGCGAATATGTCTTTAAACTTCAATTGGATCGTTGTTGAGGCGTTTTTTTTCTCATTTACAAAAGTTCTGTGTTTCATTTTTATAACAAGAATACATGCACGCGGGAAGTGTAAAGTAAAAAATCCCTATCAAAGAATTGCGGATTTTTTGTCAGTTAGTTGATAAAATGTTAAGAAGTGCAATTGTCACAGTACATAGATTTTGTCTGACGATAGTTATTTTTTTCTAGTTTTCAGTTGCACAAAACCAGACGCAGTCGGCCAAATATATTTGCAAATATGCCGATGTAGACTTTATTTCATTAAATGTGATGTTTCTTGTCCTAATAGTTTTACTCTATAAATATAACAGCACAATGTAAACTACAAATATATTCTTTCAATACTAAATTCTCACCTATATTCAATATCAAAATATTTACAGTTATACGCATTAAAAGATATCTTTATGACCATTTAATAAGTAAAGTTAGAATAGACTAGACACACGTATGTTCAAATGCCGGTCGCGGCAGGTCATACCCTTCTATGAAAACTTGAAAAAAGTGTCAATTTTCCTCCATATGTGGGGAAGTGGTCGGCTCCTTGAATAAGGGTAAGTTAGTAATGGTTAGTATGCAGACCAGGAAAACTGCCGTATACAAATGAAAAATTGTTGAAAAAAGCATTAAGCCCAGTGAAAAGAAAGATGCACGTATACCATATACAAAAAAGACATCACAGCATTCGTTTGCTGATAAAACAAATTACATTTAAACATTATATAGCGCATATGTACCAAAGTAAAACCAAGATGAAATCTCTAAACGTAAAATTGGAATTAAAATAACCCGCCAAAGCAAAACTCTGACAAAGGAAACATAGCACTATAGAGCGAATTAAAAAAATATGGTATACTGGTAATAGATCAATTATCACTCCGATGTATGTACTAATTATATGTAATTGAAAAAAAATCTGTTAATTGTCGTTGTGTTTTCTCGGTTATTTTCTATCACATAACATTACATGTATCAAACAAATGTGAACGGAGCGAAAATGAATTGTTAAAATTAGGGGACACCGAAATATATTCTGGTAAGAAACGTTTACGCGCATTCTTGTCAACCGTTCACTCAAGAAAAAAAATGTGTACAATTCTGTCATGACCTCACTTAAAAATCATTTATTACACCATACATGGCCTTTTTTCTACTTTTAGTAAGTGTCCTTCAAAAAATGCTCAGTTTTATTTCTGATCGCATTTAACAACGTTTTTCAATAAGGTGTAAGCATTGAAGATAGTCGAAGGTGGTAAATGTTATATCAATGAATAAATTACTTAAATTAATATATTCTATTCTCGTAAAAATCTAATTAAGACTTTTATCAATTATAAAACTCACTCTGTTAAATTTCCATATACACTCAAACCTGTGTTTGCAGTCACCACCGAATAAAGACCACCCTGTGAATAAAGGCCATTTTTTGAAGAAAAAACGCCACTGGTTATTTAGAACAAACGGACCTCCGAATAAAGGCCTACTGTCAATAAATTCCACATTTTGTCTTTCTCAAGGGTGGCCTTTGTTTACAGGTTTGACTGTAGTCTTATTGTTATCGATAGAAACATGACTCTTTCCATTGTCACTTTGGGTTTTTTCTCAAATCGAGTACATGTTAATGTTTTGATAAGAAATTGCATGTTTGTATGAACACTTATATAAAGAATGATGATCTTTATACTCTTCATAAACTTCAGATAATCTGTTATAAAACGGACAAATTCGCTACCAGAATGTCTTTTAGAGGATGGTAATAGAATTAATTATACGTAAAAAATACAAAAATAAAAAATAAAAGACTATCTGCACCATTCTCGTGAAAAATCTAATTCAACGTATTATCTATTATAAAATATAAATTTCCGTACACAAGAGTAAAATTCTTCAGTGAGTAGTCTTCATGTATTCTTGGAACTTCATTGTCACGTATGTGACAAATTATCCTGAATGTTTCCACGACAATAACGAATATGAATTAACAATTATAGATATATATCACCGCGTCCAATGATGATTACATTCGGCAATTATTTAAATGAATGTGTTAAATCACCGTTATTACATCAAACAAAGATATCTTTATAAACAAGGATGTCGACGGTTAAACAGAAGAACTGTATAATTTGCGGTAATAAATTTATGACAAAATTATAAAAATGCAACGCAAGGAATTGACAAAGGAAAATTATCAATCAATTTAACTCCATATAAATTAATATTTTCTCGACGAAGAATTTAAATTTTCGCACCAGATAAAAATATGTTATTGATTATTCTCCACGAAAGCATACTATTTTAATACAATTCTTAATGTATATTACAAATGCATAAATGAGATTGATGCCTTTATTTGTAGGATTTCACAAACTTACATTTAATTTTGGACATGAAGGGGTCTTCGCTGCCTGCAAATTTGTTGGAAAATTATGTTTAAAACATTTCAAACTCCCGGTAAGAAGAGAATTTCATCATAAGGCCTTTTCTTAAGCCGTCTTTAAAAATGTTGGTCTGTGGTTATGTGACCCCAACTTTTATCAGTGGGTAGTTAGGTAGGTAAGTATTTCTTGTTAACATCATATGTTTGCACTAAAAATGAAAATATGGATAATATATTACTTTTTTGCACAATTCACTATAGTGTTTTGAGGTTCTAAAGGTTTTTAATGAGTCGGTCTAGTAACTGCAAACTAACATTTTTTTAAGATGGCCTGTCGTGTGACGAGCTACCAGACGACATTAAAATTGACCGGAAGTAGTTCCATATCTACATATCTGATTTCCGGTAGACACGGGCTATCAATCAATCTTATTGCGTCCCTGTACATTTTTCACCATGAGGTCAGCCATATTTTAGACCTTCGGGGGTAACTTTGGAGATTTGATAATTTATGAATTATTATAATCAGATGCTTTCCTTAAAGACAGCTTTAACAAATATTAAATGTGATAAAATCTCTGGGTGACCAAATAATTCTTGATAAGACATTTCACGATTTCATCTTAATTTCTTGTCATTAAACATAACATTTTGATATTTTCAAAGCAATAAATGGATACTTTTTGCAGCCAAGTCATGTGATATTTAAATACCATTAAGCCTGAGTCTCTTGCTTCTATATGTCTTGAAATGTTCTAACCTTCCTATTTTCTGAGGACAATTTCTTTCAATTACCATGACTTGACATTTAAAATCACCCTACCGATAGCAAAATCATAAATATACAATACAACTCCACTTTATGTGAACCACACCATTACAAATAATTTGACCACCTCAATATCAAGATCGCTTACTTTTGGTCCCAAAGATGGTCTTAATAGCAAGTGGGTCAGTTGTATCAACATATATTTATAAAATAACGATAAAATTATATCGTTAGTAACTGCTGTTTTATGTTAAATATTATGTGCAGTTAAAAACGATAATCGAGACACATTAATACTAGTACATAGTTCAACTAAATCCACAAGCATACAGGGTCAATAGGCCGGCAGGACTTCATATTTCAAATACATATATTTAGTTCGAAGATGAAGTTCACAGGAAAATTTCGGCCAGAAAAAAATGGCCGCGCCTGAGAAAAATCTAGGGACGACAGGAAAACATAAGGTCGATCTTGTTAGCGAAAACCAGGACCCCTTTTCTTCACACATAATGGTAATACAATACCTGTGAAGTTACATCGATATTTTGATGTAATCTTTGACAGACATACGCTGAAGTCTTTGATACAATACCTTACCGAAAGAAATAGAAAATCGCGCCATTTTTACACAAAGGAGTCTCTAAAATGTCTATACCAAGTCCTAAGATATTACATTGGCTCATGGATTGATTTGACAATGAATCCGCGCTATATCGTGCATGCCATTAAAACCACATAAATATGACCATTTCAGAAATGGCAATCATTTGCAGGCATAATAAATAATGCGCATGCTTTAATGTTTAAGTAATTTAGCTGTAATTAAATGACATTAATTTGAATTATTACTTACATTGAAGTGGATTGCTTCTTTTGTCAAATAAAAAACGCCTTAAGCAAGAATTTTGATAAATTTCCCATGTATTCTTCAATATTGATTAAATACACACTAGTCAAAAGTTTTCACTTAAAATTATTATGAGAAACTTTGTGTAACACGTTAATTTAAACATTAACTTTGTCGTTTGATATTAAACTCATTCTGATGAAAATTATCAAAGCAAGTTTCCGCCAACTGTCAATTGGTTAAAAGATGTTTCATCTTCACATTTTCCTTGATACGAAAGTAAACAATTCATAGCCAAAAAAATAGACAAGACTAAACATGTTTCGTTTGGAAGCACAGACGAGGCTATGGCGTGATGTTTGCTACAATTGTTTTTGCTTAGATTTAGTGGAGATAGGAGGTTCCTAAAATGCTTTTGAAAATCCTTTTAACAATGATATCTGGGTAAAAAGCGAGGAATTGTCATACTTAAGGTTCAAATAAATATATTTGTCAAGATAGAATTTACTTAAAGAACACGAAGGTGTGGCTATGTGATTACCTGGTCATTGTCAGGTTAAACAAATCTAAAACACTTGAACACTTCAAGGTTTGAAGGTTTTGATGTCTCTAGACGATAGGTATAAACTTGTTAAAATTATAATTCTCTGTTGTCAGTTTAAATCTTGACTAGTTGCACGGAACATGTTTTTTTCTGCAACCATTGTCTATAATGGCACGGGAGACGTGAATATAGATGAGTGACGTTTTTATTTAATAGCTTGTTGTATAGTACTTAAATATTCGTGATTACGAGAACAAATTCTTATCAAATAAGGCCATCAAGTGTTTAGTAGTTTTTATTTGTTCAGTCGCTTCTGAAAATATCAGATATATTAATATGTATAATAAATTTTGAATTTACAGCAAGACGCAAGTTACAGAACTCGAACATACTCTTACAGGGTCACAATGTCATGTAAAACATACTTAATATTTTGAAATAAGGCTATGAAATTATGAACTATTATTTCAAATTAAAATGGAGATTTGCTATCTGAAGAAATTAAAACCTTCAACAAAGAAGAATTGCCTTCAATGACTTCATCAAATTCATTCGAATTTTCAATGATGGTAACAAAACAAAACATCTTAAAATTGTCTTTTTTTCAATACTAAAATAAACAGAGAGTCTAGCTTTTTGTCTGTTCGTAGACTGCTCGTGACCTTGAACCACATTTCGCGAACATAATGGAATAAATAAAAAGTTTGATATGAATTATTTTCAAAGAACCAGTCCATAAATATTTGCGATTTCCTTATCAAACATTTTCCACGTCTTTTAAAGAGTTCATGTTTAATCTGAAATGTTCGGTACTGTTAAATGTAAAGCTACTGAGCCTAAGGTTATACAACTTGAGATTAATCTCATAGCTTAAATCTCAATTTTGTGTTTTTAATATAAGTTTATTATAACAAGATTGTACTACTTTTCAAGCAACATCATGTACGCAAGTTGACTGATCAAATTAATTCCTAACATATTGTCATATAAGTTATATTGAGTTTATGAGTAATTCTAGACTAATTGCTGCAGCTAAAATATAACAAAATATAACAGTACATTGTACATACACAACGGTTCATGCGAATGTGCGGTTAAATTACATTCAATTTACGATTTACCACATAATGCGATCATTATGATTCAACTTGTAGCTTAAGTTGTTTTCATATGAATTTTATAAATACCTGTGAGTAATAAGTAATCATGTTTATGTCTGGTTATTTTTTGTGACAACACTGAGTTTCTTCATTCTTCCTTGGCCGACTTTGTGGGATCAAAAGACGGCTTTGAAGCATTCTAGACACACAATAACCTTGAATTTATTTGTCATCCATCACATCAAATAATTGTTTCTACCAAAGTGTTTTAAAATTCACTGAGACATGGATTTTTATCGTAGTTAATAATAAATCAATAGTTTTTTTTTTTTTTGGAATTTTAACAAACCTCAGATTCGGTGCTAAATTCGTCATACGATGTTGAAATAATAAATTTAAAAGTGTTAGCTAGATTATGAGTTTGATCATGCAAACTGCATGAGAGTTCTTGAAATACATTTACGATATACGAGAATGATAGTTTATGAAATTCAAAGACAGTAGTTTGTGGTCTTTGAAGTTCAAATTTTCAGAGGTTGCATTAAAAATTTAAAGTCCCAGTTTATTTAAAGACGGTATGAAATCTTTGAAGTTTATTTATAAAGAATTTAATTATGTTTTAATCAGCTTCAACATACATCATTCACTAGACGGAGGATCCCTTTCATGTTAATTTGTCAATTTCGTTTAACATTAAATATTCATATCTTAAATGATCCGGTGTCTCATTACAGCCTTTGTTTACTGGTATTCCGCAGGGCGTGGTCTACACTATCGGCTCCGGACTACTTTTCAATAGAACATCTAAATAAGTGGTTTGTTATCTCGACGCGGATGAATACAATCGTACGATTGGATATCAGGTTTTCCAGACACGATTATCGCCAAGCAGACATAATGCTATGCAAGGTTATTTGAAGGTTAACGGGAGGAATTTTTTGGTCGTCTGGTATTTTCGCCGAAGTAAAATACTCGAATTCATCAAAATGTCTCAATTTTTCGACCAAATTGTAGACGTGCACGAAAAATGGAACGACCTATGCGTCTGGTTCGCTTTTTTTGCTCATTAAAACCGAAAATGTTGCGTATATTTCGCAGTAACGGTAACTCATTATATGATTTTGGAAGATTATTATTGAGTTACCTCCCTTAAGCTGTTCAAAATATTTTATTGCGATTCAAAACGTCAAGAATTTGAAATCACGTGGTCGCTAGAAATTTAACTTCTAATGAACTATTGGTTAAAACCACCGTTTTATCAGAATACAAAGAAATCATTAAAGTCATTTTATTATTTTCTTGCGCGAATAACTCCACAGTGCCCGGGGATTTTGAACAAACTTAATTCTATTTCCTGAAATTCTTCCGTGTGAAACGAGGGTGTTAGTTTTGTTTCTTTCATTCCAATCATTAAAAAAAACTTGCCTTTTCTGTCGTACTTGGCCATATCGTAGAGAGTTTATAATGTAGTTTGCAATTAAATATTACGGGATGACACAAGCGGTCCAAAACATCCAGGATTGCCTCCAAAATCACCCGGTTATTTTGAAGCAAAATATGAACAGAAATCGTTGTAAGATTATGCCGTGCGAACAAGGAGGAGTCTTTAAAACTACCAGACGCATATACATTAACATAATGCTTAGATTTCCAAGACTATTTTGAACAGACACTGCAAAATGTGACCCGCGAAGAGCTATAAATAGTTCGTTTCATATATACCGCAATATTGGGTATCGAGCTAGACCTGAAAATTTATGGCGAAATCAAAAAGCAAACTTATGTGCAAACTAATTTCAGACGAAATTATATATGATTTTACCATCAAAGCGTTTTAATTAATCAAAAAGGACTGTCTGTATGGTTGTTCGTAAATATCAAAACACAATGTGGAGATTTAAATGTCATTCTATGTTGAAATTAGTTTAAATGTTGCAGGCGACATTTATGCTATGACGTCATGGAATAACGTTTTTTGTCGTCTGATGCACGTGCAGCCGCTGCATTTTTTTTATGAATCACTTAAAGAAATTATGTTTATCAATGCTTTCAGTATCACTTTGAATGTGCTTATGATTATGTATATTTTAATTTATTTATTTTAAATTATGGGGCTATATTTATATACGTGAATCAATTGAAAACGCTACTGTTATATAGTTCTATTACACCAAAAGCTCGTATCTCGCATCATTGCATCAGAAAATTTTATTACATGATTAAATTAATACAGTTTCATGAGAAATTCATACTTTGCACGTAATTATTATAATTAAAAGTATTTGGTAAATGTTTACATAAAATTGATGAATTGTCGTAAATTGCTAGTTGCACATCTGACCACGGTGGACGTAATTTCCTTTTGGGGAAGAATGAAAAACAACTTTTGAATATTTTTAATATACTCGTTAATTGACCCAACATGAAAGAATGAAGTTTAATTTGATTTTTCCTAACGCGTTAGATTCATTAATGAAGAAATTCATTGGAACAGGTATGAATAAACTGCAAATTTCAAAATAATATAAAAATATTGCTGGAAGCAGAACAAATTTTAATTTTATATAAGTCTATAAGTCTTCTAGCTTACAAATTATTAAAAAAAATATAAATGATTTAATTCCTTACATGAAGTATAGGCAACAATAAACTTATTTAAAACATAGGGTAATATCTAATACTATAAAATGTACAGACATCGCGCAACATGCATATCAGGTTTACATTGAAGAAAAAATGCATGACAAAGTCGTTTTTTAATGTTTTCAAAGTAGAAAATGTGTCAACAATATCTTGCAGACTCAACCAATGTTTTGGGTCTAGCATTCAGACAGTACATTTATTTTTTCCTGTTAAATTAAATTCTACGATGAGCATAATTCATATTTTTTGTTTATTTTTGCTTGTAAGTCGCAATTTTATAAACAATGAAATTTGTTCATATTCTTCAATTTAATGTATGTGCGCTATTTTTGCGCTCAATTATTGTACAAATGACGACAGCGGGCTTCACTTATCTACATATTTTTTGCCGTGTTTCATTATTTTCGACACAATGCATCATTTTCGAACAAAGGCATTATGACTGACAGGATACGATGTATACGCGTTCATTTGAAATAAATTTTGTTATGATTTTAAAAAGATGTACTAAATAATATTTCTTGCTTTGGATTTCATGTTGATATATATAGAATTCTGTCGCGTAACTTTTGTAATAAACTTTAACACAAAACGTGTGATTTTTTAAAAAGTTTTAGGCGATTTTAATTGAACGAAACCCTAATTAATTTTCATATCTTTTATCAATATCATTGTAATTCTTCACATAAATGTATTGGAACATGATTCAATAAGCATATAATATTCAGAAATTAATTTGAAACACTCTGTAGATACATGCAATATATTTTTGTATTATTTTGTACGTCTATTTTGTTACTGACTGTTCTAAGGCTATTTAAGACTGTGTTTTGTCCACCATTTTGTAATATTAATGCCATTTTTTCAACAATTTTTCAGATATATACGGCGGCCGGTTCACCCAACCAGTTTTCCTGGAATGTATTCTAACCAGTACTAACTTACCCTTCAGCAAGGAGACGTCAAGTTCTCCACGTATGGAGGAAAATGTTTGACAAATTTTATAGAAGGGTATAACCTGCCGCGCCAGGGCTGTATGTTTCCATGTGTTGGATGGGTTTAGGGTTGATAGGTTATGGGAAAGAGAGTATTATGGGGACGATGGGCTTTTTTGTATATATATTTCTCCAGGAATAATTTTTTTCATCTATACTCAAAATCTAGTGTTTTATAATTGTCTTATAAATCTTATAAACAAAGTTATGGGTGTGGGGGAGCATTTATCAAACAAATATGCAGCAAATTTAAGTGATAAGCTATAAGAAGCTTATCTGCATAGCTTAAATGGTAGAGTATTAGCTCTACGGACCTAGGTAACGTGAGTCTAAATCCTGGGCGCAGTACTTGTTCTTGATGACGAATTGGCTGAAGACTTTATGTCCAAAGCGATTCATCCTTCGATGCTTATTATTCATGTGGAGAATTTGAGAGTTACTTAAGGAGAACAAGGAAAACTTGACAGGTTAAGTCCTCGTCAGTATTGATAGGAAGAGGTGTAAAACCCAAACAATTAAAAATATATCAAATATTTATATTTAATTGGCGTATCTTGTACAGTCGGCCACAGTATAAAAAACAAGACACACTCATCTTGCTGAACTTACAAACAGCATTTTATATTTTAAGGTTTATAACTTCATGAATAAAGAACTTAGTCATATTATAAGGTCATCACTTCGCTGTGTTTTGAATCAAGACTTATATAGCTTTTAGGACCAATTTAAAGTTTTGAAATTTCTAAGTATTTTCATAATACAAATAAATACAAACATTACCACATACATTTTCAAAGATGGCTTTTCACACGCTTATGTTCAAGAACTTTTAACTTTGTTTGACCAAATCTTTTCATATTGCACGAAATTATTTTTAATTTTTTTATCATTCTTCTTGAGTCATAAGCTCGCGGAAATTTCCAATCAATTCAACGTAGGCCTTAACAAATACAGTATCCAAGTCAGAAATCACATCAGGAAAGTTTATTCAAATGATACCAACATAAATATGTTAATAGTACACATGTATAGTCTTATTAAGAAGAACTATTTATACTGTTATACTGAAAACCGGACCCCTTCCGGACTGGGCAAAAGTCCGGATTTCTGGGGAATCCAGTTTTTGGAGAACTTTTGATGACAGGGAGAGAAAAAAATGGGACTTGAAAAATCGTCCGAATTTCAGAGAATTCTGGTTTTCAGGGCGTCCGGTTTTCATGAGTTACACTGTACAATGATTTACTTGTTTTTAAGGTGTTAATAATTTAAATTATTGCAATGATCAAGTGTTTCACTCTTGTTTGTAAGAAGTATTTTATATTTAAAATGAAATTTTGACAAATCTTGTATAAATCTATGTCCGGTACTTGTTATAATACGGTGTGTTTATTTTTTAGTTACTGGTCAGCTCTTGATATACTGTTTGCTTTACCGCAGAATCTGATGAACTTAATTCATTGAATTTATCTTTTATTTTTTAATTTCAGCCATGGTTTAAACGCTTTCCAATTGCATGCAGTTCTGAGCTTTTTTTACTATAAATGAAGTTGTCCAACTGTTAGACTGACATACGTATGTTTCATTATATATTTTATTTTTGTTAAAATAAATTTAACAAAATAGTTGCCAACGAACGTTTCCTTTTTGCTTTTGATTACACCGAACCAAGTAGCTTTAATATTTCACGTTGATAAAATTTGTAAAACACTTTAATTTGTCTCATTAATGTATAATGATTTTAAGCCACAAACATTTAGTGAGAATTTGTGTTTTCAGCAAGTGATTCTATGTGTCGCGGCGACCTTTCAATGTGTTCTGATTATATGTGTTGTGCAATCATTATGGTGTGTTGTGATTCTATGTGTCGTGTAATCATTATTATGTATTGTGATTCTATGTGTCGTGTAATCATTATTATGTGTTGTGATTCTATGGTCTTGTAATAATTTGATGTGTTCTGATTCTATGTGTTGTGCAACCATTATGGTGTGTTGTGATTCTATGTGTCGTGTAATCATTATTATGTGTTGTGATTCTATGTGTCGTGCAATCATTATTATGTGTTGTGATTCAATGTGACATACATGTACCTTGCTTTTGATTTGATGTGACAAATATTGTACGTGACTCCATATGACTTATATGTTTTAGTAATTCCATTTGTCATACACACATTTATTCCATGTGACAAGTCCATGAAGTGATTCTATGTGTCATACAAAGCTTTGGAGTACATGTATAATATATTGCTTTAGATGAGTACCATATATTACTTTGGATATGTGTCATATTCTGCTTTAGTTTTCATGTGTCATACATTCCATTAGATTTTATGTGTCATCCATTCCATTAGATTCTATGTGTCATACATTGCTTTCGATTCTATGTGTCACATATTATTGCATTAAATTCTATGTGTTATAATATTATGATGGTTATGATTCGGTCTGTTAGAACTTAACTATAATGTAGTTTGCATTCATTGTCACAAATATGTGTGTTGTATGCAAATGCATGCACGGCTAGAAAAACTGATTTGCATTTTTTTTAGATGAAAGTCTTATTATGGTTCACCAATTCGGTTCTTGGCCTTTAATCAAACTAAAACAGTTAAATGAAATGTGCAATGTAAATGTAAATTCTATGCCGATCGATTTTCGATGCTCTTTTCAATATATCGATATATTTTGGTCGAAAATTATGGCCGAAACTTAAGAAGAAAATGTTTGCATTCCGATGTAAGAAAAAGCTTCATTTATGAGAATATTTAGAGTTTGATTATTTTAAAGTTCTACAAACTAACCTGTTGAAAAGTAAACTATTTTACCGTATTTTTTGTCTGAAGTTCACAGGAAAATATTTTTAATTATACTTACATATTTACATATAATAGAAAATACAGAGTTATTGACCTGTTTATGTAAGTACATGCATTAATGCATCGATTTATCGTCGATACTGATTTCCCGATGTATCAATATCGTAGATATACTGAACACTGAATTAATGACAGCCATGCATAACTATCTCCCCTATTTTACGATTAGATAAGAAATGAGGACCCAAAAATGAATGTTAAGGTATCAGTCAGTATGGGTGATTTTTTACCGCGTGCCACAAAATGTTATGTACGATGTATGTAGCTCAATCTTAATTAAGAGCCCCACTCTATCTAAAGATTAAAACTTGGGTCTGTAAGCGTAAATAATTCTTTAATACATCACAATTTTCTTAAAAACCATTAGAGTATGAAAATATAATCTCTTAGTATAAATTCGTTCTTTGAAATCAGAAGGAGGACCTGGAACGTTGCACCGTTTTACAGCAAAATTTGTTCTTTAAAACCGCAAAAGGAACTGACATAGTGGCCCCTTAATACAACACAAAATTGTGTTTTAAACCACAGAGATAAGCTGAAAAGTAACCTCATAGTACGGCACAATTCGTTCTTTAAAACCGCAAAAGGAACTGACATAGTGGCCCCTTAATACAACACAAATCTGTTTTCAACCACACAGAAAAACTGAAAAATTGGTCTATTAATACAACACAATTCGTTCCCTAATACTACAAAGAACTGGAAAGTAGGTTCTTCGTAAAAGTGCTCATTTACACGACAAATTTTGTTCTTTAAGAAAGAATTTGGAAACAGACGTATCTCAAACAAGTTGCTTGTTCGTGTACTTATATTGACTAATATACTTAATATGGGAGAAGTTGTTTACATTATCATATAATAACAGATCAATTCAAACGTATCAAGAATTCAATCAAGTATGACATTTATATATATATGTATATATGTAATACATGACATATTATATAAGTGATACAATACATATTATATATTACATATGTAATATATTACATATTACCCATTATACACATTTAAATACAGAGAACACACTTGTTTTTTACAAATATATCGTATGCAAAATGTTAAATTTGTACATTTATTTGTCTTTTACGTAAGAAAGATATGCATATGTTTACTAATGGCCCATTATGTAGTACATGTACATATCACGTGATTAGGTATTGTATAACACACACTTCATCCCAAAATCCGGCACCTACGTTGAGATAAAAACACGTATTACCATTCTGGGGAACTTCACATTCATACCATATGAGGGTTAAGTACACACGCACTGACGTGCTGTGGCTTTGTTCCTTACAACCCCGTTGGCTGTCTAAATTTTAATTGTTATATCCGAAATCAACACAGACATTGGTACTTTAGACCACACTGAAAATAGTATCTGTTGTTTCTTGACAGACTTGATAAACACTTCGGCATTATTTATTTTATTGGTTCACTGTCGGACAAACAATGTCATCTAGATTATGTAACAATAATAATTTTACAGTAACCTATTTTTTTTCACTGTGTTGAACGCCGTTTTTCAACAATTTTTCAGTTATATACAGTGGCCGGTTCACCTAACCAGTTTTCCTGGACTGTATTCTAACCAGTACTAACTTACCCTTCCACAAGCAGCCGGAAATCTCTCCAAATATGGATGAAAATCGACATTTTTGCCAAATTTTCATATAAGGGTATGACCTGCCGCGACCAGGATTTGATTACAGTAACCTACAAAGTTGTCAAAGACGGTATGTTAGATGGACAACTCTCAGAATGTTTTAAAGTAGACATGGTTTATTTACATTTGCAGTAAAACCTCATATTTCGACCATCTCAATAATTCGACCACCTTGTCACGACAACCACACATTATCGGACAGTCTTTCAATGCACCCTGATAATTTTAACTTAATATTTGAGCACCTCATTATTATGACCGATTTTTTGGGGGGTCGCTAAGGTGGTCTCATTATAGAGGTTTTACTGTATATGAGAAATTGTTTTATCAGCATTTCAAGTATGCTATCAACCTCCAACACAGAGTTCCTTCCCCTTATCTGTACAGCGGATTTCGTTTAAAGGGATATTATCCATGCGCGGAAATGAGTCAATATTGGGTCTGTTAGGTTGTTAAGGGCCCCAAAATTTCCTCCAAGTCGTAAAATTAACGTATGTTGTAAATTACGCGCTGCAAAACATTGATTTTGGATGAAAAATTCTATTCAGATTGTGTGAAGATATCCCTAAGTTTTTTTACTTTATTTAGGTCCTGAATTCTTGTGTTTTAAATGGTACTATTTCGCATCTTCTGTGAAACTAAGGTTTATCCTTTACATACTTTGCAAAACCCCTCATTAGCATTTAACAACGTTGTTAGTTATTGTATACAGTTTGATTAAAGGGCACTGCGAAGTGTAACAAAATTCAATTTCAGGAAATTCTTAAATCACTTTTTTGAAATTCGTTAAGTCCGGAACTGTATCCAGAGCAAACATTGTGTTTGTGACTCACGTATAAAGTATGAAACATTAATTACTTATATAAATAAATAAATAATCTTTGTTATTGTAATTATAATTTTTATTTTCACTTAAAATAAGTTTGAAATGACATTACTAGGATTTATCCACAAGCTAAAATGAAACTGCAACATACGATTTGAGTGTTTTTGGTCCGTGCGGCCATTTTAGGCCATTATACGCCATCCCTTCAACACGCCACCCCCTCCCCCTATGATTTATACATTGTATTTTCTAATGACTAATCATCGTCTATTCATATGAATATTTCTTATACAAACGTTTACAGCGAGCTATATTATACACAAACACAAAAACAGGATTCTAGTAAGTGAATATGATACCCGACGCATAATGGAATCGTTCAAATTAAATGTAAAAGATGATATTAAGTTAAGAAACATTTTTAACATACAGGCTAGAGTTTGCATGCAGTTTGTAAAACTTGGGTAGTGTTTCGTCAGCGGTTTGAAAACTGAAAAAATAGCTGTCTGGTGTTTTTGAAATGTTGAACAAACACTTAGTGCATAGATAAGGTGTAATTACATCGTATTTAACATCCGCGCGAACACAGGACAAAAACGCTTATATTCACAGATGACTCATATTCATGGTCTATCCAAAATAATTCCATAAAATTTAAAGTCAAACTTACCGCATGAACTTTCCAAGTACAAATTCATACAAATGCTGATAATTCGTGATAATAACCGCTTAATAACCGTGTTTATTTGATTTTTTATCATCCGCATTACCATTAAAATTATATGCAAACGTTAACAGAGTTTTTACTCAATATAGAATATGTCCAAATAACCATATATACAAACAACAAATTTAGAAAATTATGCATGAAATGTGATGTGTACAATATCCTGAGAAACTTCACTTAAAGCGATATAAGATGGTATTCATTATAAAATTATGCAAATATTTAAAATAAGCTTTCGAATTCAAATTCATCAAGCATTCAAATATAGTCAAACCTGTGAACAAAGATCACCCTTGGGAAAGACGAAATGTGGCCTTTATTGACAGATGGCTTTTATTTGGAGATCAGTTTGTTCTAAATAATCAGTGACAGTTTTTCAAAGAATGGCCTTTATTCACAGGGTGGTCTTTATTCAGATGTGACCTCAAACACAGGTTTAACTGTATACAAACAGCAATTAAGAAAATTATGCATAAAATGGGGTGTGTACTATAGCTTGAGAAACTTCACTTAAAACGAAACAAGATGATATTCAAGGCAAAATTATGTAAATATTTAAAATAAACTTTGGAATTCAAATTCACCAAACATTTAAATACAATGTACTTAAAAGCATGGAATCAAAGACTGTCGTATTGATACAACAAAAGAAGTTATTCGTTTCTGTGCAATAACTTTCAATTTCAAAGAATTACTTTTATATACTGTTAATCTATATGTTTATGTACAGTAAAACCTCGATAATGAGACCTTCAGGACCCGAAAAAAGTGGTTGTTATAACAAGGTGGTCATAATATTGAGGTGGTCTCCATTTGAGGTTTTTATATATACATATTTATCAAACTTAAGAAAGTGGATTAATCCAAAAGGAACCGAAAATAAAAATCAAAAGATGTAGAGTTCATTTTCCTATCTAGAATACCCCCAACATAGACACACCCAAATAAGACAGAAATGTTCAAATGTTAAATTGTATCCATTTCTTATACTTTAGGATTAGAATGATGGGGAGTTATATGTAAGGGAACCAATAAGGGGCTCTTTAAAAGTAATTTTCCCAAATCAAATGTTTCAATTCTTTAATGTTTAAACTTTAAAGCCCGGTTATAGTCTGTACCGTCTTCTAGTGTAGTGATGCTATCAAATGCGTGTCAAGGTCGTATGAATTTATAGATGTCTGTGTATTTAATTATATGATGGAAGCCTGTTATATAAGTCTTCATATATTTAACTTCGACTGAAGACTCAGTGTAGCTATTAATGACTCATAAACAAATATAAAACTGATAATTAAGACGGGTATCATTATTCTGACATTTGATTGGTCGCAATGCTATGTTCAGAATTTGAATGGACCAATCGTATGGCTGTATTTTGAGACTCGTCTCCAGACTCAATTCTTTCATATCTGACTTAGAGTAAGTAGTTCTAAAAATTAAGGTATCTTATATGATGTACATTAGATAAATAGTCCGTATCTGTATCAGCGGTAAGTTGATATATGTTTCAAAGATTCAAATTTATTTTCATTCAAAAGATGTTAAAGTTGGGTTAATGTTGTATTAAACTGATACTGCTACAAATCTAATGCTTGATGATATACATTGTTAGAAGATAAATCAATTGTTAAAGCTTTTATACAAATACATAGCATAACCTTTGTAGTTTATTACTCAAATAATACTTTTTTGGCAGCTAGATTAATGCTTGATTGGGATAATATGATGTCATATAATCTACTGCTTGATTAATATGCAGTGATTAAACAATTCCAAAGTTTTAAAATCATTACTAGTACATGAAGTAGACATTGAATTATTATTTTATAGAAAATATGTATCGCGATATATGTATCAATCCGGTATACTCGTATCGTCAGCGCTTTAGCGACTCACGATCGTATTTATAATGCATACACAAAGCATGCTGCATGCTTTAATAATTCAATTTCAGTTTGTCACGTTACACAGTCTTAGTATGGTAAACACTCTCACTTGCTTCAGTTTTTATAAAATCACTGTTTCGAGAATCCATTCCAATTTACAGTGCAACCTCTCCAAAGCAACACCCTTTGGAAGGAGCAAAATTGTGTTGTTGTTGAGAGGTTGTTGCTCTGGAGAGGTTAAATTGACAAGTAAATCATACAGTGGGACAAAATCATATTTTTGTTGAAGGGAGGTTGTTGCTCAAGAGAGAGAGAGAACCGTTCTAGAGAGGTTGCACTGTACTTCACATCCCTGGAATTGATTAAAACTGTAGAAAGTTCTTGATTTTGTTCCGCTAGAATCTCATAAATGAGCGTAAATAATCATTATTTTAATTGTAGTATGATATAATAAGGCTTTTCAAAACCATGCGCAGAATTAAAAGACACCGATTTGACTCAACATGGGACGCCCTGGAGGAATGGAGAAGTGATCTCAGTTCCAGCGGAAAGCTAGAGTCGTCATTGAAGGAAGATAATCTGCAAGTTTACATCCATATTTCCCGAGGAACTTCAAATTGTAATTGCAAGACAAAGATTGGCGGCAGATCAAAACATGAGCATTCATACTTGCACGTACATAGAAATAACGTGATTTGGAAATGTTTCGCTGATTTGATAAATTACAAGGTAAAAAAACGAACACAAAGTATTCACAGACTGTGACAGATATAGATGTATCATCAATATCGTTTTAATCAAACATTCGTTCTTTCACATAGCATCACAAATTTGAAATTATGATGAATGTAGGGGCCTACTTATTATCGTCTATTCTATGTACCGTGCATGGACGACCCTGAACGAGGCGTTGTTTGAAATCTCATGAGTTGATTGATTTTGAAATATATTTTACCAACATCTAAAAAATGTCAGACTGGTGAAATTAATATTGATCACGTTACTGAAATCAGAACCGGTCATTTTAATTGGTTCTGTCTGTCAATCGGTTCGAAGTCTTTTTTTTCATAGTTAAACGCAAACACCGGGGCACATTTCTACAGAGGACCATGACAGAGCGGGGTATTTTCTACTTTCACATTTAGAGCGATCATCTTGACTTAACGGAAACACATCACTGATTGATACACTTCTAATTATCTCCCTTACTCCGTTCAAATCAGCTTGTTTACAATATACCAACCATGTGACTATTGTACTGTCAGTATTGTGATGCCCAGTTCTAATGAATTAAGTCTCAATGAAATCAGAACAAAACTTGTAACATGAACGTGACAGATGCTTAGCATAAACGATTAGCATACATGTGATGACCTGGTTCGTATACTGGAGCTGGGTATAACTAGCAACATGACGTGCCATGCGGCACGTATACGGACTAAAATCAGACACTGTAGAGAATAATACGTAATTACAAGATAAAACGGGTTTATTTCTCGGCAACATCTTCCGAGCCATGATTGTCGTAATGTCTGCTCTCGTCCTGGTAATTACGGTACATAACGCCACATTTCCTTATAGGCAGGGGATATCATTAAGTTTCATGAAGTAAATAAACAATTAAGAGAGCTCGTTAACTCGACAGTGCGACCTTGAATAATATGAGCAACTTTATGCGGAATGTCTGAATCGTGAGTTTTCACATTCCTCTCAACATTATACATATTTTCCCGGTTGCGTGGAATAAATTCTATATAAAGACAACGTATTCCGGGCATTAATGGCATTATGAACGTTCACTTGGTCGCTTAGATACAGATAGAAATATAACTAAATATAGCAACTGTTTAACAAGGAAAAGTGTCAGCCATGTTCGCCAGAGACTGTACTAGTCTGTTCTAAAAATAGAAATGACAAGAAGAGAGCCAAAATCGATAGTCTTGAACATTATTGGAAATTATTTTACCCCGTCGATGATGCAACAAATAATTCTGCTAGCGAGTAATCTCTAGACCCGAATGTGTCTCTGTCTAACCTCATGTATATAGTGGCTCATTCACGTCTGCTTGTGTTGCCATGCGGCGTACGAGGAAGAAATTCTATAACGTAACTTTACAGATGTTTCATGCTCGTGTGACGATGCAAAAAAACATCGAGTACCAAAAGGAAGAGAAAGCAGAGCCAAATTCGTTAATCAATGCCTTACCATAAGACGTACATGTTGCAATTATGAATATCATGTTGCTTTAGTATATCATTACATTGAAAAAATAAACCTTTGTTCGTCGTTTCATGTTTAAAGATTTTTTTGTAGATTTACAACATTGTTTATGGTGTTTTTATATGCTATGTTATTTCTATTTATTATGGTGTTTTTATTTTCAATAGTGTGTCTATATATTATAGTATTTTATATGTTATGTTGTTTCTGTATATTATGGTGTTTTCAATAGTGTGTTTATATATGTTATTGTGATTCTATATACATGTATATATGTTTCTGTATATTATGGTGTTTTCAATAGTGTGTTTATATATGTTATTGTGATTCTATATATTATAGTGTTTTTTGTTTTCAATATTGTGTCTATATATTATGGTGTTTTATATGTTATGGTGTTTCTATATATTATGATGTTTTTATTTTCAATAGTGTGTCTATGTATTATGGTGTTTCCGCATATTACGTGTTTTTATTATTATGGTTTTTTATATACTATGGTGTATTTAATCTATTATGGAAATTTTATTGTTTATAGTATGGTGTTTTTATATGCTATGTTATTTCTATTTATTATGGTGTTTTTATATGTTATAGTGTTTTATATATTATGGTGTTTCTATTTTTATGGCGTTTCATTTTGTTTCCCACTGTTGTTGTTTGCCACACCAAACGTTGATGCACAAGTCAGAAACATTTTATATTTCATCTGTATTACGTATATTTTCACTCAGATAGATATAGTATTTTATTTTTCACTTAAAGAAGATTTCGCGTATATAGAATAATAATTTGATTTAGGGAGACCTAAATGTATAAATATATTAGCACGAGTATACGTGCAATCCACGTTATATACACACTCATAAATGTAAAGCACGAAGACCTTTTTACGACGAAAATGGTAACAGTTCATGATTATCAATCATAATTACAAATGCATTTTGCATTTTCTTCATCAACATGTGGTTAGGGATTACATAACTTGCTGAAACAAATGAGACGTGCACACCGGAAACACGATTCTAAACTCATGGCGAGAAACCACAGAAACAATTATGATTATGAGTTAGGGTTATAGATAGACGAATTAATTAACCTAACAATTCATCTATCAATCTTATACAATAATTATTATACTCTTTTGAATTCCTATGTTATATGGTGACTTGCTTCTTAGCAAGTAGTTCGGAGTTGATTTTCTCCAGAAACCAGTATCATAATCACCAACGCTTATTTCTTAATTAACTTGCCATGTGCTTAACGCAATTTCATTCCAAAATTAATACACTGTCAATTTAGAGCACAGAAAGAAGTCACAATCATTACAAAGGTCTCCCCAAAACACCTCATTCATTCAAAGCTAGATGAAGACACACACAGAACCCTATAGCACATCAGATATTACAAGGAAGCACAAAGATCTTCTAGAAAGAAAATACGGAGACAGATTAGAAATCATTCACCATGAAATGCGTAGAATCCCTAAGGTCAATGATGGGAGCGACGTATGAAATACGAGACCGAACTAACGCTGTTTGTGCTATGGAAAGCATATTTCAGCATCCTCATAATACTGCAAGTGACACGAGCTTATGTTATCATATCCGTACCATTTGATTTAATTTCTACTGAGTGGGATAAATATTTCACAATCGCAATAGGTACACTGCGTTAAAATAATATTTCATCCGCCTGTCGAAAATTATCCAAATAAAATTACTTTCATCTCATCATCTTACTTTTGTTAAATTAACCTAAAACGATGTACTATTATTAATAGTTCGATTGAAACAATAAATTGGCGACAATTTGCAACAGTAACATCACTGAAGGGGTGTCCACGAATTACCAACGAGTAGTTCATGAAGTGGGACTGTTAGATTGACAATTTCAACAAGGATGCAAAAACACAATTAATACATAAAAATAATATTTTCACGTGTATTGTCTACACTGAAAGTTTGTTCCTTGATATACCTTGGTGTTTAAGTTCAGAATTTCTGGATTCCTGTCGGAGGTCGGGGTTTCAAATCCAACAATGTTTTTTAACTGTAATACTTTGTTTTATTTTCTAATCAAAGCTACCCTTCATATACATGCACATATGTATACAGTGCAACCTCTCCAGAGCGACCTTCTCTTGAGCAACATCCTCCCTTCAACAACACCATGGTTTTCCCTCTGTACGATTTAACTATCAATTTAACCTCTATCTGGAGCAACAACCTCTCAACAACAACACAATTTCGCTTCTCCAAAGGGTGTTACTTTGGAGAGGTTACACTGTATATGTATATATTTTGGAAAATAGTACATTTATGATATAAAAGTAAGGTTAAAAATGGTTCATATATGCTTAATCATAACAGAAGACACTCTGATAATTATGTCAGAAACCCCCAAATATAATTTCATTGGGAGTTACTTATAAAAGTTATGAGTACTTGTTTCTAAACATACGTCAAGATTTCTACAAGTAGTTTTTATTTCAATGTTTAGTGGCATGCGCAAATTGTGTTACCCATATCTATCGTGTATACTTAATTCGCTTTCTTAATTTAAGCTTTTAAATTTATGCAATCTTTCGTTCAAACGTATACATCGTTGGGTTAATTGAAAGAAAGAGAGTTGGACAACTGCGTGTGACACGTGCTTTTGCGACATTGCAGCTGAATATGTTATTGCCAATGACATTTTATTCATCGCACAGTCGTGCAAATTATCAGTAACTTACAGTATGACGAAGAATATGTTAGAACATGTCTGTAACTTATATTTTAAACAAGTTAGGTCAACTGACATTCATACAGAACTACAATATTTTGGAGAAACGGCGTAAAATCCATCAAAACAAACAAATGTAGCACTTATTTATGACAAGACGATGGATAAGCGCGTTATTCATTGAGATGTACACAATGAAGTAGGCGACGATGTCATTTTGAATCAAGTGCTTCATTAATATGATTGCTACATGTACCATTATCTTGCTCTAATTGAATAAGCGAAAGAACAATACATACATACATGTGTTGCGCAATGATTCAATGCTAGAAAATGTTTGCTCTCAATTTTAGACAGCTACTAATTACCATAGCGCCAACTGGCGAAGTATTGCAAAGTATGATATTCGGTAATGGCGATATACATCTCTCATAAGACTGATCACGTGACATTAGTAGTGATTATCAACACAAAATGGAATTTTCATTCATTCAATGTCGTATGCTATTGTACATATAAGGCCGTTGTGTTTATTTTAATCACACTGTCTGTACAGTCAGCGTCATCTCGTTTTGGTAAGGTGCTGAAATAAATTACCAGCAACAGACACTTGTCGATTTATGCTCACGAATACAAGGGAGAGTCTGCAACGAGGAGCCGACTAATGCCTGCAAGAATACAACTATAATGTTTATGGCACTGATAAATGTAGACATGCGTGTTTCTTAAACTGTAAATTGTCTTTGTATGTATGCTCCAAATGGAAAGTTATAATTAATTGACCTTGTTAATGTTTTTCGTTCTGAACTTACCGTAGAAATTATATTATGAATGCCATTTATTTGTCTGATGATTGAATGAATATATCGCCTGGGATGTTAGATGGCTGAGTCATCACGAATTGGGGTGTTTAAATCAATAATCGGGAATGTATGGTGTTAGAATCTATCATCAAAATATCGGGTGCTTCAGCGACTTGACAAGATGCTCCTTATATCACGTATTTTGCGATTGATAAATATTTGAAGTCGGTAACCAGGAAATTTCAATTTGCGGACCACCAGGCCACTAACCAAACAAACACAGAATAAGATGCTTCAGACGAGCGTCAGAAATATGAAAAAAACTTATCAATTGTGTCATTAGAGAGGCCTAAAAATGAGATCTCCATATTTGATTGTTAACAAATTTTTAAACAAATCGGATGAGGTATGCCTGAACCTGAATTGGAAGGCAACATTTGGGAAAGGGACTAACACACAAAGAAGGGACATACTGTACAGAATAATGGACAAACATCAAAGGTGCGCAAAGGAATACAAATAAGGAAGATTCGGGTAACCAGGCAAGCAATTAACAAGAAAGAAGTGGAATAAAAAGGAAATAAAACAACATGAACAAATCAAAACCAAAAACCCAGAGGTATTTAATAAAATTGTGACAATCTCACACCTTCCCATGTAATATTGCACACGAGGCACTTAAAGCGAACGGCTACAAAATTATACTGGTATATAATCATTTATAAAACACTAAACTACAAGATAAATAATGAAGCCCAAATCGGAAACCGGACTTCTTTAAGAAAAATAACAATTTAAGAAGCGAAATGAACGATGCGGTGTACAAATAAAAGGTTGAAATGATGGTCGTTGAATCCAAACAAAAGTATAGATGCAATGGATATGCAATGAATCTGACTTGGTGTTGAAAGAAGGATTAATCCACTATTTAACATAATTCTGATTTCAATCTCACAGTTACAGAACTTTCCGCATAAATACATGTTTCTAAAATGATTTCTAGCCAACCAACACCGCCATGTTGCAAAATTTTTCCATGTAATTATTTTTGTTACAAAATTATTACAGAAACTATTCTACATGACAAATACATAGACAAATACGATCTATTATTGTACTGTTAATGACGGATATGAAAATTAATATCTGATATAAGAAAAATCATTTATTTGTGTTAAGTTTAACATTGAATCTATTATCGCTGCTGCGTTTCCTTGTCGGTGATAAAGTTCTGCCTCACGCCGATGTCATACCGGCGCCATCTGACCTTAAAACAGCACTCAAACATTTGCTTCACAAACGCAAAATGTTCGCTGGTGTACAATTAAGAACATGTCAATCAACAACATTTAGACCGGAACAACTGGGCAGAATTCAGACCTATACTCGGAAGAAATGTCCCGCAGTAAAATCAGAACAGAAATGATATTTTCTACTTCCCTGAGAGACTTGAAAACGGCCCATTATGTGAAAGAACTTTCCTCCTGGCGACATGTTCTCCAAAACTACTCAAAGGAACAATGTAATCATTGTTGGCTAGAAGTACCGATCAAAGTTGAAATTGGAAAGGATGTGAATTTTAAAATGAAAATACAGCGTTTTTAAATACTTCTCGAAAACAAACATGAAAAGCATTTAGGAATTGGTAAATTATTACCGAATACATTATAGATAGGGTACATCTAGAACATTAATTGCCGGGAATGACTCTCATAACTCTTAATATAGTTTGTCACTACATCATACAGGGGATCCCTATACGTCAAATTTACTTCGTTCACTACAATCATAGTACCATCATTTGGGCAATGCTAGTGTAACGGAAAAGTCAGAAAGTAAGCATCACTCCTACGGTAAATCCTTAAAATTCTTTTCCGTGTTTGAATGCATTGGCTTGAATGTTGAATAAGCTATAGATATATTTCAGTTTTAAAAAAGTCCATTTGAAACAAATTGCAATTATATTAAATGTATGCGTACTGTGTGTCTTAATCTTTTGAAACTGGTATTGTGCAACATTGTAACTTTATGCTGGTTTAGCTTATTTTGATATGAGAAGTGGCAATTTTTGTACTTGTCTGAGACAAATGTTTCCTTGTCCAGGCGGTAAGGCAAGTGGTGGTAGAATAGAAAGTGGTATGTTTGAAAGCAATGCCATCTGTTAGTTAATCTGGAGAGTTAATATCACAATCAAGCAGCAAGTTGAAGAACAACTGGAATAGAATTTAAAAATGTTAAAACAATATGCGGCAAATAATTACAATATGACTTATAATATATTCATCACTGACGATAAAATACTTAGGTCAGAAACAAGTACGTGACATTGTCCGACTGGGGATTTTCTGTTCTGTATTAATTATAAACTGAAGTAGACAATATATGACCGATTCCACAGATCATATCAGTTAATGGATGTATATGTAAATATATTTTATTAGTTGAAATGTTCCATCCAGTACTCTACATCTTGTTGTTTCATTTCCAGACTATGCACATATGTAACACCAATGTATAAGCTTATGAATCTGGGTCTACTTTCTTTGCGTTTTATATGTTATATGTCCTAGATTATGCACAGTATATAACATATATGTATATAATACATATATTACATTCAGATATAACGAATGTAATTCTATGAAATTTGATGATCCATGTTAGATACGGATGCACCGTTGAACCTGCGCACTTGATTTACATATCATTACGAATGCGTGTCTAATGTCTGTGCATGCATTCTATATTTCACTGTTATGCACGTTGTGCAGTCAGAATTGCGTTTTTGGCGTTAATGACTTAAATCCTCCTTATATATGGAATCAGAGGTGCTGTTCCATGAAAGCGTGCTTCTCTATAATTGTCGGCGTGACAGTAGTGGCCAGGTCTGAGAACTGTGAGTATATATCTTGTCTCTTTGACTTTATATCGTAAATATTATATGTATTTTTTTTTTGAAAAATTGATGCACAATTCATTAAATGCCACGTTGCAAATCAATATGCGTCCATTTTATTTGAAAATGTGAGTAGACATTTCTTCCGGATATGTTTTATATTTGCCTAGTGAACATTTCCAAACGACAGGAAGTAATTTGGGTTGTGTTTGGTTACATAACTTTTTATAGGTTTGAATATTTCTTCAAAGATTTTAAACTTGCGGTTTGATGCGGTTTGATGCAATGAAATGATGTATATTATGTTGTCATTTTCGGATTAACTCATTTCCTTTTTTCTACGCTAAGTATATGGAATATTTTGCTTCCATTAACGATCTCAATGAATATATTATCAAACTCATAAGGTTATCTAAATCCCCCAAAAATATATTTGTGATAAATTGCTAGCGATTGATTTTATCCGTTATAATTATTTTATTATTCAAATGTGTCCATTTATTTGTTTTCCCCGTGAATCCCTTCTATCTTTAGATTCATCTAAATCTGTAATGTTTCATCCAGTTCCCTTGAAAGGGGATGGACATTCTTCATTAATAAACAATAAACAATATTATAGTTACTTTCCATTGATTCACCATGCATGTTTACTTCTAATATAATTCTAAATGATGATTATAACGTATTTTTAAAGAAAATACATTGTCATAATAAGTATTCCCCACGTTAAAAGAATATTTTCATTCAAAAGAAATATTGAAAATGAGTAGTTGGAAAAATGTTTTATATAATGAATGTGCTTATTGAAGTAAATCTATAAAAATGTATACGGCCATGTATGTTCACTTTTACCTGATTTCTTCTTAAAGATTAAAATTTCTTGCTTAGCATTTTAAACGCTTTTAAAGGAATATGTACATCCAAACATATCATATATTATATACATATATATAACTTGAATATTGTTACGTTTCAGCAAGTGGCTTCATAAAATATATATTTATAACGGTATCCTCGCGGAATTCTAGCCAGTTCAAATTTTTAAAATGCATTTGAAAAAGCAAGCTGATTTTATTTAGAGTGAAGTTTTGTTATCAATATTGAATATATATATATATGTATAATATATATAAATTGTATTTACTCGCATGGGATTGAAATTATTCCTGTATTTAGCTCAAAGGAGAAGACAGGGATATCATACAATACTAACACCATGTTGTTTTGAATGAAATTACTAAAACAAAATTCTCTTTCAAATTCGAAACTGAGTTTTCGACAAATCACAAAAAAACATATTTTGAACAATTACGTATTTCGTAAAGCGAACAAAATCGTTTGATTAACAATAAAATAATATTAATTTAAATCATCAAAAGTAACCAAAAAGTAAATTGAAAAGTTAATTGATTTGAAAAAAAGATTTTTTTTAAAAAATAGTTGTCCATATCAATAAGGAAAATAAACTTATATTCTTATTTGACTAATTTACACGTAATTGAATATTTTGTTATGCATTGAAATAAAACAGTCAAATATTTATTATGAAATATTTTGTATATACTATAAATGGAAAGTAACTGATTTTATTGCATGAACTTGCATCAAGAAAATACATTTATTTTTCTTCCACTGTAATGATATTATAGAATAATTATTTCGTATTTTATTGCAAGGCAAATAATCTACATTTGAAATAATTACTTTACCATTTAAATATCACTCGTACCTACGTAATAAGTTATTTTTTCTTGTTTTTCGCCCTAAACGTATCATGGAAGGGGTATTTTGTTTAAAACAAATTGTGTTGTTAAATTACTATTACGTCAGCGCAATAGAATTGAATGCTTATCTGTTACATGTATATAAAATAAAAAGAGACTTATCAAAAAAGTTAAAAAACTAACCGTATTGTGTACGGGTATTAGAGATCCCAAAATAAAACAAACGCAACTTGTGAAACCGTATTTCCTCGAATCATGAAAAATTGTAATAAATCAAACTTAACATTCTGTTTACAATAAATCAATGATTTGTTTGTTTGCTTTCATGTGACATTGCCACAGGGGTTTAACGTCGTTTTTCAACAATTTTTCAGTTATATACGGCGACCGGCTCACCTAACCAGTTTTCCTGGACTGTATACTAACCGGTACTATCTTACTCTCATACAAGGAGTCGAACACTTCTCCACATATGGAGGAAAATCGACACTTTTTTCAACTTTTCATTGAAGGGTATGACTTGCCCAGACCGGGTTTTAACCCGGATCTCCGGGTTACAAGTCTAGCGCACTAACCACTGGACCACGGTCGCGGCCCCAAACTGATGATATACAAACTTAGTGATACATATTCTAACATAAAATATATAGCTGATACAAATTCAAAAGAAATTTGAAATAGCGTTTCAACCATAAACATCCAAAGGCCGATGGTCTTGCTAGAATAGGTCATAATGAAACGATCAAATAAGTAGTTTTCGATAGGTTCGCCTGGTAAGAAACATGTATCAACCGAGAATTGTGAGAACAATGACTTAAGGCTACTAATTTTTCAACAGTACCCTAGTCGAACTTCTGAATGTCCACCTAATATATCTCCATGGTGCTTGGGAAAAAAACAAGTAAGTGAATTCAGTCTTATGTTTTACAATGCTTAAAATCAGTCATCACTAAGAAATGTAATATTTTAAGTCAATATTGCGCAGAATATATTAAAAGTCCAGCCGGTATTCAACCAGTATACTGTAGTTTTTGAGATATATTTAAGTAGCGAAGAACAGAAAAAAGGAAACTTTTCGTCTTATGTCATATTGTAGATCATGATACTACAGTGGAACCCCTCTAAACCGGTCAAGCCGGGGACCAGATCATTTGGTCAGTTTAGAGGGGATGCCAGTTTAGAAGATTTTTTTACTGATAAAGTGGAGACCAGAATATTTGGCCGATGTAGAGGGGAACCGGTTTATACAGGACCTGATTTAGAGGGCTTCCACTATAATTGTATTATTTTTAACATTGTATCATTTCAATATAAGACGTTTCTGCGCTCACCTACCAAATGGGGAAACTTTCCTAACTTTCAGAATCATAAATAATAACATATCTAACACCGAAGGTTCGTGCAAATATATACAATAGTTCGGTTGGAAACAAAGTCTACTAACTTTCGGTATAACACTAGTTTGCTCGCAACCGAAGAAATCATGATAAAATTATTATCCGCGTCAACCGTAACGCAAAGGAGCTGAACAGTGCGCTCCTTGTACGCCTTGGTTATTTCATTACAGTGGAAACCTTCTAAACCGGTTCCTCTATAAACCGGTTTCCCCTCTAAATCAGCCAGATGTTCTGGTTCCGACTTCATTACTTTGTAACATAAAAATACCCTCTAAACCGGCCAGATGACCTGGTCCCGGGCTCGACCGGCTTAGAGGGATTCCATTGTTTTAACTCTAAGGAAGAGAATTAAAGCGCCCTGTAATGAATTTTTCAAGTACATTGCATATAATTATTTATGACTTTAAAGTTTCCTTAATGACCAATACCATCAAATAAAGTAATGGTCATATTTTCATTGCATATACAGAAGAACGCGGTTATAGTGAATTCATGAAGTTCCGCATAATGACTTCGTTATATCCATATGTCACTATTTCCATTTTAATGAAATAAAGAAAGACATGGTCTAGAGAATAAATCTTTTTCAGAAATTACTTCATGTGATGTTCCGCTATATCCAAATTCAATATATCCGAATTGCACTGTACTATGTATATGCTCCAAATTTTGTCTTTATATACACTATTTCGTTCTGTTTTAATATACTTTGTCCAAACTTGCAACAAAAATATGAAGATCCGCGAAAATGATAATTTAACATTCTTATGAAACTTATAAATATTTTCGACGAAAAATTCATTTACTTTTACAATTATTCTGAAATCCAGTTTCACGTCAATATACTCAAACGGATTATTGTCTTTGTTTAAGCACTTTGTTTAATAGGTCACCTTAAAATTTCCTAACGACAGATAAAACTTGACCAGTTGTAATTCTAGATTCTGATTTTGAGAACGTGCGTTATCAGGTTTATGCATAAACATTCACGTTCAAACGCTTAAAAAACTTTTACGAATACAAAATTTGAAATAAGGGTGTTCAAAATATTAACAGAATTTCAGTCCAAAGAGAAAAAGTTTTCAGTTTATTCTATGGGTCCCCATTTTGATGGTATGTCTTAATTTCCATGATAATAAATATCCCCCGTATGTCCATTATTATGTTACGTAATATTTACCAACAAAAATAATGTAATTAAATTCGGCACGTGGCTATTACATTGTGTTTTATCACCTTTTCAATAGAACCACACCCAGTGCATCAAGTTGCTAATCAAAATATTATATGTACCATATGGTGAATCAATCTACTTTACATAAATCGTGCAATGCAGTTATCACGTTTTCTATACCTAGTATCTTCTTGTTTCTTACAATGAGGTGTTTATATATTTCGGCCGAGAAGGATCAGTTCCGTCACAAAGGGGTCGTCTTTAAAAAAAGCAGACCATATGTTCAAACACGTCTATCTATTACATGTAATTCATTGGATTGCTTTGAAACAAAAGAACATAATTATTAAAATCATGCTTGTAAACCATTCCTAACTCATACATCGGATTGGCGCGATTTTTCGTTTTCTTTCATTTTGTCTTCGTGGTTTTTAAATCTGCAATTTTGTTTATCTGATAATATATCATTGAAGACTAATACGGTCCGGTTTATTGTAAAGATTCACTCAACATCTTCATCTCGACTTCCTCAGAATGACAGCATTCACACTCATATGTTCCATGCCTAATCTATTTTTCTAGACATGCGGGTTCCGGAAATCCAAAGTTTTAAAGATTTGTAACTTTAAAAGAATGTTTTACTGTCAATGAATATCTTGTGAAGAATTTAAAAAGCGACGCTGGCGATCCATGCTATAAAACACCTGTCGCGAATAATCCAACACACCAACCTACAAAATGTATAATTTATAAATAAATATAAGTAAGATTATAATTCTCAGGGAAAAACTCATTCAAGAAAGCCTACCTTTCCCAGATCCCACCGAAAGCGCAAAAACATTTTTATTAAAAATATGGGGAACAAAACACCATTGGTTTGACTGAAGGGTTGCTTCTAACATGAAGAGCATGCCTCATTCATTGACACGTTTGGTGCTCCTGGCTAACAACATGTACTATTCTTTGATACAGTTATATTCCACTTTAAAAAGTTACAATCTTAGATCTATTGGAAATTACTGAAGGATCTTTTTGTTAATTTGGTGGTGATGCGTTGTATAAATGTATGTTATTTTATAGTTATGAGTAAATAGTTTATGCCATACATGCATTTTGTCTGAAATAAGATTATATATCACACTTGTTTATATAATTCAGTTTGCAACTTGGCCGGTTTTGACGAATTGAATTTAAAGAATTGAAGTACACCTTTTAAACATATGTCGTATTTAACTATCATGTTGTTAAAACGTTGAAAGGGTTCGGGCATATTGTCCATTCTTTTTCATGTTGTCTACATTCGTTTCACTATTGATAATTATTGTAAGATGTGTCTATGACTCTCATCATTTTCGTTGAATTCCTCATTGTGATGCAAAATTAAAATTTCAAAACTGACGCATTCATACTCCATGTTCATTAGTAGATACCATATTACCTAGGTACACGCGAATGCTTTGAAATTAGATGTTGCAAACATTTAGCAAAAGATGAAAAGGACGTCTCTGATAAATTATGACATTTAGTATTAACCGCTCTCCAATTAATACCGTGAAAGACAATATATTAAGACTTCATTATTGTACCTCAAAAAATTAATAACTACTAAATGAGTATCGTTTTGCGGTCGTGTGTATTAGTGGTAAAATGACCCTCTAGAACCTCTAAAAAGCAGTAAGGAGGGATTTATATATTTCTGAATTTCAAGAAGGAGGAGGAAGGACTGCGACCATTTCCCAGACCCATTCCATATCCTCCCTCCCTTACATCCACGTATATATATGTGAGTTAACAATTTGAATCATATTTGATGAGGAGGAAAGACAACATGGAGGAACATCAGAAAACAGCACTTAACCAATGAACATAAAGATTCCAGAATGTACTGCAGAACACAGACTTAGCAGCCGCGAAACGGTAAATAGCCAGTCCATGTTGTATCTTGAAAACAAACTTTGAAAACCCGTATTTATTTACCGCTTAAATTTGTGTCATTTTCGGACACAAGAGATGTTAAGAGAAATTTTATTTCTTGGAAGTTGATACAGAACTTTTCCTTTGTCAAGTTAATTAGCTCTATATATTTTTTTACCAATTTGGCAGTTCTGTTAAATTTGGTCAGTGTTATTTTAAATGCTAGTTTTTTTGTTTTTGTTAGTTATTACGCACAATACTCTTTTGTAACAGCCCGTATTGCAATCCGTAAAACGTATAACACCAAGCACCTAGTTGGGTTCTTACTAAGAATTCATTGACACAATGATAATAAAAAAATCTAGAAATGCGTAAGAATATTATACAAAATGGGGTATACGGATCGCCTCGCACCTTTGCTATATTTTGCTCATATTTTTCAAAACTTTGCCAACATTTTGTTATATTCTAGCAAGTTAAGCAAATTTTAGCAAAATATTAGCAAATTTTGGCAAAGGAAGGGGTGAACCAGAATTTTGTACATTGATACAGATATTTTTTATCAATCTAGTTTGGTGGTAACTGAGATATAATAATAGTTTTCCCATTTTTAGAAAGAATCTCCTCAAGTATTCTTACACTTTTTTGAAGATTATTTGTATACTTAATTCTGAAACAAATTTGTGAAGTAGCTTGTCACATGATGGTCCACATCAAGCTCATTTATCATGTATTGTACAAGAATACTGCAGATTTACAATTGGCCCTTTATTATCTCTAGTGTTGTTGGGACTTATTCTGACCATTTCGTCGGCTTATTTCTACAACCCCGCAACTCAATTTTTGACATTATCGAGATTATGGTATCATTTTTTTCGTCCCAATAAGCTTAAAACAATCATACTTATACCTACCTTCTTGTCGACCTATCCTAAAGAGGGTTAATCCCAATTCTATAAAGTCGTAACTCGCTTAAAGGTATTGCAGTTCAAAACGTCAAATGCGATTTTCTCCAAAGAGGAAAAATTGACATACGAGTTTCTAGAAACAACCCGACGAGTTGTGCACAGAAGTACAAACACTTAAACACAAAATCATCAATGCAGGGCTTATCAGTACGTTTGTCTGTAATAATACTATACATTTAATAAATGAAAAAAACAGAACGTTACTCCTTAATTCATTTTGATAACATTAGGTACGAAATTGTTACAGTTCAAACATGTTACCTAATCATAAATGCCTGTCGGAATCCACAAGGCACTTGCAAAAGGTGCATGGAGTTTGAAGGGTAGATATTCTCAAATACCGCCCTAACCACGAACAAGCAATACATGTTGAGGAGCAATTAATCCGTACAAACCATATACTGCTTAAAGAAACCGCAATATTTTGTCAGTACAGTGTTTTATTTCATTACATTTTTTTCTTCAGGTAAGATATTTATCGTTTAACAGGACATAAAATAATGTGAAATTCCTGAAGGCAGAGCCCTCCAAACTGACAATATCAGTCCTATTCTGGATGAGCTATTTCGTTGTTACATTTACAATCACCTAGGTTCGACAATAAAATGGGTCAATGGTTTATAGCGTAACTACTTCTTTTGATGACAGTTTAAAACTTAAAAATATGTGTTTGTAGGATGCTATGTCAATATCATACGTGTATTTATCATTTGATATTATCTACTCTGTATTTTGTCACTTGAGTGACTCAATGCTTTGTTTTATCTCTAGGTACATATTGCCATATAAAGGAACTTATACTTTTGGGAATCTTTGCATTCATTTTGCTAATATAAGTAGACCAATATTTGAAGTAATCTGTATATACATTTTGTCATACAAATACGGTAATATGTCCTGGTACCTGTATACAAAATTAGATTAATATTTTAAGTCATCTTTTAATGTATTTTGCCATGAAAGAATATTTCAAGCCATCTCTAAATACATTTTGTTTTATGTTACAGTATTAGTTCTTGGTATCTATACACTCAAGTAGGCTAATATTTAAGTCATCTTTCAGTACATTTTGTCATTAAGGTATTTTGTGGTACCTGTGTACTCAATTAAACTAATATTTTAAGCCATTTCTAAATGCATCTATCATTTAAATTCAGTTATATGTTGTGGTGTCTTTAAACTCAAGTAGACTAATATATATTTTCTTTGTTACCTCCAAATTTATTAAACAATGTACATATACAGTCGAACCTCTCTAATCCGAACTTTTCCAACCCGGAATCCTTTCTAAACCGAACACGTCAGCTGGTCCCGATTTTGTATTGTATATTTAGTGCTAAAACTTTTGTAATTAAGAACCTTTGTATTCCGAAAACCTCTCTAACCCGAACATTTGTGTCTGTCCGAACAAGTTGTACTGGCTATGAATCTAAAGTTTGGGGTAAATTCATTTTGTCATGTATGTAAATTAATATTACGGTGATACCTCTACATAATAATATTCTTTGTTATTAAAATGACCTTGTATCTGTACATTTGAGATAATTCTCAATGTTTCTAAGTGCATTACTGAACTCATACCTTTGGATATCTCTAAAATGGTAAAATGGTAATGTCATTTAAATAGAATAATTAATGCTATGGACTAAAGTCTTATTTAGACTGTAATATTATTATCTTTTTTGATGTAAAATATGTTTATGATTTTATAAGACCCCTCTAAACCGGCCGAGCCCGGTACCCGGTCATTTGGCCAGTTTAGAGGGGAAACCAGTTCACAGAGGAACCGGTTTAGAGGATTTCCATTGTACTGCTTTCATACAATGCCTTTCTAAGCGTGAAGCAATGAAATTATACAGGACTATAAACAAATGGTCTTAATTCCGCATTCAAAGTCATCCCTTAACATATTGCAATCAAGCCGTACCAAATGTCGGGTACAATGCTTAAGAACCTAATTATGACAAGGTCTAGCCTTGGAATGGAAAGACAAATAGGCTTTCATACAATCAGACAGTACAAACAAAATAAGGATGGGTAGGTTGGTCTAACACCTGGTCTAACAAGAGGTACTATCCGTCCCTAAATGATTTCCTACTTTGGAGCTTCCTGTAAGAAACATAAGGGCCGGCGCGAGGAAATAGGGTTGATCAGGTAAACGTAAACACTATTCAACACTATATTTTTTCTGGCATTTTCATCAACTGCTGAAATAAAGCATACAAAACTCCATAATTAAAGTAAATACATGTACAGTAAAAACTTGATATTGTGCCTACCCTAGGTATGCGAAAAATCGGTCAAAATAATGATGTGGTTTATCAAGTTGAACGATATGGGAGTTACAGGAAGCCAGTCCGAAAATAAGTGGTCGTAATATTGAGGTGGTCGCTATGTGAGGTTTTACTGTATATCGTAACTAGTATGTAGATGGTCTAGTTGATACAGAGGAACCAAAGTTCACTTGATATATATTATGCGCATGTTTATTATCACGGGTGTACTGAAGGGGAAAATCATGTAGGCTTTCTCATTATCGTTATAACATACTTGATAATTTTAATATAGTCAATTTGAAGCTATTTGTAATTGAGATCCGTTATAGTACATCCAGTTTCTCAAGTCTGTATTTAATTGTAATTTCAGAAGAGTGTATTCAATAAAAAGAGGCCTCTGTGACTGATAAGGAAATACTGATTCAGATTGTGTTCGATACAGTATGATGAATCACAAAATACGTTTTGCTATCAAGACAACAGATAGACAGACAGACAACTAGACAGGCAGGCAGGCATCAAACAGACAGACAGACAGACAGACAGACAAACAGACAGACATAACGCTTGATACACGGATACACTTTTATTCCGGTCATAAAAACATAATATATGGATTCATATGAATGAATATTGTGATACATTCATACATATGCTTACATTATAACAAAAAGAAAACGGATAACGCTCATGTTGAAGGTTTTATAAATTTTAAAAAATCTCACCTAAGTTACAAAATTCACTTACAATAGTTTTAGTGCTTTCTTGCGCAACATGATCGTCGTTTACTCGTGGTTTATTGCTCATAATGTCCAAAAAATATTATCTCAAAATGTGGCGGACAGATTTTGAGAACGTTAATAATTTTTATAGGTTTCTATGATAGAAAATGATTTACCGTGAGATTTGACAATTTCTGAACTAATTCACCTTTAATTTTGTGTTGGAGTCTATGTTAGTAGTCAATTCTTCAAAGATTAAAGAAAAAAGATATATTTCAATTAAAACGCACGGTGAAATGATGCAAGTATCAATTTAATTTAAAGAAGAAAAATATATATGTCATATATATATATGTATGTATTTTTTTGTATTTCTCAACAAGGGCAACAACTCTTACAAAATTTTCAAAATGATTTTATAAAATATATAAAAGTATCTAAGGGTAACTATCAAAGAAATAACGATTATTGGACAATACTATTTTAATAATATCAACATTTTTAGAACTATGTTGTGAAGATAAGTTGAAAGTATAGTACTATGGATATACATGTGTACTGCAAGAAAAGTTAGAAAAATAACAGAATAATTGCCACATATAGAATCCCATGCGCTTGAGTCTGTGGTTAAAATAAAATTCATAATTGAGCTATACCTGCGAAGAAAGGAAGGAAGAAGGAAAAAAGAAAGAAATGAGAGGAAGGAGGAAAAAAGGAAGAGAGGAAAAGTAAAGAAAGAAAGAAAGAAGGGAGGAAGGAACGAAGGAAAGAAAGAAGGAAAGGAATGAAGAAAGGAAAAGAGAAAAATACAAAGAACTAAGGAAGGAAATGAATGAAGAAAGAAAAGAAAGACATAAATAAGAGAGACAAAAAGGAAGAAAGAAAAAAAGAAAGAGGAAAGGATAGAAGGACGAGGGAAGGAGGGTGTTGAAGGAGGAAATGATTCATATTCACATACAACAATTTTGATCTAACAGGTTTCCTTTCGTGCGTGGTTATCACACTTTGTGGTTTGTGGAATGAAGCAGGTTGTGGCAAAGAAAGCTTACCCGATAAGTGGAATAAGATGTACTGTCAATTAAAGATAATGTTTTAACCACACAATCATTGAGTTACTAGGATACATTCAAAAATGCTGACCTTGAGTTTATAACTTATTTAAACATCTGCCAAACCACATCCCGCTATTTCCGATTTGGCACGATAAAAAAGAAGTTTTAACAGTAATTGTACATGTATTCACTTATATATACTTATATAATTACAGCACACACAGGTTTCATTTATGTAAGATGGCCAACAGATACAATTAAGATAAGAATAAGACTGACTTCATGAAACAATCCACATTTTAATATAATGGCTTTTACAAAAGGTGTAACTGTTGACATGATTGGAATTATAAGAACCACAAAATAAAACAAGATCATGAGAGTAAGTTTGTTCAGTGTCATGAAGAATTAGAACAACATATTCAATCCTAGATCTATGAATGATACCGTGTGTTATCATATTTGGAAACATACGAGCATCCTTCAACTTTTGGTGTGATCCATGTATGAAACATTCCTATTTGTACGATATAGATGTTTATTTGTGTAATTATGAAAATTTGTTTGCTATGCTATGCTATGACATGCTATGCTATGCAATGCTAAGCTAGGCTTACAATTCAACTTGTATAGAAAAAATGTATGATTGATTCGCGGGCCCTCATTACAAGGTTTTTTTGAAATTTTTAAGTGTTCGCTATGATGTAAAACCCAAATGGAAAAGCTCAGTCTCCTCATGCAAGTTGTTTTTTAAAACGTTTGTTGAGCAACCTGAACAGTGAACAATGTTTTACATTAAACAATTGTACATGCAGACAACTAAAATATCCACAAACTTGTGTGGATATGAAATTTCAAGAAATAGTAAATACCGGTATGTACTCATAGTTTATTAGTTGATAAAGTATGCACTAAGTTTGGCAACCGAAATACTGCCCACATCCTGTTCGATTAACAATAAAATGCCAATGTCAAATGAACACCCTTTGTTCGTTCTTTCTTTTTTGATGTTGGTGATATGACGAACAAATGCGTACATTTTAAATTTTGGAGTCACAAACCAGTTGTCCTATCTGAAAAACTGAAATGCTTGATAGAGTTTAAAATGGTGCAAAAATGCAGCGGCCTGTGGCGGGTATAGTAAGCAGGTGTAATTCAGTTCTTAGTATGATATTTGTACAAAAAATATCTGTAGATCATGCTCATCCAGTAAATAATTAATATTAGAATTTGATCAGTCTTGACAAAACATTTTAAATAATAGTTACATTATTACTAGATGTTCTGGTACATACACTTTATGTTTCCTTGTTTGTTCAATAGTTTTCAGATATAAATTTGAAATAATGATGAAGATGGTGTTTTGTGAAATTTATTGAAATGTACCCCCAACACCGTCCTCTATGTCCATATACGTCCATACTCACACAAAACAGTTTAAAAGTACACGCATCTATTATTATGTCCTACCCAACTCCGAGACACTTTTCTCATTACCTATTAAGCAAACTGGGTCTCTCTTTTCAGACTACTCCGTTGATATTTAAAATAGCTATAAGAAAAGTACACCAATATATGTTATATTTCCGTGAATGATTCGACGCTTCATTTGCATATTGTTACAATAACGAAATAATACTTCAAAATCACCACTGGACAATGAAATCAAAGTTGATTGAACGCATTAATACCCTTAAGAACCAATAAAAGGCATGCGAACTAAACAGTTTCATTCCCAACAGTATATTTTTACGGAGGACCCAAAGTGACATTGTTCCTCTACTATGTTTGTTAAAACGCGAGATATCTTTGTGGCAATGGTTAAAGAGGAGCTGAATTTTGTTAAAATCCTTCCAACAAATAGGTGTCTTATCATTCTACATAGTGTTAATAAGATAATACAAAATCGCCTTTTGACCAATACTAGGTGTAACAGAACATTACTATCAGATATGTGTTAACCCTCTACCTCATAATACCGCATTTCTCCGCATATGAAGCAGACGACTTTTGAAAACATTATGACAAAAAGCCATTGTTTGTAATGAGTAACAGCTTCTTTTGCCACAAAGTTTTCCTCTCTGTCAGAAAGAAATAAAACAATTTTATTAAATAAATTGATGTTTTGTTTATTTGCTTTGAATTTGGAATAGTTCAAAATATGCTTATGAGGAAAAGGGTTAAGGGTTGTAATATTAAAAGCTGTCATTTTGGGCTTGTGTCAACGGATATGATATTGCAATAACGCTGTGTGATTGTTTTAAATTAAATAGTGGGTAACCAATGGCTCGACTTAAATTATGATAACGTCTTTCGTTCTATTTGAAATATTTTGTTAAATTTTAAAACAAGTTCATTGCCTCTAAATATGATATACAATACAATATGCTGTACACGTTTCAATGCGAGGTTTAATTAACCTGTCTGCTCTGCTCCGAACTTTTATTGTCTGCTTGCAAATTCTGATAAAATCAAACATTTCAGAAATGTTTTCTTTGAGCTAATAAATGCATCAGTGATGTTAAAGATTCGGCTATTAGGTCGAACTCGCCACTAGAACATAATTATATATATATATATGTAGATATGTATGGGTACCAAAATATATTTAGATTATACAATAAGATGTGGCGTTGGAAATATGGAAAATGCCTGGGGAATAATGGTTTGTTTATTTGACTTTTAGAAACAAATTATACATATCGCCCACACCAATTGACACTCTTTGTTCCGATGAATGTCGTAATAACAGTATGTAATGTAAAAACGAAGGCATTTCTGCCTACGGTGTCGTTTTTGTTACATTTTAACTTTCATTTCTCATAGATAAATTTAGATTAACTGTCTCCGAATTTGTTTATAGGAGGAAAAAGTACTTGTACCCACATATTGAATACTTGTATTCAAACACCTTATATTCTATAGAAACCAGTATCTCATGTATAAAATACAAATATATATAAATATGTGTATATGTAATACAGTACAACCTGTCATAGCGGCCAGCTCAATGTTAAAACATTCTCAATACAACGTCCACATATTTTTGGATCGGTTTTCATTTTCTTCTCAATTTACCAACTTAAATTAATAATAATACCATCTAAATAATAAGAAATATCTATTGTGGCCCGTACGGTGGTCTTAATCAGTGTCACAACATTACATAATGTATAGAGTCCCTGTCTAAATATAGAGGTTTTACTGCCTGTCATTTTATTTTGTACACCTCGGGACTTGAAAACATCTTTTGTTCTAATTCGCTCAATGTCATTACGAAGAAATGTTCATATTGAAAGTTTAATTTGTTTAATTCGTGTATTATATACATTCAAGTGAAAATCTTGTCAGTTTTATGTTTAAATTGTAATAAACAAAGTAAGTTGTATTAAAAAACATTGTTTTGAAACATATGTAGTTATCGTTTCTTATTTGGTGGACTAATAATCAGAAGTAAAAATAGGAAGAAATATTTTCACCGGGGTTTAACACCGTTTTTCAACAATGTTTCAGTCACATACGGTGACCGGTTCACCTAACAAGTTTTCCTGGACTGTATACTAACCATTACTAACTTACCCTTCCAAAAAGAGCCGGTAACCTCTCTATATATGGAGGAAAATCGACATTTTTGTCGAATTTTCATAGAAGGAGTAAGAAAAAATTATAGGAAATTATTTCAGTTACAGACGGCTACGTTTTGTAATTATATATATGAGTGTGTGTGTGTTTAGCATTTTTTTAAACTTTTTAACTATGATCAAAGTAACATTGAAAATATAGAATCGTTTGTACCACATAATTAAAAGGACATACAAGATCAAATAGGAATCATGTGACTTTAAATATGTTCAGTGGTATTCTTAAAAATGTTAGTTTGCGATTAACAGTGGGTACGTAGGTAGGTAAGTAGGTGGGTATGCATTTTGTGGATCCCATTTTATTCTTGTTTTGTTTCCTCTATATGCCTGTACTGAAAACTAAAGCAAAATGAAGGACAAAAAATGTTGAAATTGTTAAAAAAGTTTCTTGGGTCGCGGGATTTTTAATGAGTCGGTCCTATAACTGCAAACCAGCATTTTTTTAGGGATGGCCCAATATGACTGTAATCTACACATGGTAATATTTGTGTATGTATGTGAAGACAGGCCTTATCTGTTAAGTGTTTTAACTTAATTTTGTAAGTGTTGTTTTAAAGAAATTTTTGACAATGATTGGCAATACTAAATAAATTAACTGGGGTCAAGGTCATTACCATTTTTTAAAAATTCATTCTTAGAATAAGAATAAGGTAAGAAATAATTCAATTATTATACAAATTAACACTCCTGTTCCAAATTTCGGCCTAAAGTAGTCTTTTCTCAGGAAAAAAAACAGGTGAACGATTATATTGTGATATAAGTCTTTTATCGTCAATGATAACATAACGTCTATTTGCGACGTCCCCTAATACGACGTAGTATTAGGATAGTTTTCGTTTTATTTCTTAATAAAGGCCTATTTTAGGCCGAAATATTGAAGAAGAGTGTTAATCTGCAGAATAATTTACATATTTCCTTCGAATTAATCCCAGAATTATATAATCTTATGGTTCGTTATGTATTTACATAAATGTTTGATCGTTTATTGAAATTCAAATCATGAATTGAAAAAAAAAAACATTCGAAAACTCATAAATTCTTTAATACGCCATATTAAGAGTATATATTGTCATGTTATCAAATCAATTATTTCTGCCTAAAATGTGTATATGCTTATATTGACTATTGTCACGTGTCATCATTATGTTATCATTCGTTGTTATCAAGTCGTTGTTCATATTCTTCGAACGGTTATTTATGATCATTTTTTTAAATTGTCTGGAAATATAATATGAAATAATGCAATTATTCATTTTGTCAATTTCTTACCGAATGAAGACCAAAACTTTCAAAGATTAGTCTGTGATTTAATGAGAGTTAAATGGAAAGAATATACAAGGACTTTATGTTATTTATTAATGAATACGTATGAAATTTCGTATTAAATAGATTAAATTATTTCCGCAAAGCAATGCAGATATCGTATTTACGTTTGAGTTTGTCTCCAAAAAATAGGTGATATATTTATCAAAAAGATTTGAAAATCAAATAAGCCTATTCTTAAATTTGGTTTGATCACTAAGGTAACCGTTTTACTAACTTACATAATGCATGAATTTTCGCATTTTAAAATAGTTACCCCGTAAGAAAGATAAATGTATTCTTATTTACATCATAAATAAAGATATTTAAAAAACGGTCGAATATGATTACAAACCACATGAAAATTTGGTAAAATATTCGATTTTGTTCAAAATTTGTAAAGTTAACCAAACTTGATTCAATTAAATATAACATACTGATTTAATAAGACCATTTTAGTCATTTGTTTATATTACATTTTATGTATTATTTATTTAATTTGTATCAATTTGGAAAGGATATGAGAAGGGTCACCCCCGCGAAATCTGAAAAGCACGTCACTCAAACCTTAGGCCTTATTTTGCTTAAAAAATCAAAAAAAATAAATTCAGATATTAATTTACCTAATAAATAACCGTGCCGTTTTCATTTCATTTTTATGACATTTTTGTATTGTCTCTCAAATGTTCAAACTGACCAATGGTTCCTTAACCAAAAACCGGCCTCGTTGTATTGAAATACAATAGATTTGAGTACAGTACACTTTTATGAGGTGGTGGGGGTCCCTTGCCCGTAGGAAATACTATGGAAACAGTTTTCTGTTAAAATTTAATACAAGGACAAAACCATACTATTAGGAATTTTTATCATAGTTATGGCTACAATTTTATGTTGGGGCGACTCACTAAAACAGCTTTATCATAACATGTAACTTGTTTAGTTAAATACTTCGATGTCAAAATAAATAAAATTCACGACTCATTCGTTTATCTCACTTTTTGAAATTTTACAAAACAAAAACACCCCTATCAAACAAATACATATTTTCAATGATTAAACATATATTTATATACAACATGATATTATTAAATAATTTAACAATTAATAGATATTTACGAATGGTATGTTCAACCGGAAAATAATTCTACGGTGATAAATTGATCTTTGAAATGTTAGTTATCAGTTGACAATAATTTCCACCACAAATAGCATAATAAAAAATTTCAAGAAAATATTACTTGATATGACGACATATATAACCCGACAAATATTGATATAAAATGGATGCCGACACCTTTTTGCTTGCTAGTTATATTAAATGGAATGATTTTGAAACTTATGAATAAATAAATATTTTTTAGATTTCGTTAAAATTGCATTCTATATACGTTTAAATCATTCCAAATATTGCAATTTTTGTTCATTTCGAATATATGCAAGTAAATGTATTGTTCAAAGGTAAAATGAACGAAATATTTTGCAAACGATAAAGAGAATTATTGAATTGCAGAAATATATAGCTTTATCTAACCATGCGTTAATAATCGTGTAAGTTGTACAATTTTAAGCAACAAATAATTCTTGCTTTTATTTGGGGAGTTAGATTGGATAAGGTGTAGTGTAGTAACGAAATAATAATTATTCAAGAATAATTAAACTCTAAGGGTATTATTCATTACAGTAAAACCTCGATATTGAGACTACCTATGGGATCCGAAATATCGGTTGTAATAATGAGGTGGTCTCGTTATCAAGTTTAATTTTAGGGGAGTTATTGAAAGTCGGTCCGAAAATAAGTGGTCATTATAACAAGGTAGTCGTAATATTGAGGTGGTCGCTATGTGAGGGTTTACTGTACTAGCATTTCAATATCAAATTTTATGTTGAATTTCAAATTTTAATCAAATGTTAAGTATTTTAGTTCCTTGTCTGTTTTATAATAAATTCAAAGATTGGCGCATGAATTAAAACAAACATTCTTCGTTGAAGTATCGATTATTAATATACAAGCGTCGTATTCATCTTGCAATTAATTCTCAACACAAAATAAAACATCCATTGAACTTTATTATTATTTTTGTTTTGTTAATAAACGAAAAAAACATTTCATCTACCGTGTGTTACTTATTTTCAACAGTGTATATAGAACATCATACTTCACGATAGATTATATAGGTTCATCTACCATGCAATTTGGATTCAAAAACTTTATTTATGATAGAATAAATGAGTCTATTAAACGAAAACATTAAATTGATTTGAAAGGTTCCCAAATTTCGAATGGCGTCGAAGCAAAGAGAATACTTATTTTGATAATTTATTGTGAAATAAGTAAAGGTTTTTCGTCAGTTATCTGAACAGGTGGTTAAATTAGAAAATATTAAATGATAGATATTTTTATAGTTAATTTAAATGGTTATTTTTCTACATTGAATAAGACAAACTATTTCACTATTTTTAAGAAGTTGATGTAAGTTCTTATTGCACAGAAATAGATATCGTAAGTAGTGCGCAATTGTCAAATCGACGCTTTTGTGCGACACGTACTAACGACCCCATAACCCCATAAAAATATTCATAAATCATTTTCTCCACTCATTCAAACGGTCATACATGCGCAAGTTTTAAGCCCTATAGCTGAGACTAACTTGAAGCCCTAGAATCAAGGGATTATATACATGTATACATATTTGTACATGTAATCTTTTTTTCAAATAAAATTTAGTATGTTTTTTATACGCAATAATATCCTCAATATTTAGGTATTAATCTGAAATTGACGCCTTTGTCAGCGAACAAAATTCAAAATTCAATTAGAAAATACAGACATGAAGAAAATCTAGAGTCATCATGACTGATGTGCCATTTTATATCACTTATCTATATGCACCCAGACATCGGATAACAAATCAGAAGATTACGTTACAAATGAGTCTAAAATAAATACTTAGATAAGGCCATCTTTAAAAAATATATTGGTTTGAGGTTACACAAACCAATCATTTAACAATGGCAGGTTAGTATACGTTTTTTAAAAATAATATGCTTCTTATGAAAATGAAAAGCTGGCTAAAGAACGATTTTTTTTGTCAAAATCTCTGACAGATTTTCAGGGTCGGGGTATATTTGGATGAGTCAGTCGCGTAACAGCTAACCAACAATTCTTTCAGTCTGGTCTAAATGTGTGACATGTTGCATTAGATGTACTTTCATACAGACTGCTGTCGCAATATAAGGTACATGTGTATTACCTATACTAAGTAGAAAAATGGACCATGAAAAGAGGTCCGCATGATAACAAAACATGGGCTGGGTGTTATAAATGGGGCTTGCTTATTCATAGTACTTATCCGCGAACATTTTTACCACCCCTCGTATTTATAACAACAGAACAATGCTAAGAATTTTTGTTCTATTTTAGGGGTTGGAGGATTTTCAATCACTTAAATAAGTAAGAAGCACAAAACAATTATAACGGAAGTTTGAACATTATGAACTAGTGTCCCACTTGATATTTAGCAATTAATTATATTTCTCCTAGAACTTTCACTCTAAGATCCGGGGGTTGTACTACACACCGTTAGACAAAAGGGAATCTACGCACCTGAAATGGACGTTTTGCTCAATAATTATAATTTTACTAAATAATTATAATTTTACTAAATAATTATAATTTTACTAAATAATTATAATTTTACTAAATAATTATAATTTTACTCAATAATTATAATTTTACTCAGTAATTATAATTCTACTCAATAATTATAATAGCGTCTTCACTTTAAAACTGTAATGACATTACAAGTTGGATAAAATTACAACACAGCTATGACATTTTGGAACATTTGTTATTCTAAGTTTTATTTGTTCAATTTATGTATAAAAATGTCAAGTGTATGTTGTGTAAGTGTTGTGTAAGTAAATGGTCACTTGCTAAGTAATCAAGAGCTGAAAATCAATGAGTATATTAAGGATAGAGTTAAATTTACCGCGGATATTTTTCTCTTTTATACATTTCCGAAAAAAATTATCCTACCATTACATAATACGTATATTGTTGAATTACTATAAGAGTCAATTTAAGTGTGAAATTAAATAAATTAAAATACATAAAGTCGAATTAACGGTCTGTTTTAGTCGGCATAAAAGTGCATTTGATATGAAGAGAAACAAAACTTACATTACTTTAAGGGTATTATTTTACTTTTTATTTCACATTATTTTCTAATGGCAATAATATGTATTAGACCTGTATACATTACGTGGCTTAATCATTCAGTACACGAAAATAAACAAAAATGTAGGAGACCTACATTTAAATAACTTTTTTGACCACCATATTTGGTGATAAACACGTGAATGTGCACAATTTCACCGTGGGGTCGTTATCCACGTGTTAAGGTAGGACGTTATTTGGATAAACGTTTTTAACCAAAAGCTAAATAAAAATCATCCACTGAGTTGTGCAATAGATATATTTAAAAAAATTCTTTCTAGCATTTTAAAGCAATTGGATAAGAAAGTATGGTCTATCCAAACTCAAGAAATAGAACACTTGTCTACGATTTCTAACTGACCACTTTAGACAATTTCTTATTTAGGCATCATGCAATAAGTATTTAAACTTGACCTGATGGTTTTCTGTAAATAATAAACTTTAAATGCATTTTAAAATTGACCACAATATTGAATCATACTGACTGTGTGTGTTATAGATTTTTAAGTTCAGAACTTCGCCTGAAACAGCGGGAACCGTGGAATTAACTTACAAACTACAGATAAAAAATATTAAACTTGATAGCTGTTCAAATAAAATGAGTTTAAATGAAGACTAGAACATCAATCAGTCACACCACAGTATTAAAACAGGAGACATTTTACACGACTGTAAATATATACAGTGTAACCCCTGAAAACAGGACTCTCTGAAAACCGGAATTCTCTAAAATTCGGACGATTTTCCAAGTCCCATTTTTTACTCTTCTATAATCAATAGTGTTCTATTTTTGTTCAGTCCAGCAGGGGTCCGGTTTTCAGGGGTTATACTGTATAGACAATAAAACAAGATCTTAAAGGGCCCATTTCAGCCGCAAACACAAGGCAATAAACATGGTGCTGCGAACTGCCAAAATGTTCAAAATAATAGGCGCGCATTCAAAATGACAATGTACAGTAAAACCTGCCCACAAAGGCCACCCTTGAGAAAGACAAAATGTGGCATTTATTGACAGGTGGCTTTATTCGGACGTCATTTCTTTCTAAATAATCAGTGACGGTTTTTCAAAGAATGGCCTTTATTCACAGGGTGGTCTTAATTCGGAGGTGGTCGTAAACACAAGTTTGACTGTAATTCAATGTCAGAGATATATGAATAAATGAGATGGGTAAAAGATTGAAAGCACTCAAACCATAATACAGATTTATACTGTACTGTTTACAATAGAATGATATTGTATTGTGAAGGCATGGATATACACAATGCTATAAGCGTGTACAGTAACACCCCTCCGAGGAACCATTTCAGTATAATGACCACTTCAAAATAAGGACTATTTTAATGTAACAATCTTTAATTTAATCTAAGATCGGTTTTTAGTAGTTCCTTAGTCATTTCAACTTAATAAAGAGACGTTCAAAACTGATTTGTGTCCAAAATGTGGTCTTAACATCGAGGTATGACTGTAGTAACATCTTAAATGAATTACGATAAAAATAATTGTAGATAAATGGTTAGAATCCAACAGAAAAATCTTGCATTGTGACCCTGATGCCTTTTAGTGTGGTCGAATTTAATCACATTTATATGCGACTAAACCCTTTTTGAGGAATTGCCCCTAGCCTTTACTTAGCCACAAATGGACAGACTAGAGAGACCGGTAATTTTAACGTGACTTTTAAATACCCCTCGTTTAATTCATACCTAATTTTGTAATCGCAAGCAATGAGTGCTACGGAATTTGGGAACACAAATCGAGAGTACGAATTTCCTTATACAAATCTTAGATATTTTTCTCTTAATATATTCTGCTTTAGCTCTATACGTCTTTTCTCAGATACATCGTCAAAAGTTAATCATGTCTAAATTGTATGTTTTTGGCTGTTCTAGAGATTGGTAATGTAGTTACTGGTGATTAAGTAGATTTGGTTTACATGTAATTGTGGATTAGAGAGCGTTGCCCAGTAGGTATGATGAAGATTAATTAAAATCGTACAGAACACGGTATTTGATTTAAATGATTGAGTAATGTTTACAGTCATGTTTGTTCCGTTAATTGTTTTGTATTATTTGGCACTGTGGGTTCTGCTTGTGTTCATTGTCCGGGTTTTTAATGTAATACTCTAGCTCTGTACTCATTACAAAATACTCATGGTCAGGTACGAAATTCTCATGGCTAGATACGTGAGTTTTACTCATGGTCATACATGCGAGTATTACTAATGGCCAGATATATGAATGTACTTACAGTCAGATATGTGATTATACTTATAGTCAGATATGTGACTTATACTTATGGTCAGATATGTGGCTTATACTTATGGTCAGATATGTGACTTATACTTATGGTCAGATATGTGACTTATACTTATGGTCAGATATGTGACTTATACTTATGGTCAGATATGTGACTTATACTTATGGTCAGATATGTGACTTATACTTATGGTCAGATATGTGACTTATACTTACTGTCAGATATGTGACTTATACTTATGGTCAGATATGTGACTTATACTTATGGTCAGATATGTGACTTATACTTACTGTCAGATATGTGACTTATACTTATGGTCAGATATGTGACTTATATTTATGGTCAGATATATGACTTATACTTATGGTCAGATCTGTGAGTGATACTTTGGTCAACTATGTGAGTGATATTCATTGTCAATTATGTGAGTTATACTCAGGGTTATGTTTATATAAGTGGTACTCCTTATCAAGTGTATACGGGGATACTTAAAAATTATATAAGTGTTGTTTGTGGTCAAGAATTGATGACAGCTGCTCATTAATGAGGTTCAACCATACTGTTCAGACATGACGTATGATAGATACATGGATAATACATTCCATGAACAATGGCACTTTTTAAACACATAAAAATGTTTTGAATATCTGTGTTTGTATAAATATGCATGGAATTCGCAAAATGTGCGGATCATCACGGGATCACTTGAATACTTTTCATTTTGATTACAAATGTTTCAATTATGAGACAAGTAATCAAATGTACTGCTTTCTGTTGTACATATAAATTCTATATACAGTCTTACTACATTTAACGGTCACCTATGAATAAACCCCAGGAAAGCTGGTTAGGTGAACCGGTCTCCGTATATAACTGAAAAATTGTTGAAAAACGGTGTGACAATAAGTCACATAAAAACAAAAACAATATGAAAAAGAATATGTGGCCACTATGACCACCAGACTTTTATTTAAAGGTGCATTTGGTCAATTACATCAGTAAAGGTGCTTGAAGGAGTGGCTATTATTCTCAGGTTTGTTGGAATCACAATAAAAAGCTTAACCAAAGGGTAAACAGGATTTAAATGTTGTGGTTATTTTTTCTAAAAGTTGCTGTAGTCTTCGGTTAGGTAGAAAAGCATCTGCAGATTAGGTCATGATAAGAGAATGCCACAATGAGGTTTGAGTTTAACATTCTACATTTCCAATCATAATGTTGTTGGTTTGTTAAAAGTTAAGGAAAACTAGAGCAAGCAATTTATTATTTACGTTTGCTGTTGATAACAATGTCTTTTATTTTTGTAATTGTCTTATTTTTCTACGTAATTTTTGTTTTCGTTTCCCCGGGGTAAGTATGAGGCTGGACTCCCAAATCTAGTCTAAACTACCTGTATACCGTTGCTACAGACCGTGCCGAGGAGGTACCCTCCAGGAGACTGTGTTTTGTTCCCTATGTTGTGCATGTTTCTAATTGTTTGGTGGGTTTTAGGTTAATTGGTTATAAGGAATGTAGTATGCTGGGGTTGGTTGGATTTTTACCCGCATTTTTTTACTTAGGAATTCTTCTCTGGGAATCTCATTTCATACTTCATATGATATTAACGCATTAAAACGCTATACCGTCTAAGTGACATTTTGTAAATTTTGTTGTCATGGTTGTGTCCCTTTAAAAGCGTCCAGGCATTTTTAGTTTTGTTTTCTTATCAAACTTTACAGTCTACAAGGATATAAACAAGTTTCTTTCATGATCATGTTTCTTTCTAATGAAATTGAATACCACAAAATCGCTGAATATTTTGAAACAGAATATTACATTAAAACTGATGAATATTTCGGGGCCAATGACTAATGCGTAAGACTATGTCTTATTGACTGCGAACAAAACGTTTTATTGTTGTATTTCAACAAATCGTGCTCTTATTGGAATTTTGAAATTTCTGTTTTAAATAAATGATATGTCGTACAAATACCCTGTGTATATTCCAGACGGTATATCTTCCCCAAATATAGAATAGTTTTCTTATTTTTTGCAAACCTACCGACAGCCTTGCAAAATTGAATATTGTACATGAAATGAAATAATGTGATTAATATAACAGTGATACTTAAAATTTGGAATGATGATTCTATGTCCCAGTTGTATCGTTTATTTAACATAGCATATTACTGTTATGTTCATTAACAATGTTATAATTCAGCAGTTCAGGTGGTTGTAATAAACACTTATATGTCTTAGATATGATCCAGTTGTGCAATTCTTACGATGACCGCTTTGAAACTACTCAAAACAAATAATCATGTATCTTGCAAGCACTGAATTGCACCTACACAAATGACACTTTAAATGATTACATTCGAAATTACGTAAAGTGGTATTACTACAGTGTTGTTATTGTTGTTGTTGCTGCTGCTGCTGCTGTTGTTGTTGTTGTTGTTGTTACTGTTGTTGTTGTTGCTGTTGTTGTTGCTGTTGTTATTGTTGTTGTTGCTGTTGTTGTTGCTGTTGTTACTGCTGCTGTTGCTGTTGCTCTGGTTTTTTATCATTAATGTAAATAATTCTGCAGCCGCTAAATAATAGTTTATTTGATATAAAATCAAATTTTAACTAAAAGGAGGAAGAATCAACTCAATAGTGCTAAATAAAATGTGCAAATGTATTTCATACAACCAGGATAGACTGGTTCAGTTTATTATCACTGTCGCCTTAGCAATATGTACGATAGACTGGTCCTTTTCTGGGCATGAGAAGGGTCCGTAGAAAATTGAAATTTACGTTATATTAAGACTTGATAACTAGCAACCATTTTTTATTATCAAAACCTTGGAATTTTGAAATGTTTAGGAATTCTAAACATTTCTTAGTTCTTCAGATCATTAACAATACAAATTCTCTCTGTTAGAAGTATTACCATTAAATTCTTGAAATTGTATTTAATACTCGTATTTTAAATATAAACCCCCTTTTAACGCTCAGCAATTTGAACAACCTCATCAGCATATTTCGATAATACATTCACAATAAAATACATATAAATACGAACTATTGAAATCACTACAAACCGCAAAAATCATTTTCCTTGAAAAGAGATTTTTTGCTGTACTTTTCATCAGTGATTCATTAATGATGTTTTAGCTACTGTTTGATCTGTGTATATATTATTTCATGCATGTTGCTTTGCATTTCTGATATCTTTGATAATACGATGACAAAATTTGTTAAATAAGCCATGAAAATATTGCTTACGTATAACAGTGCGCGAAAACCCTTGATAGAGCCTTATTTACATACAAACATATTTTGTAATAGGAGAAATGCTATTTTTTTCTACATTAGAAATGAAAGCTGTTTAAATTACAGACACATATAATCTTGCTCAAAGGATCTTGAATGTGTTTGATTTCTTATAAATTCCGGTTAATCATTATCTTAAACCATGTAACAACCTCACAGTCATATCTTTAGAATAACGTGGTATCCATAAATTAACAATAACCTTTGCCAAGGCCTATAACTTACCAACTGTTTCGCGAAACCAAGCCATCTAGATGATGCGGTGATTCGGCATAATATAGTTTGCCCATACACAGCAAAATGGTCTGCAAGAAAACGTTTGTCCCTATGACTCATCTTGGGTCTAGACAAACGATTCAGGCTTATGATAAACGGAGCAATTGTCAATAATTCTTAAAGTAAATGCGCCAAATCTTAACACGCGCTAGACAGAAGCCGCTCAAAGCTCTTTTTATCTTGGGCAACATTGTTCATTCTTGTCTCGTAGTTTATAACATATGTGTAGATTTGTGTCATTAATTGAGATATTGTCTGCGTGAAAATACATTGATAAGCGCGTATTATACCATAAAATATCACCCTTAGCATTTAAAAGACTACCACGGTTATTAATTAAGATTATTGTATCTGTAAAATATTTCAATCCATTGCAATAATTTTTTCCATATTGAACCAGTATTAAGTTTTCATTTTTAAAGTCAAACAGACTACATACTTAATTGATACGAGGTTTTACCAGTTCTGTGCACCGTCGCGATATTTTCTGACAGTTGCTTACGGCTGTCGTGACAAACGGTTGATTATATTGCACATAAAAATTAATAAAAATTAATCGTTTTTCCATAAAAAATAACGATATCACCTTCTTGTCTTTGAGGAATTCTATCTGGATATTTTTGTACAGACGGCCCCGCGTGAACAGAAACAAAGGCAGACAAAGGATTAACTCGTTCATTCATTTGGTGATTTGTTTTACAGCAAAAAGTGATCAGAAAACTAATTTTCATTTAATTATATAGGACAAAAGACAAGAATTTAATGCTTAACTCGTGCAAATGTTATCAAAGCGAGTGATTGAAAAGGATCTATTTCCGTGTTGGCGGTTGAAATTAATTATCTAGGCAATTTAGTCTTAGTTTACGTGTTCATAACGTGAAATTTTAAAAGAACTGAACCAAACTGATGGTGAAGTTTCATCTTTTATGTTTTAATGCAGATATCCATTTAGAACTAGGTTTGGATAAATTCATAACTCGCAGTGAATAATATACCTTTATGACAGACATTGGGCATTTGGTTAGGGCATTTAAAAGCTAGCATATGTCTGCGGTATAAAATTCCAAACATATGCGAGATTACACCAAGTAGGACCATACATAAGAAAATTTTCAACTATATAACTAGTCTGAATATGTCTGTATAAGTTGTTCATGTTTCTTCGCTAAATGTAGAGCTAGTTTACACAAAAGTAAGATATCCATGTTCTTGCCGGAGGTAGACGAAGACTGGAGATTGTTGACATTGTATTCACCGTCGTCAAAGGTGGATGAAAGTTTGATACAGTGCGATCTGTTGTTCTTTCCATGATGTAACTATTTGGCAAACAGTGAATAGATAATGAAGTTTTGTCGTCAAAGGTAGACTTGTAGATCGTCCGATGTAGAGATCTTGATCGCTGTTCCCATTTGCAAATGTGACATTAATATTTTGAGCAGGTTGTTTACGGTTTCCTGAGAAAATGTCTAGACTGGACAATGCAAGACACCTAATTCGATGTCAAAAAACGTGAATACATGCTTTGGATTGTATGAAAATATAACTGCGAATGCCAAAGGTAGATCTATACATTGTGTTCACGGTGTCCAAGCTAAATCAAGAAGTAGGGCTAGACTTTTAAGTTCGGTTGATTTTGTCCATCAGAATATATATAGACCACCAGTATTCGTTGATTTTTTCTAAGCTTAAGCTCGGATAATATAAAATGGTGTGCAGTTAGCTGTTTTCAATAGCAAATAGGCATTTGTTAATTAATGACATTGTATCTGTCCGTTGCCACAGGTAGATATTCGCTGTCCAAAATATAACTTGCTGAACATTATAGCTAAAAATGACCAATAGCAGACAATGAATGGCATTTTGGCAAGCACGTGTCAAGAGCTCAATTAGAAAACAACAATAACGTGTTGTATGTTTTTTTTACAAATGGTAGATACAAGCGGCCAAATTTTGTGACATGTGTTGTTTCCATAAGTTGGGCACGACCGAATAATGCATATTATTATATATATTTTTACCTACGGTTGAGCTTAAACATGCCATATTTGCCAAGGTGAATGTTCTTACCACTGGTCGAACTTGACAGTAAGAGTTATGACTTGTTTGTTTGTTGTTACCAAAGGTATTGCAGGGCTGGATAATGCAAGTCATGCTTTACAATATTTTCCACATTCAGACTGATCCCATAGGAAAACATTGTCTAGACAAACATTCAAACAAGGGTGTCCGGAGGTAGGGCGAGATCGTCCAATGTTAGAAATGTTGTTATCTGGTCCCAAAGGTAGACTACAGTTATTGATACAAACCGCTCTAAGCTGGAACTTGACGAGAAGCTAGACTGGAATATGCAAAAGATCATACAACAGGGAGAAGTTTATTTTTGAAGGACAAACTAAAATAAAAGCGGGTAATACAAGCTCAGACAGAATGAGTTACAGATTATTTGAAAGTTGAACTTGAAGCATCCAGACAATATCGCGGCACGCACAGACCTGGCAATTATGTTGAATATTCACCTTATGTTTACCCACGATGTACCTTTTGTAAATATTGTCTCGAGGTATTTGAAAGGAATAAAGTAAAATGCATGTTGAATAACGTTTTATATGTTCAGTAGTTAAATCAACTAGCTATTGAACTTTGTCGAGATAATTTTTTTCTGGATAGAAATGGTGTAATAGTATGAATTACTGCATGAAATAAGAATCTAAGTCATTAAAATATTTTATTCAATGTCAAAAACTAGAGGAGCTCATGTTTAAAGGTACGTTTTGTGTGTCTCAATTACGTGACCGTATGTATGCACAATCTATCCATATGCTTAAATTGAATCATACGGCAATGTGGTGTCAAATTACAAATGGTTGGGATTTAAGAAATGTAGTGTCAGTCCATAATCAAAATTCCAGATCGAAGGAGAAGACACACATAACTGACCTTTCGCAAATACATTGAATTACCTAAAGAGATCGTTTTGTGAAGGCTCAATTCTACTAAATTGCTCGAGCATTTTGTGTAGCATTCAAATTGATAAATAATTTTTGAATCATGTGTACATGTCAGTCATTGAAGTAGACTGATAACTTCTTTATCTTCACCAGTCATTAAATTTTCTTTGTACATTTCATCATTGTCGAGGAAATTCCACAACACCTTTTGTACTACAAATCAAGTATTGTCAGTACATTTAGACATTTATCTTCAGTAAATCTGTCCCTGAAAAAGGTGGCTACAGTGTTTTTTTTTTTCTCATAGGATTGACCCAATGTTGATTTGTAACAAAACCCTCATTCGATAAAAAATATGTAGAATTTTACATATGAGAATTTTTATGGGTATTTCAATATTCCAATAAATTCATTTCTTGATATTCAGTGACAATAACTTGTCGCAGAAGTTTCACTTTGCAAAATCGGCCATTTTGAGACTTGTTTTTAATTAAACGTTTGTGAGTTTGCTGGCTTAAATATCGGAATAAACACGTTCTTGATTGTGAACTGCATTCTAAAACAATGCTAGGACCCAAAGCTAGTTATTCAAATCAGACTCAAGATTATAATAGACAAAGTATGTTTAAATTTATCGGTTTAATGAAAAATTGTGACAAAAATATTGTTTTATTCAGATCTGCACTGCAAAATTGCACCCAGTATACGTTTTAATGTTATGAAAAAAACAGAGATGATGACGATTAATTTGTTACATTATTTATGATGCATGGTACATGTTTACAACCTTTTTGTTGAATGTATACAAGTGGTTTATATAATTGTTCTATCTGCAGAATTGTGAATTTTGTGACTATTTCATCGTCAGGTACGCAAACTGATTAAAAAAAATATTACTGACTGAACTGTTTATAATTTATGTTGTTTGTATTGTATGGCTAAAATAAATTTCATTCTGTTCCGGTAATTGAGTTTTACTTTGATTTTTTGAGTTTGATAAAAATAATTGATTTTGAGATTAATCCAAATGGTATATTATTCCATTAATGGTTCCCGGATAGTTGATTAAGCTTTAAGAACAAATTATACGTAACAAATTTAGGACATCGACAATGGGTTCAAGTCGTGATTGCTGTAAAAATGTATAAAACTTTTCAGCGGAATAACTCCTTGCGTTGATTTTGTTTAATATCACAAACTGGGGTCTCACTTAAAAAGTCACGATAAATAGTTTATCAACAAATAAAAAAATGTCTGGGACAATGGTTTTGATTTCTTTTTGTCCCGATCGGATGAAAATGCACATATGTGTTGAAATAATAATTATAGTTTTTTTGTCGTCGTTGTTTTTGTAAGAGAGCGTGTAATTGAAAAAGCACGCTTTTAAGTTCATGGCTAAATAAACAACGTGACACCTGCTTGATTGTAGGAAAATATGTTTGACCAAGATGGACACAATTTAACGACTGTATTCCACAAATTTTTAAATTCTTGAGTGATTTCAGAAGAATATATATTGAGGTAACAATTCATTATGATTTTTTGACTGATTTTGATGATTCAAATTTAATGAGATAATACATAAATACGGTAGGTTATAACAATGCTAGTATATTTGTAGAATATGATTATTATGGCGTTATTATTGTTAAGGTCAATTGTACTGTGAAAACAATTACTAATGATGTTATTTATCTGTGTAAATATGTTTTTAACTATTTAAAATCAAAAGAATACTTGCAAATATACATTGGACAGACTTGACTAATCCTAGGTATCAATTAAAATAACATTAAAGTATATGATACGCACAATTTGTAGGTCAAAGGTCAATGAAGGGTGATAATACAGTAGTACCGTGTTAGCAACCACCAAAATAGATATGACCACCTCATTATAACGACCACATATTATTTTACATTATTTCAATACTCCCTCTGTATTTCAGCTTTTTTAAATAAAGGCCATCGCATTATTCAGACCTTTTATTTTTACTCTATAGGTGCTCTTGATAATAGGGTTGTACTGTATATGTCTCAATAAAAATATGTCAATTACCACTTCCATTCTCAGCGTTGCATAGTATAGATTTAGTTCGTGAGGTAGCTGTCCAGCTAACTTCCGGTATGTCGGTGGTTCTACCCACAACTTCCTCTATTGATTAAGCTGAAAAGTCGATAAATGACCCTTGCTGTTGGTGCGACGTTAAACCCTAGTGAAAAATAGACTTAGCTCATTTTAAATGATGAAGCAAAAATTAAGACATGTTTTTTTTACAAATGAGCAAGTCATGCTTTTGCATCATTTAGCAGTAGTTAGGTATGTCATTATAGTCACTATATATAAAGAATAAACATTAATTTAATTTGGTTTATTTTAGATTTCGTAGTATGAGTAACCGCGATCCTTAACAATTAGAATCGCATTGTATTGTACTTCATTTTACTTATCCCAAATATTTTTCAAAGAGGTAACTTCCGGAGTGCTTGATTCGTTAGTTTTATATATATATATATATATATATATATATATATATATATATATATATAATCAACTATCCATGTGTCCAGTAACTAAAACTATGTCTTTATAAAAATTCAGACATTGAAAATAGTAATGCATTTGACTCTAGTACAAGCAATCCAACTTTCAAAATTGTAACAATTTGACAGGGAAGTAAATAAATGTAACACCGGTAAAATAACGCGCGTAAGATCAAATATTACTCTTTCGATTGTCTCAATTCTGACAATATGTTAACATGCGTGACAAATTGTATATTTATATCATTCTATCCGTACTCAATTTTTGTTAATGTTAACATTTTAAAGAGCAGCGATATAATTTATTACATGCAAATAATTATATTAAAACATTCGCAAACTTACAATTTGATAATGTCATATTTCTCCTTGTTGATAATATTTTTTATTGTTATGCAATAATTTATATTTTTTATACATTTAAACAATATCTTTGCATCGCGCAGTGATGTTTCGTACACTTCAAAACGCACTTTCGTCTAGACAACTTAATATCTATTTGCATTTTTAGATTCATCGGAAGCTAATTTAAGTGTTGCAGATATGTTAAGCGTTTATGCTTGTATTAGTGATCAAGTTAACATTTCTTACCTACATAAGGCGGAGTATAAATTATAAATATCCTTTTCGAACCAAGATTTCTATACAAATATTTCAAAATAACCACATTTCACAGACAATTACTTTTATAAAGAATCATTACTTATGGTAGAAAAATAATTACGTTTGCGGCTACTTGGCCAAAGAAATAGAGCAGGTAGGCCAGAGAACTGAAATTTGGCGATTCGTCCCCAAATATTTTCGTACTTTTGTATTTTGCGACTAGAGGCTTTAAGGTCGGTGCCATAAAAATAGGGTCGATCGGACAACATTAAACACAGCTATTTTTTCTGGCCTAATGAACATGCTGTATCTACAAGCGATTATTTATTAGACTCTTAACATTAAAGGTTTAAAACCTTCCCAGCTTGATATTGTAAAATTAAATTGTATTGGCAAATATCTTTTTTTTTTCAATAAATACTAAAATGTAGATTTTTTTATCTAAATATTTTACTGGTAAATTATTAAACACTAAAGATGTATGCAAATTTTCCTAAGATATCCATCGAAATTTTGAAATATTCATTTAATCATGTACCTTTTAAATTAACAATTTAAATGACCAAATAGCGTATGAAAAATGCAATGTAAATTCAATATTTTTATAAGCCTAATTGAAACAAGGATAATTATGATCACTATAAAACCAGGATGTAAAATGGCGTTTACAAATAATGCAGTTATTTTCATATATACTTAAATATTGCATCTATGTATGTATGAATGTATGTATGTATGCATTATAACCCTGAAAACCGGACCCCTTCCGGACTGATCCAAAAGTCGGTTTTCTGAGAATTCCGGTTTTCAGAGAACTATTGATTATAGAAGAGAAAAGATGGGACTTGAGACTTCAGAGAATTCCGGTTTTCAGGGAGTCTGGCTTTCAGGGGTTTTACTGTACATATAAGTGTATGTGTGTTTGTGGAAAAGGGATATATTCACTTTGTCCTGATAGTCAGGCCCTTGAGCTAGTGCATATTTGTCCATTTTCTTAGAATGTTGGCGGGGACACAAAAATAATACTCGAAACATAAGACAGGGGAATTTCTTGGAGCTTGTGCTCAGCATATTAATAAATATGGCGTTTACGATGTAGGATTGTACTTTTTGTCGCATTGTCGTTCTCATCTGATACACGCGTTAATTATCAGATTAGCGTAAATTCCGTAGTAAGACAGGATAACGAAATTTCGCCCCAATACCTGGTGAGCCAAACCTGTGTAACAAGGGCTTCAGGGATTCAGGGATTTCTCTAGAAAAGTGGTCGGCTAGTATTTGAAATAATTCTTTGCAAGCAGTTCTGTCTGGATTTAAGATTGTCTTTTAAAAGACCCGATCGATCGGTTAATTTGTTTGATCTTTCTAAACCTCTTCAACCAGAATTTAAAAGTTACGATTCAAATCGAATTCTGACCAACTAGGCTTTTAAAATATCTTTTTGGATGCGTCTTACTAAGATACAAATAAAACAAAATGAAATAATTACGAGAAGATGGTGAATTTTATAACCCGTAGGTTCAAATATATAGGTATGGTGTATTGTATTGTATTGTAAGGTACAATTTTATAAAAAAATATTTTTTCTGGTTTTGCACCCGTTTTCAAAATAATTTCAATTATATCCTGATTGTCAGTCAATCTAACCAGTTTTCTTGGATTCAGTACCAGTATCAGCCTTGTTCTGCACAAATAATTGTCATTTTTCCTCGTAAATGATTAGCGGTGTAGAACGAATGGCCCCATACGCAATGTCTTAACCAAATCAACACAAAGAGCATGGGCCAGGCCAAAGGTTTGTACTTACGAACCCAAGATCCATAGAACTGAACCTCTAGCGATTGAGCCGAGCGGGCGGGTCCAAAGACACAAATACAGTAATACCCTTTTTCGATTCCTACGAAGCACGTTGCAAAACTTCATTTTAAAAAACAGAAAGTCATACCAGATTCTTGTAAACCCATTTCTTATATTTCGCCCATTTGAATTCTGACCAGTTCAGATTTTAATGTATCAATTTCTTTATCAAAATTTGTATCTGAATCTGTATCAGTGTATTTATTCTTCCGTATACAAAATATTCCCCCTGAAAATGATCACGTGCTCTCGATAAAAAATGATTATGAAGAAATGCATCCACGAGTCATTCGTTTATTTAGTACTATAAGATTATAAACTGATCACAAGTTATTTGGACTGACTTTTCAAACTTTGGCAATACAAGAAATTTATTTCTTTTACGTATTGTTACGCCCACAAAGCACTGATATATGTGTCTATGTAGAATAATTTGCGAGAAAATAAATGTTAATATTACTGGTAATAAATAAACAGATCCATTTGAAGCCAAAGTATACACTATTTAATATTGAATTCAATCTGCAGCCAATTGATTAAAAATGAAAAGTTTGAAAAGGCGCAAGTTAATAATTCGTAATTCGAAACGAGCTGTTATGCCCTTAAAAAAGTGTGACTACCATTTAATACAAACCGTTCAATATAATTTATTTAAAAGCTGCAAAAATAGACGTTTAATTTTATAGTAGGTTAGATGTACATAGTTGAATAATATCTATACTCTATCTGGTACAAGTAATTTTTTAAAAAGACCTAGAGATATATAGAACGAATCTAAAAAATACTTTTCACCAGCGGTTTTGATTTCTGGGCGATAAACAATACGTTAGTCGATCTACAGTGTACTTATAACATATATAACATATACAGCTATTGTAACATAAATTTGTACCATCGTATTTATTACGATATCGTATTATTTTACGACTAGATGAAAAAATTAATGATAATTGCCGATTACAGGTGCTTGTGGTTAACCATTTTACCACAACATATATAAATGTACGTACAATGATTTTCTTATTAAAGTAGTTTTGATATGTATTGTGTAATGGTGAATATAATATCAAAACATTCAGCCTGTCTTTTATTATTATGATTATTATTATTTTACATGAATATAATATATAATTAAACTGAAAATTTGGTTTAATTGTTACCAGTGTCCTTCATAAAATATATATTTCGTTCTTTTGTCTCTGAGGAAGAAACTCATTTTTGGGGGTATATATAAAGAGGTGGTTCCTTTAAAAATCGTGTCAAGAGAGAAAAGTCGTATATTCGTTACATTTTTCATGAAGTTCTAGTTGCAAAATTGTAATTATGTGGAAAAATTAAAAAACAATAATTAAAAAACATTACACAATTATTAAAATGACCAACAATATGCAAGAATATACGTTTTGTCTTTATATATATTGGTATTCTTACATACTCTAGTAAATGACATGGGCGATAAAAATGCTTTACTTAAAAGACAAATTGATAATTTTTACCTATGATAATTAAATGATAACATAAATTATATGTTTGTAAAAGATTATATCGTCAGTTTAACAATTAATATAGTATAGTTCTGTAAATTGTGATAATATTTAAGAAAAGCCTGTTTCGAAAGTTCAGATCAATTAAATATATTTACGATTTCGTAATTACCCAACTGAATTTTACTAAAATCACACACATTAATGATATCATATACATGTTACTAAAGAACATTTTTAGTTATCTATTTTTTAGCATAGTTATAAATTTTGAATTTCAACACATACCAACGTGAGAACGAAACTTTAGTAAGGGAATTTGAATTTCAATACAATGACCTACGTATGAACGAAACTTTAGGAATGGAATTTTGAATTTCAGTACAATTACCTACGTATGAACGAAACTTTAGTGAGGGAATTTTGAATTTCAGTACAATTACCTACGTATGAACGAAACTTTAGTGAGGGAATTTTGAATTTCAATACAATGACCAACGTATGAACGAAACTTAAGGAATGGAATTTTCCTCTGTCTTATTTATTACTTATATCCTATTTTTCTGGTATATTAACGCTTGTGGTGAAGATAACAAAGAAAATTATGATAATTACAAAAATAATTATTTTAATTTAGCCTAAATAGGTAGTTATATTATAACGATAATTCTTCGGTTTGGGTTCTAAAACGTTTTTTTCTGCGATTTCATTACCAAACACTTTACCAAAAACGGCGAAATTATAGAATATATCATTGATCTTTTTTGTATGTATATGGGTGTAAATTTTATCATATTTGTTATCATATAAGCTTCTGTAACAATTACCCTCATTACTTGTATTATCATTATATTATTCATAACCAAATTGGTCAGTTAATATTTTCCTGTGTGTCATATGTTTTCGAAGACCTTGTAAAGTGCATGCACAATTAATATGACATTCAATATACTTATTACGAAATAATATACGTGTTGTTATTATTAAATATATTGATAATTACATAGAAAGATGTTTTATTATAAGGGTTAGATTGTTATAATAAACGTTACCCCGCAAAAGTTACCGAAAAAAATTATTTCATTTATTATACTGATGCTGTATTCGACACAAAACGTTACATACATATTTACATGTGTAATACATATTATATTATTATATATATTTATGGAGGTATTGTCTTTAAATTACATTATATCTTTACAATCTGAACAATTAATTGTTCTTTGACAAAATTATAATATTGTTTCCTTCAAGAAATTTATAGCAGCGTGACCAAAGTAATACATTCAATTGTTTCCATATTTTTTTTTGATAAATAATGAATAAAAAAGTGATAAATTAAAAATAATACATGTTTGTTGTCGACAATAAGTATAAAAATTATCAACACAGCTTTGAAGTCTACAAATAATATATGTGAATAAATGCAAAACACCTCTTGGAAATGCACGCGATACTGTAAGAAAATATATGTAAGTATATCGTTGTAAAAGAGCCTTAAATTTAATATATAATTAAAAGCGATTATTATTTATTAAAAAATTCATTATGTCAGTAATTCATTCGAAAGAAAGTTGATTGTATGTGTTATTTGATATTACATCCATTGATAAACTACTTTTTTAAATGATTTATAATTAAACAACAAAAGTAACGGATATTATAATAAATGGTTATTCAGCTATTAAAATACCATTCAAATGTGTAGCATTTTATATGAATTGGAAATCTTGATTCCTGGGTTTGTTTTCCTCATACTTTTAATTGAAAGTTAATTACTGAATATATAGTAATAAATTAATTATTTATCTAAACATGGCGGAAGGGTTAACATTAGTTATAACCTTCACACTATGAAACTTACGTTACTAATACAAGAATGTTGTTTTATCATGATTCTTAATCCTTAGTCAACTATTTATGTATTTCACCACAGAAAATAAGTATACATCATCAGCAACTCATAATTTTATTCTATAAATGTTGCAGACAAAAATACAGGAAAATTATAGATGCCAGACGTACACGTTTATGGAGTTGTCTCCCTTCCAATAATTACGGGCGCTGTTGCCGTGGCACGGTTTGCCGTCGAACTATTTTCTCGGGCAGCGAGGGTCTCAACATTCACCTTGGCGAGGCGTACATAGTTTGAAATACGTAAGTTAGTCTTTTTTACTTACTGTTACTTATTTTAAATGAAATATCTCACGTATTTTGTCTTTTAATGCGATGTATATATGATTTACTGCAAAGTTTTCGTGCTTACAATGAGCTGCAGGATCGGATGACGAAAATATATACGTTTTTTTTCTTAGTTATTTTCTCATGATCATGTACAATATATGTGAATTAATCTTTCGTGGCACCAAGAAGGTCTTTGTACGAAGCAATATGTACAAAATCAGTCCCTGTAACTTTGTTCTTGGACAAACGTTACTCCTGAAATTGTCGCCACGTCATTTATACGTTTTGAGCTGAAAATATTATATATGCATATTTATATTGTGTTTCATGGTATGTATACTGTGTTGGTGGCTTTGATACTTATCTCAAGTTTATGAAATTTACCGAATGTATGTGCAAATTTAGCTGTAAAGCACGAACCTTGGCTATTGTCACAAGTCGGGACGACATTTATTCGAAATAATTTAGCTGATGGTTACGTAAAGTTACATGATAATTATATATGAGGACATCATGTTTCAGGATGTTATATGATGTTATAGTACTAAAAGAAAACTCGACAATTTTAAACAGTATGTTTTAAAACCCCTTAAAAATGATTTATTTGCGCCAAAATCACAGTTGCTGGTTTTATCGTCACTTTCTGTTACAAGTCTTACATTTATACGTTTATTTATAATCATGATAGAGTAATTATTACAATCAGTGTCCTAATAATTACAGTTATGCGTACAAAGTAACCGCAATATTGCTATAAATATCATTTAACCACATTTTTCGCTTGAATTTTCAAACCACAACTTATGCGCGTTAATAATCTAGATTGTACTTTTACCACACACGGAAATATTCGTTGGTTCAATTATATTATTGGTATTTTTATCAAAAAAAATTAATAAAACAAAACAAGAACAAGTTTTAGTAAGTATATTAATTGTTTATGCTTTTTTTAATTTCTAAGATTCCAAAAACTTTGGCCTTAGGATCTTTGAAATGGAATTCTACCGTATGGCGACATTTTCTGGAATCCGAGAAAAGTTTAAAATATTTTACTTAAAAAATGAATGAAATTTAGTCTTTATATCCATTATAATAATCATTTATTGTAATATTAATAATGAATTTAAAGAGATATTGGGGTTTTTAATGGCTTATCATTAGTATTGTTCAGCTACATCAAGTTTCACTTCGAACAAATTGTTGCGCAAATGCGAACAACTTTCATATCCAAAACACCATTTTTCTTTTTTAAAAAATAGTTAATTTATAGCTGTTTATTAATTGAATACATATATACTATCATTACAATATTTATAAGTACGTTTGGGATTCTTTAAGATTCGGAAAATTAAACAACGAACTATTCTGTTACATATATTTATTTGTGTGTGCGTGTCTCGTTTTTATTTTACGTTCACTCGTATTTTTACCTTGATTTTATTAAATAATCGTATTCAAGTATTATAACACAAATTAGACATAAAGGTAAATCATTGATAAATACATTGGTGCTAAGTTTGCCAAGAAAAACTTAGTTTTTAGATAGCCATGCCTTCTTTGTTAGTACAGCCACACTTTTAATATCAGCCGAATCGTTTTTCTTCAATACCAAAATTTTGTACGGAAGATAAGATTTGTATATTCAATTGTATCAAGATTTTTTCTATTGCTATTGCGTAATTCAAGATTACAGCTATTGTCTGTAATGTATACAATTAATCTAATACAGAAAATCGTATGAGCATTGTCTTATAGCATGTAAATTATCAAATTAAAACTACACAATGAAATACTATTCCAAACAGAAAACAATAGAATATGTGAAGCAAAATTGTTCTGCTCTTATCTTCATGTATTTTGTGTTTTATTTCGGTGGTAATTTGTACATAATAAATACTTTTATATTAATATTGAGCGTGTAATTCAAGCTTTTGAAACTAGTTGTCAGGAGATGCACAATTCTGTATTATTTACTATACAACTAACGAGAAAAATGCTAACTTAATTTTTTCAGTTGTGCTGGGAGTCGAACAAGTGGCTTTGGTCACAGTCCAGGTACACAAAAATGTGCTAAAGCTTTATCTACCGATTAAAACGCTGTTAAGCTTAATTTTAGAGATGTAAAATTTTCCTGGAATTAAAAGTATTCTGACTTAAAGATTCAAGTCTTACATATGCTACCATCTTTGTTTTATCTCAATCATATTGGGGCACATCTTTGCCCAAGGATTCAGTATTTCTTATGTTGGGGATACACGTGATATTCTTCTCTTGAGCAAAAAAAAACGCCGCTAAATGATGACATAATGATTCAAAATTAAGATAAGATTGTCTTTCTCCGGATTATAATAAATTTTAATTAATTAATTAATTAAATCGGACAAAAAATCTCCTGTTTCAAAATTATTTGTAATTGCAATAATATATTATGATATTTTGTTTATTTTCTTGCATTAAAAGTATTATATTTTAAACGATACAGCTTCATTTATTGTTTAATATATTCCTAGGTACACGTGTTTCATTGATGGTTCTACATTGTGACTAATAGAATTATTATTTTCGTTTAGAATATATTTTACTTCTTTAAAAAAGCAAAAGATTGAAACCATTCTGATGTAACACCTAAATCTACAGAAAATTGACATTTTTTTAAAATTTATCTTACTTAAAACGTAGCATTTGAGCGTCAAATTGTTACTTGCAATAAGTAAAACTTTTCTTCTGTACACGTTTGTACAAAGTTCTCTTTTTCCTCTTTGTGACATTTTTTCAATTGTTTTACTATGTTAATATGCTCACAATACCAACTGATGTGCTTTAAACAATTAATTTTACATTTCTAGTTAACCTCTTTGAAAATATCTATGTTAGAATTATGATTAAATATCCGTATATCGTCAAAAATGACGAATGATTATCACACTTCTAGTGAAAGTAGAAATTATTCATTTTGAATTATTTACGGCAAATTATGCTTTATATGTCATTTATACTAAAATGTTTATCGTTTATGAGCGTATATAAATTAGTAATACCTCATACATAACAACTGTTTACTGTAAAAACCCAAAGATACGAAAATGATTTTAAAGCCCACTTGTGAAATCAAGAAAATATTTGCGTTATTTATGAAACTTTGGCTTTATTTTAAATGTCAATAGCAATCTTCATACTAGAATAAAATCACGCAGCAGACGACACATTATGAAACATATGTTTAAATGGGAAATAATTAATCCGCCTTTCCCTAATGCAAGGCAACTACACGTTTTATATTGAAATAAACATTGACAGCTAAATATCTTTGTAATTAATTTCACCCAAATGAATTAAAAGGCCTATTATGAATCAGCTGCCGTGTACTAATAACTTTCACAAAGGCATTGATTAATTTTTGCCTACTAAGCATATTTTCAATAAGATTTGTACAATTAATAAATTTTGAGATAAATATATTAAAAATCTCCATAAATAAGATTATCAGAAGTTTGTCTGAAAACGGTTCCTTTTAAACGTCAGCCAAACAAACGCCATTGTCACATTTCTGTTTTTAAGGTTTCCGAAATTGGTCGTTATATTCCGTTTCTATTAATAGACACAGCTGTAAGTAATTACATGAAATTAACAACATAGTCTGTCAAGCTGTTTATGAATTACAGGACCGAGTTTCATCATCATATTATTCGTATTTCGTTAGATAAATACGCGTTTTATATCTTCCCGTTTTTTTAAAAAAAATCATCTGAACAGATTAAATTATAAACGATTTCGACTTATTTATGACATTTTAAGTTCTAGAAACACACTTGACTGCTATCGGAAATTTCTGAATTTCTCACAGATGCATGTAACATAATCTCAAAATTGCCCCCGTCGGAGGCCTCTCGTGTCTAGACAGCGAGTAGTGTAATAGAATGACGTAATCCGAATCTTTAGATGAGACTGACGGTGATAGCGTTTTTTTTCTCCGACTATTAGATTCTTTACGTCTACAACTAGATCGAAATTTTAGATAAGTTTGAGTAAAATTTGTAATAATCTACCAATACTTAGTCGACTGCGTCTAGAATTGTGTGGTTTCTCGCGTTCATTATGGAAAATGTCTGGGGATGAATTTGAAAGTCTGCAGCACACTGTATGAAATATGTTTATGTACATGTTATATAAAGTTAATACAACTTTGTTTGCGTATACTAGGGACTAACCGATTGGTGTCTTTAAAATTGAAAATTTAATTGAAATGCACGTTTTCCACCATTTTGAATGACCTAATTTTAGTAGTACGGTGCATATGATAAATTGAAAAATAGTGTATAGCAGATCACATGACCCCAGAGACAATAGGAATTGTATACATAGTATGTTCGTCTGACCTTAATGCAGCGAGAAACAGATGATGTTTGTACACGTTAAAATTTAAGCATACAATAAAGCAAGCTATCAGTTGTACTTATGCATGAATGTAAACAAATATTACCACCTTACGTTAGATATTCCCACAGTAATGAGAATAATCCTGTACATGAATGATCAACTTAATCCGTGAGTAAATCAAATAGGAAACAATTAAAACTTGTAGTTCCATCAACATTTTGTATCAACACTATGACATTCGGAAAATTAAACATTTTGTGATTACGCAATGCATGAAATTACTGCGCAGTATCCAATGTGCACGATAATGCACGCATACATGGAGATTAAGTGTGTTGCATGTGCAGTATACAATTAAGCAGAACAGGGCTTTTCAACAGGGACATTTTTCATTTTGTTTAAAATGTGTTTACTCCGATATTCGCCGTCATTTATGTAAAACATACGAATCCGGTGTTATGCATTTAAAGTTAACTTAAATTGTAAGGATTTATTTTCATGCTGTCTGCATTGACTGACAGGCAATGAGTGCACGTACGATTAGCAGACGATATTCTGACGAATAACTCATATAGATACGACAGTTTTCGACGAGTATTTGTTTTAAATATACGTTAAATTAGAACAAATGACTCGACTAACGGTGAAAACATGAAGATTAATGGCGCTCGAGAATTCAGTACAAACCAGCCCGTGATACAAAAAAAACAACACTCATTTAAATAGAAAATAGTTAGAAGATCATTCAGTAATAAAGAACATTGAAAAACGCATTTACCTACTAAATGAAGATGCGGTAAGGCATATTTTGAAATTTGAAATAACATTTGATGTTACTCTCTGAAGGCTGGTAAAACCAGACAATTTCAATCCCAATAAACATCTCGGATATAATGTATAATGTAATTTGAAAATATTAAGCTTTAGACATATCAATATGCAACAAAAAAAACCGTCTGTGTCTATAAAAAATATCCTTCATGCCTTTGGTTACGTTGCAAAGTCTGACTGTCAGATTTGGTAAATAGAAGACAAAACATGCATCCTTAGAAATTTGTCTTTGTTCATACAATCTGGTATTTACAAAGCGAAAAGTGCTATCTAGGCATTATATTGTAAGCCTGCCACTTCCAACTTCTTTTGCTTTTCAAAAATATCATAAATATATATCCATATCCCCACCCCCTTTCTGGGAGCCGAATGTAGAGAAAAATAACTATCTAGTGGACATATTTATATGTTAGCATTAACTATTTGTTGATTAGCAACTGAGTTTTCATTGTCTGACATGCCTTATTGTCAACGGTCAGAACCCTATATAAACTGATATTCCACTTAATATAAGTATGGTCAAACCTGTGAACAAAGGCCACCCTTGGGAAAGACAAAATTTGGCCTTTATTGACAGATGGTCTCTATTCGGAGGTCAGTTTGTTCTAAATAATGACTTTTTTTTTCGAAAGAATGGCCTCTATTCACATGGTGGTGTTTATTCGGAGGTGGCCGCAAACACAGGTTTGAAGGTACAGATATTACATTCTACGCAAGAATGACTTGAACTTTTGTCAGGCTATTCGTATGTAAACAACAATCATTTGCAATCCATGGAATTTTTATGTAATAAGGCCTTTAGATGTACTTTATGATGAATAAGTCTAAAAAAATGATTCCAGAGTGACCAATTTGAACCCCAAAAGTCCATGTATTGATGACTTAACTTAGACTTAAAAGATAAGTATCTTGGATAAAGAATCAGTCATTCCATGAGTTTTTTTAAGTTTTCTGTTTTTAGAGCAATGGATCACATGAGAAAGTCATGCCAAGATTTCCATAATGTCTGTCTTTGTTTTAACGTTGCAAAGTGAACAATAATTTCATGGCACCCTAACGTAGAATTAAACTGTACATTAAGTCGATGTTGCCGCTTATTTAGTGTCATGAAACTTTATTTTAAAACGGTGCCAACAACAGAAGCCAAGTGGAATTGTCTGGACTCATACATTCAGAACTTCAAACAGGGTGTCAGGTTATTATACAAAGGAGGTTACTCTAGGGAGATATACACGAATAATTACCATTCATGATCAGACAGTTTTTTTTCTGCAATCCAGCCGAAACAGACGCGTGTAGAGACGATAGTGAATTACTCATGCATTCTTATGGACATTGACAGACAAAAAATATCTGGCTGAGCCATGCCTGAGTGTGCGGGCAGATTAAAAAAACACATTATTAGTATGTGAGCTTTCATTGTTGGCAATGATGTTAAGTATCGGATATTTCATTTCCCGGTTCCAAAGCATTGTCTTTTAGCTGCACTATCTCTATTAGTAATACCTTATTGCAATGGCTCACTGAATGTTTAGTCCTGTGTGTTGATTTTCCATTTAGGACAACGACGACTGGTGTTACAGAACAGTCCGGACCAGAATGTATTTCATCTATTTATTTATGTGAATAAGAGAGAAATTTACAGCTACACCTTTGTCAGATTCTCTGTTTATATCCTCTTACCTTTCGCAAAATGAAACCTTTAACTTGTGTAATGTATGAATTATCTTTTTTCATATTAGTTAAAATGAAGATAGCGTTAATTGAAAACAGTGCCAGACATAGCTGATGAAGGATTTTCTGTCTAGTCACAGCAAAGCTGTCAAAGTTCAGATTCCGGGGTGCATTGTCTAATATTATTTGTCTGGGAATATTTTTCTCTCTTACGTGCAGAGAATTTGAAATTCTCAGACTAAGCTTCAGTACATCGCATAACATTATGATAATATTGAGTCTGCGCGCAATTTGGCTCGTCTGTAACTCGTCTCGAGAAAAAGCAATCAAGCATTCAAGCTCCTATCGTCTGCTCTTGTTTATGTCTCGTTTTCGAGTTCACATTCGCTCCCCTTGTCCTTGAAAAACGCAATTAACGCCGTACAACATCTGTCAAAACTGTTTGCCGTCTCGGCTCGGCTTTGGGCGTTGTGTATTTTATCCTTGATTGCGTGCAAAACTGCGCAAAGTACTGGTAGTTAGTGTTCTGCCTTACGCTCAAAGCAATGTAATCTATATGGTTAGTGGTGTATTTGGTATTGACAATTGATTGGATTCCTCTATGCTAAGGATATTGTTATGACATCCTTGTAAAACAACATTTTAAATTAGAGAAACACTAAATGAATAAAAGTAACATTCCAGGTATGGTCGAACGGAGTCTAGCAACAAAATTTCCAATGATTTGTAAACAGTTGTCGACGCTTATGCCTTTAAATTCTACCGTTCTTTAAATAACTCAACTAGATTCATCCTAGACTGATGTTTAAATCAGGTGTTGATATTTTCACATATGACCTTACTCTAGAAACTAACGAATCTTATTGATTGAATATTTCGACAAAAAATTAACAGAATCACTTGGGCAGTCAACCAAATAATACTTCAATGTTTTCGACAGTTACCCATGCATCCGTCTGTACGTTCGTCCTTTCTGATACGTATTCATTTTCGGAAAAGCTCTTTTGAAATGGGTTGTAAAAGTACACACAATAAGACTAGTGTTAATTATTAAAGTCATGTTCTGTGCAAATATCAATGGTTTTCAAAAAGAACACGGTATCTTTTTATAGGTTACCTGCGAAAACTACAATGATTTGTTTATCGTTTATCTTTTAATATTTTATCAATAAATGTTTACATTTGTGGCCATTCTGAGTTTCAAATTATTTAAAAATACGTACTACCATTTTAAAACTGGAATTTCTGTAAGTGGCGGTGTATTTTTTCATGTGGGCCGCGACTGTGATTCTGTGGTTAGTGCCCTGGACTTGTAACCCGGCGATCCGGGTTCATATACCTGGCGCGGTAAGTCATACCCTTCCATGAAAATTAGACAAAATGTCGATTTTCCTCCATATGTGGAGACGTTGCCGGCTCCTTGTGGAGGGTAAGTTAGTACTGGTTAGAATACAGTGCAGGAAAACTGGTTAGGTGAACCGGTCTCTGTATTTAACTGAGAAATTGTTGAAAAACGGCGTTAAAAACCGTAAAAAATTCTTTCATGTGGGAAAATACGGTTCGTACGTATTCTATAATTAGCCAATCAGGTCATCCTTCCATAATATTGGTTTGAAGTTACGCGTCCCAAACTTTTATCAGTGGGTAGGTAGATAGGACTTTTTTGTGTGTTTACTTTTTTGTTAACATTATGTGCTTTTACTGACAACGAAAAGCTTATTTAAAGAACAAACACATTTTTTTTTAAAAAATCGCCAAAAAAGTTAAGTCGAGGGATTTTTTAATGAATCGATCGCGTAACTTCGAACCAACATTTTCTAAGCATGGCCTCACTAACATGTAAAATGCTTGCATGATGAAGTCTGAAACTAAATAATGTTAACTGCACTTGAAACCCGCGTCACCGGAAGGCGCGGGACGAACATACATCATTGTCAACTCCGTACATAACTAAAGCGATCTTCGTGACATCGTGTAGCAAAAAGATTGTATAATTCATTTATAACGGCTCGACGTTTATGGACGGTTACTAAATTGGCCTACAAAAGAGTTTCATTATCTTGAAACTGTTGTATATTGTTTCCGTTCTGTGTAATATATATTCGAGCGGATTCTAGTGTATAGGCGCCAATATGTTTCGCTGATATTATTAAAGAGAGTTTTATTATACGGACAATCTTTGTCATCGGCATAATGGAACAGAAACCAGCGAGATGTTTGCTGTTCATTAATAAAAGCAACTTGTCTTGATCCAATAAAATTGATATTGATTTTTTCATTCATTTTACAGACTTGTCTATCGTGGCTGTAATAGGTCAAAGATTGCAGCGAGATAGGGTCGATGGATTTGTTAACTTTGAAATAAAGACATTCTATGTCTGTATAAATAGAGAACATTATGGTGATTAACTAAACTATATATTCTACACAGACATGCAATAGTACTTATCCCTCCATGTGCTCCATATAACATCACGCGACGCGATTCCAAAGAAATGTCTCGTCTTGCCTTGCAGGCGTTAATATGTATATTTGTTCACAACAATACCTCGATAGTAAGACCACCTTCGGGACCCGAAATATCGGTCATAATAATGACATGGTTTCATTATCAAGTTGGGTTGTAGGGGAGTTATTGAACACCGGTCCGAAAATAAGTGGTCGTTGTAGCAAGGTGGTCGTAATATCGAGGTGGTCACAATGTGAGGTTTTACTGTATATATTATATTTCTTCCGAATCAGTTTGTCTTTTGCTTGATATTTGTTCTTGAAATTTGATTATAATGCTAGATGGGTAAGTCCTGTATTGTGAATACACAGCTCTCCATACAGGTCATCGAAAAAGGCGAAGATTGAATTTTTTATGTTTGAATATTATATGATAGGTGACAGTTGAAGTATTTTTACGTGTCAAGTTGCTGTTACTTTGACTTAATGAAGGCTGTATGTATCAATGGTTTGTTAACAATTGGTATGTTTGGACCTGCATAGTTATATTCTGAATTTTGTCTTACCGTGTTCTAAATCTTTGTTAGGGGGCTCCATGTTCAAGTGGTTATGGTCTCTGACTAGAAATCGCAGTAAGCCCCTCACCGCCGTAAGTTCGAATCCCAGAATATTTTCACATGTGAGGAAGCTGTCCCGCTAGCTTACTGTAGATCGATGGCTCCACCTAGGTGTACGCCAGGGTTTTTTCTCCAATTTCAAAGTCACCTTATGACTTTGACTGTTGATGCGACGTTAAATCCCAGTGAAAAAAATTATCGTTGTGAGAATTTTGTTAGTAACGCATGTTTCACCACCTTTGATCAATTTACGAAATAAACCAGAGATTGTCCGTTTTCAATTTTAATAACGACCAGCACTGACCAGCGCTGTTAAAATATGCGAGTACATCCCACGAACTGAGCATGATATTGTCAGATCTTTTAGATGTACTTCAATGTTCATCATGACAGATTTTGGTGTATCGACCGTCTACCCATTTCATGGAATCCCTCGACAGCATGATTTAGTTTATTGCTATGTGAATATATTGTAAATATTTATAGACGAACCATTACTGAATATCGTATGTGTGATACTTCGTTGTTGTATATTTCTATTAACGACATTAGGCCCAAAGTGATATGCGGTAAGATATACCGTAATACTTTGTCAAGCGACTTTCTTCAATGTTGTATAATATGGCTTGATTGTACCACGCACACATTACTGGCAATATATGACAATCCATCTAAAGCAGTATTAGACAGCCCACTTCTACAATTACTCCAAAGAATAGCTAGAAATGGTATTAAGATTTATATAACATAATTTGCTAACTTATTATGCATCTATATTTGTAACTCGTTTAGACAATCTTATACGTTGAGCTGTGTTGTAAATAGTTTCTCTTTGTCATAGATTCAGTTGTATTTGAAATATGAGTCGCCTTCACGCTTCTTTCACCGCCACTCCTAAATCAAAATTTGGACCTTCTGTCGTAGGCTCACAAAGGAAAACCTTTGTAACCCGAGTTTATGTGCATCTATTTTATTTCATTACGAAATGTGCATACGGTGTGTCAACTGTTACAGAGGGCCAGAAAAAAAAAGTCATGTTTACGGTTACCCGACCAACCCTATTTTTTCTGGTGCCGACCCTAAACTTTCTAAAACAAAATTCCAAAGGACTAAAATATCTGGGGACCAATCGTTCCTCTAAAATAGAAAATCCTGAAAACATTAGAAAAGTTGTACGACTTACCTACCCCAATTTTATATCAAGTAATCGTAAACATGATTTTTTTTCTAGCCTAATCAAACACCGTAAAACTGACGTGTGTATTGATGCACAACTTGTATCATCGGTGTATGACTGTCTGGTTGAAGGAACAACTAAATTAATTTAAATAAGTTGTTCAGAGAACTGTATCAGAAGTTATATTAAAATTTGATGCTGTTTTATCTTAAAATATTAAATACCCCCCATTCTATAAAAATAAAAAAAAAACATGTTGTATTTAATAATTCATTAAGTTTATTTTTCTATGTGGTTTACCGTCGCACTAACAACCATTGTCATTTGGAGACTGCCAGCTTTAATGTAGGAGGAAAGCCTCGCGTATACGCCTGAGGAGATCCACCGACCTACCGTAAGATAGCTGGGTCCTTTCCTCGCGTGTGAAATTTGCCAAGCCCGGAAGAGGTTCGACTAACAGTGGTGAGAGGCAAGTCATAACTAGTCAAATACCATAACTATCCGACCACAGAGTTCACGAAATAATTAATTCTGTAACTTCCCCACCCCTAGCATCCGTGTCCGCTGTTTAAGATGTATGAAAGTCGCATTTGACCCAGCGGCTAAATCAAGTAAGTTTGTTATTTCAGGACAGTCTTTTGTACAAAAATGTATCCCAGCAAGCTATAGCAATATACATAGTATCGTGTTAATGCTGTCAACAAGAAAAATTAAGATTTCAAGGAAAGGTAGTATGTTGCAGGCAATCTCGCAGCAAATGGTCACATGCTGGTGATACAAATGGTACTGAACATCTGAAAAAAGAAATACATATCATATCAGAACTTTTGATTTTTAATGCATACAAATGGGTATCACCATTGGGCACTCCATATAAATATACATTATGGGTACTGCTACTACTTGAATTTCCATAATCATGTGTATTTTGTGTGATAGCAGGCTTGGTACATGTCTGTCTGAACACTACTTTCTCAAAGCGATATTTCACTGTTCGATATTATTAAGCCATTTAATGCTCGTTTGTGGCCATAAGGCTATATTTACATCAGTATGAATGCAATTATAGGCAGGGATCTCAAATTTTATCTTCTGTGAGACACGACAATCATGAAAACCCTTTCAGTATTTTACTGTTGATTATAATTATTTGCCTTCTGGAAATTTCAAAGGAAGCATCAGAGCCGGCCGACTTCCTAACGCTAAATTGTGTCTGTTTTTTTCCTGTGAACCAGACATATCTTATGATGTCTGTATCTATGCTTGAAGATGTTTTGCTAAGAAACACTTATCTCATTGCAATGGCCCACAGTTTTTTATTGTCTGTTAACGGCTTTGCCTAATCATCCATGGTGCTTTTATTGTCGGGGCCGATGAGTTTCAATGTTTTTCGAACATAGAGAAGAATCAACTTATCTGCCAAGGAACTTCAAAGTGAACTAAATAAAAAACTCCCATTATTTAATAATAGTTTTCTTTTAATTTAAATTTTATTTGAGTTAGAACATATTATTTCATACACACGCCTTATAGAATCACCATTTAATAATCCGAAACAGAGATAAGGTCAGAGTACAATAGCCTGGATATTCTCAATTCTGTTTGGCTGTTATTTATCAGAAAACCTTATATAAAAGTAGGTAAGGAGGCTGAAGATATTAATGAACTATGTATATTCTTCAAATTTCTCTCTATCTTGTCCTTAATGGAAATAATCAACTCATACGCGAGCAAGTACTAAGTGGCTTCAGCTGAGTTCTCCTTGATACAGATTTCGACCATTGTTATCAAAATATGAGCGCAAGCATCAAAGAGTTAAGCTATCTTGTTTCGCTGCTTTGACCTAAGCTATGATATGTAAATGTGTCTGTGTGCATACGTTTGATCTTGATTCCTTTTTGGTGAGCAATACAGCAGAACGATATGAATCACGTCAAAAATCTTCAACCTCAGGTCACAAAACATCCACTTATAGACTTTACAGGCAATATATTCCAGACCCAACTGATATTCTTCAAGGGGTTCGTCGTTGTGTGCCACATATTTCGGACCTACTTGACACTTTTTTAGGGGCATGTAACTTCGTCATACATTTCGGACTTTTTGACTTTGTTCAAGTGGAACGTCAGTATGTCATGTATTTCGGACCTATTTAACATTGTTATATGTGTACGCATGTCATATTGTATTGCGGACATGACGGAAAGGAAAACATTATACTTAGTGCCTTCATTTTCATGTAAGTCGCATTTGAAAGATAGCCTTCTACGCTTAAGTACTTGTAATGTTATTATGAACCTGTCACAATGTTCTGCTATCATTACTTCGTGGTTTGTAATTGGTCTTTGGCTCCGTGTCATTAACATGGTTGAATATGTGACCGATATGTTTGTTCTAAATGCTAAAATGGTATGGTGATATTTACTGAAATCCTGGTACTAAATCATTACTTCCGCGGGATGAAATTCATGTACAGTAAGACATGGCTACACTGAATTAAGATATAGTAAAGACTCGGATTTAGTCATTTCTGTATTTTAATGTAATGGTTGGGGGACGGATAGTATTTCGGGTCCAAGAATTCACTATAACTGTGTTGTACTGTATTTAATCAAATCTCTGATAATATACATTCAGACACACAGCATATAACTTATATAACATATCAAGCAAGTCTTGTTTTGTTGCATCAGTGTCATGATTGCCATTCTCGTTGAGTTAGGCAGTGTATTAACTGAGCATTGCAGTAATCACTATATATTTTATATCGGTTCCCACGAAACTCAATGTACGCACAGTGGGCTAGCAGGCTAGCACATTGAAAGGATGGAGTATAATGGCGTATTAGGCCTAAAATGGCCACAAGTACCAAAAACACGTATATCATATATATATATATACATATACAAGGGTTACAACTTCCGAAATGACAGTTTCTGCACCAAGTTTGTTTAAAGTTGTCATTCCTCTACCTGTTGTTTAAATGTGTATTTAGTATGGTAATTCTGATCATTTTGGTGTTGCGAGGTCGCGTTCGACTAAACGAAATTGACGATTTTTCGAAGGAAAAAGATTAAATACCTGCTTCATCGTTTTGAATTGGACCAAATATTTATTGGTTATGTGTAGTATAATGTATTAGCTGTCTGTAGACACCAGTTATTAGAAATTCGAGCGATTTCTTGAAAAGTTACGTAGTGTTATACAGACTTTATACAGAAGCTGTCATTTCGGAAGTTGTAACCCTTGTATATGTACATATGTTATATAGGTGTTTTGGTCCATGTGGCCATTTTAAGCCTAATACACCATTATACACCATCCCTTCAATGTGCTAGCCCCCTGTAAATGTACGATTTTTTTATTTCCTGATACACCAGCTTTGTATAAAAAACAAGTCCAGTTTAATTAAGAGCGAGCACAATATACCAAACGTATATGCTCATCATTCTATCATTTCTTCTCTATGATAACATGATGTAATTATAGACAGCTAAACGGTTGGTTGCCCACAAATATAAAAACTGTGTTTTAAGGGTAATCCATTATACAATCAGTAGTTAACATTCACTTTCAGGAGAAGATGTTGATAGTTATTCATATCTAAATAATGCTGGTGGTTTACCGCAAGCATAATTCCCACACTTATTATATCAGCAATTACATTCAGGTGTTCAACATCAGTAGTGTCTTACTTTCTGGTATTAGAGGGATTCACACACTTGAGTCAAGTCATACCGAAAATGGTTAGGGCCTGTCTGTAGGCAGTTTTAGAGAATCGATTATGAGGTACTGCTGAATAAAAGTGGAAGTTTGCCTCAGGATTTCCATTTCAGGTTATTGCAGACTTCCTTTTTTTCAATAAGTGCGTCTAATGAATTCATTACCCGGTTTCAATCATTTTTTACAAATTGTTTAAAAGCGTTTTTTTTTCACATTTGTCACAGAACCTGGGAGCTACACCTTCACAAAATACACGATGTAAAAGGGTTACTTTATTCCATTATGTAAATGTTTTTATTATGGTGCTACCACATTACTCTTTGAAGAATTATAACCGTGCCATTAAAATCAAAACCAAACCATTAAAATGTGCACTTCTATTTTCAGTGTATCTAAATGCGATCGACAGTTCTAAAATTGACTGAAACATTATTATTTTGTTTATTATGTAACAAGAACTTTTATGTTGCAATATGGTTCCGGAAAATTGTAGATTTAATAGAAATATCTTGTGAGAACAGTTAGCACTACCGCAAAGTAGATTCACCCACAGTATGATGCGTCTTAGATGCAGCATCAGCGTGAGCGACCACTAAATGCTCGTCTGTGGTTTTTACTTAACCAACATTGGAAACAGTAAGCTGTTTAAGATTATCTGTTTGTTATTGCCACAAATAACGAGCAATAACAAAACACGAGATTGTGGTTACCCGAGATGAACATAATACAATATTATTATAATTGCATTCTTGAGAAGCGCCCATGAGATCGTCTTTTAACTGTTTCACTGAGAAGTCCTCTGTGGTTAAAGGTAGTATACTGTTCTTTACAGCATCAAGAGAGTGACGTTATCGAAGTGATACGTTTAAGTGTTGCACCCTTGTTGATATTATACCGATCAAGGACGATGTTGTTTGTTAGTTATGAAGTGACGTTCTGATACATGCTTGTGGTTGCTCTTCCGGTTTGTCGCATGTTTTTTTGTGCGTGTACCTCCCTCCTTTATCTTAATTCAAATCCCTAAACATGTTGACATATTTTGCGATTATATCTAACTGACCAATACGCCAAGCAAAACCATCCTCTACGCCTTATCATTTATGTGGAGAAGTTTGCTGTTACTTACATTGCGGAGAACATTGTTAATACTGGTATAGAATCCAGAAAAACTGGTTGGGTTAAATGTCCTCCTGTTTAGGATTTTTAAACTGTTGACATAAGGAGTAAAGTCTGATAATGATTTAGAAAAGCATACTGAATAACCAGTTTATTTCTTTGACTAACTTCAATCAATGCCAAGCAGTGATTGGTTGGTTGTATTGGGGTTTAACGCCGTTTTTCAACAATTTTTCAGTTATATACGGCGACCGGTTCACCTAACCAGTTTTCCTGGACTGTATACTAACCAGTACTAACTTACCCTTCCACAAGGAGCCGGCAACGTCTCCACATATGGAGGAAAATCGACATTTTTGTCAAATTTTCATGGAAGGGTATGACCTTCCGCGACCGGGATTCGAACCCGGATCTCCGGGCTCCAAGTCCAGCGCACTAAACACTGGAACACAGCCGCGGCTAGCCAAACAGTGATATACACGTAATTCTAATGATATTGGCTTGAGAATTTTAAACCATGAGACACTTAAAAATGTATGGACACAATAGTTGCGTCATTGGAGATATTTCAAACAATGTCTGGTTAGTTTTCTTCTGTCTCGTTAAAGTATTCAACGGCTTTAAAAATAGTCATGTCTGACCATTGGTTAGACATCCGTAAAATATTTATATCTTGCCATCAATTAGACATCTCTAACATCTAACAATGTGACACGTTTTGGAATGATATATGCCTGACTGAACAAAATACAAATGACATTGAAGACATATTTCAAAATATAAATAATGTTACTGTATAAGGCTGTAACCAAACCAAAGCATTTTTCCTAACAACATGCGCATACTTTATGAATTCTATTGTTTCCGATCGAAATACATAGTTCCATTTCTAATTTTTGAAATAAAAAAGCACCTTTAAAGTGTCTTTAATGAACGGGCAAAGCCTTTTTTAAATGTGGCCCTCCCTCTTAGCATCTTGATACAAAACAATCATAATCCGCTAACATTACATTTCACAAGTTTCATCATTGCGTACATGGAAACACCTGCTGAAGTGAACATTGCTCGTGTTTGCGGTTAACCAACTGAAAAGTACAAACATTCCAAGTAATCACCGTGAAATGAAGATGTTTTGAAGAATATTTATACATATAATCGTCTTTATCTGATTTTGTATCGTTTAAACGTTGACATGTTTAGCCTCAACATCGAAACATCGTATCAACGTGTGCGGGTTCTAAAGACAGTCACTCAACGATGTAAACATTGAGTTTTTTTATGAGTGACACCACAAATACCTCAATAACATATTAAATTTTTAAGTGAAACCGCTGTCAAAATGGTAAGATATGTATCAGGGGATAAGTACCGCTTCTCTCCTGAAGGTGTTTTAACCATTAAAATAAAGAACTGTTTCTTTATTCCATTTGAGTGGCGGCATAATTTCACTAATTCATTGATGTGAGCAACGTCGGTATAGAGCGCTGGTTTGTTGATCTAGTGGTTGCGGATTCCAAACCCGGTCAAGGGTTATCATAATAACTAGCTCCTTACCGATGAAAGTTCGAATCCAACTAGGGTTCAGACAAATTTCACAAAGTGAGGAAGCTGTCCAGCTAATTTACGTAAGAAGGTAAGTGATTCTACCCTTGCAAACGCATGTGGTCTACCTAAACCGCTAAAGCTGGGAAAAAATACCAAATGGCCTTGGCTGCTGGAGCAACGTTAAATCCCAGACAAAACTAAAAACACTCGAGACCAGGGCGAGTCACATGTTCCACGAAAGAAATTAAATCTCCAATCGATTGTATCCGACCTCTGATTCATAAACATGCACATCAGGCTAAAAGGCTTACATTTACTTGCGAAATGAGGGGAGGGGAAGACGGGTTTCTACTGGCAACACTAAAACGCCGGTCATGCGCCGTACAGAAACACCGCTGATCTAAGTTTTACCTGGTAAAACAGTAACTGACCTTGTGAAATAATGAATTTGTTCGTCTTAACGAGGAAAACATTAAAACACATATCATTGTAATAACGGTAGCAATTTTCGATTGTTTGTACTTATCAGCTGATGAAAATATCCTCATGGGCCACTTAATAAACAGGAGAGAAACAGAATAGTATCTAATACTGCGGACCACACAATTAACAGATCAGTACAAAACCATCGACGATGGCGGTTTCATGTAATGCTTGGACGAACTTTGAACAACGGCTGACAGTTACACGCATATTGTACGAGCAATCACTTGTAAAGGTGTAAACATTAAAGATTTGTTTAACATCACCAGTCTTTGAAAGTCTGCTGTTTTTACATCGAAAAAAAAAACGGCATGACCTTGAGGTCATAATTATTCTCATCCAGTTTTAATGTCAAAGGTTATTCTTTGCCTTGTATAGTATATTTACTGATGTGATGAAGTATGTTTTCTCGTCTGTCATATGATAGTGATCAGTCTGTCCATGAAGGCACGGTGTCGGTCCACGAAGTTGTCGGGTTCCATTTCACAAATAGAATTCAGTAATCCTTCATGAACAGTTTCCATTTCACATTTCGCTGCTACTTTAAAGATTTAGTCTGAAAATAGCATCTTCTCTGCCTCAGTTTCTTCATATTTTATTGTTTCATTGTTAACTATATGTATACCAGTGACTCGTTGTTTACTGTCATTTGTTCCTTCGTTTATTTGTTAATAGTAGCCTTAGTTTATCATTAACATGTCTTGTTTATGTTCAAATCCCTTAGTATGGGACTTACCTCTTTTATTTTGCGCTGCTGTTCTCATTTAAGACCATAAATAGTTTTTATTCGTGTACTCCGCTGCATTGGCCTTAACACTTAAATGAACTCGCTTAAGAATCAAACATAGAACAGAATTGTCTATTCTATGGACAATATTCAGACAATTGCACTTACTTCCTTATATCAATGATAGGATGATTCCCTTGTAACGGCATACCGTTTTTAAGATTGTTCTACGTCGACAATAGAACTGGCAATTTAATTCTTTCGGTCATTTTTGTGGAGTTTGTGATGGGTTTTACAATTACGAAGGGCTTCCAGGGTCCAGTGGTGGATGTGTTCTCTAATAATTAGCTTTGCTACAGACCGTTCCAAAGACCGTTCCAAGGTGGTACCGTCCGGAAGACTGTGTGTTATCTTCCAGTTTTGTATGGTCTTGTGTGTTGGGTGGGTGCTGTATGGAAAGCAGTATTTTGGGGAAGGTGGGGTTTTATGCATTTTTTTCTTGGAAACATTTTCTTATACATAGCAATCATTAGCCCCTCACCGCTGGGAGCTCAAATCCCACCAGACGAGACAAATTTCACGTGTTGTCTAGCTAGCTTACGGAAGGCCGGTTGTCCGACCCATGTGTATGTCCCGGGTTTTCCTCTATTGTTGAAGCTGGATAAGTCGCCATTTGAGCTTTCTGGTGGTAAAATCGTACAAAAAAATGCTATCATGTTGTGTTTATAATGTTATCCGAATTGTTCCAACCATTGTTGTAAGTACTTAAGATAAGGCGAAAGCAGTCATCGAAAATTCTATTTTGGTTGAGAATGATAATATTTCATTGGTTAGTTTCAGACACAGATAATTGTCAGACTTATATATGTACATATGTAGAGAGATATGCCCAAATGTAGAATGTGCTTCGTTTCCGCGTATGCCTATCATATCGATATTCGTATTTAGGCAGTGACTAATTTCCTTTGAATATGGCCTGGTTATTCTCGCTTTACATGGTAAGAGGTCCCTTTGATACGCATCTTTTATCGTCAAATTTGATTATTTCAACACCTTTCTTTTCATTGCACTGGGTTAAAAACAGAAAACAAGTGCTACTTTTGTGGGAAGGAAAAAAATCCACTGCTTACTGTATGAATGCATTCTTGTATTCATGCTGACAAAACTGAAATCGAAGAAATTTTATACAGCATTCTGCCGAATACTCGAATATTTATTTTATGATCGCGGTGGATACAATAATGTCTGTCGTATGTCTAATACATAAATATCATTCTTATTCGTATGTTCTAGTTTATGAGTAGTCAGTTATGACTGGTTGATCTATCAAAGCTGTTTGAAATGTCTGGTGATTTTCTGTAGTGTAACAATCACATCCCAGTTTGAGCATTACGTTATTCGTGTTCTTTAATTAATTTTTCGGACGTACCTAACTCTACACCCTTAACCGTTGCTTTATTCGCGTTCTTTATCTTATGCATGACGACGCGTAAAAAATATTTACACTTGAATATTCCTTAAAAAGCATCAAGTTTGCCTGATAACCGGTTTGTACCTAGTGACCGTCTGCTTACCAACGGGACGTGCAGTGGGAGAAAAACCCCTTATCACCGGTTATATGTAGCAGAGATAACACACCATTGCAGTTACGTCCTTGAAATATTTAACGACACTCATAATGCGCATACATGCAGCATGGTGCAAAGCTAGAACTTCACCATGTGTAAATATTTAGTGTGACAGCCGTGTGTTTACCGGTGGTGAAAATAATTCAGACATGTTGAATAATGTCTGGCTTTATACATGCCCTGTGTTTTAGACAAAGGTTTTTTGTTTAAACGCTCGATGTGCCCCAACTTTGCCGCCAGATTAAATTCAATCCACCTCTTTATACAGCAAAGGGTGTGGGGATTTTTTTCAAATGTGAAATTTTGCGAATATACAATATCATATGCATAGATATGTACTTAAATCGTTTTACACCAACTGGTATGAACGTTTTATCATTTGATAATGTAGTCTAAATATTATCCGTCGGAAAATAAACAAACTTGTTTGATCTCTATTATGTTGTTAAACAAGAAATAGAAATTTTATATAGGATGGCGCTACATGGAAGTAATAGCCATACAGATTAGAGTTATGTTGAATTTCGACTTTGTTGAAATGACTGGCATTCCGTGTATTATTTTCCCTCTTCAAATGAAGAGTGACATTTCTCAACTCAGGATTTCTGGTCCCTAAAGCTTTGATGAGGCTGGAAAAAGTTATGTTCAGGGCCACTTGACCAATGAAATAAGAGTAGACTCATGTAGGTCGGGAAACTTTTAATTTCTATTTTATTTTCTTACACACCGTTATGAGAATATGAGATTCGATTCGTACCGAAATATTTACGTACTCGGGATTTAGAAACGTTATTGTCGGCGCTAAAAAATAGCGTCGATCGGGTAACTGTAAACACAATTATGTTTTGATCTGGCCTTGAAATGATGCACAAAAGACTTAATATGCTTATATCAATATGGGACAGATATGTAGGAAGTATCAGCAAATATCTGAATTAAAATAACATGTGTGAGTCAGTGGTTACACTGCGTGGCTAAACCCAGTATTATTTAAGGCGTTACCTTGATATTGGAATGATTTGGAAAAATAACATTCGAAATAAATGAAATAAGGACAAATATATAATGCATTCTTGTCTATATTCGGTGTCATTGACCGTTAGAACATAACAGAGTAAGGAAATGCCACAAGTGTTCTAGTAGACGTTATGGATGATTGTTGTAAATACCATTGTTAATATAATCATAGATTTACTTTTCTACCACCGCCGTTGTCATATTTATGGTTAAATCTGATAACACGTAGGAGTTCATAATGTGGCAGACTGAAAGCTAGTAATCACATTTAGTCGCCAGCATTGCAATGGTGTCGGTTACGGTGCTGATTGTGCTGTGAAATAGTTTTAAACGACCCAGAACCGGATGTTGGGTGCACGTTTGGTATTTTATCATTCAGACATTTCGACTAATGATCTTGCTGCGGGATTTTGTGACATATTTGGTAAACTAATGATCATTTACTTGACAAGTATATGCGCTATTTTACGCTTAACCTTCACCCAGGATTTAAAATAAAACGTAGACTTGTCACAAAGGAAAACTGCTAAGACTCTTCATTGTCTGAAGCGTGTTATCATTAATGTAATACAAAAATCGTTTCAACTTCCAAAAATTCTGGATGTTTTGGAAACATTGAGACAAGAATAGCGTAATAAACTGCACTGGCTTGTTTGGCAGACATATGTATATCATCCATGTCTATAATTTCACATGTCGAGATGGTAATCAACTTGTGGCAGTACACATCTACCTGTGAGAGAATCCAATTCTGAATTGATCATTACTACAATCTTATGTCTGTTAGCTCTAGACTCAGAAGTATTTTTTCTCCGTCTGTCTATGCCTAAAATATTTTTGCGTATATTTTTGTTCCCAAAGAGCCGACCATGAGGCACCTGGTTCCAATCAGACTTACAAAGTACGAACAAATGAGCAGACGTTACGCTCCAAGTCAGAATTCTCAGGTAAGCGATTATGAGTGTACTGATCAGATCGGCTGTTTCAGCGCAGTTTTCCCACGCTTGTGGAATTACCTTGGTTTTTTGTTACCACGTGCTCAATAATTGTACATGTCAGAGCACACAATGAGAGAAATGAGCTTTACGAGCGCAAAAATGTAATAGCAATGGCTTGCGAGTAGTCCTTCGTCTGAGCAATCTTGTGAGAGTTTTAGTGTTAGCCCGAACAAAGCAGTTTAAAAGATGTGCACGGATGTTCTACGACATAAATATTGCATAATTGATGGCGAGCCTCGTTTGGATACCCGCATTGCTGTATAGACCATGCATTTTGGCGTGGATTTTGTCGGCGAAATATTGAAGCCAATATATTCTTTAGTTATTATAAATGTTGATTAGGCGTTAACTGCTTGGAAATAAATAATCCTGAAGACGAAACTGTTAATTCGTTACCTCCTGCAAGTAAAGAGGGAGGTGTTTGGTAAATTACAAGATGTAAAACTGTTTAAATAGTTATAGACCTTATTCTCATACGTAGACCTTCGGGAGAAATGTTAGTAATCTCGTATATTACACAATCATGTGTAGGTTTGAGATTGTGCTTCCTTTATGACGAGCTAAATTTGATTAGCTGTATTTATAATACAATAAAACAAATTTGGTACTTCATAAGAATTAAACATTGTTAAGTTGCAGACATGCGTACTTTAATGCCAGACTGAACTTACGACTATGTTCGATGTTTTCTCTGTTGAGTGGCATTAGTAGACACAGGCAGGTGTTTTGGGGGTGGAAAGAGGGTTGTTAAAGATTGTCAGTGAGAGGGGTCGATGTTGAGAGATCGTTTTGTACAGTTTGGAATGTTGAATTTAATATTGTCACTGATGTTTACCGCCGTTTTTCAACAATTTTTCAGTTATATACGGCGACCGGTTCACCTAACCAGTTTTCCTGGACTGTATACTAACCAGTACTAGCTTACCCTTCCACAAGGAGCCGGCAACTTCTCTACATATGGAGGAAAATCGATTTTCTGTAAAATTTTCATAGAAGGGTATGACCTGCCTCGACCGGGATTTGATCCCGGATCTCCGTGTTGTTGTACTGTTTGTCTGGAAGGGTTATTGTATAGAGGAGGGTACTAGTATTTTTATGGAATTGGTTGTACTGACGGATTACTTTAGAGAGGGTGTTTTTGTGGCGACTGGGCTATACAGTGGGGTTTATTTTGTGTCAAGTAACCGTGGAGGTATTTTTATGTACGAGGTGTCTGTGTGGCATTGCTTTGTGGACAAGCCCAAATATCTTTATGTCATTGTTTAGTGAACATATCCAGATATGCTTTTGACATTTTTTTTGTGAAGACAACTAGGAATTTTTGTGGCTGTGTTTTGTGAACAAACCCTGATGTCTTGAATTATAAATGATATTGCTTAGTAAACAAATCTAGCATTTTTGTGACATTATTTAGTGAACACTTACAGATATCATTGTGACATTGTTTACTGAATTCATCAAGGCATCTTTGTGCCATTGTTTACTGAATTCATCTAGGTATCTTTGTGACATTGTTTACTGCACTCATTCGTGTATTTTGTGACATTGTTTACTGAATTAATCTAGGTATCTTTGTGACATTGTTTGGAGAACTCACCCAGGTATTTTTGTGACATTGTTTAGTGAACAAACCAATATGTCTTTGTGACATTGTTTTGTGAAGGCATGCAGGTATTTTTATGACGTTGTTTGGTGAACAACTGCCTGGTATCTTTATGACATTGTTCGGTAAGCAAATCAAACGCATCTATGATGCAGAGTTTTTTGTTCACGAGTTAAATGTTTTAGTGAACAAACCCCATCTTGGCGACATTGGTTAGGAAACGAACTCCAAATATCCTGTAACCATTGGTTGAATATTCCTTTCCTTGTGATTGTTATGTCTTGTAGTAAAAGGACAGACATTATCAAATATGTGTGTTTGTAATTCATTAAATATGTTCAATACAACCAATATCACTATAATAATACCATCTTGTCAATCCCCCTCGTTCGACGAGGACCATTATTTTTTTAATGGCCAATGAGTAACTGAGCGAGCCAACATGAACAAAAATGTGTTACCGTATGTAAATCAACGACTGTGATACATCTCAATCTAACTGAGAGTCATCGCACTCATAAATATTTTATGAAATTTAGAGTATTTTGCCGCCATGGGAGAACCGTATAACAACTGATTTGTTTTATAAATCAAGTTTATTGTAAAAATAATAAAATAACATCGCGCATGCATCATGAAGTCAATATATACGTACACATTTATTTCAATTTATTTCAATTCAATACAATTAAACCATTGTTACATACATGTGTGTGTGTATTGTGTTGTTTTTTATATACGAGAGACAAATACAATGATATTCTATTATTGATATCAACGTTATACGTCAAATTGTTTCGTTTGAAATGTACATGTCTGGTGTGACTGTGTCACGTAAGTTTGAGTCGTATTCATATAAATGTATAATACATGAACCATATCTTGATAAGTCTACATCATATTTATAGATACATGTCACGTGATAATCATTTGATGTGCAATTAAAGCATGCGCATAACTTCAATCTTATTTTTCGAAAGACGAAAAAATAATATAAAATATATACTGAAGAAAAATCCGTTTTGGGGGTTATGAGTACATAAATAAACGTTGTTGGGGGGGGGTTGTTTGGTTCAGAAATTTATACAGTATAACCCCTGAAAACCGGACCACTTCCGGTTTTCTGAGAATTCCACTTTTCAGAGAACTATTGATTGTAGAAGAGGAAAAAATGGGACTTAAAAATTCGTCCGATTTTCAGAGAATTCCGGTTTTCAGGGAGTCCGGTTTTCAGGGGTTTATTGTAGTGTAATTTCTACATTTTGTGATGTAAATTATACGACTGGCTTGCATAATTTTTTGAAAATCGTGGAATAGACTTGTAACGTATTGCTTCAATCCGACTAAACGAACAGCTGTGACAGATATTAAGATATAATTGTATAATAATATACTCTATATTAGTTTGCTATTGTATTGTATAATTTGTCTTACACTGTTAAAGGGATATCTACGTGTGCATATATAGTGTATTATAAATGAAGGGATAAATTATTAGCCATAGATAAATTTTGACTGGTGAAAATAAATATTTAACGATGTGAATTAATATGTTGATGATGACATTTTCCTAATGCACTAACTTATGATGGCCATTTTTACCATTTTGGTCGCTTTTTTTTCAAACTGGCATTATGATCAAACTTTTTCATGGTCATTGAACCTCTGTGGTGGAGCAGGCATGGTCTCTAACTAGTAATTACGAGCCCCTCGACGCTGTGAGTTCGAAACTCTCACGGCACCAAATTTCTCATGTGAGGTAGCTGTCCAGCTAGCTTACAGAAGGTCTTTGGTGCTACCCAGGTTTATGCCTGGGGTCATCCTCCGATAGTGCTGAAAAGTCGCCAAATGACCCTGGTTGTTGGTGCGACGTTAAACCCCAGTGAAAAAAGGCATCAGGATTGATTATTAACTCAAATCTCGAACCCCTACGAGACTACTGTTCAGAGATTGATGTTAAACTAAAATATTTAAGAACGCAATTCGTGATTTAAATATTTCTGGGTTTTTGCATTAGAAACTGGATCTTGGTCAATATTATTAATATGTTCAGACAGAAAGTCATAGATTTAATTTTATTTTGCTGCAGTTAATAAATAAATACTTACAGCGTATAGAGATGAATGTATATACCCTAGTTTCGTATCTTTGGCAATTATGTGCGTCATTTATTTGCCAAAACATATCATAACAATATATCACTGTATCATATTATCTATCTTAAGTCAAACTCGCTGACAAGCAACCAATTTTTATCACATTTATCAAAATATAAGTCTGGGTCCCAGTAACATAGACCGGTGTTATCTTTCATTGCTAAAAATACGCCAAAATGCTCACAAAATCTTAAAATAATTTAACAAACTTTCGCCATATATGCATTGTTATCAGAGGTGTTATCTTAAAAATAACGTAGTTTCTTATTCTTTAAGAATACATGTTAACCGATGCGTGCACGCTACACAATTCATCTGAATGTGCAGCATGTAGAAATTTCATGTTCATTAAATTTAAAACTGTTGCCCTCAAAAAAGCGAAGCCCGGGTGGTTGATTGTAAATGTAATAAAGGTTTGATGCAACAGCAAGACAATGCGTTACAGAAACATAAAAATAGATGCTTTAACATGGTTTTGTAACACAATCTATAGTGGCTACGGTGTTTTTTTTGGGGGGGGGCGACCTGTAAGTAAAATTTCACATTTTAATGCGAATAATATTCAAAATGTTCGTATTTTCATTTTAAGGGATAGCTTGAGACATGTATGCTACATGCGTGAATACTAGTATATAATAAGGATATATATAGATGTGTGTGTGTTCAGAATAAACAATTTTAACAGCGAAATATTTCTTTCTCTCCCTACAGATCTATATTTCTTTGACATTTTAACGGCATTTGTTTCGAAGATAAATTAATACTGCTTTTATCTGCCACGATTATAATAAATTGCTCAATACAATTATTCAATATATTAGTACTTAAATTATTATTATATTATATGCTCATTCTCACCAACTCTAGTGGTTATTTTCAATTGTATATTTATCTAATAAAATGTTATATATAATTGTATATATTATGTATCTAAAAAATGTAATATAGATAGATAGTAATATATACACGTCTGAAATAAAGGTCTGTTCTGTTCTGTTCTGCCCTGGACAGGTTCGATTTGTTCTGTAATGTACTGTTGTGTTGTGTTCTGTTCTGTTCAATACTGTTCTGTTCTGTTCTGTTCCGTTTATATCGTTATTAACGACAAATTAAACGTTTATGGTTGGGTTACGAATATACACTTAGATATATCAGTACATATTTGTTATATGCATGTATGTCAACGTCTATATGGATGTATGTCAACATCAAGGCTTGGCGTAAATTAAGACTATGTGCTCGTGACCTGTAAATAGGATAACGCCTTATCAGATGCACTCTACATGAAGATCACACGTATAATAAATTATGTTCTATATCACATGATTTAATTGTAGACTTGAGGATTATAAGTCATACTTAAGCTAATTCAGGAACACTTCCTCATTTCAACAATTATCATTAAATAAGGAAAATGAATGTATTTATAAGATAAACAATAGGGAAATTTATGAACTGCTAGATTTCCTTCTGACTTCTAAATTGTTGTTATGAAGAACTTGTTTTACTCATGAGTATTTTGATCTTATTATTCATCTAACATTGCATTACTTTTATCCTAAAAACAGTGAGATGGATTTGATTGGCTTTTTTATGTTAGTGATATTAATGTAATATAACTGTATACATAGGATATGATACGCCGTATGAAAAAAGGTTTAACATTAAGATAATCCTATTTGCATATGCATGTATTTTGTTCGAAGTAAACGTCAATAACACGCTCATTGTTCTCTGCGCTAAATGATTTTCACGAAGAGAGAAAAATAACAGTGATTGAAACATTCAATCACATATATATTCTATTCTGTGTTCTAAACGGTAAAAAACTCGCTTAGCGACCACCTCAACATTAAAACCAACTCATTAGAACAACCACGTATTTTCCTTTGGGTTTTTTCTATATTCCCTTTATTTAAACTTCATAATGAGAGCCCTTCAATATTAAGACTATTCTGACTTTTCTTCAACGTTTTAGTATACTTTTCAAATAACCTTATACCTACGCTAATTTGTTTTACCACCAATTGTCTTTTTTCCCATACATTTGCAAAATCAAAACATAAACTTACTAAGGATGTTTTTACGACGCTTATTCAATTGTATCGTAAACAAAATTTTAATCGTACTCAGCAATCCCAATTAATCGGTTTTCATACTGTATTTGTTTATTTTAAAAAAGCGGCGATATATTTTTTCGCGTGTCATGGTTTGACTGATGCGACATTAAGAAAATTCATTTTACATCTAAACAAAACCTTGCATTTCAAAAATCAGAACGCTGCCGGAAGTGAACTCTACTTTCATTCCATCAACCTCAACCGGAAGCAGTATAAAACATCAATCGTTTGAGATTTCTCCGAGTCGTTATGTCGTCTGTGTGTTTTGTGTTGTTTATGTCTGATGTTTAGTTGTTCTTATTTGTGGTTTGTGTGATATACTCCAGTATATTGGTGTAATTAACGGACTGGCATTATATTGGTGTAATTAACGAAATGGCATTATATTGGCGTAATTAACGAACTGACATTATTAAGGTATAATTTACGAACTGGCATTAGTTTTATTCGAGCAAAATAATGCTTGATCGCCCAATCATAGTCGACAAAATATATGATACGTCTTCTATGCACAATATTATGGTACTTTTCTCCGCGTTTTTTTTTTTTTTGGTGTTTTTGCGTGCATTTATCACGAACACATCTATATATGTATTTTATCAATAAGTTTCAGTAAAATTTACATATCTAATAAACATATATAGAAAATATAAAAAATAGGATATATGTAGTATATTTGGCATTATGAACAGGCATGATTGTTTCTGATTTTTATCACTAAACATTGTATATTAGCTTTAATTTTACTTTGTTACAAAAACTGCTGAAATAAATATTTGAGAATGATTAGAAATTGTGGACTAGAATATTTGATAAAATACATTTTATAGACAAAACAGTGGTAGATGAAATATTTTATTCCATGTTAAGTTAATTGGTAGTGTTTGATTTTCTGATTGCCTTCACAATGATTAAATCACCCCACAGACCAAAAATGACTGAAAAGTTCCCGTGTAACGAGCCTATCGTACGAATACTAGTTTTAAATACCATGTCGTATGAAAACTCAGTACATTAAGTTTACATCTAATCTCCCGTCTCACCTCGATCCACCTTGAATTTCGACTCAATGAAGGGAATATATTGTTTTCGGACAAATTAGGGACACAACTGATCAATACAGTGTACAATGGTATTCTTATTGTAATGATCCCCCCATCCACCTCTCTTATTATAACAAATACGTGGAATGTTATAACATATAAGAACAAGCGTATTAACACGGGTGTAAAAAAAATACAAACGATTTAAATTATAATTTGCTCAAATTTATGCTTAATTAGGCAATATTTAGAAACGTGTCCCAATCTCACCCGATTTGTAAATCAGTTTACTTTGGCGGTACGGTTTACAAATATTAGATACGATTAAATATATAAATTAACAGAAACACGGAAACTTCCAGCTAGATCTCCATTTTTTTTTGTTAATAGCTAAAATATGTGTTAAGGTATCATTTCCAAATTTGGCGTTCACGCGTACAAAGCTTTCATTGAACGATCCGTGTAAATTTCACTAGCTGGGAGAAAATTTTGACTGATAAGGATATTAAAATGTATGAATACTCGTAAACCCAATTCGAAAAATGATGTTTAAACAAATATTGAACCAACATCATCATCGAGTGGTGTAGATGTTTTAATATTATTATAATATTAGCATTTGGTTATTGGTTGTTAAATACATAAAATGGAATTCGTCCGTCCGTACATCATTTCCAAACAATTAGTACACACTACATTTCGAAAAACTAAAGAACTCTACATTATGCTTGTTGTATTAATTTATTCACTCTTTTGTCTTGTAAAGAGGTTTAATTTATTTATTTTTTGTTAAAGATGTCATTTTTGTTCAATTCAGTCTAAACTGCGAAGGTTGAACTCAACTCATAGATCTAATTACTCGTATAATAAAAGTATGTAAATCAAAACATTTTATTCTTCATGACACTGACCTGTAATTTCATTCCGCCGATCTTGCCACTGAATCTAACATTTAAGTTGTTAAAAAACTAACCCAATAAATCAATTCATCGAATGACAAGAAGCGAAGAACGTCCAACAAAAGAAGACTGCATGTTCGAAATGCATGTATTATTTTCGTGTATGCATTAAATCGTGAGTCATCGGATGCGCTACCATAAAAGGCATGTATGTCATTCTTTAGATTTCACAGAACGCCGCAAAGGTAGACAAAACCACTTATCTTGACGGTATACAAATGCTTAATTTTATGAAACAGATGAAGAGAGTCTGCGCATTTAACTCTGGAGAGCAAATATTTAACAATAAAATACATGGCTCCAGTTTCCATTTCAACGTTTGAAAATGTTTGATAGCAGACGTATACGTAATTAATATAAAGACACGAGTAACTCTATATTAATTTAAAATTTCCGTTTCATTTTAATGGACCACATGACTCGGACACACTAGTATTAAATTAGATCTGAAAAGTATATAATTCATTGAAAAATTAAACTTACAAAATCAAGCAATTATTGCCATCAGAAACAAAGATTTAACGTGTATAGAATGCAAGTTCTTATATAATGCCTTGTATCAAAAATTGTACGATTTTAAAACTTGTCAATGCCATTGTTCTTCTTTGTATATAGTAAGTATATTTTAGTGATCAATTATAAGTCGTTGGAAAGTGCATTTGTACTATTTCATAGTTTTATTGTCCTGTCTAGGACCCTTAATTACTATGTTTGCAATTATATGCTAGTATAAACTTACAGCCAATCCATTTAAATGATCGCAAAATTGTATACATGGCCATTTTGTTGTAAACTTCTGATGATTATGAAATACATATTTATAAATATAAAACTTAGATGGGCAACACGACTTAAGTGACAAAACAGAACAGAACAGAATTATTGTTTATTTCGGATTTAAACAACATAGTTTATAATCCAGTTAAATAATACACACATATAAAGATGGACCATAAGATTACTGGTCCGGTCACACAACCAGGGATTTTAACGTTTTCACACAAATTTTTGATTCCTATTTTTGGCCTTTAAGATCCGTAAGCAAGATCTTCCTCAACGGCAGATAATCCTTAAAATGTGTCATAGGTTGACCGGACAATTTTATTGCGGGGGGTATAAGGTAGATGGGGTCGATTCTGCGGGCATGGGGGTACAAAATGATAGATTAGGAAAACTTTTTGGAGGCGGGGGTCTTGGGGTACCAAATTTGTGTGTTTGTGGATAGAAATATATGTACTTTACATATTGAACTATGGTTCCAGTTCAATGAGGATAATTTAGTGGCATTGTTAAATAGAAAAGTTTGATCGGCAGGGAACCGGGAGTTGGAACATGAACAGTTTGATAATGTATGGGGGAATTTTAAGTGGACACCGGAAAAAAATGGCGGGAGTTCCGGAAGTACGAGTTTGTAAACAACAACGACTCTAGAGGAGGGATTTCCCGGACAAGGAATCCCTGAGACAATGTAGGAGGTAAAGGATATCCGAATTGATTGATTTTGGTGATTATGAAATTCTGTTTAGTCATATACGTAGAAGAAGTTAATAAGTCCGAGATTACTCATCCCATATTTGTAACAAGTACGACTGTACTCAAGATAGATGTTAGTAACTTGTATGTACAAATTTGGTACAGATACAAATGTATGACTATATACAGCAAGTACACAATAATGTAACAATGGGCAGATAGCCACTTGTAACATGACTAAATCATATGCTTAAATACAGCTTATGTGGCAATCATATTAATCATAATTTCATTAATTAAGCAAAAATAAAATAGGTTTTTCAACATTATAACTATTGAAGTAGCATGTCAATAAATAAGGCAATTACCTCTTAAGTATTGCTACAAATTCAATACATTTATGAATAAATAAACAAAAAATAAATATATAAAAATAAATATATAAAAATAAATATATAAAAATAAATAAAACTAGAGCATATGATTTTATTATTATTTTTCAGTTTTCATTGAGTTTTTTTTTATTTACAAACTCGCCAGGTTTTCAGTATCTTAGAATCATGTATACATATTTCTCCAGTTGATACATTCATATTCTGTGTTGCTGGAATTTAAAACACAATTATTATTTAATTCTCTTAAAAACAGTTTACGTAAAAAAACGATTATTTCGCTTGTTTTATTACGATTTTTTTACCACTTGTCGTGGGTGTAAGGTCAAGATACCTTTCAGAATATTATTTTACACGTGTGTATTAGAACGTCTATAATTAATCATCATATTTATACATAAATCATAATTGTTTGAAACTGATTGCAAAGTTTATATAACTGTTTGGGATTGTTGGGATAATGTTACGCTGTATTATCTAGCAAACCCCACCCTTTTCTTTTGTCTTTCTAAGAAATAATTATGAGTTACATGAATAATATATTCTAGTATGTGAAATTTTGATGACGAAACATTATCATTCAGCCAAAAAATATCTTTCACGTTATTATCGTATATAAATATAAAGAATCTTTTTTCGTATACGGTAAAATATAAATGTTTAAAAAATGTATAAAATTGAACATCTGAATGTATATTTATAATTGAGATGCATTTTAAAATTTTGCAACTGTTTGATAAAGGATGGATGTAGGTATGTTTTTACCAAATAATAACAGTTCAAAATGTTTAGTATACGACACGTTCGATTTTCTGTGAATGATACATATAATTATAATAATTATATATGTAATTGTATATTCACACTGACCTCAACATATACTGATTTCAAAATAAACTTACGTGACTAAAATTCAGACATGTTCAAATCTAGCCATCGAAATGAACCGTATACCGTATCATTAATCGCTGACAAACAAACATTCAATATATTTAGTCAAATAATTATGATAATAATGTTTTAATGCAAAAATAATTACAGGGCTGTTTCTGGCGCTGTATTCTGGAAAAAGAATGTCTATTTTGAGTTTTTTCGTTATTTATTTTGCTTTGGAATACAACCTTTCATAGAATATATAAATTATTATTATTTTCATCATGATTAAGACAAGACATGAATTTATATTGTCAATACGAGTATTTTTTCTGAAACGACCACATACCCTTTTCTCTGGACTGGTTATGTTGCGAATAGCATTTTTTAGATCAAAATGGAATTCCTTTGAATTTGTTTTACGTTTAACATTGTACACGTTATTTTCCGTCTGAATAATGACAATTAGTGTGAATGTAGACCTTGATATATTTATTTACACCGAAAATAAATTCCTGGCTGCCTAAATAAATATTTTACGTTCGTGATGCTCAATTCAATGGTCATATAATTGTTATAATATAAAAATACGAACAAAACATGAATACAGAAAAAATATTAAGACTTTAAGTAAGAATAATATCATACACATACATTTCTGGACGATGTCAAAAAATTATATTCATAATATAAATCTTTAACCAGGCCCCTAAAAGTTTTATAAACTTTTTGAATACGAGCAGAATGTCAGCCAGGAATACAACGTATAAATCAAGCATGTAATAAAATACTTACTTTTGAACTAATATCAAGAATCCACAACAGTACGGTTCATATTATTTATATGTTACATTTAAAACATGCATAAAATTATGAAAATAACTAAATTTAAATTTAATGAAATCATTCCAAACTTGATGATTTCCGAAGAATTTTATTCCAGTTCAAAGAGCGATTTATATACATACGAATATTTATTTTCAAATTTGTCATTTAAATATTTAAGTTTGACAGGTAAATAGATATTTGAACAATCCAAAATTAAAACATAAATCGTTTCCCATTGACTGATATTGAATTCTACTTTTTTGTTCCAATCTAGTTAATAAAATCACACACGCTTTTAAATTTCGTATATATACGAGCCACAACTATTAATTAGACACGTATAATTACCGTGAGGTACACACGAACTTATATAACCACAAAAACATTTGTGGTTATTAAAACGGTGGTAAATACTTAAGATAAAAAAGAGCTTTGAATTAATACGATTGTTCGACCAGATCTTTGTGATGTGCGGTTATGTGATAAACGCCTTCACTTTGATTAACCTGATGTGTGAGCGATGTTGCCGATCAACTCTTTATACGAGAATAATTATTTCATCTTTTTCATTTAAGTCTCCGTCATTTTTTTCAAGAATTTGTTCTATCTTTTTAACAGAGTTGTTTGTTAGTAACCATGCGCTGTATGGGCCATTTTTATCACGTAAATAAAAATGTTTTTTTAATAGTTGATCCATGGAATATCTAACATTTTAGTCCGAAATTTAAGATTTAATTTCGTTGTTATTTAGTTTGTGTACTCTACAATATAAATAATCAAGCATTTTGGAACTTCAACGCTAACACGTACGCAAGAAATCAACTTTAATTTGATTACCCGAATTTACAGCGTTTTGGTTTTTAATTAGTGCGGTTAATTGATGCAAGAGTCTTAAAATTCAAACGAAAATTTGATCACCGATTCTAATGCGCAAGTACGTACAGATGATGTATGTATAAACGTGGAATATTAAAAAAAACAGGTGTTGACACCTTCTAATAATTACAATTTACATCTAATCACTCATACATTCTTATTTCTCTTGTTTCAAAATATCACCGTTTAGTGCTTCCGTCAGAGACTCTTTGTAAAAGATAAATATGCAAATTTTTGTTGTAATTATTTGATTTTACCGCACATTCGGGTTGGTTCTACATTGTTAAATGGTATTTCTTATGTTAAAACGAATGCGCCGCTTACTTCTTAGTTTTTGTATTCAAAAATTTATAGACAGCGCTAAATTGAATATATTTTATGCTATAATCTGGCAAGCCATTCATTTGGATGCTTTAAAAGATAGTTATTTGTATTGATGATAAAACTGTATGTTCAATTCATAATATAGATCTGTATTATTCTGCGTCTGTCTTATGCTTTGGTGAAACTCTTCCCGCTTTGCTCAAATTTTGTACTGGGTCCATTTTTTCCATAGTCAGCATATTAATTACTATATGTAACAAATTAATATGTTTTTGTCTTAAAACGACTATGAAATAAGTTATTGTTAAACAACCCCATTAAGGGTGTTAGCCTGTGGAACAGCGGGATTGTAACAGTGGGTAATAATGAATGTAAAAAAACAAGAATTCTGCAATTTTATAAGTTAACTACGGTCTACCCTTTCCATAAGCATGCATGTATGTATATATGTTGGACTGTAAGCAATCCCAGGGTGGATTTATGAAAATACCCAAAACAATGAAGTAGCATTCATTTTTTACATCATTTAATATCAGCTTTTTCTCAAAATATGTACATAAAATATATGTTGTTTTCTTTATGAAAATATTGTTAATGTTCTGAATATATGTATGTTAATATTCAAAATAAGATAAATTCAACAGACATATTAATTTTCCGAATGGTCTTCATTTCATGGTTCGTGAATACATGCAAATGACTGTATAGCTGGTATAGTGCATTAAACATACGAACTATCTCATGCACATTTGAACAATTTAGCCTTCTGAAATGTGAATATATACTTCTTCCGTGTCAACTATAAACTTTTTATGAATATTCTGACTCTCCAAATGCTTGTTAAAAATCTTACTCCAAATGGCGATGTTTCACAGGATTTTTAACAAGCCTTTGGACTTGTTTGTGATTGGGTATTGCTGTCAATTTAACTTAAATACTGTGGTATTGTTGAATAGACCATACTCTATATTGGCTGGTACCTACTTTAAAATATAACCACTTAAACATTCCCAACTTAAACTAAGGAATGCAGCAGATTTAATTGTTCATTATCTTCAAAACCTTGTACATACCGATTGGACAATGTCGTATTTTATTACACAGTCAATTGTTACAGGAAGTGGTGATTGAGGACCCTTTTGACCCCTTTTTGTAAGTGGTAATACATTGTATTACGTCACACAATGGAACTGTGTTCCACTCTATGCGCCCATGCTCGAGATGTATAATTTAGAATCTACACAATTTGTAATGTGTACTCTTTTACGTTTTCCGTATTTGAACATTACATAATGCCATTCATTGTTGCATGACGTAAATTAGAGTCCTTTAAAAAGCAAATGTATCTTAATTACCAACAGAGACGATTAGGAATTTTACTAAGCCTTTGTCTTAAACAGGGTTTAACTTGTTTCATTTTGAGCAAAAATGAAAACTTTAGAACGTTGACACCTTTACTTACGTATAAATGTATACATTTTAATAAAAACGCCGATTATTTGGACACACAAACAAGCTATGTCTCAGACGTGTTGTCGTGGAAACGAGCGTCAAAACGAAACTTGGCAAGAATATGTGACGCATCAAGAAGAAAAACAAAAGGTCTCATCACCGCGACCTTTTGCAATTACCAAGAGATTAAAAGGAACACAGAAATACCCGGTAACAACCGTATTGATGTAGAACTATCATTCCCTGAGGACTATATAATAATTTTGCAATTCACAAACCGAAATCTGAAATGAGAACTCCGATTTATCATAAAAAGTTGTGTGTAGTGCTTCACAAATGGAGAACGTGCGAGAATAAATTAAATTCTTAACTAAGAAGTACATTTATCGAAATATATTCCTTCTCAGTGGCCCTCGGAAGAAAATGCTTTAGGTTTAAATGCAATATATAAGGGAAGTTAAAGGGTAATTGAAAATCAATTAAGGAGCTGTGTAAGATTACATATATTTCATACCGTATTCGGACAAACATGCTGTGTTAAACGATCCCACGATTAACAATAATAACGATACAATAATTTCCTTTTAAAACTGACAACAGAACTGAACATTTTAAATTAGGAATGGATATACATGTATAAAGTAAAATAACTGTACATGTATATTACATGTACATTAATTCGTTTGCATGTACAAAATGTGTCTACATGTACATCTGTACTTAATGCAAACATGTAGTCATCCGGGTTTTTTTTATTTTTTTCACAAAACATGTACACGTCCCATTGAATAATTACAATTGAAATAAAAGGAAAATAGGTATTGTGATTGTGTACGTGGAAGCCACAATGACATAGGCATGCATTTGCCAGCCTGTCATATGACACTTGTAACAATTTTAACTTCTACAAGACAAAACAATGCAAGCACAAAACCTCCACTCTGACGATATGACAAACCACACTAAAACATTTGGTCTTAGTATGAATCTAGTTATGCTAGTATGCGTCTTATATCATATTTCATCATGTAAAAGACTGTAAAACAGAGTACAAGAGACATAACACAGCCACATTTTATATAACAGTTACGTCTAGCCGCTTTATTTAGTTTTATGCACTTTTTTATGCTTGCAATTTATGCAAGAAATCCAAAACCATTGACTGATGACCTAGTGCAATGAGAATGTACCAAATTCACGTAACAGGCTCGCCTTGGAATGACTTTTTCACATAGGCAGATTTCGTTTTGCCATAGCTAAAAAAATATTTATGCACGTACATTTTCATTCAACTATTGTTTTGAAACAAAATACCATAAACAGTTCTGTCTAATCACCCCGAGACATGGCGCTAAATTTAAGATTACAAACAATATATAGTAAAAGATAATAATCTTTGTACACATAAACATATTACTTGCTTAAATCCGCACAACGTAAATTAATTACATGTGCTTAATTAACCAATTTTATCTACAAAATCGTATTGTGCATGCTCAATGTATCGTTAGATTTAATACCACAGTACACTGTTTTAAAATATGTTTTAAAAATATAATTATCAACGAAATAATATAGTTTTACATAAACAAATAAAAAATTCATTCACAGAAACCAGTCAATAATATTTCCATGTATGGTCACCGTTTCGTTCGGCAACGTGGCAAAAATGTCCCGTGTCCGTAACTCGGGCAGTTTAAAATATATTTAAGATCGTGGTTATTATAACTTACAAAGATATTCATTAAGTCCTTTCATGTTGATATGTAATATTAAATGACATTTAAATTTTTCGTATGTAAGCTTGAATAAAGGATTTTACACTGTTTTTGTTGGGGTCACATTAGTGAAAACTGCCTTATTCACCATAAAACATACAACCACTCACACATAACGCACTGCTATAAAACTCAAGAGTAACCCACAGTTTGAAAATATGACACAAACTAAGAGCATGTTGCAAGATAAAATGATGCTGAAATACCTAAGTAAATTTAAATTATATGGCACTATCGATATATTCCGTTCTTGGATTTTTAATGGTGAATGTATTTGAAAGTGAAAATATAAAACCGGTAAACTATTGTCAGGAATCTAGTACTTAACATGAAATCAACAAAATCACGACATATCAATGTGTCATTTATGTGAATATATCTTAAGAGAAGAATGATGTTTGCATGATATTTCTACATTTTAGTGTACATGAAGCCATGTTTACCAACGTCAAAATTGAAATGTACAAATGAAAAAAATGTAAAGATTGTTTTTTTGGCATTCATTACAAAAAATGATTATTGATTCTACCAGTAAACATGATAGGCCATAAATCAAATGCTTCATTTTAGTTGTTTGTACAATTAACTTTATATTCATATGAAATGTCATGCTTCAAATAGTATGGGGTCATTTTGAACGTTTTGCAACCAACTATCAATTTTTATGCAATGTGTATTTAGAAATACTGAAAGCCATATACTTAAGATTGTCTGTCATGAAAAGCCACCGTATGAACCCTGTAAAATCTTTATGTCAAGAAATAAATTTGACTTTCTATTTTATTTATAAAAAATCCTGTTTCTTACAAATACAGCTAAGAACTTCATAAACATTTGAAAGTTTGAACTAAAGATGTGCGCGAAATCTTTGTTATATCTTGGTTGATAAATTATCCCTAATGCACGGCGTAGACGGAGACAAATAAATAACATGCCATGTTTAAGTGACTCTAGTCCTCATTTACAGATGCACATCAATTCAGTTCAATACATACAGTTCTACATCTGGTAGTTTGATTTCTGGAACGCAACCGCCGAGCGACGCCATTTTGAATGACGTTGCAAGATGGCGACTTCCAGTCGAAGGACGATAGCAATGCTCGGTAATTTCAGTATTTTACGATTAATACGCATGATAAACGCAAATAAATCTTACAGAAAAGGTATAATGATCATTGTCATGTTGTTTATTACTATTATATCCATAGTTTCTTTGTAAATGCAGCTGATATTGTATGTTTAACGATGTAAAAGTCGACCATTGGCTTGGTGACCACATTCTAATGCATGGAAGCACGGTAATAAACATACATCACTTAGGTAGCGGCATGTCTCGGAAAATGATGAACATAAGCACTTTAACTTAAATCATAACGTAGAAGAATATATGATAAATTAAAGACGTGTTATTTTTTATTAATTTATTAAGCGTATGCCTGTGTTATTTGATTCACTCTAAATACAGAACCAACGGTTTTGGGAAAGAGACAAAGTCCATTCTATTTTTAGGTTATTGTCGTTATACTTCTTGAAATATTTATTGTTTAATATACAAGAAGATCAATTGCTATTTTTATGTATGATCATTAAAACAAAATAAAAAACAAATATCACTTAGATTAAGAAAATGAGATTTTGTGTAGAACGGTGACCATATTTCAAAGGTTGAAGTTTGGGGGGCATGAATTCAAACCCGTGGGTCTTGAATGTATCAAATCGTTTTCATTTTGTTTCATATTTTTTCAAAGATTTAATTTTATTAAGGGTGACATATTTTACAATAAAGAATTAATTTTTAACAACGTTTTTCTTCTTCAAATGTTTGGTTTGTTGAATATTGCATGCACTGTAAGTAATATCTTATAAGAGGACTATGTAGATAGTTTATAAATATAAAACAAGGAAAATTTGGGATTTTATGATAAATATTAATAGTATGTATACAGGTTTTGATAATATTAGTTCTTATATTTAACCAAATTTATATACATTCAAATAAGTTTTAGTTGAAAATACCCTTGAAGTTTACATAGTAAACCACCCACTGGTATTTCAATGTTGCTGTTTTACTTAAGTCAATGTCATATCACTAAATGTTATTAAACAAGCCTTATTTCCTATTTTTTGATAAGTTTAAGTAATTTGTCCATGACTTGAAAACAGACAACAGGAAGGAGCACTTTACTAACGCATGGTCCTTTATGCATGACGATTAGGCTATATCACATGCTCTTACTCGTGTATGACAACAGCCAAAGGTCTGATGAAGTGAAATATTATATACAATATGAAATATATGTATATAATTAAATTTTTCATGCGTGTATTTGTTGACAGTCTGCCGACAACTCTAGTTATTTCATCTACGAAACGTGAGCGTTCTGTGTTGTGATTTTGAAAAGTAATTTATTGGGGTGGAATTAATTAGGGATACAAAGGGGCCGACTATTATAAACCTTGGTATATCAGTAAATGGTTGAACAATAATTTTAGCACTCCAATAGCAAGGTATGAAGAGCATGTATCCTTTTTTAATGATGAATATATAATAGATATGATACATAAGTATTGTTTTTGTTTCCTTGTAATAGATACAGATATGTTTGTGCTTTTGAATAAATAAATGGTATGAATCATACGAAACAAATATTTCAGTAAGTTTCTTTATTTCAAGTGCATTTTGTAATTTAAAATAATAATAATAATAATAATAATAATAACAATAATATATGAGTTAATCGTCAAAACAGTTCGATTTTTTACCATGAGCATCAATGTATTTGTGTCACTTCAACGAAAAAAAAAGTATTCACAGCTCAGTATCTTTGTATATTACCTACAAGAAGAAATGTGCACCGTAGCTGTTACCTAAACAATTATAACAGGTCTGATGAATTGAGAAAGCACGGGAATTTTGTTCCTCCAAATTTCTGAACGAAAAATCGGACGTCCCATTGTCAATACGATGCACATTTCTGTCAAAAATATACCTGTTCACGTAAGCACATTGGTGTGTTACTGCGACACGCTCTTTCGCTGGATGGCGATCAGTTAGCCGTAATTTTCAACAAACTGCCTGATGCTTAGGAAACAACTAATTGTAATTATATCATGATGAAACCGTTTTAGAAAATCCGGCTTTAAATCCGTTCACAAATTCCTAGTGTGTCTATATAAATCCACCTGACGTGAAAATGTCGAATACCGCCATGTTTAATTGCATACCTGGAGTATAACATGTGCATATCGAGTTTACACACAAACGAGTAACGTGTATCCTCGTATTTAAATCTCCATTGCGACATATAATGACGATCATATATATTTGTGCATTCATTAATACAGTCGAACAATGAAATAAGTTAAATCCGTGATAAAGAAAACTAAAAACATTGTGGGAAAAGACGACATGTTTAATAGTTTATACCATGACGATAGACTACGCAGACATGTATTACGTAAACTGTCCATTTTTTTTCGTTTTCGTAACTAATTTCTGTCACTAAGTTTTAAAGGTCCACGTTATATATCATACATGCGGTAGATCCGTTTTTGTCGTTAAATGTTAAATGACAAATTCTTTTAAAGGCGGGATGTCTATTTTTATTGCAAACAAAAGCCCCCCACTTAGATCAAAAGAAAATAATAATGTATAAGAAAATTGCATCATTCTTGCCCTGTAGTTTGCCTAATTAATTTGAATGAAGCTGCTGAACAACTCACATTATGTTGCTATGGTGATTGGGTCTCGATAGAAATGAGAGTATCCAGTATATGCAACACAAATTTGATGTATTTGTAGATAGATAGGTCGAATATTTGTTTACTATGTCCCATTACAGGAAATTTGAGAATTTAAATTGATAATAGCATTTGAACAGGGTAATCAAGGTGAAATGGGATAGAGAAATGTTATTTTTCACAACAATTTTGATATGAAGTAAGGTTGAGCACACATACGTATGCAAGTACCATTTGTCATATTTTAATCAGTGTCAGAAACAGTTTTCATGGACTGGTATCTGAGACCTCAGTAAAAATTCACAAGTTTTTACTTAATTTTGCTACTCAATGCTTAAGATTTCCTATCAAGAGAAAATTAAAGTATAACAGAAACATATGCTTTTAGATAAGTGAGGTTGAATTAGGACTAAATGCTTCAAAAAGTTCAAATGGGAAGAATTATAAGTTCTACTCATTAAGTTACACACCGTATCCAATTGATAAAACATGCAACTCAGATTTGTTTTTCTTATTTCAGATATATCCAGACGAATGAGATCCGATTTGAGCATTAATTTTAATTAACATTTCCTTTTGAAAAAGTGCATTTATCTGTTAAAAATCTATTGAAAAAATAATCAAGCCAATAGATTTTCTTCTAGATGTATGACGGCTGTAATTCGACGAGTTTCCTCTTATTTTTGTACTTAGCATTCAACCATACACACTAGAAATCGATTTTATGATAAAATTATGGTCTAAATTATTAATAAAGTTCAAAATATCATTAATCGTTCTTAGAATTAAAGATTGATAGCCGAACAGTGACAGTAGAAAAAAGCGGGAAACTATATTACACCCAGACAGACTCATATCTCCGTTAAACCAATGAAATAAAAGTATCGAGTCACATGATCAGCTTTCTTCTCTCGAGCCAGTCAAGATAACTCTTTTGTTCATAAACTCCGCCTACTTTGACATAATTTTATCGAAGGTTGGGAGAATTTTTCGCAAGTCTGCAAAATCTGAAATGGATGGCCTCATAAGGTGATACTTTGTATGTAACTTTTTTCAAGTAGGCATAATCGATTTTACGGTTAGAATTTCGTCTATTTGTTCGAATAAGCGGATTTTATTTATCATTTTTAAAAAACTGGATTGATTTTTCTCTTTCCTACTGTTTTTCACAGAGATCGCCGTAATGACAAACGTCTGGAAGTAACCGAATGGAATGAGTCTGGCAAGACACGTGAGGACATTACCATGGCGTTAAGGTCAGTATTTTTATGATCGTACAATCTTTTTCTAACTGAATTTGCTTACGACAATATTACAATTTCTGCCATTTTTATGCACGCTTTGTTATGCTACGTTGAGTCACCTTAAATCGGTGTGAATTTTACGTCTTATGTTGAAATCGCGAACGAACTACAGACTCCTTAGTTCCAGACATGGATCGTCAACCTCACGTACACATTCTGTTCGTGTTCTGTCTGGTCACCATGACTTTATATTAAAACAATTGAAATATTTGAACGTACTGCGTCTTATGCATGGTCGTTTCATTCTACTTTTGTGTTGATCTTAATTCAAATAGAAAGAATATTCAAAATCATTATCTCGAATACAAAAGCCTTTAATTTGCATCTTTTTTTCAAATGATTTGATAGTTTAAATCTACAGCTGTCGGGTGTAGTAATGTAGCTATTTCACAATCCCAGGTTGATGCAAAATCCTTCTTTACACACTTTAAACCTGAACGTTACGTTACCCACAAAGTGAACCTACCACATTTTTACCGACTACAACCAGCCGTCATGAAAACGAATAAACAATTCACTTTCACTTAATTTGATTTTTATCCACGAATGTTTACACATTTTGTCGCATAATTCCACCGAAAAAACAAATAGGTATCCATCAAAATATGCATATTAGCGCTTAACACAACTCGTTTCTAATTAATATGTTCACCCAATGCATGAATATTGGATGTGCTATTTTTAGAATTGCAACTGCATTCTGCATGTTTCTCTGCGCATCAACACGCGTGTCACGAGGTACCAACTGGGTCAAATTGAACTACTTTCAATGCGATACAGTTGAAGTATTTCACAATTTATGCTGTATATAAGTTTTGATTCGTGTTGTAATGTTTGTTTGAAAAAGGTTTATTATTTGTGTCTTCTTCATGTATTTAGTCAGCAATTTCAAATTTCTGGTTATTGGTGTTATTGTGATGTATCTACACAGTGGCAGTATTAACAGAATTTAATATACAAATTTATTCAATATATTCATTTAAAAATGATATTATGGTCCTTTAAAGTTTAAATGTTAGGAAATATATCTATTGAATTTTCTTTTTGACACAGTTTTGGGCAAGATTGTTAATTTCTTTAATTTTAACATCTTCATTTGGTTATACCACGTTTTCTCCACTGTTTGTTAGTATTTCTATGATTTCTGGCTGATAGTTATAAGTATATTTTTTTTAAACACTCCTTGTTTAAAGACTTAAGAGATATTTAAATATCTCTTGAATTTTAATTAGTTATATAACTAATGTGATTCTTTTAAGCCATAATGATGAAGTGTTATTTTTTATATTTTGAATGTATTAAGAAAACATTTTGTTATTGTTAGTGAAGATGTTGTACATGAGTAATGAATCTGATATTTTTGAAATAATTGAATTTTTGTTTGATTTTTTTTATAATTTGTTTGATAAATCTATTTAATATTTTTTTATACTTATTGTTTCATTCTTTAGAACCTCTTTGGGAAAATAATTGTAATTTCTCACACAGTCACTGCAAAATCTATCATAAACTTTGACAAAATTTTGTTTATACATTCATATCAAAACTACAGCCAGTCCTGATTTTTACATTATTATGCAAAAGAAAGATAAGAAATGATAGTTGACCAAATTTGGTTACCATTGGCTATCTTCATTGGTGTATTGACCCTAAAGATGGCACTGACTGCAGATAATCAAAGTCATATTTCTCTATTTCTGATGGAGAATCTTATTTTATTGTACATATCTGAAATATGTGAATTGTATTAATTACCAAAGGAGCAAAAATATGTTAATTTAAGCTTGTATTTAAAGGTATATTTGAAAATGAATATTTGTTAGTCAGTCTTGAGATTATAAGGGAAAATATTTTATTATTGAAAAAGAAATTGTGTAAAGCATTTTATCTGGTTGTCACAAAAGAATCTGAAATAATTTCTTTTGTGAAGTATCTATATCTTATTTTTTAATTGCCTGAAAATCTCTTCATTTGGGTTTTGCCATCAAAATAATTTGTCATCAAAAGTGTTGTGACTGTGACAATTTTAAAAATACAGTTCCCTTCTTTAGAAGTCACTTTAGGATGCATTCTGATGGACTGTTAACCAGTCTCTGTATATTTTCCAGTTCATAAATTTATTTTTGGTCAAAATTTTTGTGTTTTTTTTTTTGTTGTTAATTTTGTTTTTGTATTTAATTTGCATGTTTTTATAATTTAACATTCCCAGTTTGACTGCAAACATGGTAACTAAGCTTGATATTTTCATCTAATTTATGTTTAGATTACATTCGTATGTCCCATTTGCGAAATGATTATTTTTTCGGAAATTGAATTTAGAAATTCTCGAATGGCATTTTAAAAATAATTCATTCTGCAGCGAACAAAAGAAGCAACTATTTGGCATTTACTGACGTAAGCTATAACTGAAATTGATACCTAGATGTTTGAGTGTAATTCTTTGTTGTAATATAAAATAACTGCGTATATACTCAGTTTTGACCGATTTTTACGCAAAAAATTCAAAATTTTATGTTTTTTTGTTATATGCCTTTTTAATGAGTAGAAATCCCTATTACTTACATAGGTCCAAATATTAAAGTGGTTTAACTTATTACTACATAAAATATTAAAAAAGTGCTGTAGTATTTATCAGAAACTTTCTTCTCAAAGAGTTTGCATACAGCAGTTTCACATTTTTTGAAGATTATTAAAATTTATTGCTGTTATGTTTTGTTTCGGCCATGTGCATGGATTCGCTAAATGACTCATACATTCTTGTACACATGATAGCGCAGATGTTGTAAGTTCTGTGAGATTCAAATTTGAAAGCATTCATTTTGGGGAAAAGTTATGCACGTCAGCAGGTTTTACAAGTTACTTACACGTTACATAAAGCATCACGATTATACTATTTCAGTGGAAAATGGCTGTTAACAAAACATTGGCTATAGACAGCTGTTTTTGGTAAACATATTTACATTGCAAGTTTTCTGAAAATCCTGTCACAAAGATCGGTCCTAATTTATTATTTATTGGACTCAACAAATTGTTACCAAAAAATTAATTTGACTTACCATTCCCTGTCTGAATAGTTTATCAAATAAACAAACGTGCCATATTTTTTTTCTGTTGGTAAGATTTTAAAAATTATTTCGGATGAAATTTTGTGTTTACTTATGTAACCAGTATAGAACTTGGGTATATTCATGAAAATGCAGTTTAAATGAAGCTCTGGCTGTTTGGCACAATATTCATTGAACCATGTAATTGCGCAATTACTCATACCAGTTAATGTAAAGGGCTGTCATACCTTTTTGTCTTTTGGCAAAAAATTTTAAGGCCTAGTAAAATTTAGTAATTGTTATCTCTCATATCCAGTAATATTCCTTTGATTTTTAGTGAAGATATAGACAATGTATATTGTGGACCAGTAATGTTTTGTCAGGTCCAGTGATGTGGGCTTTTAGGAACTGCTGGAATACTTGCCTGATATTTGGTCAGGCAAAGTTAGAATTTCTAACTGACCAAATGAAAATTTGTCTGACTGAATATCATAAATAAGTGATAAATACTGCTAATTGTGCCTGACTACCTGACATCATTCTGGTCATGTCCTCACCGAAAAGTTATTAGACCTACTCAAAATTTGCCTGACATGTCCCGAGTGTCTGGCAACTTTCGGGAAGCCCAGTGATCTTTTCAAATTTGTCTGTCCGCTTGTTCAGTTATAGTTCATTGTCTTTCGCATATTCTGTCATACCAATTCTTTATCAGGCCTGAGCTGGGAATATTTACTCACCTGAAAGAAATTATCTGCATAATTTTACTTAACTGAATCTAAAATGGTGGGTGAATTGAAAACTGAAGAACCTCAACGCTTCAAAGACATGGTCAATATTGGACTCATTGTGTTTTTTTTTTATTTTGGGGGAAGGGGGTCACTGCCAATTGGTTGGGGAAAATAAGCACGTGGATGAGCAGAATGGGGAATTGCTGCAAATGGGTCGTAATGTCAAAAATGGTGTCGTATATCAATGTCGTAAAACACTTTGTGGCAAAAGACATCAAAAAGCAAAAAGATAAATAAATCTAAACAAATCGTTCGGTGATTGGAATCAATTGTGAAAATTTGAAAAGTTATGATAAGTATGGATTTTTTTCAGAGGACAGTGGGAAAATTTGAATATTTGTTTTGGAAAAATATGTATTCCAGAAAGTGGGGAATGGGGTAAATGTGCCGAATATTTCAAGAAAAAACCACTGACTCAGAGATGTATAAATCAGATCTTTCAACAAAGTGCATTTGATTATTTGTCAAGTTTATCAAGAAGTATTACAAAAGTACATTGTACTGACCGCATTGAAGTATTCTTCCCACTCTGAAGTACTGATGATTTTTCTTGGTTTTCCAAGAAAAGGAGGATATTAATTAAACCCATCCCTCATGCATATTTTAGGAACAAACTGTTTTCTTAAAACACCATTTCTTTATCCTTAAGTTGACTAATGTTCTCAGTATTTTTATCATTATGAATATAGATTTCTTCGGGGGTATTACCACACTGTCCGAATTGCCTGAAAATATTTAATTTGTATTATTATTTGTCATTTTTTAATGTGTTTATTGTGAATTGGTACAATTGTTGTGTATGAATTAAATCATGATGTCACTTCAAACAAGGTTATTGAAACAAGTAAGACAGTTGTTAAACAGGAAGTAACCATTACCTTGTGGTCTAGAGTACAGTGTAAATGTAAAAGTACGTGTGATATGGTTGTGTATTATGTAAAGGAGGTCTGAAACTTAAGCAATCATTTACCTACCTGTTAATTGTAATTGTGATTTTTCCCAAAACTTTCAAGAAATGCATTTTAACAAACCTCACCTATAATTTATACAGAGGTTTGATATTATTGACTGGTTGATACCCAGTTTAGAGGCTAATATATAAAAGCTTGTCCTTTTTACAACAGATTTGTTAAATAAGTTTTTCAATTAAAATTTATACTTGTGCAATGTGACTGAACTTTTCCTCGAAATTGGATGAATATTTCACATTCGACATTGTGGAGGATAAGTTTTCCAAGAGCTTGGAGTAACAGTCTTGTATAAATGAGAAAAAGAATGAACATAATTACGGTTATACTAGCGATTTTCAATGATGCACCATCATCTGTAATCTTTGTTTCAACATGACAAATTATAGGGTAAATCCAGTCTTTTCCAAGCTTTCTGGAACAAATGATTAGACTGTTACTGATTTATAAACAAGCAAGATTATATGCCTCTTTCCATTGTTATTTAAGATACAAAGAAGCTTTATTTTAATCAAAACCTCAATCTACATGACTTTTAATGAGTATGAAAACACACTTACCCATAAACATTGTTCAGAAGACTTTGAAATTATAACCAGAGCTTAAGCTTTGGATAATTACATCAACTTGTTCTTCAGACATATTGTAGGCAGGTGCTATTATATAACAATGTATGGGGTTCCTATAACATCTTTTGTGCACTATGGTGACATATTGATTTTGTGGCTAATGAGTTACATGTAGCTAAATTCATTGGTAAAAAGGAGCATGCTTCTTCAGTTTCTGTGTTTCTCTCTGCACTATAACTCTTCATTGATTTTTGTCAACTTTTCCTTTATGCGCTGTGAAACCCTGAATAATGGCCTTGTAGTGTTTTACAATACCATCTCAGTGGTTGGAGGAGGTCACCGATTTATAGTGCTATTCACAGCTCTTAATGTTTCATGTAAGTCGTGGATACCTGGCCAATTGCATGTAATTGGTATGGTATGTAGGGACGTTTTGTACGCAGCAAGAAACCACAAATAAAATAATGTGATAATGGTGACTTCAGAATGATGGAGAGACTCATTTTAATTAAAGAAGATTCTGTCTGAAAAGTTATTCTTGTTTTAACTGAAATCCGTATTTATGTATGTGGGTATTGTACATAGCATAGCATTCGTGAGAACTAACATTTAAAACTTTGCATATTCTGCAGAATATAGCGGCGGAACATTTGAGCTTATGTTTATTTTGTGTCTGAATTAACTACATTTGTACTATTAGTTCATAAATTCTTATCCATTAAACCTTGTTAAATGTGCATTAAATTACTTATTAAGACATTCATTCAAAACTATTTTTCCACAGTAATGTAGCATTTTCCCTCCCAAGTTGACCAATGAGTGGAAAACAAAATTTGTTTGCATATTTTATAGAACAAATCATTTTGACTGTACATTGTCATATTTCTGACTTAATTTTCTTACAAATGATGGTGTCCATCTTGTCTCTTAAAAGTACAGTAGTTCAGGGTTTGACTAATTTTTTCCAGGCTACTCATCGTGTTGGACAATCAGCTAAGAATTCTAGCAACTAGTTCTACAACAATTTCAACTTGTCTTGAGTCAATATTTACTCTAATTAGGAGCAGACAAGTGGATTTGTCGAGCCCTGTTCTTTATGTGGTTGCTGTGACCTTGACTCTGGATATTTCATAGTGACCCTGGCATTGGATGTTTCATTGTGACCTTGACTCTTGGTACTTAATGGTGACCCTGACATTGGACATCATTGTGACCTTTACTCTTGATACTTCTTAGTGACCCTGACATTGTGCATTTCATTGTGACTTTGACTCTGAATATTTGGATACTGCATTGTGACATTGACTTCAGATGTTCCAGTGTGGCATGTCTGGTATATAATTCGTCATGACCTTGACTCTAGATGCATGCACTGCATTATTGGTAATCTTGTTCCAAATGACGTAAGGACAGGCTGACAAGACCTTGCAAATCTGATTTACAATTACCTACATTAGCAACAAATGGTCTTTTATCGAAATACATTTTGACATACATAAAATGTTTTATGCACTTGTTAACATGCTTTTGTTAACTTGTCATAGGTCGTATCAAGCTTGTTTCAATGGCAATTGTTTCTGAATTTAATTGGAAAAGTCAATTAGTAAACCACTTTTTGTGAGGCAAAACAATTATATGTTTGAATCTAGGCAACAATTTTCGCCCATAATTTGATTGCTAGCGACTGACTTAAAAAATGGGTTGTATTAGTATAGTCTGCACCATAATGACGACTTATAGTAACACATAATGCAATGTTTTACCATAAGTACATGAAATAGATTCATGGTTGACATCTTCATATTTAATATTTTAAGCACAAGACAGAGCAATTGTGTTTTTGCTTTGTGTCACGTTTACCTTATGAATCTTATTTGTAACCTGTTGTATTTTTTTTGTCGATTTTAAACAAATAATTGTCTCTTACAATTGAAAGCCTAGACTTGACAATCTCTTATTCATTTGAAGACAGTCTCTATGAATGTGTGGTATGTTATTTGCCTATTAAATCTTTCATTTAATTTGGGTTATAATTAGTAGTAAATCCATTTTTGTTGAAAGATCATAATTATCCCTTGATCAGGAAACTATGGTTGGTATGGTAACAGTAGCTTAGAAGATTTCACTCAGTTCTGTTGGGAAGTGGGTAGATCAAAGGATGCTATTACTTTGTTATTCAATTGTTATATAAGGATCCAACTAATTTTATACATTCTGTAAGTTACAGGTCTTGGCATAGTTGGTGGCATTTGAATTATAAGCCAGGGCTCTTGATCGCCTGAATTTGGGGCCCAAATTTGGTCCCATTCCCCCACCCTGGAATATACTTTTTACCCCTATTTTTGGAAAAAATTCCCCCACATATTATAGTAATTAAGCTTTTGAAATTCACCCTTGAACTGAAAATGACGCGAAAATCCCCCTCCGAAGGCCCTGGCCCCATTCCCCCAAGAGAGAGAGAGCCCTGTAAGCACTTTTTTGCAATCTTAAACATTGGCCATTCAGTATATGTGACAGTCTGAGAATATGCCAATCGCGGAACTATTGGCTCCCACCTCAATAATAACCCTTTGCCTCATAAGCATATTTTGGACTCTTCCGAATTCAAAGCAAATATACAAAACATCAGTTTATTTATGAAAATTTGGTTATTTCTCTTGGACTGAGTGTAAAACATTGTGGCAAGAGAAGCCATTACTGATTACAAGCAATAGCTTCTCTGGAAACAATGTTTTCAAAAGTCATCTACTTCAGATACAGGGAAATGCGGTATTATGAGGGTTAAGACCACCTCATTAAAACAACCTATTATTTTCAGACTGGTTTTCAATATCCTATATTTCCACTTAATGATGTGTCTGCCTCAGTATTAAGATCAAGTTTCTCATGGTCCCAAAGGCGGTTTTGATTAAGTTTTACTGTATATTTATAAATATACTGATAACATTTTGAGACTGAAGCCCTTTGATAGACCTGCAGTATAATTGCCTGACTTACAAAGTAGCATTTTAAAAATTATGTGTGTAGAGAATTATCAGAATTTACAATTTTGGGTGAACACTTCCTGAAAATTGGAAGTGGAAAACTATTATTTGTCAAAAATTTGGTAATCTCAATTCTGTGCATACAAACTCGACATGAACCAGGGTCACCATCAGAAGGATGGATAAGACACTGAAGTTTTGCTAATGCTGTGGTACATGGTTGAAGGTTTTCTGGAATTTTCCGGAACATCTGTTTTTTCACAGGTCCGTACCCTACTGGTTTTTATTGTTTCCACGGTATTGAGATTAAAATTTTTTTTTTTTTTTTTAATTTTCAACTTCAACCCATGGTGGTATTATTTACTTTTGCTGGCACAAATTTTTCACACAAATTCAAAAAAGAATCTTTACAGTCTTAAAATTTGTGCAGTTTTGATTTGGATAAAAAAAGTTAAATATCACAAAAACATGAGAATTTTAGCACAGTTATACTCACATGCATTGATTATTGTTTGAAACATGCAAAAATCTGTCCTCCCGAATAATAATGATACCACAGTACACTGTATATGCCAGGTAAGGTCCTCCTTTTATGATAAAATAAAAAAAATCAGAATTCTTGGTAAAAACTCGAATCAATTTTCAAATGATATTCAGATGGCTTTCAAAAGCCACTCTCTCAATTACTCATTATAATTCAAATATATTGGTTAAATGGGGCATTTATTATGAAGTGTTCGGGTCATTTTGTTATGAAATATTCGGTATCCTGTTTTGTGGCTTTCATAGATGTACAAGTACTTTGCTAATGTGGGCGTAATTTGTTACTCTGCAGTTATGGGATGGCATCCAAGAAGTTCCTATTGTGATTCGTTACATTAGTTGAGTATTGCTAGTTCAAAAGGTAGTATCTGCTAACTAGTGACAAGGGGCTCTAACTCATGTTACAAATAACATGTATTTACTGGTAAGAAAGGCGTATACTAGGTTAATATACTAGGGTATGTGCTTGTGTTGTGGTAATAAAGCACTAAATTTGCCTAAAAAACAGTAAGTGCTGAATAATGACCATGTTACAACAGTGGGATGAACATGCTCCAAACAGACTTGGTGGTTAAAACTGACATCCTTGTAGGACTGAAGTATCAGTGTAATTAAAAGAAAACTAACTTCATTTTGTTTAGTAAATATTGAGTTTTCCCAATGTGTCTGATTGTCTTAACATGTACATGATAAAAGATCAGCTGGTCTGGTACAAAATATAATTAAGCTTACTATGAAGACATAAAGAAATACTGGTTTGGTCTGTGAATGGCTGCCTCTATTTTGTAACTTTGGAAATAAGTCACTTTGTTATCTTTATTTCTCTAATATATCTTATTTGAAATGTTTTGCTGAGTTCTGAGTTTTAGATTGTTTCCATCCAATCCCTGTGGTTTCTGTAATGTTGAATTTTTTTGTCTTCAGTTAAAGCTAAGTAGACTCTTTCTGGTTATTCTTGACTCTTTCATGAAAGATTACTTTGTAGTATTGCACTGTTATTCAAAAAGTAATGACATTAAATAAGAGGAATAATTCAATACAATTTGTTGTAAAAAGCCAATTTTGTCTTCAGACTTAAATATTTTTCTCAAACCTGTTATTGTTAAATGCAAAAGGATCTACTTCCAGAACATTTTGTGATATTTTGTTTCTAAATGACTAGACACATTCATTTTCTTTCAGCCTCTTATGTCTTGCCTTTTTTCCGTTAGACCTCGTAATATATTTTCCTGTCAATTCCACCTTCCCCCTAGTCTGGCTAGGTCTACTTTGTGTCAATTGTAAGTAACAGATTTGAATTTCTTTTGTTTGATTAAATTTCTGGAGATTGGCGTAATATCACAGAAAATTGACAAAAGTTAATAAGCTTATGGCTTTTTGGCCTGACATTGCTATCATTCATTTTATGTTGTTCTATCTGCCCCCCATGAGAACAGTGGCTGGCTTTTATTGACTACATTTTTTTCAATCTTTTGTCAGACATTGGTACTTTTTTAAGAGTTTTTGGACAGTGCCCTTTACAGAATAAAGTTGCATTCATATGTAGGCTCATGTTTAATGAAGATGAACATTTTATTAGATCTGAATAACATTCAACCAGACTTGGATGGGTATCTAGACACCAACTGTAAAAATGAATCAAATGTGCTATTATGTTTCAGCATTAATGGAAATAATATAGGAATGAATACTTAGTTGCTCATTTGTTTAGATTTATTGCTGTCTGATATTGGGATATTAATTTATATAACCAAACCAAAGTTCCTCGCTTGATTAGCTTTTAAATCTGTATGAAATGCATTGTTATGTGCCCAGAAACAGAGGACTGCGGTAAGGAACGTACACAGATATTCATTCATGAATTCAAAGCCAAATATGAATTGCAACAAGTTCCACTAGTAACTTTGCTCTGGCATCACATTGGACAAAAGTCCGATATATGTATAAAATAATATTCATTCTTATAGAATGCTATTTATTGAAGTTAAACACCTATGTTTTCAGTTTGTACATTCCAATTGGATCCCATTTGAAAGAATGTTAAAAAATATGTATTGATATATTTTATGATGTGTGTGACCTGTTTAATGACTAAGGTTGTCTTTTGAATTGACTGTTGAATAGTATTTTCATTTTTTTTCTATGAATTTCAAAAGAAACATTGACACAATTGAGTAATTTTGTATTTGGTTATGTTTTTTTTTTAAAGGTGAAATACTATCAGAATCAACATTAAACTTAAAATGATACACAATCATATAGTGTTGAAAGTTTTGTCTAAGCTGGGTTGTAAAAACATTTTTCATATGACAATAAAAACAATCACACTTGCCTGTAAAGTAGATGGATACAAGTGGCATTTTTCTTAGAAAAAATAAAATCACTGCCTAACATACTCATAAAATATATCTCATCTTCATAGGCTTTATTAGCTTCCTGCCATCTGAAATTGGATTAAATGTCTAACTCTTCTACTATGTTTTATTGCAAAAATCACTCTGTCTTGCTTTCATAGGGTAATATCTAATGATACTAAATGATTCAATGCTGACTGTATACATTGCATCAATCATATGTAACCTATGCTTCCCTGGGGCCTGAATGAAGCTATAGTTGTAGACGGTCTAATGTATGGCTTGATAAGCTTAAATTCGCTTCTCAAGTTCACATGCAATCTGTAGTGTTCAATGAATCTGTAGCCCCGTATGCGTGCTGTGTCTAAAAGCTAGCTATGATTTCATAAAAAGCTTCTCCAAACTCAAAACTAATTCCGTGGGCAATAATTATGTCTGAAAGATAAAAATAGTGTGATTGTCTGTAACTGAGATAAATGTATGAAACAAGAACTTATGAACTACATTCAGCATCAGATAATGTTGTATATATAGTCTTGTGTAGCTTCTCTATTGAACTGTCCGACCTTACACAAGTATTGATGCATGTAGTTCCTGGGTCCAGTCAAAAGATGAAACTAGATCAGTTCTTATTTTTTTTTATATTTTTTCGTCAATTTCAGATCGTCTTACTTGTTGAAGTCGGCCGAATTGTAGATGTGAGAGCTTTCATGTAATTTTAAGCCTAAAGAACAATGGTAAGTAATTCTTGATAAAGATTGTGTCAGACTTTTCCCTACATTGTGTCTTATATATATTTTGTGTGCATTTTCTGTGCTGCTTATGGAATGATCTATTTTATATGGAGGATATTGCATTGTAAGTCTTTTTCTGCTTATCTCTGAATTGTACGTAATGTTGGCTGTAAAATATGGTACAAAGGGAGAAAATGGGTTAGTACTGTAGGTTACCTAGAAACACTGAAGGTTTACTGCCCAAGCTTTTGAGAACAAATCAACATATGGGATGGCATATAGTTGATCACACTGTAGGGATTTTGGCAAGGTACGGTGCCAATTTTCCCTGAAATTGAGATTTTTTACACAAATAAAGACAACCCTTTTGTATACTTTTTATTATCATAATTAAAAAGCTTTTGAGAACAAATCAACATATGGGATGGCATATAGTTGATCACACTGTAGGGATTTTGGCAAGGTACGGTGCCAATTTTCCCTGAAATTGGGATTTTTTACACAAATAAAGACAACCCTTTTGTATACTTTTTATTATCATAATTAAAAAGTATTCAGTCAAAAAATGAAAATCAGTCATTTAACACTATTCAAAATTGTGTGCCTAAAATTGGGACATTTCGGTTGAAAGTTTACCCTTGGCTTGGGATTTTTTTCCTGAAATTGGGATAATGGTCACTATTTTGGATTGGGAATGTTTACCAGTTCCTATTATGCAAGGTAAAAAAATCCCTGCCATATCTTCCTTTGAACTTCTTAACCTAGAGAAATTTTAACCTATGACCCTACCATGTTGTATTGAAATTAGGATACATGTGATGTACTCACAGTATATGTAAATATGAGTTCTTTTTCACTTTTCTATGCTTACTTCATGTACTTGCACCATTGAACTCTGTGATTTTTTCATGTTTTATCACCTTGTGTCACTTCAGGTTATGAAACTGGTGGTTTGTAATTGTTAAATTCTATTATGCCTTATGCGAACAATGGCACCTTTTGTTGTTCTGGTCTGAAGCAATATTACTTGCTTTGGATGTCGAGAAGGTGGGCCCACATGTACATATGGATCTGTTCTTTTGACTGCCTATTAATTTTCTAGGGTGTATGGTACCCTAGGGCAGTCCTGGAGTGGTACTTGTTTCCTTTTGCCTTGGTCTGTATTTTCAGAAATATTGCAGTATAATAAAGATGAGAGAAACAGCTACTGAATAAAAATGGTGCAAACAAAACAAATCAGTATATTCGTATCAATCTATATCAGATTTGCTCTGCACAGTTTTGTTCCAGATTAAAATCACATTTCAAGGAAAATGAGTTAAATAATGGGAATAATTTAGAATAATAAACCGTAAAGGATCTGATTTACCAACACCTGACCATCAGTTCTTTATTTACTGTCGTCCTTCCCTTCATATAAGCCACTTTAGTAATGAAAAGTATGAATTACTGCCAAGCACAAAATGGTAGATTTTAATAAAGCTGTTAAATTTTATCTTAGTTTGCATTGCTTCAGGTAAATTTTCTGTCGTTAAGTCCCATATGAGTGCTTTTGTGCAATAAGTTCTTTCATTTTCGTCATTGATTTTGCCAACAGCCTCGGATACAAATATATTGTTGGAAATGAATAAAAGTCAATGAAATGTGTGGAATAATAGTGTCAGTGTTACGAGTTTAACTATTTGAAGTGTTTTCAAGGTGTGCAGCGTTGGAGCTGTGCATATATTTCGAACTTAATCATACAGTTAAATTTCTTTTTACTTTCTTTTTGGAAAGTATCAATTTGTCAATTGCATGATATCAACTTAGTCAATTGGACTAGATGCTCATGTTTGCTTAACCTTTAATTGTTCTAAAGCCATTTTCGAAATGACAAAACACTGTTTCATCATACAAATCAAGTAATATTGGATGTAAGTTATGTTGAGCAATATTGTCATTGAGTCATTTTGAGGAGTAATGTCATTTACCAATGCCAAGGAATAATCTCACTATGTAATGGTCAAAGGTAATGTTGAATAGTAAATGTCTAGGAAACATGTCATTGCGTAATGGTATGAAATAATGTCATTGGGTTATGTCAAGGAGTAATGTCATTAGGTAATGTTGATGAATCATGACATTAGGTAATGTTAAGATGTAATGGCATTTGGTAATGTCATTTTGGTCGGGTAATGTTGATGAATAATATCATTGAGCAATGTTGAAGTAAAATATTGGATAATGTAAAGGAGAAATGTCATTGGATAATGTCAAGGAGTATTGTCAGAGGGTAATGTGAAGGAGTAATGTCTATGGGAAATGTCATGAGGAATGTCAGTGGGTAATGTGAAGGAGTAATGTCGCTTGGAAATGTCAAGAGTAATGTCAGTGGGTAATGTGAGGTGGAATGTCAGTGGGTAATGTGATGGAGTAATGTCATTGGGTAATGTGAGGGGAGTAGTGTCACTGGAAAATATTTAGGAGTAATGTCATTGGGTAATGTGGGGGAGTAATGTCACTGGAAAATATTTAGGAGTAATGTCATCGGATGATGTTGAGAAAAAATGTCATTGGGTAATGTTGAGGAGTTATGTCATACTCTTACTAAAAAATGAGTGCTCCATGTAGTAATGTGTGGGTCTTCTGGCTTATGTACATAATTTAAACTCTGGTGGTGATAAGCCATCCAACAAATTTCAATTGAAATTATTTCACAATCATATTTCATATCTTCTTATGAACATGAAGAGTTCTTAGTTTTTATATGAATTATTTGTATAAGTTTATATTTTATATGTTTTGAAATGTCATCTATAAGCTATTATAAATTATTTGTATAAGGTAGTATTTTTTGTTTTGAAATGTCATATCTAAGCAATTACAATAAATGCAGACTGGAGCTAAAAGATCACGTTTAAATTATATCAAATTTACATAAATGAAAATGTAATGAGATTTTGTATGTCAATCCTCTTGCATTGTGTTATACCTTTTATATCTTTGTTAATGTATTCCACCTTCTTACAAAAGGAAAAAGCCGAAGTGCATTACGAACAAGTGTCGATATTACAACCAATAGAATTATTGGTATCCATTTAAACAGATTTTATATTAGAACTGCATAAATATCGTTCGACGTGACGGGGTGTGCTTTTTTCGTTCTTTTTCTTTCGGAGACCATGAGTAATAACTATACAAACAAGAGATAAAACGTAATGAAGGATAATCAATAATTATCTAAATACGAGATAAACAGTACTTGAGCGTAGACAGAAGAATGTGCAAACTTGCATATTTTTGAGTCTTGGGTAATCAAGGAAGTATTGGTTTTGGACGACTGAGTAATTCGATATTTTGAGCTATGGTGCTGAAAAAAACGGGACTGTCATCTCTCGTTTCTGAAAATGTGACTACATGAAAGTAGCTTTATATGATAAAATACCATAGACTTTAAAGCGCTTGCTTAGTCATCTGAGAATGACATGACATAGTTTAGGGTTATTGTGCTGAGCTACGATCGGATTGATTTTGTTTCTTTTTTCATTGACCTTTGGGTATATGTTGGATATATACTTTACCTTAACATTAATTGGAATCATTGTGAGAAACATTAAGAAGTGATACAATTCACAAACATTAAAATGACAGATGTAAACCGCCCCCCTCTTTCACTGTTCTCTGGCTTGTATATTATTTGACTTAACTTGTCGCTTTGAGGGTGTTTCAAGCCATTGAAATAAAAAGGGTATCACTTTAAATACAGTTGATGCATAAAAAGAAGTTTCATGTTCAACTCTTGCTGATAATTTTCCCACATTCAATGGGAGGTGTAATTTTTTCTTCACTCTACAAAATTCTTATTCAAGAATATGTGTCCCCTATGAATGAATAGGGAGATATTTTTAAACCCCTTCCAGCATCTTGGTTGTTGACTGAAGGTAAAAAAAAACACAGGGTGAAAGTTGCAACTTAAAAATATCATTTTGATGAAAATTTTCATGAAAATTTTCAAAGATCGTGTTAGAAAGGATAGAGGTAAGATCAGTTGCATATGATTTGGTTAAAAAAAAACATATTCAGGGTTTATTTGACTAAAAAGATAGGGTAGGTAGGTTGAACATTTTGCAAACTCGCTTATGATCATACCTTCTGTACTTTGGAGGTAGGAATTGTCCCGAAGTTTTTTCATACTTTGGATTTTGCTGTTGGAAATGTAAGTACTGGCTCCAAAAATTAAGCCAGTCGGGTAACTACACACAACAGATTTTTTTGGCCTTGCATTTTTTCATAATGAAAAAAGTCTGAATGAAATTCAAAATTGATGATGAAACTTGGTCCGTCTTATGCCTCTGAATATAGTGTGTGTCAAAATATCCAAATTTAATATCCTTTGAAGTTTGCTAAAATCTTAGCATGAATTTAAAGCTTAGAAACAAAACAAGACATCTATTCTGACATATGATGGAACTTCTTATGCCAAACCCTCTCAGTGTCTGATTCCATCACCTTAAAATGACATTGTCTTCAACTGTTGCTTTCATTAGATGTTATTTTCAGGACATCACAATTTATGAATCTTTATGCATGAAAAGAAGACTTTATACACATAAGGGATAATCTTTTTCTTTATTCTCCTTTTAATGTCAAATATTTGTGTATTTTCAGTCCCTATTTCTGGTTGACGTAACATCCTGGCCTGCAGAAATATTTAAAAACTTTGATGACATCTTAAGGTAAGTACAAGAAAAATCTTGTCAGATCTTTCTGGCAGAAGATGAGGGGAAGGCGGATGGGGTCATGAAAAGCTTGGGTATTATTATTTCATTGTAACAGGCTCACACTTCAAGTGACTGATGGATGAAGTGCTTTTTAAAGGTTATATGATATTATATAAATTGTCTGTGGCCACTCTTAACAGCAACCTTCTCTTAGACTGCCTGTAGTGAATTAAAAATGCTCTTACTTCATGCGGCCGCCTAATTCGGCAGGACTATAACCTGACATTTTGTTATGTTTACTGAAGTCAAGCAGCTTAATCTTATGGTAAAAATGTCCATTAAACATACATGATTATAAATTCGGCATGTCAACATACTGTAGTACTTTGTCAGCTTACATTTAATCGGGAGAACTTCTAGGTATTGCGGGTGGGTGGAAGGCAACATCAAATAATTGGTTTCCATTTGATGATTTTACTCTGGATTCACCTATTGCTGCCAAACTTGGTATATGGTAAGTACAGTAAAATCTTGATAATGAGACCACCTTCTGGACCCAAAAATTCGGTCTTATTAATACGCTTTTCTCGTTATCAAGTTGAATTATCGGTGAGTTATTGAAAGCTGGTTTGAAAATAAGTGGTTATAACAAGGTGGTCATAATATAGAGGTGGTCTCTCCAGGAGGTTTTACTGTAGTTATAGGGACATTATAGAGGTCTCGGTCAATGTTTTCCTTGTCAGTATTTTCATTTTCACATGAACTATCTCCGAACTAAAAAAGATACTTGAAAAAAGTTCTGCCGGCCTGTCCTACCCTATATATATATATTTTTTTCTTTGGCCCTATCAAATGCAATGAAATAGAATGAAAATTAAGCTGTACTAGACATCCGTTAGTCCAAAAGTCCAGGGATTTGGGAATTCTGGCAAACGGTGGTAATCTACATTGAAATAAGACCCTCCCCCATATTTCGTGTTGATAATGGAGCACTTGATTGTCCTGTAAATGTTTTATTGTATGTAATAAAAATTTATAGAAATTTATTTTGTTCTTTTTGTTGAATATTATGTTGTATTTTACCAGCCTAGCAAGGTTTTATCATTAAAATGTTACGTAATACCATGCCAATGATATTGACGTTATTTGACACTATTCGTAACATATCAGGTCATGTAATATGACAATAACTTGGTGTCAGACTCGCATGATACTGTCTGATGTAGTTGATATCATCTTGGAGTCTTGTACAGTAAATGCGAGTACTTTTTGGATGTGAATTGTCATCTGAAATCGCATCTTGCATGACGATTTTACTGGACTAAAAATAACTGCAACAAATAGTTTTATTCTCTGTTTTTTTTTATATATTTTAATTTTGTATCCATTTTGATTGGTGTTTAAGTTGTTTCAAAGATTGGGAATCAACAAATGTTGACTGACATCAAAGTGGTACAAAAAATGTATTTTTCTATAGGCCGTTTGAAAAAATATTAGAAATTTTACCGATATATGTATATTACTATAATTAAGTAATATAAAGTATAGTTGTACGAAGGTAGGTAAAAAATGATACAAAAGTTTAGATATACAGTCATTTATATGACTTTATTGTTGGGTTATATTACCATAGCTCTGTTTGCCTTCCTCCATTTTACAGTACGAGTCAGTCAGCTGTTGAAAATATTCACTCACCTGTTTCGTAGACAACCGTTCATTTCATGTATATGTCTAGAGTAATATGTATATCGGTCATAGGTTACTAAATGTATGTTTATGTGTCAAATTTTATTTGGCTAGAAAAAAATTGTCCTGTTTATTTTGACAAAACTTTTCTAAAAAATACCTTACATACTTTGCAGGTACATTTTGTCCCCAAATATTTTCTTACTTAAGATTTTGCTGTTGGAAATTTTAGCATTGGCGCCCGATAAAAAGGATTAGTCTGGGAACCAGAAACACGCCTGTTTTTTCTGGCCTTACCACTTTTTTGTTTGGGAAGCACCAGTTACTATAAGTTTGCTGCTTTCACACATACATAGTATTTTGTATATACATAGCTCCATGTACCTTTGAATTTTTGTAGAAGTGGTATCTTTGTTGTTGTGTATAATGTTAGTAAACTTGTAGACATAATAAATGGTTTGTCACAAAGCTTGGAGGTACAGACATACCCATTAGGCCAACAAAAAGTTTTTTTCAAGGTTATTTAATCTCTGTTAAATTATTTGCAAGAATTTGGGTTAGGCCAAGAAAGTAGCATTTGCTTATGGGTTCCTGATACTTGGAAAAATAAGGCCATGCGTAAAAAAATTTTGTTTGCTGTAACATGACACACTCATAAAAATTGCTGCTGCTTCTCAACTTTTTTTTAACCCTCTTGTTAAAAAATCTTCTTCTCTTCCATTAATTAGTAATTGCTTTCCAGTATTTTTCAAAAGAAAAACTGCCTACCTACCTACATTCACTGAAAAAATTAGGTTGTGCTGCAGCAAACTAACAATTTTTTATGGATGGCCTTATTGTAAAAATTTTAGTTAACAGACATTCTGGTTAGGCCATGAATGTAATATTTATTTATGGTTACCTAATATATTTGTATTAATTTTAGTTAACAAACATTCTCATAAGGCCAAGAAAAATAAGTTTTTTTTCAAGGTTCTTAAATGACATTTGCTAGAAATTTAGTTGATAAACATTTTGTTAAGGCAAAGAAAGTAATATATATTTATGGTTACTTAATATTTGGAAAAAAGAACATTTTTATGAATTTTAGCGGACATTCTGATTAAGCAAAGTAATTATTTATTTACTTATGGTTACCTAATTTTTGGAAAAGAATATTTTTACGGATTTTGGTGTTCAGACCTTGATTAAACCAATAAGGCCATCCTTAAAAGAATGTTTGTTTGCAGCTATGTGACATTAACTTAGACCTTAAATCAGTGGGTAGTTAGGTAGGTCGGCATTTTTTTATCATTACTTTTTTGTTGACATATGTTTGTATTGAAAATCTAAAGCAGCGATAAAGAACAAACAAAATTTGGTAAAAAAGTTAAATTATTTTGGTGTTCTTGGGGTATTCTTGAAAAAGTTGGTTGAGCAACTACAAACCAACAATTTTAGGGATGGCTTTAAGATTTTTAGTGCAAGAGTTTCAGTGAACAAAAATATATATTCAGCCCTGCCCAAAGCATATTTCTTTCTATTTTGGGGAAATATTTTTTGTCATGAGTTCAATTGTATAATATTGAATATTTTTGATATTCTTTTGGCGTTTAAGTTATTTCAAAGACTGTGTTACCATGCCATATTCAGTGTTATTTGCAAAATAGATGCTTTTGGGAGAAAAATAGCAGAAATAATTTCTGGAGGAAAGAAGCCATACTGAATGAATAGGCCTTAATAAAAGCACCCTGAGGCATTAATTTCACAGATTAGTGTTTCAAGATAGCGCGTTATTGTTTGAATAATATTTGATCACATTGGATATAATCTGAAAGATTATATCTTCATTAATGATGAGTCACAATGTTCCACTTTTCAGCATGCAGTGAGGGGGGGGGGCGCTAATTAGGAGAAGACTTAGTTTGTTTATTTGGGAATAATTAGTGAGTCAAATATTTTTCGAGGTTTCGTTTAAAGCATAAAACCAAATGTGGTTCTCATGGAAGCTTTGTCGAATTTGGTTTAAATGATGCACCTTCAGCACTAATCATCCACCTTGCCTATTTGCAACCTGATCTCAGATTTCCATAGTTTTCCCCAGTCTTCACAATTAGCTGGCTGCACCTTTCCCGATGTTATAATGTGACGGTGAAAACTAACACTTATTTTAAATCTGTCGAATCTATGTGAACAAATAAAGGAAATCAATAGAACTTGACGATAAAAAAAAAGATTTTTGTAAAATGTAAACATTTGTGTGCAGAAAACACTGCAGTTCAAGAAAAAAGCTGATTTGTAAAGCTAAAGTTTCTCGTTAAGTTTAATATGCATTTAACCTATGTTTTGTATTATTTTGTATGTTGATAATTAATGTATTAATATCTTGAAGTTCCAGGGTTACTCTCAGGGCTTGAAATTCGAAGTTTGTAGAGCAGCCAACATTTTTTCACGCGCACATTTCATTTTCACATGCTAATTTCATTTTCATGCACGATTTTCATTTTCGTTTTAACCTTGTTGTAGCTGATATACACATATATGTGTTTGATGATTTTAGTTACTAGTGAGATTATTTAGCAGAAATATAACATACTGAATGATCAAATTCTAATTTTGTTGTTGGAAAAAGCATGACAGAGCTTAGGTCTGACATAAGATCTATCATCCTTGACCTTTGACCTTATAAAATATAACAGATAAACACTAATAGAAGGTAATCTTTTTAGTCTCTTTAGTTTTTTTGTGGGGTGGAAGGGGTCAGTGGTATCCCTTTTATTGAAGAAAAGCATGAAGTTAAAATTCTGTCATATTGCTTCAGTTTACTTTAAATGTAACTAATTTAAGTCTTGTCCAGTTGAGCAGCTGAGTAAAAAGAACTTGAAATTATACTTAATATATAGTTAAGTTAAATTTCTGAATGCAGGATTTCATCCCCCAGATAATATAAATTCGTACAACATAAGAGAAACTCATGCTAAATGGTCTCTTGATGTGCACATCTGTGCATATTGGATACATGATTACATTTTGTGTGAAAATACAATTGTGACTTTTAATGAAACAAATAGTTTATCACAAATATGGATGAACTACTTCAGTATATTAAATTACCAAGTATTTGTCTTAATACATTTTACAAAATACAAAAAAATGGCGTGTTTTATTTTTAGTTTGAATTTCTGAAGTTTATGCTTGCGCTTAGGTATTGTTAGTTTGCAGTCAATGAACGAGCCTCTAATTTTCATAATATGCTAGTGATTCTAATTATAGCTACTGTATGCCGAGTTTCGTAACATACAGCTACTATTATTACATGACTGCATCGTTTGACAGTTGTTGTACAGACATACTTAATGAATAACTCAAGGTAACTTAATTTTCATTAGTTGAGCAAGTTCAAAATATTCATTCAATGTAAAAAAGTTGTGCGATAAGAAAATGTATTTATAAGTACGGCATATATAAGCTATTGATAGGCGGTGGTAGAATGGTCGATATTTTCCAATTGCCTTGGTGTAACTAGTTTACAGAAAATTGTAACTAGGCTAAAAAAACATTAAAATCTAGAGGATCATCCAATATTTTTTGCCTAAATTGCTAATCATCAAAATTATTTTTTGCACAATTTTTTGATGAACTTTTATGGTAAAAATTAAATATAACAGTTAAAATTACAATATTCTTGTGTGAAATATTTGTATATGTATGTTCTATCAATATATAAAAATTTTGACAATTTACCTATAAAAAAAATCATTAAATGCAACATAATCTGAACATTAATATATATTAAAAAGTGACTCTAAATTAAAGCATAGAGATTTGAACCATTTTTTGTCCATAAGTTTAAATAATCTATAAAACAAAAAAAAAATAAGAATAATCAATGATTAAATATTGAAATAATAAAAATGATCAATGATTGCATACTGTGTTATTGTTCATTTTGTATAATACAGCATCATCTTTTTTCTATGGATATACCAGAATAATGAAAAAAATACTACTATTTATTAAGACACAAAATTAAAGAGATATTTTATCTAAAATAATATCTACTAATATTAAACAAACAAAAAAAGCCTTGAATATTGCACCAGGAGATTATATCAGTTACTTTTCTTCCATTTTTCTCTCTACTGAAGAGAAGTGGGATATTCAGGTATGCTAATGTCATCAAAAGTTCACCTACCTCAAAAACTTCTCCATTGGTCCTACACTGCAATGTAGAGGTCACCCAGAGGTCATTTAAACCGGATTGGTTAGTATAGCAGTGACCATTGTTAAACCTTCCCATTTTGACCAATCAGAATAAAACCATAATACTACCTTGACCATTAGAGATAAAGCTGGTCTTTCCACTTGATGAAGCATTTAATTGTCCAGTGTTAACCTGTCCAGTAGGTGCCCTCTCCTTGTTAAACCTGATTTGTTAGCTGCTGTAAACCTTCAACTGAGATAAGATACCATTGGTCAGTGGTCAAGTGAACATGTGTTATCATTTGTTGGTGTATTGTGATGGTCAGTTTTTATTGGTCTGCTCATGAAGATAAAATCTTCATATTTTAACTGGTCATTCTAGCTATAAAGTACTTGATTTATTAGATTTTTAACTTGCAAATATTAAAAAATTTAAGATTGCTTAATTCTTGAATTCTCTTAGGGTTCTCTCAAGAGATATATAGTCCATGATTTTTTTAAAGGATTTTTTTTAAATCAAACTACTTTTAAACAAGTAATATCTCATATGTTAGTAGTTTTAATATTTAACTTGTTTCTTTATCAGACAAAGGACTGCGTTACCCTGGTCTTTTAAAAAAAATTCAACCTCACTGAGTGGTTTTTAGAAATCACTGTTTTTTGTTTGTGCTGCTAGCTATAGTCATCTTAGTGATACTGAATACAATGCCTGTTTTATTGTGACAGGATTGGAGATCCCTGCCATAATATGTGCACATGTCAGGGGAACCAGTATTTGAATATGTTAACAGATACTATTACTAGCTACTATCATTTGGTTCCCTGCTACTGTGTTACTGTATAACTGACTACAGTTTAATGGATCACTGGTGCTCGGCTTACACTGTACATTGGGTGTATTTTTTGTTAGATTAAGGTTGAAATCGGGTCAGGTCAAACGTTAAATGTTATAGCATATGATGTAGTATAAAGCTGCTCGGATGAAATTTTGTGACTTGAAAAAAAAGAAGGGAGATACTCCATTGTGATGGATATTTGGATGATTTAAACAACAATTTTTGTATTTTTCTTTTGTTTCTCTTTTTTGTATAAATATAGAAGAGTGAATTACGTGATTTACTGATGAGAGTGTGTATGTGTGTGTACTGACTAATTGCTTAGTCTTTGTTAATTGCTTCACAGCTAACGTTTAAATAGATTTGTTTTAAAACACTATGTTTTTCCAGGGTGTTACTGTATTAATGATTTGTGTTTTAAAACTAAGAGTTTGTGTATTGGATAAGAGACGGGAAAAAATATTCAATGCTTAAGAACAGTGATTGTGTTTAATATGGAATAAGTGGGAATTTTTTGCCTTGAATTATCTCATGATATGAATTATTGGATTTTAAACTTTGGTGAGAATAATTAAAATGAAGTTTGTGAATTGAGATGAAACTTGAAAAGAAAGTATTTTAGAGTGTTTTCATTTTTAAGATGAGTTTATCTTTAACTGTGGTTGTTGTTTGTAGTGTTTAGAAATAGTTCTCAGTTTAAGATATTTTCCTGCCATTCAGCCATGCTTCTGTATTGTTAGAATAAAAAACTGAACAGAATTCATAATGCCAGAACTTCATAATAATTTCCCAATCTGCCTCTATTTATCCGACTCCGTAATTACATGCTGCACAAAAGCAAGTATTGATCCTAAATCCTACATTATGTGTCACATAGCTTAATCCGTTCCGTATTTTTCCTGTCTCATGTTTTAAAATCCAGAAGAAAAAAGTGGCTTCATGAGAAGTATTTCTATCTATTGCCAATGAAAATACTAGTCCGCCTATTTGGTCACGTGTTACGTTTTTATCACAGAGTCTCAGCGGCCATATTGGATATAGCATGTGTTATGGAGGCATATCTTACTGTATAGTTTCAGTAAAACTTGCAAAGGTTTTTTTGTGTTCTGACAAAAATCGAGATGGTTGGGCGATCGCACCCGAAAAGGACCACTCTTTTTAGCGTTTAGGTTAGATACGTGTGTATTCAGTAAAAAAATGCAGTAATGGATAGTTTTTTCGGTGGGTGTAGTTGATTTGGAAGTAGTGTCTTCAGACTTTCTCTACACCCTGTGTGCTGGATTATTACTATCGAAGGTCAAAATGGTCTCGCAATACAAAGGAATTTACATAAATATTTGTCAAGGTATGTATCGTTTTATTCGAGTTGCTTTTTTGGTTTAATTTCCACTGGTTTATGCATTTGTGCACAGTTTTCATGGTTTCATAGGAAGGGAAAGTTAAATTTTGTAACACAAACCTTGATTTATATCAAGTTTTTTCTCGAGCATATAATATTTTATGTTTAAACTCCACTGTTAAAACTTACAGTAACCGCATTATGAAACCTTGTAGCGGATCAACTTGTATGTTAAGTGTATTCTGTATGCATTCTTACCAGACATTTTTTTGTTACAACACTTATTATCATTGGATGCTTGTATATGGGGACCTTTGAAGGGAAAAGCTGTCTAGACTGAAACAACTAACACATGGCCACACTGCGATTGTAATTTAATGTCATTCTAAATCATGGCGCGTATGAATGTCTTTGTGTCTTACTGTACATTTGTGCCTTGTACAAGTTTAAAATGCTTTAAGTCATTTTTTAAAAGTTTTATTTATCTTCCCCCCATTTTTATTTAAAGATGCAGTGCAAATATGCTGATTCAAATTCTTTTAAGCGTGAACTACTGTTTATTCTATCCAAGTTTAAGCGTTTTAAACATACTGGATTATTTAACATGAGGTTTAAAGCAGGTTTGGGCGGGATACGTTGATTGTGTCACTGCAATGTCACCTGCATGGTATGCATAAATAACCGCTTTTCTTCTGTTTCTTAACTGTACGACGTTCGATAAATGTAAAAGGCGGGCGTATATGCGCATGTATGTAAGGAAAATGGCGGACACTTGTACATTGTGAGCACATGTTGTTTAAGTCTTGTCTAGAAATCGTGTCTAAATTGTCACGCAAGCATGATTGTTAGACTGTAACTAAGTATATGCAATTTGCTACTCGGGGCATATGATTCGATTGAAATTTAATTCGAGTTCTGTTATGTACAGTTGTACATTGTTTAATTACATCAAGGAGACCAGGCGCAACGAGTCTGTCTGCCATGTTGGCGCGCATATCGTAGGTTAGAAATGGTGCATACATGTTGTGTTATCCATAATTTTTTATGCCGTAAAAAACACTTTTGTGAGTTGTTGAGAAATGCATGTAAATGATGGTGTTTTTTAAGGGGGTTGTTTAAAATAGGCGAAAAGGTACGCCGCGCATGCGCGCCGCTTCGCGTAGCTTTGTCTATGTCAGACATATGCGCAGTCGTTGATAACCGCCAAAATAGTTTTAAAGGATACGAGGTTGCGCTGGGGATGTCTAGTGAAATATCATGGAGCGATTATGCACGTCTAGTTTTAGATGTCTTCAGATAGGTGCATATTCTACTGACAGCCTTGTATTATCTATAGTAACTTTCTTACAGTTGATGGTAGCAACTGCTTTTCGCTCCACTTGATAGTTTAAACCTGATTATGTAAACATTGCATGTCGTTAATGTTAACATATTTCTTTGTCGATATGAAGTGCACAGATTTTTATTTTACATCAGTTACTTATTGGGAACTATTTTTTACCGCGGATGCGCATATTTTGTGTTATATTGTGAGAAAGGGCGTAACAAGGGGCACACACTGTCTGACCTTCTGAATTTATTGAATGCTTAAACCAGGTGGTAGTCTACATGTAAATGTTAATTTTTTGAGTATGTAGTTTCTATATATATGAAGTCTGACTGGATAATGTGCATGTGTGTTTATAAATGAATGTGATTTACAATTACGTTCTATGGTTTTGCGTTTATACATGCAGTAGTTCACAGTTGTACATACGATACAGGAGTGGTGGATTATTAGTAAAAAACTAGTTGGATTTAAATGCTTATCAAGCAGGCGGAAATGGTAGTATTTATTTGAAGTGGATATTATCAAAGATTGTCATAAATTGATGCATATATTTTATGAAGCAGTAAATGAATTTCTGTATTAATGAAGATTACTTTTTAACTCGGTATCATATATTTTAGTTTAAAAATGGTGGCTATTTAAAATCGGAAATCAGTGTTTATTAATCTTTCTGTTGCCATGTGCATTTGAATATTTTGCGAAACTGTCATGGCGCATGTCCGCCATCTTGGATTTTGTTATCGTCATTCAAGGATGGCGTGATTTCGGCCCGTATCGTTTAAGGTGAGCCATTTTATGCGTAAGTTTATGTATAAATTGCTAATTTATTTACTGATAATTATTAAGATATTTCGTTTTATTTTAATATTTCTGTATATTTTGTCATTCTGTAATTTTTGTCAGCACACATTTTTACCATGTGTATTTAACTTATTATTCATACTGGTTTATTTATGTACATTTATCATGCGTAAATTTATATACAAAATACATATTTATGTATATGTATATATATATATATATATATACATATAATTGTACCATTTCTGAATTACTTATGTGTTTGTAATAGTTTTATTAATATGTAACCGCTGTTCTGTGCGGTTTATTTTTAGTCGAACAAATTATGCAACGCGCGCATAATGAGATGTATGTTTTGACTGTAAATCTTTGAACCATACGAAGAGGGTGCACTTAACATGCTTCTGACTTAACTGCATCGGTGCATGGTTATAGCTGAATTGTGCATTTGTATATGCAACGTTTGATAAAAAACGCGACATTTTGTGGATAGGAAATGTATCTGTCTGGATGCTAATGATAATGTGCTTACGCGCATGCGCACTTGCCGTTCCTATTTTGAATATTTTAGTCTGGTTTATCATACGATTTATATAGGACAGTTTTGTAGGAAAAAACCTGAGACAGACGTAGGCGCGAATGCGCTTCCGTTCTACGGATGGGGCGCACATGTTCAAATTCAAGAACGCGCATGCGCAACAAGCGCGCGTTCATTTTCTTGTCATTACTAAGCTTGCTGGAATAAGTTTGTAATAGATACAATATACATGTGATGTAACTTAAAATAAAAATATATGTTTAAATTAAAGCAACTGCTCAGTTTGTGAAATGATGAATTTTGTATGGATTTATGTACGATATTAAGTAATGAAATATTTAATGAAGGTCTATCATTGAAAGGATTCGTGAAGTGCATCCGTGAAGTAGGCGCTTGCGCGCGTGATCGTTACTCAAGTATTACTGGACATTTTTTGAATATTATTAGAAATATATAGGATATATGTTTCATTATTTGTTATGTTTTAAGTGAGAACTACATATATTTTATTTTTTTTCTTACATTGATGTAAGTATTCTGTGCGGGTTGACCATTTCTCTTTGCAAGACGCGCCGCGCATGCGCGTATGCGCACGACAAACTCAGGTTTCCAGACAACATGTAGACATCGTGGTTCAAATGGATTATATTGTATTTAAAAATAAGAAAATAATTTGGATAGTATTGTTCTTGTTCAGCTTCATTGGAAAAGTAAGTACAATAAAAATATTGTCATAAATTTATTCGTATAAATTTGAAATTCTTATTTAGTCGTCTACGACATGAATTAATTTGAATCTTTCAAGTTGATTGAATTTGGATTTATTTTTAGAAAGTTCTAGTTAAACTCCACTGGTTTTAACTTTTGTGTACATTATAAAAAATGCCAATGAAATACACTTTTATCGACGACTACATATATTTGTAATAGGAATAATTTTGAAGATTTTCGGAATGTTTGTCTTTATTTTATTTACCCATAAATGCGATGGCTGAGGTTATTTGGAAGTACTTTTGATTTCTTTTGTATGATTTTGATTTTTTACTGGCATTTCTGTGTGTGATATATGCGCGTGTCATAGCATTTTAAATATGTAAGTATCTGGGGCTTACAGCTCTGCCGCCAGAATCTCGATATGCGCGCATGCGCTTGGACATTTAAACATGGAAGCTTAGCGCGTACGCGGTATTCTAACGAGATAAAGTGGTTTACTTGTAAACTGGCGGTGCTTTTGTTAGATTTAATATTTTATTTAGAATTATATATAAGAAAATAATATTTCTAGAAAATATTTTGTAGTGTTCATAGAAATTATTTGGAGACAGTTGTGGCATGCGCATGCGCATGTAGAAATTAATGCGCGCCTAGGCCAGAGCTGAAGCCGACAAAGCGCAGTGCGCGCTGTGATTCCACGGAAACTTGTTTGAAGCAAAATATGCGCTCAGAAAATACTGATTTTCCTGTGGATTTGGCTGCATTACATAAGTAATATCTTTCACCAATATTCGGAATTATTTGTTGTTTCAACAGATCGATAAAATTTTGGAAATCATAATTTTTCTGGAAATATTTTTCCAGATTTTTTTATATGTCTGTTGGATAATGTAATTTTCGGAAGTCTTTATTTCAGTGTATGGTTTGTCTGTAAGAATTAGTAACAAAGAATTCAATGTTTATTTAATATAAAAATTTCTCAAAACAGGATGTGGTTATGCCAGAATCGTGTGGGATTCACGCCTGTTTCTGTTGGCTTCAAGCAGTATTGATAATGCAATACAAATTTCTGTTTTGCTGTACTTGCATAATCTTATGCGCGCATGCGCTTTGTGCTGGCGCGCTTTCGGGCCAGAATTCCTTCATACTGCGCATTACCCAGCGCGCTCTGGTTGTGGTAGGTCATCTTTCGTCCAGTGCCATGTTGGAGCGCGCGCGCGCCATAATTTCTTCTGAAATTATTTTTATTCTAAGGACTAATCTTATCAGGTAAATAATTTAATTTTTCCTTTTGGAAATATTTCTACAAAAATATTCTCCAATATATTTAAAATATTTTTTTTACCAGAAAATCTAATCTCTATATTTTGATCATATCATTTCCCTTCAGTCAGTTTTAGATATTATACTGTATAAAATATTTTTTAGGAGTGTACTAATTCTGAACAATAAAAGGACACAAACTTTGCTGAAAAAAGCATCATAATTTTGAAAATTACTGTTCCTAAAATTAATACATTTATAGGGCCCAGCAAGTTTTGCTGAAGTGGACTGGCTGTACTGTATTGTGATTCATACATTTTACAGTGTGGTTCTTGTTCCCTGCTATTCAGACTACAAACCAGTGTTCAGCTCTTTCATTTATCTGACATCCATTATATTTAATGGTAAAAATGCCAAACTTATGTCATCTTTGCATTACTGTGCCCATAAATGCTGTACCATTTCATCAGAGATATTTGTGTGCGTTTGTATGTATGTATTTATGCTAAAAATATGAATTTTTGGGGAGTACATTGACAGATAATAATGAATATATTGAATGAATAATACTATTGAACAATGTGAACAAAATATGGAAATCAAAAGAAAATATTAATGTGTCTACAGCAAAAAAATTCTCAAACTGAAGTAGTAAACTAAAAAATACTAATGTATAAACCATAGCTATATTTGTGTAAAATACTTTTTTCATATGTACTAGAAAATTTTCTGTTTCTTTTGTCTAAAAATTCATAAGTGTAATTTCATAGGCTCTGAAACATTAGAGGATGGAGTGATTTTTATGCTTAGAAAATTGTTGATCCAGACAGGTTTGATGTATTGATAATATAACTGGGTTTATTTTGAAAAAAAGTACAAACTAGCAAGGTTTCAATGTGTTACTTTCATTCATTTATTTTCAGTCTGTCCCTGGCCTTTTACTGTAATTTTTTTTCATGGTATTTTGTCCGATTTTGGACCTTGTGTCATGTTTTGATGAGCTCCTTTAAATTAGTTACTGATCCCCCATTTTAGGGAATTTATGGAGAAGAGAGTATTTCACCAATTCCCTTGGTTTCCTTAGAGATTTAGGAATATTTCCCTAAAATAATGTTGTCCTAAGCATCATAATATTATATAAAAATACAAATTTAGACAAATATTTGTATTTTTCAAAAATTTGAAATTCTGGGTACAATTTTTTTTAAAAAATATGTTGAATATTTCTCTTAGCATATACTTTGACAAAAAAAATAAATATTTCTGAATCAACTTGCCTAGTTTAAGGATATGATCTCATGTGAATATATTTAAACCAGTCAATTTCTGTGCATGTATCTATTATATGCTATGCAGTTATGCAGCCTAGTTTTAAATGCAAGTTCAATTTCAACTTTACTAGGACACCACAAAATTTAATTCAAAATGAACTGAAATGGGGGCAGGTGTCTAGATAACTGGGGCTCCCTAAGGGGTTTATAAATGCAAACCAGTCTGATTAAATGGTCTTTGATATTTTTTTATACCATGAAAGAATTTTTTCCCAAATAATGCATTTGGGTGGCATTGTGTTGTTTGCACTTAAAATCAATATTTTATTCAGACAGAAAATTCCTTGCATCTGGTGTAGTGTTTATTTTTGCCCATCGTAATCAGTTTGTGTGCAATTTATACAACTAGTCAGATCTGCGATGTAAAAAAAAATATTGAGATTTCTAGGGGAGTCATGATGTAATAAAATTAAATAATTCAACTACAGCCATTTCAAGCATAAAAATTGCTTTGTTTCTTAGCTATGTGATTGAAATATTTTTGTATGTTCAAATTTATTTATTTCTCTAAAAAATGTAGATTTTCATGTTGAATTTGTTGAGAGAAATTTTTAAATTTAAGTTTATTTTTACAGATTAAAAATATGAGGCTGTAAATTGGCTATAAACACAGGAAAATAATTATGTAATACTTAACAGTTGACTGTCGTGCGATAGAATAAAAAAAAAAACAATAGAATTTATCACTGAAATAAACAGCCATTTCTCTGCAAAAATTGTCAGTTTATGTACCTAATGTACCAATTATTGAAAATAAGTTATTTTCATTTCCTTGTGATGTTTAAGCCAATTCCCTCGATGTATATTCTTTTTTTCAATTTTTTCACTTTTCTCAAATTCATCTATTTCATCTGCATGTTGTTTTGCTATTTTTTAGACCAAAAAAATTTCAACAACAAAAGGAAACACCATAGTATTCCAGACCACTAAACCAAACAACAAAATTGTCTCAGCAACAGACATGAAATATTGTATATGTCTGTTGTTTAAATTCACCAACAGTATAGATTGTATTATAAAGAATATGTTTCATGTTTAAAATTACTATCAGGCTTATAGATTATGAATTTGAAAATGTCTTTCTCGGCTAAGTATTGTATCTTTGGGGAATAGCGTTCATTTTTGTTCATTATTGTCTATGTAGTCATCACGCCAGACAGAATAAATATGTTTTACACAAAGAGTCATTGTTTGGGGTTTATGCGTTTCATTTTGGAAAGAATCTTCACCAGTTTAGCATTAAGAACCTTGAGGAAAATATAGAAATGTCTAGTGTGTGTATGTGTGTGTTTTAAAACTCAAAAAATCTCTGATAAAATATCTATGAAATGTTAAAAATGTCAAAAAAATCAATGCTTTCAAAATCAATGTCTGGATTTATTTTCTGTGTGTGTGTGTAGTGTTATTGAAACACTGATCATTGCTTTAAATAATAAATCAGTTTAAAGTTAGTAATTTATGTTGGTCTCATGCTCCTCATATGGTTGAGTAGCTACAATAATTCAAGCTCCGCCTACTGTCTGGCATACAGCGTTTTAGTGTACCTAAACTCTAGCGCACTAATCTACATGACAAGGCCACTTGTAAAACCTGGCTTTACAACGAAACTACTGTAAATAATAGTTTCAGAAATATCAATTCTGCTAGTTTGAGTCCTCAAGAGAACCCTTGTGTGTGATGATAAATTTGGTATTTTCTTGCGTCAGTTGGTTAATCAATCAAAATAAATTAAATCAATCAATTAAAATAAATAGATCAATCAATGATATTTAACTCTTAGCTTCTTCATTGTTTAGGAGGAATGTGACCATTTTGATGTTGATAAAGATATTTTCTGTATTTTTTATCACAAAACATGATTTCACTATTATTAGAAAAAAAATAATAAAAAAAATAGTGGGGAATTTGTTTTATGATATGGCAAACATGCATTTACGATCTACCATACTTAACATTCATAGACACTTGACACACTTTTACATGTACAAAATAACCCCTGAACTTTTGTAAAATTCATATGAATGTTGTCTGACTTCTGTAGCAAAATTACTTATTCAAACTGATTTATTTTTTATCTTAATTAGATTTCGTCTGAAACCTGCTTATATTATGTCTGGTAAATATTATAATTCTTCGTATAGATTCTTCGATATTACCTTTTATCTTTCAATTTTCTGGTAAATCGTTAAAGTTTTAGTTAATCTTTTTCAAAAAATGACTTTATTTTGCCAAAATAAAACGCTTATATAATAAAGAATTGATTCAATGTTGTATGTAATTGTTTGATCTGAATGTATTATTTTTAAATTAAGAATGTTCATTCCTGCTCTGCCTCATTCAATTTGATATACATTCATGATAACATATGAAAGAAAAAATCTTATTTTGTCATGTTGCATATTAATGACTTAATTTGTGTAATGATTTTAATTTTATGATTTAATCACCAAAGTGTGAAATACATATTTTAAAATATGAATGGCAAAAGCCTTGTTCAGTATTTTAACAATCTGTGTATATTTTTTTACATATCATAGTTTAAATAATTGATAGTCAGTATCTGTATATTCACATATTTGAAATATCTATTTTTCTCTTTATGATGGTTGAATGCAAATATCTGCATATATCTTCTAAATTGAAAATCTTCCATTGAAAATACCTATGAAAACCTTGATAAGACCACATCAGAATCAAACAGTAACTGGCACATTTCTGTAACGTAGCAAATCTCCCCTCCCCCACCCACCTGGTATCTTAAGGTAACTTCAATTTTCTAAGTTTTGTGAAAAAAAAATTCATTCAAAGCCACTGGATAAAATTTTGGCAATTATCTGACTCTATTTTTCTAATTATCTTATGTGCACAGATTGAATCAGGTCAGGTTGACAATGTTATCAAAAATTAAAAAATAATTATAAAATCAGTCACACTCTGAAACATACATTTTTCTATTCTAGGAAGATATTTGATGAACATTTCTACGTTAACTCGGCAGGTCTTGACGGTGAAGGTTGAATTTTGAACTTGGAACTGATGAGCCTAATTAATTTGGGACGTATGATAATTTTCTGTCAAAATTATACATGAACTTGATGCTATTTGAGTTGTGGTATATTTCTAGGTCAGTAAATATTAAGCTTTTCTGTCTGAGGTATCGAAAATCGGCTTAATATGGGGTCTAATTGAGTTTTTTTGTCATGGAAAAGGAGCCGGAAATGTTGCTTGATATCAGATAATGCCGATACCCCCTCCCTAATTTTGTTTGTGTTCTGTTAACTGGTATGAGCTTATTTGTGTCTTTACACATGCGTTTTCAGTGTCACAATGACTCCTTGTAGTTTATTTTTTTCCATACATCCTTGTTCATCTCAATGTAGAGCATTACACATGTTTTGTTATACAATGAACTTTGAGCTGTGTTTTTTTTATGACAGTCTATCTCAGAAATAGGTCAATTGTTTTTTTATGTTGTGATGATGAAATGTTCTAGGAAGTTAAATTTCTCAGTCTAGATTTTTGTTTACTCAAAATATTACAATTTTTAAGAAGTTTGAATTTGATTTTTTTTTTTAATTCTATGTAGAAATATACCTAATTTTGCCACAGCAATGGGAAATAATGGTAAATAATTGTTTGTTAGGGATAATGATATTTTTGGGGAAAAATTCGTTAATTTGAGCTATCTTGTTTTTTTTTAAAAGTTTTATTCTGTACTTCTGAATGGTAGTAATTTTATATTTGACAAAAAAAACCAACAAAAAAATGGCACTTTGTCTACATGTCTTAGAAGTTTTAACCTAAATATTCATAAACATGCCTATTAGATGAGCTGAATAATAGCACATGTTTATTGAACCAAACATTTAATTAATTGGAGGTGATTACTTTGCTTCATGCTTTTAAATGAAGTTTAAAATAACAATCTAATGACTATCATATGCTTTTTTTCATAATTATTAATTTTAAATGAGACCTATGTTAAATGTGTTGATTAATAATTAAAAGCAATTATTTATTGTGTAATAAGTTTCCCAAATAATGTCCTAAATATCTAATAAGTAGACAAATATTCATGCAATATTTATATTATACACATATTGAGGATGATCTCAATTATTTAAATTTGAGATCTTTAAAGACTTCAGTTCAGTCTCAAATCAAAATAAGTTAATGTCTTTAGAAAAAGGAAACTGATGGATTTATTCATATAATTTATTGCAATGACAGGAAACTAACTTGTTCTACTCATCCTTTGCCTTTAGTAAATAGAAAGTAAATATTTGAATTTTCTGTATTTTTACATGAAAAAAATCATTCTTTGCCTCTAACAAATTTATTGTCATGGATAACATTTCAAGAATTATTGATAAGGCCTTTAAAATGTTGGTTTACTGTTATGACTAAATCAATTAAAAATACCGTGACCCAAAATTTGTTCTGTGATTTTGATAATTTTTTTTTTTGGTCAATATTCCAGCTTTGTGTATGATTTACTTTATGTTACAAGTATGTGATGTTTTTATAAAGATGGCATCCTACCTATGCTGTGTTAAAAAGTTTAGGTCATATTATCGCAAACCAATGTTTTGAAAGGCTGGCCTAGTGATGCTAACGTATATTTAATAGATGAATTTTTTTATTAATGCATATATATTTAAATATATATAAATACAGTTATTTAAAAGAGGGTTTAACAAGTAGAACAAAACAAAGTAATCGTTCATGAAGCAGTTAATTTCATTAAACTTTAGACTGTTCTTTATTTTAGACTATCACAAAAAGACTTTTCATTTTTTATGCCTGTCTTCAGCAGTATTTTGGTTATGTACTGACAGCCAGCTTTCCTGGGTTCTATCCCAGGTTCAACCATGTTCTCTGCAATTATTAGCTACTCGAGAAAATATAAAATGTCTTGTGTGGCTTTTGTATTCAGTTCAGTCGACTGAATCTATAATTAATTATATTACACTGTATTACTGATCTATATCAGTGTAATAAAAACATGGAGTCTGTTGTTTGCACGCACACAAACAGTTCATAAGTCTAGTATACAAACTCATAAAGGTCTGCTCCTGGCTGGAACCTTTTTAGGGCATATATTTATCCCATTAGGTCTACTTTGTTGTTGGAGGTCAGATATGACTAATAAAGAGAAGGCTAGACCCCCAGAGAATATGATTGCTTATACCGATGATTGAACTTCCAACTATGGCATGATTCATTGAGATATTAAGGGTTATATATTCTTATTATATTGAGATGCAAAGAAAGAAATTGTCTTCTATGCCTTAAACTGAAATGATTTGAAATATTAATTTCTTACTTTTATTTACTTAGCGCAATAATTGTTTGATATGAGTCTAGGGTAAAAAAAATTACTTGAAGTATTTATTCTCGATATTGTATCAAATATTATACTTCAGAGGATAAAGTCAACTGTTTTATGTTCATGACTACAATATAATGTCTGTATTTTCATCTTATATCTTAATTATTATCTTAGTTGGTCCAAAACTCATCTTTGCATATCCAGTATCCTTATTTTCTCTCGCACACACAAAAAAATGGCTTGACTTCTTTATACTAATTTGCTTTTGTGTATTCATCATGTTGCTTATGATTTCAAAAAAAAACCCACATCATTTTAAATTAGTCTGGACATACTATTATACAAACTCATTTCTTTTTTGGAAAGAAAAAACTGCTGTGTGAAAGTAATTGTATTCCCTGAAAAAACAAAGCCTCCCTCCTCCCAAAAAAAGAATAGGAAGTTTTCATTCAATCTACTGGACATGTGAGTCGTAAACGCTAGTGTGTTGTATCTTTATTGCCCTCCTTTTACACAACACATGCAGACAACGTCATGCATCCTGCATGAATAATTACACCGACTATTCCTTAACACGAGACTGCTCGTAATTCTTGCACATTCTTTCCCCGTGTAGTTCACTGTCCTTAAAACTAAAACTCGTGATTATTTGCATCGAGACTCCCTCATTTTGCTCCTAAACTTCCTCTGTTCAATATTGTCAGTGTTCATCTGCCTAGTATTGTTGAGTACGTTGCATTCTTTTCAAGTCCACTTAAGCAGAAAATGTGCTTTGTTGCAAACACAGTGAACGAGTTACATTGATACTCTTTATAAATCAAATTCTCATTTATAGCATTTTCCCCCCACAAATTCTGAATTTCATGACTGCGTAACATGACTAGGTATTGACAGAATATGATATGCTCTTCTAAAGGTGGCTGATAAAATATCCCAACTGTTTTTTTCTGTAGAAATTTCTCATCTTTTGGTTAATTGGCTGGTATGGAAGAAGGGAGGCAAATCTACTTCATCTGTCTTCCATCTGATCAGTTTGTTACACATAAATTACCTCCCCTCTCACATGAGAGAAGTCTTGAGGGTATATTTAACGTACACTGACTGCATTCCGTACTAGGATGCTTGGTATTGATTTGATTAGTTCATTTATAAAAGATGCATGTTTAAAATTTCAAACCATTGACTTGTTTGATTAATACGAAATGTCAGCCGTATTGTTGTAAGGAAATGAAATGTGCATGAATTTCACTTGTATCAGTTTATAGCACTCTTTTTGCTACTTCCTGGCTTTGCGTACGAATATGATGTATCTTGTTGAAATTGATATCTTCTCCATTGTGGGTTTGTTTGTGTATTCATTGCAAAACAAATTGATTTGACTTTGTTAGTGATCAATTTTTCTGATAAGAAATCTAAATAATCATGAATTTGTTGTGAAGTTCATGTGTCTTTTTTATACTTAAGTGTGTTACAAGTGTTTGAATAAAATCTTTGATACATAATCTGGGTAAGTGCAACAAGTCCTTAAAACTGATGTACATGACTCTCATGTCATACTGGATTCAGAGCAGGACCCTAAGAATCCACCAAATACCCAAGAATGGAATTGAAATTTGCACTCAGAGACTGTCCCCAACCTTTTTAACCTCAGGCCCTGGCTGCTAGGTTATAAAACTTGGGATCTTTCTTTGAGTTCAATACTCAATTTTGTGCTGTCACACGAACTCAATTGATCAAAATATTAACTGATATGATGTTCATGTTTGCGAGCAATCATATTGGTTTGAAATACTTCGAGAATGAAAATTTCTCATTTGTGAAAGGTGTCCAGCTGGTGTTAAAGGTGGGTGGTTCTTCCTGGGCTTACCCCTTGGGTCTTTCTCCATTGTTAAACCTTGAAAAGTTGCCTATGACCCTGGCTGTTGGTGTGACATTAAAACCCAGGCAGGAAAAAACAGTCTGTGAAATATGATGCAACATGTTTGTAGTATATTAATCCCCCCAGGTCAATGTTGTTTTGTTTGGCCATTGACCATTATTTGTATAGGGAATACTTTTAAGTTCTGAAGGTCAGTGTATGGTCATGGAATGTCCTGAGCTTAAGAGATTAAATATTCAATGTAGGATTACTAATGAATTGTCTGACTACCCTGTATATGTAGTAGGACTCGTTTAATCTTGATTATTTGAAATATGTTTTCCCAAAAACGTGTGATCCCACTTGTTTAATCTCGATTATTTCAAATGTGAGTTTAAAAACTGTGATCCCCTGTAAGATTACCCTCAGATTATGAAGAGGTGAATAGTTACCATTTAGTGTCCTTAGAAAATGACCTTGATTGATTTACAGGACAGAAATATGAAAGATGGGGCGCTGAGTGAAGGGTGTGGTGAGGGAGAATATTTTATTTATTGAAATGTTGTTTTGTTAAAAGATGGGAGTACAATAAAATTCATCTGGAGCTTTGATGTATTTATTACTGTTATGCCTACAAATTGCTTGAATAATGCAGAAGATGAGAAAAAGAATGATAATACCTCCAGTAAATTGCCATTTTCATATTTTACATTTATAAATGAAAATAAAAAAATGTTTGTGATGGCATCAAATTTTGAGTATTATAGAGGATGAGAATCTAGTAATCAATTTATACAAGCTTAAATATTAGGTGATGTTATAGGACTAGATAAAAAAAATGGTTGTGTTGTGGGCTCCTTGGGTTGGTAGGTCAAAAAACGTGTCTTTTTAATTTTTTTTTGTAAAAATACCTCTCTAACTTTGGAGGTATAATTTGTCCACAAATTGTTTCATACTTATTTTGCTGTCAGAATCTTTAGGGATGGGTACCGGAAAAATGGGTTGTTGGGTTAGTTGTACACATGACTATATTTTTTTTCTGGCCTAATGTGTGATTCATGGCACTCTGATGACTACATGTCTATCTTACCTGATCTGACTGGGTAATATATTGTTATAATATTTGCATGACTCTTTCTATTGACTTTGCGACAGCTGTTGAAGTATATGACACAAGACAATGTATATAATGATATACATATATATATATATTTACGTACACATGTACAGACGTTTGATTATTAATCACAATTGACTTCTTCAGATATCTCCTTACTCGTCTTCTCTCCCTTATGCTGTTACAGTGTCTTGTTTCATTATTTTGATGTCATTTTATGTGAAAGAATCAAATCTGCTTAAAAAAATATGTTATTCATATCATTTCAACAGAGGGCGATGTATGATTTAAATTGTTTACTCTGGTCTGATGTTTATTTGAGTTTTCAGATTTTTTCCTTTCATTGTTTTAGTGGTTCAAAATAATAGCAATCATTATAATTCCTTTTTTTGAAGTGGTATTAACTACTATGTTACTGTATCTGAATCCCTAAAAAGGGGAAAAAGGACATTTAATAGCCCCTGAGCCTAAAGATTGGGTTAGAAATCATTGAATTATGTTGCTGACTAAGAACCAACTGGATAAAATGTTACACTAAGCTCTTTCGTGAAATTCCACATAAAGTACCCTATTTTATAAGAACCTGTATTTAGCACCAGATTAAAGACTGGTAATTACCAACCTACCTTGATGTCTTGTGATAGCAGATGTCTGGGTATGATAGCTAAATCAAGCTGGATGAATTTCTTACATTTGTTGATGTACATGCTATGACATAACAAAGTTTTGACATCTTTGGAGAATTCTTTCATGTGGTAGGAAAAAAATGAAAATTCCGCTCACTTGTTTCTGTACGAAATTTTTGTCTCTCATGTGTACCGTGGCTAATTGAAAGCAACAGTGATTGTACAATGTAAGTAAAACGGCTGAATCAATTTGAAGATAATGATTTTTATCCAGCATACCCAATGTTTCACTGGCATAAAATGCTTACTTTTCATTTCACTGACAGGTGTCATGATTGGTACAGATTGGGTGTGTCGAGACACTTCAGACTTGTTTGCTGTTATAAATTATAAACTTTTTATCAGTTTGTACTCCATGTCCTCTCTTCAGTGTCTATATTTAATCAGTGATAATTTTTTTTGTCCTCCATTCAAAGTTTGAACAATGAATTCATGTTCATGTCCTAATTTAACAAAAAAAAACTGTTGTCTACTTGCTTCTCTGATATATATATGCTGTCACGTATGTCTTTTATAAGATTTGATCATTTCTAATATTTTTTTTTCGTTGGATTTAATGCTGTTTTCAACAATTTTTCAGTTATACCCGGCAGTTGGTTTACCTAACCAGTTTTCCTGAACTGTATATTTACCAGTATTAACTTACCCTTCCAACTGAGCTGGCAACTTCTCCACATATGGAGGAAAATCTGATATTTTGTTAAATTTTCATAGAAGGATATGACCTGCCACAACCAGGATTTGAATTGCAGCCTTGATCATTTCTAAACATTTAATATGTGACTGTATATTATGTGACAAATTAATTAAGGACCCCTTGCATTAAGCTTGAAAATTGGTCAAGATATTTTTTATTTTGTAAAAAAATTCACTTTGGTGAAACTTTGGGTCTTCAGAACTCGGGGTCATGAGTTTGAACCCTTGGTGCGGTGCCTGTTCTCTGTGACAATTTGGTTGAAGACAACTCTATAGCTGTTTGTTCTCAACTACTGATCATTCTTGTGGAGGAGTGTTAGGTCATCTTTAAAAAATTATGATTGCTGTAACACGACCAACTCATAAAAATTGCAGCGATTCAATTTTTTTTTAACCCTCCCATAAAAAATTCTGACCTTTTCAAATGATTGCTTTCCAGAAAAAATCCCTACCTACCCACTGAAAAAATGTTGGGTCACATTGCAGCAAACAAACAATTTTTTAAGGATGGCCTTCAATTTTTATAAGAATTATTCATCATAGTTTTGTGATAAATATAGCAGAAAGTGGCCTTTTTTGTACAATACTCACATAATTTGTGACAAGTAATAATTAATGCAACTTCCCCCTCTACAACAAGTTGAATATGGATGCTGATGGTTCACATAAAAAAACGACAACTAAGATTTTTTGCAGAAAAAGACTTAAGTCACATTCCTTGAACGAAACAAGTACAATTTGTCTCGGCACACATCAAGAAAAATTACCCCTCGGTGGAGAAGACAATGTTTTTAGCTACATGCCCTTCCGGGATTTCCTGTATGTTACTTGTTGTAGAATTAAATATCAAAAAGTTCCCCCAATGACTGGATGAAAATGGAATTTGGCAGCTTGTTTCTTAGGTCACAATTTTCATTACAATTTCCAGTCTGGTTGCATACCTTGGGGAAAAATGTCCTTTGTATTATGACACTATAAGTTATCACTGATATTAAGGTTGTTAAGATCTAGACAGACTCAGGGAGAAAAAAACCAACAATTTTTTATGTCCTTTTTGATGTTGCCAGATCTGCTATAGATACGATCTTTGAGGACTTGACTGCTTCTTTTGTTTAGTTATACACTGTTAAACTTGTTTATTGTTCCTTGGAACTTGCTTACTGATTATAGAAATAAATTTTCCATGAATTAAAAGCATTTTGCTCCCTAAATTACAAAGCTTTACCCATGTCTGTTAGTAATCAGATTATGTTACCAATATGCCTTCATTGTTTTCTAACGATTCCATTAAAAACTTACATAAATTGCAAATTCTGTTCCAATAAGGTCAAGGTCATTTAGATAAGCCTTTTTGCAGGACAAATTCTTTACATGTTGCAAATTCCTACCTTCAGTGTCCATAGACTTCATCATACATAATTGTGTTTTTTGTACTCCCGAGTAATTAATTAGTGTTTATTAGCTTGAAAATGAATTGATTTCTGTATTGCTTTTCTGTCATAATTTAATGTCAATATGTTGCATGCTTTTCAGTCATCGAACAATATTGCATTACGTGGTAATTAATGAACATATGTTACATTTTCTTGATTCTGTTACCGTTAAATAGTTAGATTTCGCTTTTGTACATTTTCGTGACGGAACTCAACAGTTCAGGATAATAACCCTACTGTCCTAATTTCAAATTCTATTCCAGTCCAAAGTGCTTTAGGGGAATATTTGTACCGGCTCGCACTTCTATACTTGGCAGTTAGGTTAGGAATCTCATAATGATGTTGGCATGGTTATGTAATGTTGAGCCCTGAAGAGAAATATACCTACTTCAAAAGTAATACATTTCATTCTGTTTAAGACCATAACATAATACAGTTGTTATCCAAACATGAAAGTCACAATAATGGCAGGTGAAGCCATAATTTCGGTATGTGTATAAAAAAGTTCAGATTTTCAAGGATTCTTTCATTGCCACATCTCAGATCATTCGTGAAGTAAGGATGTAGAAGTGTTTTTATATAGCTGGTAGACTACTATAAGTAGAAGGGGGTCTAAGATTTCCCTCCAGAACGGTGCAAAGGGCAATGCCCGCTGTGGGGAAAAATTAGCCTGCAAGAATGCTCAAATAGCTGGTTAATTTTTCCAGCTTCCAGCTTATTTCTACACCCCTGTGAAGTCATATATTTGGGTTTGAATTTGAATTGTTGAACATTTCCTCGAAACTTCATTTATGCTTAGTTATCGCAGAGATCAGGAAAACGCTCCTTAACATTCTCCAAATGATTTAAAAATGTTTTGTTCTTGTAGAGTATTTGGAAAATTTACATTAAAAAAATGAAGAATGAATTGATGAAAAAATAATTATTCTTGTAAATAAATGGTTTGTTTTCAATCATCAGTCATTTTAAAACAATAATTTGTCTGTCTACATTACAAGAAAAAAAAAAATGAAAAAAAAAATTATGTCAGCACACTTTGTCTATCTTACCTTGGTGTACATAACTTCAACACTTCAAGTTTTTCAGAAACATTAAATTTAAATGAGACATACCTAGATAGCAATTTTACGTATTCTTATGTTACGTCTACATGTACAATATACATGTTTACCTGATTTATGTCAACGATATGACGAAGACATAAGTGTCTCGACAAGGACACGCTTCAATATTCTACTGTGTATAACCAGTCATTTGTAACGAGTTCACCACAAGATTATATTCGTCTGGTAGTCGTTGTATTGATGTTTATCTACTTTTAAACATTATAATATGATTGGGTTTTTGAAGGTTAAATAACTTGTGTTTTGTCGTTACCAATTTAGAACCGTTCATATTTGCTGTTGTTCTTGTTATAATATCTCGTCTTGTTTATCAGCTTAAAGCCAAGGATTACTCAACTGGTAAACGATCTTTTCTTGCAATATTACTATTTTTTACACACCTGTTAAGGTGACCTAAGTCTGTCTGGTCTCTCTGTCTGGTCTTCAGACGTTTGGCGTGTTGTCTACATCTACGAAATCTGCATTCCTCATAATCGTTCATAATGAGCGTGGCTCGGTACTTCAGTGCCTAGTTCACGAGTATGTACCAAAAGTTATCAATCATTCTATGAATTGGTGTCTATTAATGTTTTGAGTGCATGCGATGTTTTAAATACAAAATTGCAATTGATAGTGTTTTTATTTTATTTTTTTACATTAGTTTGGGTTCTCTGTTTTGAGTCCTTTTCAGAAAGGCTATCAACCACAGTGGTTGTACTTTTAATGGGATGGAACTCTTGTCTATGAGAGGGGGGGGTTAGTCTCGTTTCCTATACTTGATTAATGAAATTCTTCACTATTTTTGCTTGCCATCAACTCAGTTAACCTTCTTGAAGTACAGTTTTTAAATTCAATTTACATATTTTATTTTTTTTCAATGTCTGATGAAACCTAAATGTATTACAGTTGTCATTTAAGCATACACAGACATGAAATGAACTGCATTGTAACGATGATAGTCACATAATGATTTTAATTGGCATACTGCTCCGACTTTTAATTTAGTTAAATATGCAAACTAGATTGCTTTGTGACATTCAGACATATTTTTTTGGTTAAGACAACGTAACTGAGGTCTGGTGTGTGACTCAATTGGCTAGTAAATTCTAATCATATTGTCTTGCGCATCAAATAATCTTTGTAGGTTTCTATGGTAATACAATTGTTACCTAGACAATAATCCATGTTACTTCATTTTAGAGTCAGCTACGACAGAAATTTTATTTAGTGTATGTCCATTTATGTCTCGTCGGAAAAGAAATTTCTGACTCAAAATTGTTGTACTTATTTTGAAGATGCGGCGTTTATGATTGGTTTAGCATTGAAAGAGAAAACACACATTCATGTACATGCCAATAAAGACCAATAAAAATAATTAATCTCCATTTTAAATTGGGTCCATTTATCTTTTTTCTACATTTGTGAAGGACTTAAAACCTTGAATTATAATTCTGAAACAGTCAACTTGTTGAAATGTTGTAATAGTGTGTGATTGTTATTATAATTTTTGTGTTAGGGTTTTCTTGATTTAATATCTCTTGGCTTGGTAGAAATTTGTACTGAATATGATGACTATCAGGTTGAAATAGAATACTTTAGATTCCATCCTTCTTATATTTATAGTTTTTTATTACAGTTAAATGTCTGCAATTGATCTGATAAGTTTGTGAAGTTTTCTATTTTCAAAATTATTGAAAGTATACAGTCATAATTGTGTTTAACGCCTGTGTTTGAATGCTTATGAGAGGAACAATTAATTACATTGTGCGAAGATTAATTACCATGGATAAATTACCTTATTTTGGAGCTAAACTTGAGTATGTTGTGGGTAATTTTTTATTTGCTTTACTAGAAAGTCTTTGAGTTCCATTGTATTTTAGTCTTGCGTTAAGATCTTTTATTTTTGTCTCAAAGTTTTGGATCTTAAAATTGAGCGTTTATTATATCTTTTTCAGTACTTATTTTTATCAATGTAACATTCTTCATTCATGGGAAAAAATGCCTTTTTTTAAATGAATTTGCTGTTTTTCTCCCTAAAAATTCAACATTATTTGTATTTTTATTGTAAATCTTATGATTCAACACTCATTTGTCTCCACCCAATGATGGTTCGAGTGACTCTCTCTGAAATGTACTGACTCACTCTTTTTTGTATGTTGTCAGGTTACAGTATGTCCATTATTGGAAAAAAAGCAAGGCAAAGTCCCTATTGATTTTATAGTATGGCTAAGCTGATAGCCTGCCTTATACTGCTTGTGTCACCTTATTGGGTCATAGGGTTAGAAAATCGATATGTCTGACCTACGGTTATTTCATAGTGACTAGCGATAAACTAATATAAGTCTGAATGTGTATGCTTATTTATGTATTGTTCAGGTATTTTCGATCGATAAACATGTCTGGGTTATATTGATTGATCTATCGGATCGGATTCAGATAAATTGGAAATAATTAAGGCCAGGCCTGATGAATTCTTTGATGCCATTATACAGCCTTTATAGAAAATTTAAGATAAAAGCAGTCTCGTATTTTCAGATGTTC